>CM036760.1:54899917-56099917 GCA_020796225.1 Arion vulgaris
GTTGTTTCGGGTCTTCTGTGACTAAACCGTTTGTCTTGCGTTCTGAAGGTAGATAGTTCATCAAATCATGACTAAGTTGCTTCAGGTCTTCTGTGACTAAACCGTTTGTCTTGCGTTCTGAATGTAGATAGTTCATCAAATCATGACTAAGTTGTTTCGGGTCTTCTGTGACTAAACCGTTTGTCTTGCGTTCTGAAGGTAGATAGTTCATCAAATCATGACTAAGTTGCTTCAGGTCTTCTGTGACTAAATCGTTTATCTTGCGTTCTGAAGGTAGATAGTTCATCAAATCATGACTAAGTTGCTTCAGGTCTTCTGTGACTAAACCGTTTGTCTTGCGTTCTGAAGGTAGATAGTTCATCAAATCATGACTAAGTTGCTTCGGGTCTTCTGTGACTAAACCGTTTGTCTTGCGTTCTGAAGGTAGATAGTTCATCAAATCATGACTAAGTTGCTTCGGGTCTTCTGTGACTAAATCGTTTGACTTCTTTCTTTCTAACGGTAGTGGGTTCAAATTCTAACTAAGTTGCTTCGGGTCTTCTGTGACTAAACCGTTTGTCTTGCGTTCTAAAGATAGTTTGCTCATCAAATCATGAACCGTTTGCCTTGCGTTCTGAAGTAAGGGGGTTCAAATTCTGACCGAGTCGTTCGGTCTGCTCACCGACGCATTTTTTCCGACATTCCTATGATTGTTGCTAGAGCTACAGAGCTCGTGCTTTGTGCAATACTCTCGACAGATAATGTGCCATTTTTGCGGAAAGCGACAGAACCATATGGGGAAACCTGGTACAATGAAGCCAATCCTTAGCATTTAAATGTTTGTTAATAACTATTACGGGTGTAAGCCATAGGAATTAGAAACTAACGTACTTCTACGGGAATTGAAACAGTGACGGCTATGTTAAGATAATCGAAACAGGGATGGCTATGTTAAGATAAAATTTCTCTAACTTTTATCTTTTGATGTGAAACATGCAAGCTTCATTTTTAATTCTGAGCCTGCTTGTAAGCTCTTCACCTAACGTTTAGCAAGAACTTCAAATCTATTTCTATAATTTTATTCATTGACCGTGATTCTGGAAAAAAATGTTGATCATAATTCAGATCATTCTAAGATAAATGTTGATCATAATTAAGTTAAATCTAGAAAAATTTATGGTAACATTATAATTTGAAAGTGGTAAAAAATTATGTGATAAAAATATGAGTTTTTAGATTTCTGATCCTGTGATTGATATAACTTCAATTCAATATTACGCTCGTATGTTGCCAGGGCTCGCAAGGGGAGCAAGGAATAGTAACACTGTGACCTACAAGACATGTCGTAAGAGGCGACTGAGGTATGGGCCTAGGGAAGCTAGCGTAGTAAATAAAAAGCTTCGCAGAAATATGATGTGCTGGTCTACTTGTAGGCGCGTACTTGGTACAATGTACAATCTCTCTTAGGGTCAGATTATATACAAATCACAAAGAGTGGTTAACAAGTGGTCGATATGGTGCGTTCGAAGTAGAAGAAGATTTTCAATATTAAAATTCTAGATAGCATAAGGTGGAAACGCTCGAATGGTTACCGGTGATAAAATCATGGGTGTAAAGAATTGAACCACTGTTACCTGCGACGCATATTGTAAGAGGCGCCTGAGGAGATTAGCTACCCAGTAAAAACACTAGATATCTACAGAAACCACAACCAGGAAAATTCGTAGCTCGCCGAACAACTTAGAGGAACATGAAAAAGTTGCAGACATTCATCAATATATGCCTGAGCAGGATAGTCCATCTGCGATGGTATGACAAGATCACAAACAAAGAACTGTGGAACAGAGTGGGACAACGGCATGTGGTTCACGAGATAAGGGATAGAAGGTGGCGACACACTGTGGAGACCTCCTTCTAACAGCATCACAAGACAGGCCCTCCGATGGAACCTTCCAGGTATTAGAGGTAAGGGAAGACACAGGAAGGAACACATGGAGGCGGAAGTTGAAACGGAATGCAAGAAAATGGGGATAGAGTGGGGAGATCTAAAAAAGATGATCTTGGATAGGAGGGCTTGGAAAACCTTGGTTGTGAACCTTTGCCTCCATAGTGGAGAAGGGTAAAGATATCTATATGTGTGTGTGTTTGTGTGTGTGTGCGTTGTGTGTGTGTGTGTGTGTGTATATATATATAGATAGGGCGGGGGGAAAATGAGACTGGAGTTTGGGGGGAAAGGGAGAGAAAATTTTAATTAAATTTAGTGTGTTTGACTATCGTTAAGGCGACTCCATTTTATTTTGGAAAAGTCTGAGTTCAATCAGAAGTTATCGTTTATGCAGACGTTTGATGTTTGATTTTTTGACAGGACAGCTGACGCAAGTTTTTCACGTGAAGGAATTGTGTATGTGTACGAGCAGACGTGGTTTGGTGTGCGTACCGTGTGTTTTTTTGTTTGTGATTGTGTGTGTAACGACTGAGTGTATGCGTGGATAATGTTGATAGAATGTGATTGAGTAAGTATATGTTAAGTGAGTGGGACTGGATCGCTGGATTGATTCAACGTCTGTTTTAGTGTCCTCCTTTAACAGTAGGTCTTCAAGAGGCAGAAGAACATTCCCCTTATCGATAGTAAACTTTATAGAACATTCCTTATCGATAGTAAACTTTATAAGAACATTCATATTCATGTAAACTTTATAGAACATTCCACTTATCCATAGTAAACTTTATAAGAACATTCCACTTATCCATAGTAAACTTTATAAGAACATTCCACTTATTCATAGTAAACTTCATAGAATTGATGCTTGATGATAGCTCTCTCGTTGTAAATATATCAAATAAATTATAATATGCAATTTTGCTTGGAAAATGAACAACATTTCATGCAGTATCGACATTTCAGTATCTTCATCATGACAATCATCTATTTTCTTCTTCTTCTTCGTTCGCCCTACATCAGCTACTTTTAAACCACTCTTTGTGATCGGTATGTGATTTGCACATTAGAGCCTGAGTTCTTTGTGTCTACAGATACGTAGACCAGGAGATTCGTTTCTGCATGCTTTTGATCCGTGTTCGCCTTCCCTACTTAGGACTCAAAAAACTTACATAGCGAGTTCTGTCTTCCTAGGTGAGCCAGAAATAGGTGAACCTGGCCTTGCAGTCAAATTTCCTCGGTATACACCACTGCAAGGTGGATACATCATTGCAAGGTGGATACATCACTGGAAGGTGGAAACATCATTGCAAGGTGGATACATCACGAAAGTGAAACATCATTGCAAGGTGGATACATCACTGAAGGTGGATACATCATTGGAAGGTGGATGCATCACTGGAATGTGGATAAATCATTGCAAGGTAGATACATCACTGGAAGGTGGACATACCACTGGAGAGGGAGGGTTGGTATGTATATACTATGGATCAGCAGCAGGATGCTAATTTTTCTTTTCCACTCTTCCTAAGAAATACTGCCCGACCCCAGCTCTGCTGGTTGCAGAACCAGGCACAGAACACACCTTGTAGACCAAGAAACGATAATAAACACATACTAAAAGAAAACTAGGATCTAATACAGGACGAAAAGGTAAAAATAATACCAAATTAACCTAGTCTTTATAGTTATCCAAATTACTTCTTTGCGAGTATCGTTTGACGGTTGATACTTTGTTCTTACAGATAAAAATGTCCACAAAGGCAGTCAAATATCGAAAGTAATTGGTAGCAAATAATGATGACATTAAGCACAGCTCACAACCAATTCACATGAAGAGCATAGAATTTGTCTGCCTTTGTGTACATGGCTAAAACATCCCCAACTCTACAGTTTACTGAGCTAGCCGACTCCGTTCTACTTTTCCTACCTGCAATCACTCAATTCTCATTTCCCATCCTATATACCTTATCTCGCCCGCGTATAGCCGGGGCTCGAAAGGGAGGAAAAATAGCAACACTGCTACCTACAAGGCGTGTCGTAAGAGGAGACTAAGGTAGGGAGGGGCCTAGAGAAACTACACTAGTAAATAAAAAGCATCGCAGAAGTCGGATGTGCTGGCCTACATGTAGGTGCATAACTGGCACAACGGTCAATCGCTCTTAGGCTCAGATCATATACAGATCACACAGAGTGGTTTAACAAGTGGTCAATATGGCACTTTTGAATAATAAAAAGAAAAATGTATACTTCATCTCAATATTTCTACCTTCAAATCTCTCAATTCTCATTCCATATCTTACCTTCTCTCAATACACATTCCATATCTTACCTTCTCTCAATACACATTATCTAACCGTTCCTCAGTCACTTTCTCATTTTCTTGAAATGTATCTAAATCTGCCTCTTTGTTTACATTAACTCATTTGTTCTTGGATAAATCTCAGTTAATGTTCATTCCTCTTCTTCTCATCTTCTTTGCGATCGGTTTGTGTGCTCTCTAAACCATTCAATTGGGACTCTATCTAAGTGGTTAAGCCATTTTGCCTTTAAGTCGAAGGTCGGTTGAATCCTAACAGCGCCATTCTGTTCACGCTCGTTTTTTCAGAGACCAATTTTGCTGGAGTTACGGATTTCGTTCTTGGTGAATACTCGGTTTGACCATTTCTGCAGAGAGACTCGCCTATAGAGGTAGAAAACCCTGTGCAATGAAGTCAATCCTTCGACTTTTTTTTTTAAACCATTAAATTCGCTGCCTCTCCTAAGCTTCATTCATGAGACCATGTTTCGTTTTGCTGGTGTATGTATGATGGATATGACTGCAGGATGTGCTCTGGGCAGCACACAACAATCTTTCGGCTAAAACAGTTCATGCTACGGCGTGAACTTTACGATGTGAGGCTCAACCATCACATGCACAGAACAAAGCTTGCTCAGACTGCATAGTGTATATGTCAGACTGAAACACAGACTCCAGTTCAATGTTGATTGAATTTGCAAAACTTGAATTCTTCTTCTTCTTTTGTCGTCACACTGCTACCGGGTTGTTGCCTAGTGTTGTGGTTTTATGTTTTTGTCTTGCGCTATTCTGGTTGTTTGGGTGATTTGTTATTTCTGCGCTATTACAGGATTCTGCTATGCCATCTAACCATCGTTTTCGTGGTCTTCCTCTCGCTATCTTTCCTGATGTTCTGTTATAGAAGACTTTGTTTACTGTGGAGTTTGGATGCATTCTTATTAAGTGGCCAAACCACTTCATTCTTTGTTTCTCAATGTAATTCAAGCAAGGTTCTGTGCCAACTTTCTTTCTTATGCTGATGTTGGTGATTCTGTCTTTTCTTGTGTTGTTGGTAACTTTTCGCAGGCAGCGCATTTCACATGTAGTTATTTTATGTGACTGCGCTTTGCTCATTGTCCAAGTTTGGCTCTGGTAACACAAAGTAGGTATGAAAATGCTGTTGATCAGCTGCTGCTTAGCTGTCAAGTGAAATTTTTGGGTGCCTCAACAATGGGGCTAGCTGGTAGGTTACAGCATTTGCTTTTGCACTCTAGCCTCTATCTCTCTATCTAGTTGTTCATCTTCTGTGAATATGCTTCCTAAGTATTTGAATTCTTTCACTTGATTTATTGTAGTGCATAACAAAATTTGAATAAAAAACATAGACATTACTTGAAAAAAACGAGTAAATTACACTAAACATAAAAGCGCCATCAGTTGCATAAGAAAGACATTGTATGTATAATAACGCTGTGAGTTTTAAAAAAAATAAAATAAACAACATATTTTTATGTCAGGTAAATGAACAGGTTACTGCTTGTTGTAAGTTTAAACTATTCTGTTTTACAAATGAGACGAAGTGAACCATGCACACAGCGTTAAATGTGGATAAACATATTCAATATAAAGAGATTTGTTTTCAAAAATGTTGTTCTCTTGCTATGAATTCAGACGTATTGTGTAACATTGGCTGATTTTTTAGTGAAGGCTTGCTTTCTTTATCACCAGCGCCCCTTGAAAATTAATTGAGTTGAATTTTTGAGTGAAGGCATGCTTTTCTTATCACCAGTGTCTTGAAGCATTCAAGCAAGTCTTACTTCGACTTAGAAGTACTTGTAATTTAGGTCCTCAAGTAAAGGGTCATGATTTCCTGTAGTTCAAGAGCAAACTAAAAATTGTTGACCCAGGCTGGCCTTGAACCACAGAGTTTCCACAGTGTTTCTAACGTAGCGTTCTATCACCTCCTCTGTCAGAGATTCATATAAAAAGCTATGAGAACAATCGTCTGTGTGTATATTTCTTTCATCCCGCTGATGCTTTTAGGGTTAAAATGGTCTAAAGACAAAGGATTAACTCTATTGCACCTGTTTTGCTATACGGCGTCGTCACTGAACGCAGAAATATCCCGTCATCTACCGAGAGTGTTGCACAAAGCAAGAACTCTGTAGCTCCAGCAACAATCCTAGGGATCTCATGAAAATGTGACATGTGACATGATTCAAAGCTCAACCTTCAGAACGACAGGCAAAGTCTTAACCACTTGCCATAAGGACCCACAGTAGTAGAGAATGGTCAAAGTGAACCATATCTTGACTGCTGCATCATTGTACACATCACATAAGCACCCTCTTGTCCTCTAGTTTTAGAGCAGTCAAATCCTGGCTCGTGTCCAGGGTAGGTAAACAATCCCCAGACACTCCAGCTCTTAAATGATATGCACGACATAAATAACACTGTTTTTCTGTGTTCTGTAGACAACGCTGTTTAAAAGACAAGACTAAGTAAAGCTCTTTTATGGAGAGCTAGCTGCTTGTGTTTTTAAAAACACTCGTCTATATGGCTAGGCATTGGGTGCCGTAAGAGGTAAAGGTTTGTGGTTCGAATCCTGTGTTTGGTAAAAAAAGAAAATTCGCAAGACCCTTATATCTGTTCACTATCTATTTATTGATCATATTCATTGGCTTCGGTGCTTCCCCACGGAGTTCTTATAACATCATATTCATTGCTTCCCCACGGGGTTCTTATAACATCATATTCATTCGCTCCAGTGCTTCCCCACGGGGTTCTTATAACATCATATTCATTGGCTTCGGTGCTTCCCCACGGGGTTCTTATAACATCATATTCATTTGCTTCGGTGCTTCCCTGAATTTGTTAAAAATACTCCTTATTCTCTTGTTAACATAAATACGACAACAAGCCATGGGGCCAAAGGACAAGAGTTTAAATCTTGCTTGATAATCAAAGAAGAAAACCGTTGTACCACTTAACTAATATCCACATTTATGTTGGCACCGGTTATCACTTAACTAATATCCACATTTATGTTGGCACCGGTTATCACTTAACTAATACCCACATTTATGTTGGCACCGGTTATCACTTAACTAATATCCACATTTATGTTGGCACCGGTTATCACTTAACTAATACCCACATTTATGTTGGCACCGGTTATCACTTAACTAATACCCACATTTATGTTGTCACCGGTTATCACGCCGTAGCACAATGTAGTAACAGAACAAGAAAAAGAGAACCTGTTTTTTGTTTGTTTGTTATGTATGGGATTAAAGCTTCTTTAAACCGAGGCACGGCACTTTCAACCTAAGGATGAACCTTGTGTGGGTTATATTAGAGAGTGTTGACCAACAAACATTTTTTTAAACTAATTAAACTAACACTGATGTCCTGAAAGAACTAAATGTTAAAGAGAATTGGCTGATAAACAACATACTATACAAAAAAATTACATACTTTGGTCACATCAAGCGTCACGATGGCCTGGAAAGAACAATACTAGAGGGTAGGGTCCCAAGACGCAGAGGCAGACCAAGAAGAAGATGGCTACAAGATATTAAAGAAACCATGAACATGACCATCGACGAAGTGGGTGAACTGATAGAGACAGAGTGAATTTCAGATGTGCTGCAAAGAGAGCAACGTCCTATAAAGGATACGCACCGTGATGATGTACTCCTTTCATTGAGGAATGCGGCGTTAGCGCCGTATATTTTATTGACCATCGGCACACGATGGGTGACGTGGTCAACATCCCACCCAAAGTTAGTAATATCATATTGTTATTATTCTTGAAGGGAGCCTCTTGTTATGTCCATCATTGATAACAACACACATAACCTTCACGAAAACACCCCTTACATAAAACAATATAATAAAAAGCTTATCAAATTCACCATACCTCTATATCGCACAGATCAAAGCCTGTGATCTCCCAGTTTTATTTCTTACAACACGAGCAGCTTATACCCAGAATAAATTTCATTCAATGTAAACAGTTCTACATTTTATATAAATCGTAACGAAGATTTTCTTAACGGAGAAGAGAATTTGACAGCTCAGGATGAGACACGTGCGGTAATTAAAAGTAAACATAACACATTCAATGCTGAATTAAACAAAAACATGATGTGGATAAAATAATTTGTTCAATTTAGACTGTTCAGCAGGTGTATGCATGGGCGTCAACATGTTAAGAAGGCAAAGCAGAGGAGGGTGTCAAACAGAATCCCTATCACTTGAGAATGGCTTTGTGATAAAACATTGTGATTGACTTTTGAAAAACTAGATATGGTTTAAACATTTATAAGAAGTATATGTTTCTGTTTAAACATTTATAAGAAGTATATGTTTCTATACTTGAAGCCAGCAATAGAAATTTATAAGAAGTATATGTTTCTATACTTGAAGCCAGCAATAGAAATTTGTTCTGAATCTGGTCTTATCCATTTCCGCCTATTTAATTACCATTTTTTTTTTAATTCATCAAAATATAGCTGGTCTTACGAACTTTGTTTACATCGCAAGCTATAGGGATCCATCATTGAACTTTAGTTGACGTGCAACTTCATAGTGGCAAATCCATCTCATAGTTTAGACTAGATCGATTTGAAATCAATCGCAAAGAAGAAGAAGACTATCTCGCCATTTTCTGCCTTCAGATTTGGGGGTCATAACTATCTCTTAACTGATTGGCTCAAATAAGCCGCTGGGAGCGCCACTATTTATTTATTTAGAAGAATATTAAAGAAAATTCACTTACCTACAAAATGGTATATTACTCATAAAAATATGTTAATAATTAAGAAAACTGAATTTGTACATCACTTGTAATGGGAAAATAAGACCTAAGTTTCATTCAGCCCCAACCCGTTTTTCAATTCAACCGTCCTTTTCCAGTTCGTGGCAGATCAGATATTCCAACTGACGTCATATCCGTCAAGAATCTAGACAATTGACACACATATTCGTAATTATTGTTGTCTGAACCTGCACTCACAAATTGTAAATGCCAGGTCACGCGCGGGTGGTCTGAAGAACTCATCTATCAAATTAAAACATGTCTCGACATGCTTGCATTCTGAGTGATTCATTGAGTATGATCTGGAAGAAAGTGGCGCCTGGTTCGGTATGCAGACAATGGACTGATTCACTACAACCGTCAACAATTCGCAGAATTAAATTCATCTTCGTTCCTGGGCACAAGGGTGTCGGTGGCAATGAGAGACCAGGCAGGTTAGCTAACTCTGTTACTATAACGAGGGTACAGCCAAAGGATAGAGCTGACCTTCTGAACGCCCTCAAAGAGTATGGCAGCAGAGAAGACTTTCGTCTAACTAATTCACGACAACAGCAAGATTGCTAGATCTTGGCTTGAAGAATGAATTGGATAGAAAAGTGCAGCACAATAGGTATATGAATAGACTCACCAATCAGCCCCAAACTTGTGCAATTAGCCACTGGACGCTGTTGGAGATATTACGAAGGAGATCGGAGCACATATGGACATGTCCGGACTGCAATGAAGATAGTCCAAACTGAAAATGAATGTATGTCTTGGATGAAGTTCAGAACTCTGCCTCACAAAATATGGACACTATATATCAACCTTGATGATTGTAACCATGGCTCATCAACTGAAGATACTTTATCACCATGTGGATTTGAAACCTTTGATCGTCAAATGAAGACACTACATCACCTTGGAGATTTGAAATACTCGGTCCTCCTGTTTTTCACTAAATGTGCTTCGGAAACATATTTGTCGTATGAGCGATGGTAGAACACCAAAGGACATTCTATAGTGTCAATTTGCAATTGGTACTAGGCAGCATTGGCGCCCATTACTACTCTTCATTGACACATGCAAGCGGGAACTAACTTTATGCAACATAGACAAAGAAAATTTGGAGTGGTTGACCAAAGACAGCAAGCATGGAGAGCGGCAGTGCTGACAGATGACGGGAATGCTATAAAAGAAATGAAAAGAAGGCTGAGCATTGATTTGCAAACACTAAAAGAACTAACTAACCAATGGAAGGGAACTGACATAAGAACAAAAATCAAGTGTTTAAGGGCCTGCGTTTTTAGCAATATATGGTTGTGAGACACGGACCATTGAAAAAGCAGTGGAGAAGATCATTAATGACTGAATGCAAATGCTACGGAAGAGCAATTAGAATAACATGGACAGAGAAAAGAACAAATGCTTCTGATCTGCAACAGATTGATATTAGAGAGAGTTGGCTATTAAAGATCATAACATCAAGGAAAATTAAATATTTCGGGCATATCAAACGACATGAGTGCATAGAGAAGATAATTTTGCAGGGAATGGTGCATGGAAGAAGAATGAGAGGAAGACCTATAAGATGATGTGTGAAAGATGTCATTATCGATCTGAGAATGACTGCCGCTGACGCCGGTCAACTTGCACAGTGCAGGGAGTTTTTCAGGACTGCTGTCATGGGAGCCAAGTTCTGGAAGTGACAAGCTACTTGATGACGATGATGATGACGATGATGATGACGATGATGAGTATTTTGTTAGATGGCGCAAAGACAGTATAATATCTAATTTAGTATTCATTGCAGTGGCGGCTCGTCATTAAGGGCCAGTGGGGCCGGGCCCCACCAAAAATAAGGTGTAACGTGTATTTATTATTTTAAACATTAAAATATATCCTAACCGAAACCACGATTTTTCCGAAAATTTCTGTCTGGCCCCACCAACAAAAATGATCACAAGCCGTCACTGATTCATTGCCAAATAAATGCGTTCGGAGCTACAAAGAAATTATCAAGAAACGCGTTAATGAGATGCCAGTTGCAAACAACGTAAACACAAAACTTTTTGTAATACAAATTATGGGGACATAAAACAAATGTGGGCAGAACTCATTAACTCTCATGGTATGGAAAGAGTTAAAGATACTAGTTCGCCCCCGCAGGTTTGTTATCATGTCTTGTCTTATCCACATGTGCCATGAAGCGGCGTGGGGAGTTTCAGTTTTCTATCCTGTGCCATGTTTATTGCCTCTGTAGTTGTGATATTATCTATCCATCGTGTTCTTGGTCTCCCTCAAGCTCTGCGTCCATGTTGCCGGTTGTTATAAGAGCGAGATGGTAGTAGGTATGGTTCTCATTAGCTGACCAAACCATTTTATTTGTTATCTTCTAATATGTTGGATGCATGGTGTGATTTCAACGACATTTTTAATGTTTTCATTTCTCAATCTATTCCATCTTGTAACATTAACGACTTTTCTTATATTTCTCAATCTATTCCATCTTGTAACATTAACGACTTTTCTTATATTTCTCAATCTATTCCATCTTGTAACATTAACGACTTTTCTTATATTTCTCAATCTATTCCATCTTGTAACATTTAACGACTTTTCTTATATTTCTCAATCTATTCCATCTTGTAACATTAACGACTTTTCTTATATTTCTCAATCTATTCCATCTTGTAACATTAACGACTTTTCTTATATTTCTCAATCTATTCAATCTTGTAACATTTAACGACTTTTCTTATATTTCTCAATCTATTCAATCTTGTAACATTTAACGACTTTTCTTATATTTCTCAATCTATTCCATCTTGTAACATTTAACGACTTTTCTTATATTTCTCAATCTATTCCATCTTGTAACATTAACGACTTTTCTTATATTTCTCAATCTATTCCATCTTGTAACATTAACGACTTTTCTTATATAGTTTGTTTCACTTGTTGTGATATTTCTTTCTTGAGATTTAGTTAGAAGATTTGTAACTCTTTCTTATTAATTGAAGATTCTATGTCACAACGTGTTGTGGAAATTCTGTGATTCTAGACCAGCTTATGCCAACAATTCTCGGTATGCACACGGTACGCAGATAGACTACATGAACCCCTGACCCTTTACTTGGGGATCTAAATTACAAGTGCCTCTGTCGTCGGAGTAAGACTTGCCTGAATGGATAGGGACACTGGGGATAAGGAAAGCAAATCTTCACACAAAAAAACAATCAGAGGCGCCATATTAAAAGCAATGACTACTCCTCAAATCATAGCGGGCAAACGAACAAAAAATAATAATAAGTATCCACATTGTCCGGAGGTTTGTTGAAGGTTAGACAAAAAAATGAAGAGTCACAGAATCATCAAATGTTGCTTGTAAGGAACATTGATATCAAGCAATACACAGTATGTTTGTGAATCGGTTTGTTTACCGGTGGTGTGCCGAAAGCTAGTCAGGCCAGGTGTAAAGAAGGCAGTTACCTGATTACATTCAGACCAGATGTAAGGAAGGCAGTTAACTGATTATATTATCAGGAACTAAACAAGCGTGCTGGTAAACAAAACTAAAACGATGAGTAAAAAAAAGGGATGCTGTGTTTGCTTTTACGTTTTGGAAGAGCAGTAAAAATATTAGTGGATAGTTTTCTACCGTATGTTCTTTATGCAGCTTGATGTTTGTTTTCTTGATTTATTTAGAAATTTGTGTTTATCTTATTTTTTCCGAATCTGCTTTTGTCTGTATCCAAGTTTTTTAATCATATTCCTTTTCTGCCATCTTTCTTTTCCTTTAGATTTTATTCGATTATGTTATGCATTTACTACTACTAATACTACTACTATTATTAGTACAACTACTATTACTATTACTACTATTACTATTACTATTACTACTACTACTGTTACTACTACTGTTTCTACTACTATTGCTAGTACAACTACTATTACTATTACTACTATTACTACTACTACTACTGTTACTACTACTATTACTACTACTACTGTTACTACTACTCTTACTACTACTGTTACTACTACTAATACTACTACTACTAATATTATTACTACTACTACTACAGATACTATTACAACAACTGCTAAAAATCGTGGCATATCCTTTACAGGACGTAGTCATCAACCACAGTAAATGAATCGTTGATTTTCTTGGCACCACTTATACGTTAAGTAATTTGCCACTGCTTTCTGAACGGTGGGGTCTATTTTTACCGTTCGTTACCACGGTAACAAATTTGCTTCTAAATTTCTCGCCGCGGGGATTGAACCTGGTACACTTGGGTTGTGATCGAGCTTACCATTGCTTAAGCTGTAGATACCCACACTACCACTACTATTACTACTACTATTACTACTATTACTGCTACTATTACTACTACTACTATTACTACTACTACTATTACTATTACTACTACTACTACTACTATTACTACTACTACTGCTACTCCTACTACTACTACTGCTAGCACTGCACTCTCTATACTACTACTACTGCTACTACACTGCTACTACTCTACTACTGACTGCTACTCTACTCTACTGCTACTACTACTATTACTATACTGCTACTGCATTGCTACTGCACTACTATTTCATTACTACTACTCTACTCACTACTATACTCACTACTGCTACTACTATTACTACTACTACTGCTACTATACTACTACTACTACTATTACTACTACTACTAATACTAGTATTATTACTATTACTACAACTACTACTAACTACAACTCAACTACTGCTACTCATACTACTATTACTACTACTACTATTACTACTATTACTACTACTTACTACTACTACTACTACTGTATTATCTACTCACTACTACTACTATTACTCTACTACCTATCTACTCTACTACTTACTACTACTACTGCTACTACTCTCTACTAGTACTACTACTACTGCTACTGCTACTACACTTCTGTACTTTCTACTGCTTACTACACTACTTACTACTACTACTGTCTACTACTACTATTACTACCTCACTACTGTGCTACTACTACTGCTACTCTACTGCACTCTTACTGTACTCTGCTCTCTGCTACTACTACTACTATACTACTGCATCTACTGCTACTACATACTATACTACTACTGCTCGACTACCTACTACTACTACTACTACTCTACTCTGACTATACCTACTCACTACGTACTCTACTACTACTAGCTACTCTCTCTACTACTACTACTACCTGCTACTACTACCTTACTACTCTACTACTACTCTATTCTCTCTACTCTTGTCTACTACTCTATACTCTACTCTCTACTCTACTACTACTGACTACGTACTACTACTAGCTATACTATATACTGTATATCTACTACTATTTATATATACTTATTCTCGCTTATGCTACAATATTACTATTGTACATTATAATTTCACTATTTTACATTTATTTCTTATTTTTCATTAAATTCCATCATTTGATTAATTAACTATTACCATTATCTTATTTGTACAAAAGCTCCATTCTAAAATGGACCTCACGGCGCTGTGTGCAATAAAGATTTTGGTAAAAAGATTAGAAATACCATTTATCCTGCCTTGATCTAAGATTAAAAAAAAAGATATGTTCATATTATACATTCCACTATTGTTAAATTAACTTTCTTATATGTTCATATTATCACATTCCACTATTGTTAAATTAACTTTCCTTACTAAATTATGAGTTGCTCATAAAACTGAGACATCAGACAAGAAAACATTTCTGTTTTCAGTTTGTTTTGAACATCAGACAAACCAGTAGAAGAGCCGGATACAAATCTTGGCACCAGGCTAAGAAAGTTACTAAGTATCACGACAGTACGGCGCCGGAGTTTACTGTATCTTATCTTCATCACTGTTATTATATTTCTGTTTCTTCTCTTTGTTCTATTCTCCTTCAAATTTCTAAGATGTTTTCTATCTAAGATTGTTCTGTGTATCCTTTGTTGTATTTATCCTCTTTCTTCGTATTTAAATTTGTAACTCATTCAATCAAGTGCCATACCTGCCGGCGTAGGCGATCGTTTGTTATTTCTCTCCACTCCTCGCCGAGCATAGGGCCTTAACAGCTGTTCGCCACTCTTCTCGGTCTCTGGCTGTTTTCTTTATGGTCTCCCAGGATAGTTGAGCATCCTTCAGTTTCACAAGAAGATTTCGTCACCAGGTCTGTTTAGGACGTCACCTTTCCAATTTTCCCTGCGGGTTCTACTCGAGTACTTATCTAGTGACAGTCGACCGTGTCTTTTACTGTTAGGCTGAATATCCTGAGCTTTGTTTGAGTGGAGATGGCAGTAGATTTCTATACTGTGTGCAGGATAGTAATGGATTGTGGGGCTTTCCTAATACTGACAATGGGGTCCTCACCTGTACACTGTGTGCAGGATAGTAATGGCTTGTGGGGCTTTCCTAATACTGACAATGGGGTCCTCACCTGTACACTGTGTGCAGGATAGTAATGGCTTGTGGGGCTTTCCTAATACTGACAATGGGGTCCTCACCTGTACACTGTGTGCAGGATAGTAATTGCTTGTCGGGCTTTCCTAATACTGACAATGGGGTCCTCATATGTACACTGTATGCAGGATAGTAATAGCTTGTCGGGCTTACCTAATACTGGCATTAGGGTCTTCATCTGTACCTCCTGATTGTCTGATCTTGCATCCAATGTAGACAAATCTTACCTAATACTGACATTAGGGTCTTCATCTGTACCTCCTGATTGTCTGATCTTGCATCCAATGTAGACAGATTCAATGTAACATCTTCGATATCCCTTTCCTCAATAAATAACGGATTTAACTGTATGTTGTTGTTGTTGTTTCCAAGTACTTTTGTTTTTTTCTTGGCTGACTTTGAGGCCATTGCGACGTTTCTGCCATGGCATTCACTTTTCCTCGCATTTATTTATAGTTAGTCTGTGCGATGCTCAAATCAAAATCAGCTTAAACCTTCCGAAGCATATACATGACAATTGTCTTAGTTAGACGTAATAAGTTATAGTTATAATCTTCTTCTTCTTCTTCTTCGAACGCTCCATATTAACCACTTGTTAAACCACTCAGTGATTTGTATGTGATCTGAGTCTAAGAGTGATTCTACGTTGTCCCAGTTATGCGCCTATAAGTAGACTAGCACATCCGATTTATGCGATGCTTTTTATTTACTAGGTAGCTTCCCTAGGTCCCTACCTCAGTCACCTGTTACGACATGCTTTGTAGGTCGCAGTTTTACTATTCTTGGTTCCCCCTTAAAGGCTCGGCAACACGTGGGCTATAATTATAATAAAAGTAAACATTGAAACCATTCAAAATTATGAGGAACATTTTTCACGATTTATAAATAATACCCAAGGGAGTTAACTATATTTAAACAAAAATCTCAAGTGAGTACACAATTATCTTCCCTAATTGTTGGCAAATACGAAACAAAATAAGACCAGAAGTTAAGGAAGAACAATGTGGCTTTGTTGAACGCAGAGGAACAAACAACGCAATATATACAATAAGAACAATAATGGAAAGATCAATAGAAATGAAGTTGGACTTATACCTATGTTTCATAGACTACGCAAAAGCTTTCGATAAAGTAAAACATGGAGAAATAATCAGCATGTTAGAAAGTATAAATATTGATGGTAAAGATCTTAGACTGATCAAGAATTTGTACTGGCAACAAACCGCAGCCATTAGACTAGAGAGTAAGATTGGAATCTATCAGGCGATACAGTTAGAAGTACGACAAGGGTGCGTACTCTCACCAGACCTATTCAACTTATATAGCGAAAACATTATGAGATCTATAGAAGAAAAGACAGGAATAGCAGTCGGTGGACAAAACATAAACAACCTAAGATACGCTGATGACACAATTCTCATGGCTACAAATGAACACGATCTGCAAGACTTGATAGACATACTAGTGAGAGAAAGTGAAAAGAAAGGATTAAGCATGAATATAAAGAAAACAGAGGTTATGGTTGTCTCCAAGAAACAAGAAACACCAACATGCAATATCAAAATAAATAACACAACACTGAAACAAGTCCATCGATTCAAGTATCTAGGAACATTCTTAACACCAGATGGAAGATGTACAACAGAGATTAGGAGTAGAATAGCTCAAACGAAAGCAGCTTTTATGAAAATGAAGAACACACTATGCGTGAACTCACTACCAATGACACTGCGAAAACGAATACTCCAATGCTATATTGAACCAATTCTGATGTATGGCAGCGAATCATGGACACTGAACAAACAATCAATACGATCATTGGAAGCCACAGAGATGTGGTTTTACAGAAGAATGTTGAGAATTCCATGGACAGCAAAGAAAACAAACGTTGAGGTTTTAAATCAGGTCTGCACACAAAGAAACCTTATCAAAAGAATAAGAATCCGACAATCAAGGTTCTTCGGGCATATAATGCGAAGAGAAGGTTTAGAACATTTGGTGACTACAGGTAAAATTCAGGGAAGGAGAGATCGTGGAAGACAGAGGGAGAAGATGTTAGATGGCCTGACATCATGGTTCGACAAAATATCGACGTCAGAACTGATTACATGCACCAAGCAAAGAGAGTTGTGGAAGAGCAGACTTGCCACGCCGGCAGGCATGGCACTGATTGATTGATTGAATTGTTGGCCTTGCTTTTAAATAACCGATTTGAAACGTACGAGACACATGCTTGTATCATTTCTTTGACAAACTCCTTTCGATCGAAACCTTGCTTTTGCTTCTTTTTATGCTTTGTAAAACTACCTTACTTTGTCTTGTAATATTTCACATTTCAACTAGCATATCAGACTAAAGATGTCATGTGTAATATTTCACATTTCAACTAGCATATCAGGCTAAAGATGTCACGTGTAATAAAACGTTAAATATTGGATTCTCAGCAAGGAATTCTTTCTTTCTTTTATTTTGTCCTTATCTGCTTTTTTTTTGTCGTTAGGCGTAGCAGGTTTAACTGATGATCGGTTTCCGAGATAATGTACGTTCGGTCGCTTGATATGGTGTGGTATTGTGGAGTTTTAAGATGTATATAACTCCATCAATCCATCTTTTTCTTGGTCTGCCCCTTCCTCTTGATGATTTCATTTTCAGGTTTACGCTCGTGCAACTGGTTAATACTCATTTTTATGTTTTTTGGTATACACGCACTGATATCAGGAAAAATATCTCGTTCTTAGAATGAAAGAGGTTAGCCAGAGCTTAAAGAATCTTGTTTTCCCCCTAACTAACAAACAAGCTAACACATTTTTGTTTTTTTATGTTTGTCTACCGAACTAACAAACAAGCTAATACATTTGTTTTCTATGTTTGTCAAGTGGTTTACAAATGTGCAAAATTTGAAATTTCAAACTTAATTGATGTAATAGATCATGATTCATCTTACAACGTAATAAATCATTCTATCTGTCTTTCACAGACCCCCTCTCTCTCTCTCTCTCTCTCTGTATTTATCTATCTATCTATTCGCATATCTATTGATCTCTCTCTAACGTATATTTACCTTATTGATATATATTGGTTATTAGTTATTGAACCGACGTCATATCGCTCCGAAAATATCCATAGGTGTTCAGTTTCCCTCAACAGATGTCGAAGGGTATGCTTGCAGATGATTCTTGTGGCTCACTGGTTAAATATAGTGCTCGAACACCGTAAATCTGGATTTAATAATATAGCTTCCATAGGCCCCAACCTCAGTCGTCTCTTACGACATGCCTTGTAGGTCACAGTGTTACTATTTTTGGCATCTCTAGCGAGCCTCGGCAACACTTGGACGCTATTTTATGTTCAATATTTTTTCGCTAAAAATATATATATATTTCTGACATTCCAAAATCCAATTTTTTGTGTATCTTTTTGAGCCTAGTAATGTACGAGTCGGGATGTTAACTTTTGCAAAACCGGACATGCAACATTAAGAACAGGAAATTGCAACTAGACATTATCACTCCCCCTAATTATTTCGTCATTTGTAAAATAAGATCAAAATTTTCTAGCTAAATTCATTAGAACGCAAGCATATATAAAACACAAGCATATATAAAACACAAACATATATAAAACACAAACATATATAAAACACAAGCATATATAAAACACAAGCATATATAAAACACAAACATATATAAAACACAAGCATATATAAAACACAAACATATATAAAACACAAGCATATATAAAACACAAACATATATAAAACACAAACATATATAAAACACAAACATATATAAAACACAAACATATATAAAACACAAACATATATAAAACACAAGCATATATAAAACACAAACATATATAAAACACAAGCATATATAAAACACAAGCATATATAAACACAAAGCATATATAAAACACAACATATATAAAACACAAGCATATATAAAACACAAGCATATAAACACATGATATAAAACACAAACATATATAAAACACAAGCATATATAAAACACAAGCATATATAAAACACAAACATATATAAAACACAAGCATATATAAAACACAAACATATATAAAACACAAGCATATATAAACACAACATATATAAAACACAAGCATATATAAAACACAAACATATATAAAACACAAACATATATAAAACACAAGCATATATAAAACACAAACATATATATAAAACACAAGCATATATAAAACACAAACATATATAAAACACATATATAAAACACAAGCATATATAAAACACAAACATATATAAAACACAAGCATATATAAAACACAAACATATATAAAACACAAGCATATATAAAACACAAACATATATAAAACACAAACATATATAAAACACAAGCATATATAAAACACAACATATATAAACACAAACATATATAAAACACAAGACATATATAAAACACAAACATATATAAAACACAAGCATATATAAAACACAAGCATATATAAAACACAAGCATATATAAAACACAAACATATATAAAACACAAGCATATATAAAACACAAGCATATATAAAACACAAACATATATAAAACACAAACATATATAAAACACAAGCATATATAAAACACAAACATATATAAAACACAAGCATATATAAAACACAAACATATATAAAACACAAACATATATAAAACACAAGCATATATAAAACACAAGCATATATAAAACACAAACATATATAAAACACAAACATATATAAAACACAAGCATATATAAAACACAAGCATATATAAAACACAAGTATATATAAAACACAAGCATATATAAAACACAAACATATATAAAACACAAGCATATATAAAACACAAGCATATATAAAACACACGTTGTATGCAGTTTTTGTTGATATGCCCTCTGTGAACTGTATTAAAACGTGTACCAATTAGCGAACTATGTTTCACAAACACCTGGAACTTAATGAGTGAAGCATAACGTCTGTCGTTTTAACACTGTAAAATGTAATAGACTGTTAATTTTCTTTCTTTTTCTCACATCCGATCTCTCAGGTGCAGAAGTGTACTCATGCCACAGTTTATTTATAATCTGTCCAGCAGGGATCCCTATCCTAACGCATAGTAAGTCATCAGCAAAGTGTTTAATCAGTGAGTTATCTCATCGTATCGCCTGTGTTTTGACGGAGCTCGCAAGGGAAGCAAAGAATAGTAACACTGTGACCTACAAGGCATGTCGTAAGAGGCGACTGAGGTAGCGGTCTAGGGATACTACCCTAGTAAATAAAAAGCCTCGCAGAAACCGGGTGAGCTGGCCTTTTTGAATGCGCATAACTGGCACAACGTACAATCGCTTTTCAAACTCAGATCACATACAAATCATAAAGAGTGGTTAACAAGTGGTCGATATGGAGCATTGGAAGAAGACCTCATCGTATAACTATTATTTATATTGTGTCACAACTGTTGGCACTTTTGAAGCCAAAACGTTTGGTTCTAGAGTAAGACAAGGATGAGTACTATCATGGCTGCTGTTCATAGCATGTAATCGTTTAAATCTGTCAAATAGCTAAACACCAGTGAAGGAAACAACATCGGAGAGCTTAAACGAATTTCTTTTTACTGACAATCCTGCAATCATATCAACGACAGAGTAGCAGCTACAGAAACACATTAACAGAATTCAATTAATGCAATATGAGAATAAATATCGACAAAATCGAAGTATTGACATTAGCTAGAGGAAAACAAAGCTACCAATATCTCCATCGACAAACATCCATTAAAACGAGTCAAAGATGTTGCATATCTAGGAATCATTTGTTTCAGCATATGGAAGAATAGCTAACGAAATATAAAAAGATGCAATAAAGCAAATCAAATCATAGGACAAATGTAAACATGTCACCATGAACACTAAAAGAGCATCGTTCAACACAATTTGTATCCTCTACATTATGCTATCACTGCCAAATCTGGACGCTGACATCAAACGATAGAAGAAAACTAGTCACGACAGAGATGAAGTGACTATGCAGAATTCTGGAAATATCAAGAAGCGACCGGCTTAGATATGAAGACATCAGGGAAAAAAGTAGGTACAACATCAGTACTGAACTTTATCAAGAAACAACAAATTAAATGGTTCGGTCACATAAGGAGATTACCAACGGACAGTGCATAAAAAGTAGGTACAACATCAGTACTGAACTTTATCAAGAAACAACAAATTAAATGGTTCGGTCACATAAGAGGAGTATCAACAGACAGTGCATCTCAAAGAACAATGTTACAATGACACAGTGGATATGTCATAGTTCCCCAGGTGGCAGCGGAGGAATGGACAGTTAGCCAGATAGTTAGTGTAGTTTAGTATAGTTAGATATTTAATAGTTGAGACTATGTGTTGTACTCTCTATGCAGAAGTGCAACACATAACTACGAGACATGACGCTTTTGTGTAGTAAAATAGTGGCGATTTAGTAACGGTTGCTAAAAAACATAGGAGGGACAACAATAGGCATTGATCGTGTATGGACGTCTTTTCATGGGTTGTCCAGACATGTACTTATGACATCCAATAAACTTGCCTATACAAATTCTACATGATCGTTAAATATATCGCATTTATGAATGAATGCCCTGAGTGAGAAAGGAACCACTAAGAATAACATCTATCACAACCACGACCCAAATATGAATATACTACTGCTTTATATATATATATATATATATATATATATATATATATATATATATATATATATACATCGTAAATGAATGAGCATACTGGAGAAGAATCAGGAATAAGGAACTAACTCAGAGGAGAGAAACCAAATAAAAATGGGGAACCAGAGAAGTCGGAACACGAGAGGTCAGAAACTAAGGAAAGAAGTACACTAGGAAATTGAAACTAAAGGCAGGAGTACAACATAGGAAATAGAGCAGAACCTCCAAGTAAACAAACAATCCAACTCGCCAAATGTGGGAAATGAGGAAGAAGAAGGATCAAACTATAACAAATTAACAACCAATCTTACCACTTAAAAGGGCCAAGGAAAATGGCACCCTACAAAAGGGCCAAGGAAAAGGGCCACCTACTTCAGATACAAAGCAAAAAGTGGACCTCAGAGATAACAGAGGCGGTGAAAAAACACTATTTATGAAGTGCACACAAAAGCCCGTCCTATAAGTATCTTCTTACCCTGTCACTGTGAGGTAAAACAGGCTTATAGAAAAGAAGAAAGAAGCCAGCGTGAAAGTTTTCACAACACGTTCGTCTGTTTGACAGGAGATCAACACAAGATTCTAGACGCTTGAGTTTTGGCACTTTTGATGCCAGAAAGATAATCTTCGCTACACGAATTCGTGTTAGACAGCAGTTTGGCATAAGACTGAGTATTTGCACTTTCAATCGCGCGTGTATTGCAGGGGCTCGCATGGGGAGCAAAGAATAGTAACACTACGATCAACAATGCATGTCGTGAGAGGCAACTGAGGTAGGAACCTAGAGAAGCTACCCTAGTAAATAAAAAGCGTCGCAGAAACCGGGTGAGCTGGTCTACTTGTAGTCGCATAACTGGCCCAACGTACACTCGCTCTTCGGTTTGGATCACATACAAATCACAAAGAGTGGTTAACAAATGGTCGACATGGAGTATTCGAAGAAGAAGAAGCAGCACTTTCAGTTGCGGGTGGCTCTTCGTTTCACCAACTCTGTTATATATAAGATTCACTTAATGCACAGGATGCTTCAGTTTAGCACTTTCTATGAAAGAAAGATAGTTCTTAACTAATAATAGCCATCCATCGCAAGCGATGATGACAACAGCATCATATGTGTGCTGCTGCACCTCTCTGGTGTGGGCGGAGGTGACTGTATAGTCATGTCCCCGAACACAATCCTCTACCACAGGTGCGGCATACATTATCAAGGTTAGACTGGTGGGTGTTGTGTGTTTTGTCTTTTCGCGCAGCTCATTTCTCTGTGTCTCAACGGCAGGACGATTCTCAGCTTTGAGAGTTCCTCTTGTGTTGTTACAGCGTCACATTTGGCGATCTTGTCCGAGGGATTCCCCAGCACGTGGTCTCTATATCGAAGCATTTTAGAGAGCTTTAAGAGTGCCTTTAACACATTTTTCTGTCCACCAACTGAACATCAGTCCTTAGCTTCACCCGCTCTTGTTGGAAAAGAGATCCATATATGACACTTAATGCTAGTGTTTTGACGATGTCATAGCCAGAATGACAGTTCATCGCTAAACAAACTCCCGCTCGTTCAAGACAGGACGTCACCGTAAGATACTGAATGCTAAAATTTGAACTAGCCAAAGAAGACGGACGACTACCTCAGACTGATCTCGAGATCAGTTATGAGGAAGCCAAAACAACCATCGGCTCGCACTATAGAAACAAATGGACAAAAGAACATCCTCAGTATACCAACAGCGACGGATACTATGGTCTCTCTCGTAGTGAACAAGTTGCTATACTTCGCCTCCGTACCGGCCACAACAAGCTCCGAGCCCACATGTTCCACAAATTTAAGATTGGCACAACTAGCCTGTGCCCCTGCAAAAAGGCGGACATGACGGCAGAACACGTTCTGCAAGACTGTCAACAGTTAGCAGGTATAAGAAAAAAACATGGCCCAAAACACAGAGCTTCGCGAGAAGCTGTACGGAGGAACAGAGTCCCTTAAAACCACGGTAAAATTCATGATAAAAGTTGGTTCATCAGTCTAGGCCCGGAACGCAAGAGAGAGAGAATGCTAAAATTTGACATTTTTGATGTTTTTCTTCTTGTCTTGTGTCAATCGCTCACTATGTATTCAGACGAAGTCAGGTCGCCCATTATAACACTATTTATTCAGTCAACTAAAGGGAGCAAGAAAGAGAGAGAGGAATATGCATTCGTAGGATGTAGATATAAATCAAGTTTCTGTGAAATTAGACAGTAAGGGAAGCGGACGATAAAAAATAAAGCGCATTCCTCCAAGACTCTCCAAGGGCGTGAGACTGACCGGAAAGTAGATAGTGGGGATCTCTGTGGCTAAGTGGTTAAGCCCTTTGCCTTGCGAGTCGAAGGTCGTGGGTTCGAATCCGGACCGCGGCCTTCTGTTCACGAGTGCAGTTTTTCCAGAGACCCCTAGGATTGTTGACGGAGCTACGGAGTTAGTGCTTTGTACAATGCTCGCGGCAGGTGGCGTGCCATTTCTGCGGAGAGGGACCGAGTCATATGGGGTAAAACCCGGTGCAATGAAGTCAATCCTTCGGCTTTAAAACCTTTAAGCAGTAGAGTGTAGGACTTAAGTAATGAAGTTTGGATATATATAGTTATGTAATTATAGGTTACCATTGTCTAATAATTGTATGTGCTTTTCTTTTTTTCAGGGCTAGCTATTATATATATATACAAGGTGTTCAAGGTTAAAGCAGCCCCATTGACAAATCGAAAGTTGCCAGATAATCTATCGCGTTATGTTTATGTACTATTTAAACCGGTTCTGACTAGCTCGTTTTACGTCACATTTGTTCATCGCCCCTTCCCGCACTACAATTACATACCGTCACATAGCCTTGACCTATACTACGTCATAACTGAACCTTATCATTTTCATACATATATGCCAGATTGACTCCATTCACAGGCTGCTATTATCTTGAACACCCTGTATATATATATATATATATTTCTCTAGTACCTTTATACGTTACATAGGGCATGTGAGTAATTTATCCATACCGCTCTGACCTCGGTAACTTGCTCAGTCTCTTCCATGCAATTGAGATCGATATTTCCTGCCTCTCTCAACAATGTTCGTTTTATGGTTTCCATAGGCGTCCTCTCTTTCTTGAACCATATGCCTTCCATTTCAATGCCTGCTTTGGTATTCTTTGATCATTTCTTGGGCATACCGCCCAACATATCTCCATCTTCTCCTTCTTATAACAGAATTTCTCTGATTTCATCCCTTCTCCTGAATTCCTACCATTTTTTTGGTTCATTATTTTTCGCAGACATCTATTTTCAAGTGTATTCAACTTGCTTTCTATATCTTTAGTCATTTTCCAACTCTCGCTGGCATATGTAAGAATGGATACAACTCTCTTTCTCTGGCATATGTTAGAATGGATAAACTCTGCTGGCATATGTAAGAATGGATACAACTCTCTCTGGCATATGTTAGAATGGATACAACTCTCTCTGGCATATGTAAGAATGGATACAACTCTCTCTGGCATATGTTAGAATGGATACAACTCTCTCTGGCATATGTTAGAATGGATACAACTCTCTCTGGCATATGTTAGAATGGATACAACTCTCTCTGGCATATGTAAGAATGGATACAACTCTCGCTGACATATGTTAGGATTGATACAACTCTCGCTGGCATATGTAAGAATGGATACAACTCTCTCTGGCATATATTAGAATGGATACAACTCTCGCTGACATATGTTAGGATGGATACAACTCTCTCTGGCATATGTTAGAATGGATACAACTCTCTCTGGCATATGTAAGAATGGATACAACTCTCGCTGACATATGTTAGGATTGATACAACTCTCGCTGGCATATGTAAGAATGGATACAACTCTCTCTGGCATATGTAAGAATGGATACAACTCTCGCTGACATATGTAAGAATGGATACAACTCTCGCTGGCATATGTAAGAATGGATACAACTCTCTCTGGCATATATTAGAATGGATACAACTCTCGCTGGCATATGTTAGGATTGATACAACTCTCGCTGGCATATGTAAGAATGGATACAACTCTCTCTGGCATATGTAAGAATGGATACAACTCTCGCTGACATATGTTAGGATTGATACAACTCTCGCTGACATATGTTAGGATTGATACAACTCTCTCTGGCATATGTAAGAATGGATACAACTCTCGCTGACATATGTTAGGATTGATACAACTCTCTCTGGCATATGTTAGGATTGATACAACTCTCGCTGACATATGTTAGAATGGATACAACTCTCGCTGACATATGTTAGAATTGATACAACTCTCGCTGACATATGTTAGAATGGATACAACTCTCGCTGACATATGTTAGATTTATACAACTCTTCTGGCATATGTTAGAATGGATACAACTCTCGCTGACATATGTTAGGATTGATACAACTCTCTCTGGCATATGTTAGGATTGATACAACTCTCACTGGCATATGTTAGAATGGATACAATCTCGCTGACATATGTTAGGATTGATACAACTCTCGCTGGCATATGTAAGAATGGATACATTGAATTGAAACTTCTAAATTTAGTTTTAATACTATATAACTTGCAATTCCATATTTTATTTAGACTTTTAAAAGCTATTGTTGCTTTGACAATTTGTAGCAAAATGTATTTTATTCTGCGTAGTTAGGCTGCGTATATGTTGATGTAAATGATAGAATTGGAATAAAGTTGATCACCAAATTGACTCTCATATGTAGATGATATATTTATAACTAGTGTTATTGATAATGTCCTTGTGTGTGATGATTCTGTTACAACTGGCTTATTGTACACATGATAAATAGTTAGTAACCAGTTACATATTAAGATACAGATATATACCAATATCTATTTCCCCTCTGTAATAGAACTTCGAAGCTCTGGGAAAAATGCAATTGTGAACAGAACAGCGAGGTCCGGATTCGTATCTACTACCTTCAGAACGCAAAACAAGGGATTTAACCACTAAGCCACAGAGTACCCCGTCTTATCTAATCATCTATGCTGTGACTAATTCTGTGTCTTGTTAAACATCAACTTCTTGACTATCCTACAGTCACGTCTCCACTTACATTCACAAATAAAAGCGTGGGACATCCAGGCTGCATATACCTTCCTGTTTATTCTCCTTCCTTGTTGTTATTTTATCTTTTAACCTTCCCTTCCCTCCCCTCCTCCCCCACCCTCCCCTCACACACACACACACACACACACACCCACACAACCCTTTCCCTGTCTTATTACAGGATGCCAGAATCTTGTAGAAGAGTACACATTTGTTGTTGACGTCATTTGCACGTTTCTGTTTTTCTTCTTGCATTCTGTTGTGCTCAGCTGTAAGACTGCATCTACATCAATCTGTTAATCTATTCTCAACTCGAGGATTTGCTGCTGCATCTACATCAATCTGTTAATCTATTCTCAACTCGAGGATTTGCTGCTGCATCTACATCAATCTTCTTCTTCTTCTTCTGCTAACATTCTTCACGGCCAATTTGATCATTCTTATTGTGATGTATAATTGGTCCACTGGCAAGAACGGAGTGATCTACGTCAGGACGATTGTGCGCCCATGGTGACTAGGCCCGCCCGTCCGTTTTCTGCCAGCTTTTGATTTACTAGGTGAACTTTCCTAGAACGATCCTTTCGGATCTACGCCTTTTCGATCAACTTTGCCGTATATTTGGGCTTTGTGATCTACGCCAAGACAGTGAGTTACGCTGCTTTACCCGTTCTGACTGAGAATATTTCTCGGGCTTGTCAGCTTGTCCTCGGACGGCGTCTTACTCGTATAAAACACCGTGTAAAGTATCGGCCTTCGCCAATGTTCAGGACCCGGGCTTCCTGTTTGATCCGTACATTGTCGGCCTTGCTTTACCGTACATTTTTGAGTTTGATCCGGGAAGGAACATTCTCAGCCTTTTCTAGACGCGTATCGGTACGTGGCAATTTGCAATTACCTCGAAAGCACTGGCATGGGACCGAGTACAAACAATGTAGAGGGTCGTTTCAGTGGGCACTATAAGCGTAACTGAGGATTTTGCGCTCGCCGCCATCACCCGCCCCAGTTATTCCGGGGATGTTAGTTACGACTGCAATCGAACCTTGCCCAGTTGCCCCAAGGCTGGCAGTTCCGTTAGGCATCACCAACCTCAGTTCTTCCGGGGATGTTAATTTTAATCGCACAGTACCTTGCACGGTTTTCCCAGGGCGGGTAGTTTCGTTATGCACTAAACGCAACTTGTTTTTTTTGCGCTCGGCAAACCTTGCCCAGTACATGTATCTGCACCAGGCTACCAATGCGGGGTCAGCTGCAATCTTCTCTCGCACCAACACGAGGGTAGACTTTCATTCGTTACGGTCCTGTCTTATTTATTCTTGCCGACGGGCTGGCAATGTTTGCCCCTCCTCAGGGCTTCGAGCTTCGCCCTACGTGGGCATACGTTTGGTCACTGGATGCACCTCTCATCCATGTCTGAGTCGTTTCGTTGCTGTTTCTTTGCGTTCAGGGACTTGGGCCATATCTTGTTGGACATCGGTCAGGAGAATTGTGCATTTTATTTGTATGTATCTTTATCGTATTTCCGTAATTGCACTGCTACCACTACCAGTAGTTTCCTCTCCCGATCCCTGCCCCTCTTAGCCAGACCAGAGTCTGTTTCCAGGGTCACCGCGTGGAGGTTAGGGGCAGGGTCTTGGTTAGCGCCCCCCCTCGCTAACCCTGGCTCATGTTACCACCATGACCTCATGAGCCTTTTGACCCCTACATCAATCTGTTAATCTATTCTCAACTCGAGGATTTGCTGCTGCATCTACATCAATCTGTTAATCTATTCTCAACTCGAGGATTTGCTGCTGCATCTACATCAATCTGTTAATCTATTCTCAACTCGAGGATTTGCTGCTGCATCTACATCAATCTGTTAATCTATTCTCAACTCGAGGATTTGCTGCTGCATCTACATCAATCTGTTAATCTATTCTCAACTCGAGGATTTGCTGCTGCATCTACATCAATCTGTTAATCTATTCTCAACTCGAGGATTTGCTGCTGCATCTACATCAATCTGTTAATCTATTCTCAACTCGAGGATTTGCTGCTGCATCTACATCAATCTGTTAATCTATTCTCAACTCGAGGATTTGCTGCTGCATCTACATCAATCTGTTAATCTATTCTCAACTCGAGGATTTGCTGCTGCATCTACATCAATCTGTTAATCTATTCTCAACTCGAGGATTTGCTGCTGCATCTACATCAATCTGTTAATCTATTCTCAACTCGAGGATTTGCTGCTGCATCTACATCAATCTGTTAATCTATTCTCAACTCGAGGATTTGCTGCTGCATCTACATCAATCTGTTAATCTATTCTCAACTCGAGGATTTGCTAACGTAAAACAGAAGTGACGGAAATGTCGGAGGTCGATAAGTTTAATTTATATTTATGTTAGGCTTCCATGTCTTCTTCTGCTCCCAGGTGAATTGTTAATACTAGCATATCGGTTCCCAACCTGTATACTAGACGTTTACGTGTTTTGTTAGGATGTAGTTTACGTTATTTCTCAGGCTCAGCGAGTCCATCAAATAACATCAGTTTTACAAGATCTTCGTGACTTACTTCTTAGCTCGTAAACAAAGTTTAGTTTATGCATTGTAAATAAAATAATAAATTACCGTGAAAACATTTTTTAAACCCCTTGCACCGGGAAGTTGATTTCACTAGCAAAGAATGCTAAACCAGCAAATGGTGTACATATCATCCATAATTATAGTGTGAACTTCCACTGTTTACCTAAACTGTACATAAACAGAGATATTGTTGTTCTAAGTTGAAAATTATTTTCTATTTGGAAGAGTCATATTGGAGGAGTCATATTGGAAGGGTCATATTGGAAGGGTCATATTGGAAGGGTCATATTGGAGGAGTCATATCTACAATACCGGCTGTGTTATACAGTTTTGGGTGGTTCGCGTTATAATTATGGATGATATGTACATCATATGCTGATTTGGCGTTCTTTGCACTTCTTATGTTAGTGAAATCTTCTCCCTGATGCAGGGGGGTTATGCTTTAAATGTATTTCAAGAACATTATTTTTTTATAAATAACTACAATGCATACACTAAACTTTGTTTATCATCAAAAGAAGGGTCTTTTGCAAAAGGTGGCCATATTTTATGACAACATGTTTGTTAGTTTTTTTTCCTGTTAATTTAAAAAAAAAAAAAGATAACCCCTGTTCTGACTTGGTCTTCTCCCTTAACCCTGTCGCTCTTCTGCGCCTCTAAACTGGCTCGGGGTATTTTCTAAGATGACGCACAGGCAGTATATTGGCTAATTCATTATACATTGCAATACAAGTGCGTCCGGAGGTTAATTGCGTTCAACAAGATTCTTATGAAACTGTGGGAACTGGTGTACAACACACGACTCGTACGAAACTGTGGGAACTGGTGTGACAACTCTACGACTGTGAACGTAGAACGATGAGAACTGGTGTGTAACACGACTCGTACGAAACTGTGGGAACTGGTGTACAACACGACTCGTACGAAACTGTGGGAACTGGTGTACAACACGACTCGTAAAACGAATGTGAAACTGTAGCGGGAACTGGTGTACAACACGACTCGTACGAAACTGTGGGAACTGGTGTACAACACGACTCACGAAGACTGTGAGGAAAACTGGTGTGACAACACAGATCGTAGAAACTGTGGGAACTGGTGTGTAACACGACTCGTACGAAACTGTGGGAACTGGTGTACAACACACGACTCGTACGAAACTGTGGAACGGGTGTACAACACACGACTCGTAGAAACTGTGGAACTGGTGTGTAACACGACTCGTACGAAACTATGGGAACTTGGTGTAAACAAAAACACTCGTACGAAACTGTGGGAACTGGTGTACAACACGACTCGTACGAAACTGTGGGAACTGGTGTACAACACGACTCGTACGAAACTGTGGGAACTGGTGTCAACACGACTTGTACGAAACTGTGGGAATTGGTGTACAAAAACGACTCGTAGAAATTGTAGGAATGGTGTGCAACAGTTTCGTCGAAACTTTGGGATTTGGTGTCAACAAGAAGATTCGTAGGCTGTAACTGTGGTAACACGAACTCACAAACTGTACTGTGTACAACAAATTACAAAAGAACTAGACAACATACAGCAACTTCGACCAAACTGTAGGACTTTATCAAGCAAACGTGGAACTGGGAAACAGATCGTACGAAACTGTGGGAACTGTGTACAACACGACTCATTACGAAACTGTGGAACATGTGTACAACACACTACTCGTACGAAACTGTGGAACTGGTGTACAACACGACTCGTTACGAAACTGTGGGAAATTGGTGTGCAACAACAAGATTCTAGGAAATTGTAGGATATGGTGTGCAACAAGATTCTGTGAACTTTGGCAAAACACGTAATCACAAAGTACTGTAGTTTACAAATTACAAAAACAAAGACAAAATACAGCAACGTTTCGACCAACAAGGCCTTTATCAAGCAAACGAACAACAGGAGTAAATGGACGACCAAAACAAACGTTTCTAATGAAAATCTGGAAATAAAAGCGAAAATATGGGAATAAAAACGAACAACGAAATAATTGTAACACAAAAACACACATAAAAACTAGAAATAGAACGGAAGAGAAACAATGAAAAATCTAGTAAATATATAACTTGAATACATGCAACCAGTGGCTGCTCGTTAGTAAGGGCCACTGGGGCCGGGCCCCACCAAAAATAATAATGTGTAACGTGACAAATTAAAAACATGGATGACCAAACAAAGTTCACACAATGCTTATAAACCGAAAAAATATGTGTCTAACCCACTAAAAAAAATAGAACGGGGGCATGCCACTGAATACATGCAACATATACCCGTATAGATTACAAGCATATGGGTATATGATTGCGCCTTCGTCGCCTTTGTAGCGAGGACGATGATTTTCTTGAGAGAGCTCGCGAGATGCTTGATTTCTTTCGCAGACGCCTATACCCGGAGAGGTGCTTGTCTGGCTATGCATCGAGTTCAGAAAATCACTCGCCAGCAGGCCCTTACCAGCCAGCATAGGACTACTAACCAGAGTAAAACTTATCTTAACTTTCCATCCCCATAGTTCACTGGTGAAAAATGTTTTATTCCGTCATCTGTCTATCCTTAAGTCAGATGCTGAGACCCGTTCTGTCTTCCCCAACTATCCTTTGGTGGCTTACAGACGGGACAGAAGTTTTAAGGATATGTTGGTACACAGTCGCCTTAAGTCCAATATCCATACTCATTTTGGCACTGTCCAGTGTGGCCGTCGGCGTTGCAATACGTGTGCTTATGTGATACAGACGCGTACTGTATCTTTTCCTTTAGCCACGTTTCTTATTGACGATGGTTTTACATGCGAGTCCCGTAATCTTATCTATGCCATTATATGTAAGCGGTGTAACAAGGCTTATATCGGCGAGACAGGCAAGAGGCTCAGTGACCGATTCACCCAACACTTGCGCGACATACGCCAATGCTCTGTGACCCCCGTAGCCACCCATTTCAATGATACTGGCCATTTAGGAGCTCACGATGTCCAGGTCACAGCCATCCGATCATGTTCCTCGGATGATCGCTCTGGATTTGCTCTGGAGAATCGGTTGATTTCTTTGTATGGTACCTTGCGACCACGTGGGCTCAACGTATTACATTCCTATGCTTCTTAGTACTTTCTCTTCCCATGCCTTGTAATCTATATGGGTATATGTTGCATGTATTCAAGTTATATATTTACTAGATTTTCATTGTTTCTCTTCCGTTCTATTTCTAGTTTTTATGTGTGTTTTTGTGTTACAATTATTTCGTTATTCGTTTTTATTTCCATATTTTCGTTTTTATTTCCAGATTTTCATTATAAACGTTTGTTTTTGGTCGTCCATTTGTTTTTTAAATTTGTCACTCCTGTTGTTCGTTTGCTTGATAAAGGCCTTGTTGGTCGAAACGTTGCTATATTTTGTCTTTGTTTTTGTAATTTGTAAATCTACAGTACTTTGTGATTACGTGTTTTGCCAATCAAATAGTTTTACTGCAGTCTCATATATATTTTGTGAATATGTAACTTTGGGAATTGGTGCGCAACAAGATTCGTATAAAACTTTGGGAATTGTTGTGCAACAAGTTTCGTATGAAACTTTGGGAATTGTTGTGTAACATGACTCGTATGAAACTGTGGGAACTGGTGTGCAACACGACTCGTATGAACACCGCTTTTCATACTCTGCATATTTGTACGGCTCCACTCTCATGTTTTTGGGAGTCATAGCTCTAGCACTCTGACAGTGGATTCTGGAGTTGTCCGTTCCGTTGCCATTTATTATGCATATTGGCCTAGTAGGGCCTATGTCTCTTCGGCTTGACTTTTATCGAGTTCCCATCACCACAGGAATGCTGCTTTACACGGTCTGGTTCCATACTTTCTCGCACTGCTTCCCATATTAGAGAGTTGCCTCTCCCTGTTTAATCTTCACCTGGCATCAAATTGCACCATCATCTTTCCGTATAGAAGGTGGCCTGACACATCCGACTCGGCTACTAGATGTATCAACATCTCCTCTTGTAGACATTCAGTGTTTGCTAGGTGTGCTAGGGAACAGGTGAGTATTTACTGTATCCTTCTCTAGTCATCCTTCTCATTTAGATCTATGTTTTAGTTTATTTAGTATTCCTTGTCTGTATGTGTCCCCTTGATAAAGGTCTACGACCGAAACGTTGGGTTTTTTTTGGTTAGTTTTATCATTTTGTTATTCATTTTTGCTTGCTTTTGTGATACCATAAATATGTGTTTTAAGCTCCAATTTATTACGTATCACCGCAGCCTCCCTCGGTTTCCTCCCAATCTGATCTGATCCGTTCTGACCAGACCAGATTTGTAGGTTTCCTCACATCATGAAACTGGGAACTGGCGTTCAACGCGACTCGCATGAGACTGTGAGAACTGGTGAGCAACACGACTCGTTTGCAACTGTGTGTAGTGTGTACTGGTGCTGAATGTTTTAACAAATATTTGAGCCCGTCTGCCCAGCGTGTTCGTAACGCGTTGGACTACATGTGACTATCCCTCTGTGTGTGCGGGTTCAATTCCGCGGGTTGGCAGAAAAAGCCGCAGATTCCCCAGATTTGCGGTGTTCGTGGCACCGAACCGAAGAGTTACGATGTCCATGGCACTGAGCTGAAGAGTTACGATGTCCATGGCACCGAGCCGAAGAGCTGAAAATCTCAAGTGCTTCTGGATTAGAAGAATAAATACGGGCATAAGCAGATTTCACATTTTAAATGATTATTCAATCGCAAAATCGCGAAAATAATTTATTTTCAAATATTTATTATTAATTTCTTCTTTAAGGATCCACCGACCCCTAATCTTCTGAACACTCCCCAAATTCTTTTGAACCCACTATCGCCCCCTAGAACGCTTCAGCGCCCACTTTGGGAAACGCTGATCTAGATGAACTTCAGAGAGCGCATAGACATAAAATAAAAAAAAGGAATAAGGTAACAGATAGGAGGGGGGGTAAGAATATCTGAACAGCGCAATTGGCTCGAGAGGTCAATATATATATATATATATATATATATAGCTTTGAAAAATAGATTCTGTATTTAAAAGATAACCTTTCTTTGTTTCCGAGCATTGCTTGTACAATGATAAATAGCAGTGCCAACGAATGTGATTATGAGTATCGCTGCAGGCACGCTAAACATTGAATAGATAAACACGATTCAGCAGTTCTGTCTTGAAAAAAAACACCCGGTTTTTGGTATTATACGTCTGGACATGCAAGGATGAAGAGAAATTAAATGGCAGATAAACTAGTTGAAACGGCATCCATTCAGTTTCGGTTCAGTTTTGAATATCTTAATTACGCTCCAGACGTGTCCATAAGTGCTTTGATTTACTTCGCAATATCTACAATAGCGTCCAGCGACTGACCGTACCAGTTTGATTTTGATTGATGAGCCTACTCATATAGCTGTTGTGATGGGTTTTTTTTGGCCACTCCAATCTACAATCCCAGCTCTTGCAATCTAGCAGTTGCTGTGGATTGGTTTAAGCGGCATCCATTACAAGTTACAAGGATGGGGAGTGTAGTATGGACAGGGCGGACATCATTAATATTCTATGCTCCACATGTGTAGAAAGTGGTTCAGTATGGACAGGGCGGACATCATTAATATTCTATGCTACACATGTGTAGAAAGTGGTTCAGTATGGACAGGGCGGACATCATTAATATTCTATGCTACACATGTGTAGAAAGTGGTTCAGTATGGACAGGGTGGATATCATTAATATTCTATGCTACACATGTGTAGAAAGTGGTTCAGTATGGACAGGGCGGACATCATTAATATTCTATGCTACACATGTGTAGAAAGTGATTCAGCCTTTGCTTTGCTCTCCGAAGGTCGTAGGTTCGAATCTGGACCACGCCGTTCTATTTACGAGGACATTTACGAGATCCCTAGGATTGTTGCCAGAGCTAGGAGCTCGTGCTTTAGGCAATACTCTTGACAGAGGACTGCAATTTCTGCTGAGAGGGACCTATCCAGTATGGGGTAAAACGCGATGCAGAGAAGTCAATCCTTCGGCCAGAAACAGATTTAGAGATATTGATATGAGAGTTAATTAAGCGCGAACAAACAGGACTAATATGTCTGCTGGGTCGAGGGAGACGATATGTCAACCAATATTCTTTGTGTACAGTCAGCGTGGGAACATGGAGACGGTTGAGGTCTTGTAATTATCATTGTATCTTAGTCTTCGAGACTCTTCTCTTCCGAAAGTTTACAGAACAACACCTTGACGGTATCAGTCTATTCGCCATTTTTCTCTCGTGTCCTTGTCTTCTAAGTCTTCTAGGCGGTTATTTCGTTGTATCACCTGATGTTCATAATCTTGTGGAGACATCGAAGGTGAGGGATGTTATGTCTCCTTTCGTTCGTGCCTTAAGTGTAAGTTGTCCATGTTACTGAGCCATGTATATTATAGAACTAGTTACACAGGTTCGATATATTTGAATCTTCGACTGCAATATTAATTTTGTGTTAATCGGCAAAAACCGTTTTGGATAGTAGTTGCAAACTACTGAACAATCGCTGGCAAGAAACCGTGACAGACGCAGTCCCTGAACTTTTTGAATTATTTAACCCATCAACCATGTTTGGATAACTTTTTTGTAAAATCTTACTTTCTTCGTGTTGTTCGCTTATTTTCAACCATATTTTATCAGTTTATTAGATGAATCTATCTTATTCTGCACGATTTATGTCCTTGACAGCATAGAGCATCTGCAAAAACCAATAACTTTCAACCGTTTATTAAACTCCTATTATATTTTTGTGCTCTTCCGTTGTTTGTCGCACTACCTGCATTGCATTGTAAAAACTGTAAGATTCTAGACTTCCTGCCTGATGTCTATTTTAACATCGGAAAAAATGTAATAAATCACCCGTCAGAATACTTTGCATCTTAACCCAGTGGTTCTCAAACTTATTGAAGTCGTGATGCACTTGAAGTACTACAAAATAGCGTATCCGCACTATACGTAAAACGTAATAAATAAGATGCAAAAAGTAAAGAAATACAGAAATAATTGGAAAATGCTGTGCACCTTTATTCATCATTTAACTTCTGCCTATGAGAAGCATGGGTGTGATGTGATTTGGCGATTTTTTTACCCTGGTGTCCGTTGGCACCGCTCTGCCGCCCTCTGATCTGGGATTTCCTATGGGGCACCTAGGAATGTCACCGGGCACACTAGTGCGCCTGGGCCCACCCTTTTAGAACCACTGGCTTAACATAATTAACTTCAAAATGAAAGTGGTTTCAAGTAATGTGTCAGCAGAATTGAATAAACAATTCCCGAGATCCTTGCCAGAATTTTTAACAACTGTAAGCCATGTCAAAGAACATTCGCCAAACATAACAAGACATTCGTTGGTTTTTTATTATTTTAGTGCAGATAAAATTATATTTTTATATCAGATTTAATTTGTTCGGACGTAGTTATTTTACCTGGCAATGTCTTTAACTACTCATGTTCTCGCTTGCACAATCTTGTGCAAAAACCTTACATTCATCATATTTATATTATAACTCACCTTTCTACTTCGCTCATGCACACACACACGAACACACACACACACACAACACAAACAAAACAACACCCATCAAACACACACTATATAACACACACAGATCACATACACACACACACGTCTATACTGTCTCTCAGTCACTCAAATTTTCGCTCACAGGACCACCCCCACCTTATCTTTTGTTCAGTTAGTTGTATAAGTAGAGCTTGATACTTGATGAGCAAAGAGATAAGTGTATTTAGCAGCAAGCCACATGAACCATCAGTATGGATACCCTTCGACATATGTTGTGGGAGACTGGGCACCTATGGGTCTGCCAGGATGACGTGACGTCAGTTCAGTAAACAATAACCAATAACCAATCAGTTAGTTATTGGTTACTAAACCGATGTCTTATCAGTCCTGACAGACCCATAGGTGCGCATTCTCCCCGACGATCAGTGCTGTTGACGCAAGCCTGTCCGCTCTCTCATTGTAGTGAATACACTCATACCCAGGACAGTAGATTCATGTCAAGACTGTAAGATCTATTAGTTTCGTGAACACCCTCATACCCAGGACAGTAGATTCATATAAGCATCTGGAAGTTGTCTTTCTTTGTTTCTTTTCTCCATTCCTGTTTTGCCTCACAGCGTCAGGATAAGAAGATATTTCTAGAATGGCCTTTTGTGTACACTACATAAAAAGTGTCTTTCGTCGACGCTGTTATCTCTGAGATCCATCTTTTGCGTGGCCGGCTGGAGGTTGTAAATTTCTAAATACGACACCCACTCATACTGCAATCTGCCATTTTGGACTTTTCAAAATATTGAACGAGAGTCAGATACAACAACGACTACCCAAGTAAACGGAATCCCAGATTCTTCAGTTATTTTTTTTTCCGATCCAAAAGTACTTGAGCTTTCAGCTCTTCGGCTCGGTGCCATGGACTTCGTAACCCTTCGGTTCGGTGCCACGAACACCGTAAATCTGGAGAACCTGTGACTTTTCTGCCAGCCCGCGGAATTGAACCCACACCTTCAGTTATTTACTCAATCATTTCCTTGACTGCTCACTAATTTATCAACTCATCTGTCGTCTCAACCTTTCCTCTGACATCTCACATCTTCAATCTGTCATATTCAATCTGACATCTCACATCTTCAATCTATCATTTCAACCTTCCCTCTAACATCTCACATCTTCAATCTATCATTTCAACCTTCCCTCTAACATCTCACATCTTCAATCTATCATTTCAACCTTCCCTCTAACATCTCACATCTTCAATCTATCATTTCAACCTTCCCTCTAACATCTCACATCTTCAATCTATCATTTCAACCTTCCTCTACATCTCACTCTTCAATCTATCATTCAACTTCTCTATCTCACATCTTCAATCTATCATTTCAACCTTCCTCTAACATCTCACATCTCAATCTATCATTTCAACCTTCCTCTACATCTCACATCTTCATCTATCATTTCAACCTTCCTCTGACATCTCACATCTTCAATCTATCATTTCAACCTTCCCTCTGACATCTCACATCTTCAATCTATCATTTCAACCTTCCTCTAACTTCACATCTTCAATCATCTTTCACCTTCTGACATCTCACATCTTCAATCTATCATTTAAACTTTCCCTCTGACATCTCACATCTTCAGCCTGGCATCTCACTCCTTCAATCTAATACTAACCTTTCTCCCTGTGAGAATGTGAGCTTATCCCGATGCATGTCACCAGCTATACAACCTGGAGCACAAAGCACAAACCATAGTCATCATCAATATCAAAGACATCGTCAACACCATCATAAATAATCATCAATAAGATCATCAACAATACCAAATAATCATTATACTCATTATCATCATCAAGTGCCATACCAACAGACGTAAGTTAGCCTGTTGTTTACCACAGCTCTCTTGTATCATGTTCTAACTATGAGTTCTGATACTGTTTTCACGCCGAGATCTAATGTTAAACTGTCTAGAATCTTTACTCTGTGTGGACTTCTATCTCTCTTCCACTATATCTTACCCATTGTCAAAATGTATTCCAGTTTTTCTTCTCTCATAATGTGTCCAAATAATGTTCATTGTTTCTTGATTTATTCATTTAATAAAATATCCTTATTAAAGTTAGGAGAAATGGACTGACATAGCAACAATTAGTAGGAAAAAATCGCAGAACAGCAATAAAAGAACTTTCTTGTGTATCCGTATTAAACTTGCTTGAATTACATTAAGAAACAGAGAATGAAGTGGCTAGACCACACAATAAGAATACAAGCAAACCCCCACTGTATACAGTCTTCTACAACAGGACACTAGAGAAGAATGGAGATGAAGATTACGAAAAAGATAGATGGCATCGAAGAATGATGTCAAAAAGTAAAACCTATCATCTAAATCAATTAAGCAGCTCAAGATAAAAACAGAAAACCACAACACTGTGCAACAACCGGGTAACATCGTGGTGACAATAGAAGAAGTAGAAGAAATAACAGATCTATATTCGTCTGCTTTCTTGTGAACATTACCATTGTCATCTTTTTGTCCATTACATTATTCTTTGCCAGCAAGGGAAGCAAAGAATATCACTCCTGCGACCTACAAGGCATGTCGTAATAGGCGACTGATGTAGGACATAGGAAGCTACCCTAGTAAATAAAAATCATCGCAGAAATCGGATGGTTTCTACCTGACGGCGCATAACTGGCACAACGTGCAATCACTCTTAGGCTCAGATCACATACAAATCCCACAGAGAGGGTTAACAAGTGGTCGATATTGAGTGTTCTAAGAAGAAAAAGAAGAAGAAGAAGAAGACTAAACACATGTTATATTCTTCTCGAATAAGTTACATAGGGCCTTCAAGCAATTTCAATATACAACTTTGTCTTAAGCAACTCGTTTAATCTCGTCTATAGAGAACAACATCCGTAGTCTAGATTATATAGATTCTTCATTTTCCGCAGTAAATATTGATGGCCAGTCACAGTTGTCTTGAATATTTAGTCTGCCATTATAATAGAGCATGTATTATGTAGAGAAATCTATTTGAAGTCTGTCATCGTAATAGAACATGTATTATGAATCTTTATCTTGAATTAAGTCTGCCATCATAATAAGCATTATTATGTAGAGAAATCTATTATATTTAGTTGAAGTCTGTCCCTCATAATAGACATTATTATGTAGAGAAATCTATTATATTTCTTAACACATTCTAATTTGTGTGTCTGTGTCGCATGCAATATGTTACGTGCTTTCCTGTTCCTGATATAATTTATTTACTTGTCTTCTCATTGCAAGGCATAACAAACGAGAAATGTTTCCTGCGGATGTTTGTCATCAATTTCAATCTTTTAATTAACGTTGCGTATCACATTTTCATTTTTTTTTTTTTTAGTAGTCCATTGAATTATTAATATTCTTTCCAGATTTTGGTGTAAATTATTAACAAGAACAACAAAAAAACTCATTGTTTGATACATTGTTTTGTTTAATTTCTTGATGTTTTTTTTCTTAGACAAATTGACAGTCATAGACATTTATGGTAGGCGTCTGTGGCTTAGCGGCCGTTAGCTCGATCCCAACTCAAGCATACCTGGTTCAAACACTGCGGCGGGCAGTTTGGATGCAAATTTGTTCCCGTGGACTTTTACGAACGGTAAAAATAGACCCCCACAGTTTAAAGAGCAATTGCAAACTATTGAACTTATAAGTGATGCCTAGAAAATCAACGACTCATTTAACAGGGTTGATGAGAAACGTCATGTAAAAGACATGACACTATTTTAATACAATTATGTATTTATCATTTTTTTCTAATTAAAATGACAAGATTTGCAGAAATTAGATGTACTAAATCATATCATCTGCTTTTGTTGTTCTGTTTTTGCTCTTGCGTCTAATAACTTCATGTTGTTACTCTTTATTGTTTCTTCTATTTCTTTCTGTTTGTTTTGTTGTTTAGTCGAGTTTCTAGAGAATGTAATGAATGTTAATCCTGATGTCTCCGATTTCTATTATTATCTATATAAGAGAAGACTGCAGTATAAAACTATGTATAGTTCGTTCCAAAATTCGTGATCACACTAAGGTTTAATTTCAACGAAATCTACCTGATGGATAAAAGTAATTTTTGCATGCAGTCTTATATACCTCACGACCTTACGAATCCATGTTTAACTAATTGGTAGGTAGCTTAGTTGATGCAAAACACGTTTTTTGTTATATAACTTTGCATAAGTACAACAAAATGGTAACCAAAGTTTAGAATTTACATTAATACACAAAATGGTGGCGAATGTTTGCAAAGGCGTATCCCTATTACATATAAAAAGAAAGGTGACATAGTGAACAAATGATACCTTCCACTTCTATAAATGAACGTAAATGTTGCGTACATACGCCAATGATAGTCGGTAGGAAACATTGTGAACTGATTAATTCCCGATTTTGACTAGCACTGAATTGCATTTGGAACACGGAAATGCTTAGTTATAGACAAACTTGACAATCGTACTGTAAAATTTCGACAAGTATACCAGATCAACATCGCTGTAATTTTAATAATAACATATAATAAAAATCGTACAGAACTAAAGGTTTGGGTGGGCAAAAATACTTTGGACGGTCGTCACTGTTACCTATATAAAAATGTAAAAATCAAGAATTGATGTCAATGGGGTGATTTTATATCGGTCGGTAAAGATGATCACGAATTTTGGAATTCACTTAGGGAAGAAATATAATTAGACGATAAATCCCTAACTGCTCTAAAATGAACGTGATTTTAAGACCGTTAGCTCCACAATACCACAACATATCAAGCGACCGAGCGTGCACTATCTCGAAAACCGTTCATCACTTAAGCCTGCTATGTCTAACGGCAAAAAAGTAGAGAAGGACAAAGGAAAATAATAGGAATTATTGTCTAAATTAAGTATATGTTATGTTTGCTGTTTAAGAAATGAATTTCTTCACTTCTGTTGTATCCTTTGCTTGATAAAGGCTTTTTGTTGAAACGTCACCGTGTATTGTTATTGTTTTTGTACTTTGTAAAACTACAGTACTTTGTTTTACATGTTTCGATTTCTATTATTAGATACCACTTTCACTTTTCATCATCATCATCAGGTGCCGTCTCCACATCGAAGGTTCGCTGCAATGAATCTCCAGCATTCTCTGTCTTTCGCTTTGGTGTTGCACACTGCCGGACTGTGACCTGTCCATTTCTTAAAGTTTCCCTTCCACTTATCTCTCGGTCTTCCTCTTGCTCTTCCCCTCAACTGTCCCTCTAGTAAATGTTTTATCATGGTGTCATGTCTTTTATGTGCCCAAAATACTTTACTTGTCTGAATTTTATTTCTCTTAATAATTGTTTCTTCATGCCTAGTTTTCCTAAAACTTGTTTATTTGTCTGTTTTTCTGTTCATGAAACTGCCTATTCTTCTATATATCCACATCTCAAATGCATCAATTCTGTCTTCTAACTGCTTGTTCATTGTCCATGTTTCCGAGCCATACATTAATATAGGAATATATATAGCATTTGATCATTCTCATTTTTAGCCTGTTTGTGATTTGTTTGGATGTCAGTAACTTTCTCATACTATTGAAATTATCCTTGGCCATTCCTATTCTCTTTTAATTTCTGTTATACATCTGCCATCATCCGTTATCATCTGACCAAGATATAAGAAACTTTTTGCTTGATGTAGTAATTCTCCATGTATTTTTATATTCATTTTAGGTTTCTCCATTTCCTTGTTGCTTACCATAGTTTTTGTTTTCTGTATGTTAATGTCTAATCCATATTCCTTGCTAGTTCTGTCCAAATGGTCCACTAGTTCTTGTAATTCTTGTTCACTTTCTGCTACCAATACTGTGTCATCTGCATATCTTAAGTTGTTTATTATTTTTCCATTGATCTTGAGTCCTGGCATTCCCTCTAGTTGTTTGAAGATTTTCTCCGTGTAGATGTTAAATAGGCTTGGTGACAGAATGCATCCTTATTTCACTCCTCTCTTTATGTCTATGTCTGGAGAATAGCTATTTTCCTATTTTATTATTGTTGTCTGTTCCCAGTATATGTTGCTTATTAGTCTGATATCATCCCCATCTAGGCCTATTTCTTGTAGACATATGATTAGCTTTTCATGTTGGACTCTGTCAAAAGCTTTGCTATAATCAATGAAACACAAGTAGATACTTTTGTGCACTTCTATATACTTGTCAGCGAGTAGTCTTATACTAAGTATTGCCTCTATTGTTCCTCTGTTCTTTCTAAAGCCAAACTGTTCTTCTCCTACTTCTATGTCTATCTTGTTTTTAATTCTTTCATGTAAGATCTTTAGTAGTATTTTTGTTATGTGGCTCATCAGGCTAATTGTCCTATAGTCTGTGCACTCCTGTGCTTTGGGTTTTTTGGGTAGTGGTATGAATACTGGTGTCTTCAAGTCTCTTGGTATATCATAGTTAAACAATTACTATTGTGAACACTGAAGAAATACAAGTTTTTAACTCTTTTCTCTCCCTCTGTCTCTCTCTCTCTCTCTCTCTGTCATTTTTGGTGAAGTGTTCTCTAAAACTTTCTGCCATACCCAAAACACACTAACTCTTGGTTGGATGTGCAATACAGGAAACCATTCTACTCAAAGATGGTCACGTTTCAACAAGACTAGCAGTCGTTGTGCAGGATGCAAACAGTGCAGTCCTCGGGTTTTGAACCTTTTTTCTTTGTAATAATGTTCCGCATACGTGATGACCACCAAATTAGTTTGAGACATGAATTGATTGTGATTAATTTGCTCTAACGTAACTATGCATATTCATCTTCTTCTTCAGCTATCTCTGGTCATGTACTTAGTTTACTGTCAACCACAAACTGGACAGTCAGCTTCAGGTCTGTCAGGTTTCCCCAAAGCTTAATTTTCAGGTCGACCACATGTGTGACCACAAGTTGCTTCGCCAGGAGAGGAGAGTCTTGCAGGACATACACCAGTGTCTGTTCCGCCTGTTGACACTGGCAGAGAGCTGTTTAACTTATCCCAAGTCTGGTAACAAATATTCTTGCCAAATACAAAAGCAAATGAGAAGCTTTTGAAACAAACAAACTGTGCATTATTGGGGACAATCATTAGAAGACAAAGATGGGGTGGATTGTGGAGGTATGTCGTATGTCAGTGGGAGCATTGGCTGGGAAAGATCTCTGATGTACAGCGAATAGGAAAAGAAGGTCTAGGCGTCCAAAGGAAACACAGAGAAGAACTGTCGAATGCAAGTTGAAAGATTGTGATCTGACATGGAAACAATTAGTGAAGGCAGAACAGCAACAATAGAACTTTCTTGTAGAAGCTGTATGTGTCAAACTGGACACGAACATGATATGGAGAAATTACTTGCAGGTACGTATGTAACGTATAACGAACGATACGACCAAAAATATATATATATATATATATATATATATGTTTATATAATTATTGACGCATTATTATATAATTATTTATCCCAATATTATAAATATATTGGTACATTTTTATAAAAGTATTTACACGTTTTAATATAATTATTGACACTTTTATATAATTATTGACAAATTATTATATAATAATTGAGACGTTTCAAAAATGTGGATTACCTTACCTAGTTTTCCACTTCAAAAACTGCAAATATGCCAAGATAAAACAACAGAGGACGTTGTCAGAGAATTGATAATACCACAGTACAGACAGCTAAACAAACACCAAAAACAGTTAATAATATCACAAAAATAGAGTCCAGTAGGTACTAGTAAACTCCACAGATTGTTCAGGTGAGCATAGATGTTATAATTCGGTGCCAGCGGCGAATGTTACTAAGGTTTATTTTGCCACCCGCAGCAGCGTCTCTACTCATATTTTCTTGTAGTAAAACTAACATCAACGTTGATGCCACATATGAAAAGGCACGGGAGGGGAAAGGGAGGTGTAGAAAAAGAGTCTGTGAAATAAACGAAAGTACCTTACCTGAGATCGTTTCACCTGCAGAAAGCATCAGGTGAGAAGGTGCATAATCCAGGTTTGTTGATATCCAGCACTTCGTCCAGTTCTGTGTTCGAGTATGTTGTTGGCAAAGCTTTTTATTGCAATATAGTCTTAACTAGATTTGTTGATTAATGAGTTTTTGATGCAGATAGACAGACTATTGACAGGAAGACAGATAAACAAATGAATAAATGTACAGGTAAATAGTAGATATGTTATATGTAATATATGTGAAGGTAGAGTGACAGGTAGAGAGAACATTTAGATGTGAAGTTAGAGGAACAGGTAGAGAGACATATAGATGTGGAGAGAGAGAGAGAGAGAGAGAGAGAGAACGAAAATTACGTGGAAGGCACTTACAAATGGGAAGATAGAGGGACAGGTAGAAGGAACATATAGATGTGAAGATAGAGGGGCAGGTAGAAAGAACATATAGATGTGAAGATAGAGGGACAGGTAGAAGGAACATATAGATGTGAAGATAGAGGGCAGGTAGAAAGAACATATAGATGTGAAGATAGAGGGACAAGTAGAAGGAACATATAGATGTGAAGATAGAGGGACAGGTAGAAGGAACATATAGATGTGAAGATAGAGGGACAGGTAGAAGGAACATATAGATGTGAAGATAGAGGGACAGGTAGAAGGAACAATAGATGTGAAGATAGAGGGACAGGTAGAAGGAACATATAGATGTGAAGATAGAGGGACAGGTAGAAGGAACATATAGATGTGAAGATAGAGGGACAGGTAGAAGGAACATATAGATGTGAAGATAGAGGTACAGGTAGAAGGAACATATAGTGAAGATAGAGGGACAGGTAGAAGGAACATATAGTGAAGATAAATGGACAGGTAGAAGGAACATATAGATGTGAAGATAGAGGGACAGGTAGAAGGAACATATAGATGTGAAGATAGAGGGACAGGTAGAAGGAACATATAGATGTGAAGATAGAGGGACAGTAGAAGGAACATATAGTGAAGATAAATGGACAGGTAGAAGGAACATATAGATGTGAAGATAGAGGGACAGGTAGAAGGAACATATAGATGTGAAGATAGAGGGACAGGTAGAAGGAACATATAGATGTGAAGATAGAGGTACAGGTAGAAGGAACATATAGATGTGAAGATAGAGGGACAGGTAGAAAGAACATATAGTGAAGATAAATGGACAGGTAGAAGGAACATATATGAAGATAAATGGACAGGTAGAAGGGACATATAGATGTGAAGATAGAGGGACAGGTAGAAGGAACATATAGATGTGAAGATAGAGGGACAGGTAGAAGGAACATATAGATGTGAAGATAGAGGGACAGGTAGAAGGAACATATAGATGTGAAGATAGAGGGACAGGTAGAAGGAACATATAGATGTGAAGATAGAGGGACAGGTAGAAGGAACATAAAGTGAAGATAAATGGACAGGTAGAAGAAATATAGTGAAGATAAATGGACAGGTAGAAGGAACATATAGATGTGAAGATAGAGGGACAGGTAGAAGGAAAATATAGATGTGAAGATAGAGGACAGGTAGAAAGAACATATATGAAGATAAATGGACAGGTAGAAGGAACATATAGTGAAATAAATGGACAGGTAGAAGGAACATATAAGATGTGAAGATAGAGGGACAGGTAGAAGGAACATATAGTGAAGATAAATGGACAGGTAGAAGGAACATATAGATGTGAACATAGAGGGACAGGTAAAGAACATATAGATGTGAAGATAGAGGGACAGTAGAAGGAACATATAGATGTGAAGATAGAGGGATAGGTAGAAAGAACATATAGATGTGAAGATAGAGGGACAGGTAGAAGGAACATATAGATGTGAAGATAGAGGACAGGTGAAGGAAATATAGTGAAGATAAATGGACAGGTAGAAGGAACATATAGATGTGAAGATAGAGGGACAGGTAGAAGGAACATATAGTGAAGATAAATGGACAGGTAGAAAGAACATATAGATGTGAAGATAAATGGACAGGTAGAAGGAACATATAGATGTGAAGATAGAGGGACAGGTAGAAGGAAAATATAGATGTGAAGATAGAGGGACAGGTAGAAGGAACATATAGTGAAGATAAATGGACAGGTAGAAGGAACATATAGATGTGAAGATAGAGGGACAGGTAGAAGGAACATATAGATGTGAAGATAAATGGAACATATAGATGTGAAGATAGAGGGACAGGTAGAAAGAACATATAGATGTGAAGATAGAGGGACAGGTAGAAGGAACATATAGATGTGAAGATAGAGGGACAGGTAGAAGGAACATATAGATGTGAAGATAGAGGGACAGGTAGAAGGAACATATAGTGAAGATAAATGGACAGGTAGAAAGAACATATAGATGTGAAGATAAATGGACAGGTAGAAGGAACATATAGATGTGAAGATAAATGGACAGGTAGAAGGAACATATAGATGTGAAGATAAATGGACAGGTAGAAGGAACATATAGATGTGAAGATAGAGGGACAGGTAGAAAGAACATATAGATGTGAAGATAGAGGGACAGGTAGAAGGAACATATAGATGTGAAGATGGAGGGACAGGTAGAAAAATATAGGAAGATAAATGACAGGTAGAAGGAACATATAGATGTGAAGATAGAGAAGGTAGAAGGAACATATAGATGTGAAGATAAATGGACAGGTAGAAGGAACATATAGATGTGAAGATAGAGGGCAGGTAGAAAGAACATATAGATGTGAAGATAGAGGGACAGGTAGAAGGAAACATATGATGTGAAGATAGAGGGACAGGTAGAAGGACACATATAGATGTGAAGATAGAGGGACAGGTAGAAGGAACATATAGTGAAGATAAATGGACAGGTAGAAGGAACATATAGTGAAGATAAATGGACAGGTAGAATCAACATATAGATGTGAAGATAGAGGGACAGGTAGAAGGAACATATAGATGTGAAGATAAATGGACAGGTAGAAGGAACATATAGTGAAGATAAATGGACAGGTAGAAGGAACATATAGAGGTGAAGATAGAGGGACAGGTAGAAAGAACATATAGATGTGAAGATAGAGGGACAGGTAGAAGGAACATATAGATGTGAAGATAGAGGGACAGGTAGAAGGAACATATAGATGTGAAGATAGAGGGACAGGTAGAAGTGTTGTAGTCAGGGCGTTTCATTGATTGTGGTACTTTCATTCTAAACTTCCTATTTCATTTCATTAGCTTCCTTTTACTTCGTTGTAGTTCCTCTTTCCTTTTTCTTCGTTAATTCCTTCCTTTCATTTTGTGTGTTTCTCCTCGTAGTATTTCATATTTCATTTATACGGATGGTCCTCCGGTTCTATCTATTATCCCATGGTATTTAAAACAATGTTCTCACTTCCAGACAACACAAAATATTTGACAACCATGATTCATTTACAGGTTCATATATTTATTGAATGTTTCGCAAATATATAAACACGTCCTTTAGGTCTCATGTAAAATATCGTTCTCTCTGTTTACTAACTCGTTACTAAGACGTCACTATTTTTCTACACAAAAACGTCGTGTCTCGTAGTTATGTGTTGCACTTCTACATAGAGAGTACAACACATAGTCTCAACTATTAAATAATCTAATTATACTACACTAACTATCTGGCCAACTGTCCATTCCTCCGCTGCCATCTGGGGAACTATGACACCCCTGGAGACCTCGCCGTCGCCCCGACGGCGAACTCCCAACAAAATCGCACAGGTCGTATCCAATAGGGTGATTAGAGTGGTGAGAGCTGAAAGGGAACAAGTCGCCTCACGTGTTAAACGTGGCTCCACAACAACTAACTATAACAGCCAACCATGGTCGAAAAGAAAAGAAAATCCTGACGGGATCTCAGGAAGACCCAGTTGAATGAGCTACTTGGTAAGGAGTCACCACACGTCGTTGGACGTGACTCATCAACTGGCCATAGGTGACCATGGCTAACTTCAACAGTAAACCCTCTGTGCTCTTGTGCTGAAACCATAGTACTAGAAATCAATCAGCATTACATAAATTAATTGGAAAATATGGAAAATATGCGTCTATGATTCCGACGGCGACCCAACAGCATAACACTTGGCCAATGTGAGGTGGCTGCACTGGACATCCATTCCTCACATGAGGTAGTATTGGTTTGATGGCAGCATGTATCAGTATGTCACTAACACTATGTCTTTCTTGCATGTCAGAGTCTTGTCACACTATCTGAAATCTCAAACAAAAACACAAGTTACAAATTGAAAAAAGGAAAAAAACATATATATAACGTTAAACTTCTCACGTTATATGTCCTCGACGAGGTAATATTAACTAACCCCAAACCCAGGAAATAATAAACTCCCAATATTCAACATATTGCATTAAAAAACATACATAATGTTCATCCAACAACATTATAAGACCTCCACGAGGTATTATTAACCATCCCCCAACCCAGGGAATGAATGAGCTGCAAATATGAAACTCCATTATAAACGTCCAATATTCAACGCTGCTCCATTAACTCCTAAACTTCTCCTGTTAAAATTTACCATCTTCCTATTAACATAATTAACACATCAAAGTGTAGGATTACGTACACGTGACGCAAGTCCACACTAAATCCGCCAATTAAACAAATCATAACTCCAAGGATCCGAAATACTCGGATCGACATCATATAACCTCCAAGAGGCAATAAAATCACCCCACAACCCCTCAGGAATAAATTGACATCCCAAATATATCAAATATCTGCAATTTACCAACATGCAGCCTCAATAATGTATCACAATCCACAATCCTCCCCATATAGCAATCACATTGAAGTTAATGAGACTTCAATGTCCGTTCAACCATTAAACGGAATCAAATAATATTCAAAATTTGATTCCACAAGATATAACCACTGATATTAAAATTATAACCCATTCAAAACCCACAAGGAATCAAGCCAATTCCCAAAGGATCTACCTATCGGCTCAGTATAAGATAATCTCAATAAATGAGGTAGCACATTCCGTCCAGTAATCTTTAAGGACTCAACCAAAAACCCAATTATTCTCTTTATTTGGTTTAACATTATTCTCGAGCTACCCCTTACAATCCATCCTTCAGTCCCAAAGGATTGAAATAAAACCGCATGTATGTTCCCTATTTGGTTCGACCTCACTGTTGACTTCAGGCCCATTGTGAACCTTTTCTCAATCCACCAGGATCCAAACAAAAATCCAGGCATATTGTGTATAAAACTCGGGCTCCATGTAGTTCTGTACAAATCATGGTTGTCCTCGTCATGATCTAACCCATTTCCCACGAGACCATCCCTGGGAGCAATAGTGATAGTATCATCTGTGCCATCCTCACAATGTATACCCTGAAGGATATTGTTAAGGACAACATAGACCCCCAACAATAAATAGAGCAAGCCAGGACTAAACCGTAGTTCGTAGAACGAAAGAGTTAATTCTTTCAAACAATGCTGATAGCAACACAGGGCATCAGCGCCAAGAAATAGTATAAGGAACCCAATCAGCACAGTATTCCATCGCAACCGCTTGGTCATAGAATGGACAGAATACTTCCCCCAAAATGACGCATTGTTTATATTATCAAGGAACTTCCGTTCAAATTGCACATCTTTTTGCACATCAGAACCAGATCGTACTGGATCTGATGTTGACCAAATTTTAATATTTAAACTAGCATTGCAATTCATATTTTGTTTATGTTCTGAACTCAGAGATTTATCATCTCTCCCATACAAACTCAAACTTATTTGTAGTGAGGAACAACTATTTTCACTACCATTGTCCACTGGGGGACTAACAATTCCAGTATGCTCGTAGGCACACCCGCTGGATCCTGAAATTTTTATATCTTTTTCTTGAAGCTCATCCTCAGTGATCGCAATTACCTGTGTTGTCGTTGAAGTGTCACTGGGACAAGATACCTTTAGTTGATTGTTCTCCTGATTTAAATTATCTGCAGGATCTCTTCTAAAGATAGATTTAGACCACCTTTCTTTCCTCCGCACTATTCTAGACTGACCGCTACGGTCAGCACACTTTCTAAATATACGCTTCCTACTATTTTTGTCCACTGAAGCTTGTTTAAATTTTTCGAAGTAACCTGGACTGTTTTGTGATTTCCTCGCCGTTTGACTTTTGAGTTAACATTGTTTGTTTTACTGGAACTTGTTTTAGTAATAATATAACATGTATTGATTGCATTCACGTTCTTTAACACAACGCATGGTATACCGTGAGGGTGGAATATAGGATTTCCATCCTTGTTAAATTTCGATTGCTGAAAATTTACAGAACTGAAATTACCTATCTGTCGGTCGTTGAAGTGGGGGGACATTTCAGAAGGTGGCGCAGCGCTTGTAGGTTCCGCCATCTGTTTCTCACCTGATGCACCAGCGACCTCCTGCATTTCAGCTTCCTCCTGATTATGTCCCATATCGTCAAGCAAGCTGTAATTTTCTCTACCGATATCCTCTTTTATATCCTGCGCTACAATTGTCTCACAGATGAAAGACTCATTCACTCTATGGATTTCCTGAAAATTTACTTCCGCTACCAAGGGAGGGTCCGTTAAGACATAAGGCTCATTATCGGGCCAATTGACAACGGATTCGACTGTATTGCTAATTTGAGAAGTAACCACTTCTACACAGGAAAACTGTAATAAGAAGTTAGGTTCTTCACATGCCACATCGTCGGAAGATATCAAAGCAATAGGCTTAATATCGGAGCAATCCATAACAGATCCCATTGTATCGCTATCCTGCGAATCAACCACCTCTATCCGTGAAAAATGCAACAATAAATTCGGCTCTGCATTTGAACCATTGACGCTTGAAATCAATTTATGATTAGCCTGAGAATCGTCCTTCGCTGCACAGGGCAAATCTAATAAAAAATTTGGCATAGTACTTAACCTCTCGAAGTCGGACACAAACATATCAATGTTTTGTTTTGCCCGGCAATCAGCATTTGAAACCTGTGGTAAAATATGTTGCTCACTCGACATACCATTATTTACGTCATGGCAAGTATATATTTGCTCCTCTTGGCAATTGTCTATTGATAGAGAGGGACTAATGGGAGAGAATTGCTGCTCCTCCGTCGCCACAAACCCAAACACATTATGTTTGTTAATGGTCTGGTTTTCATGGGCCTTGCCACCGGACACCCATGGTTGTGCGCTCCTTCTTATGTCCTGGCTGTGGAAAGAAGAACAATTATACTTTCCCCCCAAATTGTCTCTGTCATTGGGCCTCCCATAACCCCGTTGTCGATTTTGACGAAAATTTCTCTCCGGATGAGTAGTGGTGGGGAGGGGTCTGGCAGGGTTTGGGCAGCGTATCTCAGAGTGGCGTTCCGCCACCTTTGATTCCAGGACGTCCATACGACGATGCATCTTAGAAATTGTATGGGCGTCTGACGCGGGATGGGACCACGCTCCCATCGTGTGCCGCATCACGAACCTGTAGGAAAGTCGTAGGCGGAAACTGCTCTATTTTTTCCAATAAGACGGTCTTACACAGGCGATCTCGCAATGAATCGACAAAACGGTCGCGTAATAACTGGAGGTCCATCACCGCCTGTCCTTCCTCTTTCTGTGCCGCAGTGATCTTAGCGTATATATCAGCCAAGCGATGAGAATAATCGCGGCATGATTCCCCGGCCATTTGGGACGCCCTATAAAATACAGAAAAGAGCTCAGTGAGCGACCTGTTGTCGCCATACAACCTGACCATTGTCATCAATAATTGCTCAGGGTCTTGTATGGTGAGCATCTGTATTTGTAGCTCACTTCGGACGGAGGCCGACACATTGTCCAGGATGGTATACAGTTTATCTTCACCCGTTAGTCCGTAAAGTCTCCAATAAGAGTGTACGCTCCTGGCAAACTCCGCTATGGAGGGCCCGTCACCATCACTGAATGTACTCAAGGTGATCCCAGGATAATCCTGTGGCGCCAGCCCCCCACCGCGCCTCTACATCTAACCCATGACCTCCTCTGTCATACCTATGAGCCATCATAAATATGACGCAATGCGATAGAAATATAGCAATACAAATTAAGTGACCAAACGAGTACAATTGTCAGAAATATATAACCTGAAACACCAATAGTCAACCAGATGTTATATAATTAAGTAGTAATGATCATATACGTTAGAAAAATGCAGATTTCATATCTAGCAAGCAATGTGCGTAAATTGAATAATAAAGATATACTCACGATGCAATTAACGCCATATAAGATGATGTAAAAAACTGATAACATAATGTTCATAAATGTTCAACGCTATAGAAGTCACACATCAGTCTCCATCCTGGGTAAGGGACACCACTGTACACAGTATCCAGAACTATAATTGTAGACTTCATAAAGACAGTTATTAGATACAACGAAACGAACAATGGAGACTATATATTCCAGGTTCACATCCCAGAGTACATACACCAGTGAGAGACTGGCATAGCTCACTTCCGTTGCAGGAACCTAATTTGTCCATAAAGGTCCGTAGATATTTTCCAGACAATCCTTTTCTGAACAATGTAATCCTATGAATTCGGTCTTAAAAGTGCGATGACCAATTGCGCTGTTGCGAGTGCAGAATGTTGGATTTAGTGCCATAACAGTAGCATTGGCTAGACTCATCGACATGCACGTGTATTCGTAAAGACCAAGGGACGCCCAAAATGCAGTCTTCTCTATATCACTTGTATCCATGGTTACCTGATAATATCCAACTATGCAATCATAATCACGGACATGACATGTAAAGAGGCGTGTACACAGTACATCATTGCAAGAGCAATCCATACCACAGTTCCTGATTAGCGAATTGCATCGTTGCCCCACATGAATAATATACACCAGGCAAACTATCAATGAGCAGGTCAGGTCGAGCTATCTCCGGGAGTTTGGTAGGAAGTGATATCAAAATCAGTCCAGCTCGTACAAGAATAAAAAAAAACGAGTATTTCGTCCTTAGGTGATTGATTGAAGAATAAAGTAGTTGACGCAGATGATCCAGACCGGGGGAATACACTCCGGTCGCCCAGTCGTAATGGAGGGCTAAGAAAGGACTAACGTAGGATGATGACTAACGTTCCTAGATGGTTGATTGAAGAATTAAAGTACCTGACGTAGAAGATCCATTTTAAAGCAGATCGGAAAGAGCCGTGTAAATAAGTATCAAAAAGTAATAAGTACTCACTCAATTCTGGTCCACGAATAGCTGAAAAAGGGCCGATGTTGTTTCACCCTGACACCATTGTTGTAGTCAGGGCGTTTCATTGATTGTGGTACTTTCATTCTAAACTTCCTATTTCATTTCATTAGCTTCCTTTTACTTCGTTGTAGTTCCTCTTTCCTTTTTCTTCGTTAATTCCTTCCTTTCATTTTGTGTGTTTCTCCTCGTAGTATTTCATATTTCATTTATACGGATGGTCCTCCGGTTCTATCTATTATCCCATGGTATTTAAAACAATGTTCTCACTTCCAGACAACACAAAATATTTGACAACCATGATTCATTTACAGGTTCATATATTTATTGAATGTTTCGCAAATATATAAACACGTCCTTTAGGTCTCATGTAAAATATCGTTCTCTCTGTTTACTAACTCGTTACTAAGACGTCACTATTTTTCTACACAAAAACGTCGTGTCTCGTAGTTATGTGTTGCACTTCTACATAGAGAGTACAACACATAGTCTCAACTATTAAATAATCTAATTATACTACACTAACTATCTGGCCAACTGTCCATTCCTCCGCTGCCATCTGGGGAACTATGACAGAAGGAACATATAGATGTGAAGATAGAGGGACAGGTAGAAGGAACATATAGATGTGAAGATAGAGGGACAGGTAGAAAGAACATATAGATGTGAAGATAGAGGGACAGGTAGAAGGAACATATAGATGTGAAGATAGAGGGACAGGTAGAAGGAACATATAGATGTGAAGATAGAGGGACAGGTAGAAGGAACATATAGAGGTGAAGATAGAGGGACAGGTAGAAAGAACATATAGATGTGAAGATAGAGGGACAGGTAGAAGGAACATATAGAGGTGAAGATAGAGGGACAGGTAGAAAGAACATATAGATGTGAAGATAGAGGGACAGGTAGAAGGAACATATAGATGTGAAGATAGAGGGACAGGTAGAAGGAACATATAGATGTGAAGATAGAGGGACAGGTAGAAGGAACATATAGATGTGAAGATAGAGGGCAGAACAAAAGCTGGAAAAGATAAGAACATATAGAGAACATATAGAGGACTGACAGTGAATAGAAGGTATCGAAGAGAATGAGGATAGGTAAACTCAAATAACTCAATCAAATAGAGCGGACAGAGAGAATATATTTGTCTAAATGTCAAGTTTGAGAGAAATAGACAATTTGTTCTAGATTTTCTCTAGTCAACTTATACACTTTGACAGCGGGATATGATTTATATTACAACGGAAATATATAATCGATTAGATCGACTGAGCACTTTTGTGTGAACCACAGAAATAACGGAGACATTGAAAGACAGTGTGTACACAAGAGCGAGTTCTAGAATAGTTCATAGTTCATACGTACCGTTCCAACTTCACTGGAACGAGTTACCCCATAATTTCTGCGTTCATGTACCAACGAAAATCACATGAAATGCTAACAACTGTCTCCTGAGTCGTGAACTAATTCCAGAATGAAACAGCGGCACCGCCACAAAAAGTAACCAGCACCGCATAAATGCATATGGCCATCGCTAAAGTGTCAACACAAAAGTGTTCATCACTAGAATTGCAATTTATGTCGAAGGGAACATCAATCACGACAAAATCCAGCTTTCTGCACACGCAAAACACTGTATAAGGCAGATTGAGTTGGTTCGTCATAACCGCTGTCTGCCATTTTCTGAATACCCACAATCACAACAAACGCACGGTTGACACCGCAAAAAGCATTCCATGTAACATGCATAGCTCACAGCGCTGCTCAAGCACTAACTCAGTCACTCGGCAAACAAACTGGAAAATACCGACCAAACATGGCGGAAATGCGCTAACAAAGTTGTGCCAATAAACAAACAGTCCTGATTCTGAATGGCCCTTCCGCATTCCGCCATTGCTGGCCAGATATTTTCTAGAAATTTCTTCTTATCCTGACGCTACGAAGCAAAACAGGATTAAAGACCAAAAAAAATAGGAAAGAACACATATCTTAGTAATTTGTCAAAACTCGCATTTTTACAGCAGTTAACCCTGTCACCCTTCTAATCCGATATACTGGTGCAGGAAATTTTTTAAGATAACGCAAAGACGGTATACTGGCTAATTCCGTATACATTGCAATATAAATGCGGTCAGAGGTAAACGAAAATACAGAATGAAAAGGGCTCGTATATCAACTGCCATCTCTAGCGCCAAGGTTGCTTATAGTGGAATCTACTGCCAACATGGAGGTGCATTTTGTCAAATCTTTCTTCGTCTATTTCTCAATGTTTGTCAATGTCTTTCTTTTGTCCACTTTCCCACAATCACCATAATGCTGGTTTAGCAGTGCATATCTTTATGTGTTTAATATAGTTGATGTGTTTAATATAGTTGATGTGTTTAATATAGTTGATGTGTTTAATATAGTTGATGTGTATAATTGTAATGAACTACTGTCCTTGGCATGCGGGTGTTTGTGGCAACGAAAGAGCAATCTTGCATCGGAAGCATCGTTTGTTGGGGAGTTTAAGATGAATAAGGAGATCTTCTTCAGTCTCTTGGCGGCCTCTACTGTTAGATGAGAACACAGAGATCGCGAGAGAGAGATGAGAAAAGAGATACACTGAGAGAGAGATGAGAACACAGAGATCGAGAGAGGAGAGAGATGAGGACACAGAGATCCGAGAGAGAGGAGACACAGAATCACAGAGAGTCACTTGAGAGAGATGAGGAGAATCACAGAGATCAGAGAGAGAGATGAGAACACAGAGATCCGAGAGAAGAGAGATGAGGACACAGAGATCGGAGAGAGAGATGAGAACACAGAGATCGAGAGAGAAAGAGAGAGATGAGGAAACACGAGAGAGATGAGGACAAGGATCGGAGAGAGAGATGAGGACACAGGGATCGCGAGAGAGAGAGAGAGATGAGGACACAGGGATCGAGAGAGAGATGAGGACACAGGGATCATGAGAGAGAATGAGGACACAGAGATCGCGAGAAGAGATGAGGCACAGGGATCACGAGAGAGATGAGGACACAGAGACCCAAGAGAGAGATGAGGACACAGGATGGATCACGGATGAGAGAGAGAGATGAGGACACAGAGATCGGAGAGAGATGAGGACACAGGGATCACGAGAGAGATGAGGAAGAGATCGAGAGATGAGGACACAGAGATCACGAGAGAGAGAGTTAAGATGAGGACACATGATCACGAGAGAGATGAGGACACATGGATCACGAGAGAGAGAGATGAGGACACAGAGATCACGAGAGAGAGAGAGAGAGATGAGGACACAGGGATCGCGAGAGAGAGATGAGGACACATGGATCGGAGAGAGAGAGAGAGAGATGAGGACACAGAGATCACGAGAGAGAGAGAGAGATGAGGACACAGGATCACGAGAGAGAGAGAGAGGAATGGACATAGGGATCACGAGAGAGATGGGGACACAGGGATCACGAGAGAGAGAGATGAAGACACAGGGATCAGAGAGAGAGATGAGGACACAGGGATCCGAAGAGAGATGAGGACACAGGGATCAGAGAGAGAGATGAGGACACAGGATCACGAGAGAGAGAGAGAGATGAGGACACAGGGATCGAGCATGACGAGAGAGAGAATGAGGACACATGGATCCGAGAGAGAGCAGATCAGGACACAGGGATCAGAGAGATGAGGACACAGGGATCAAGATATAGAGAGAGATGAGGACACAGGGATCAAGAGAGAGAGAGATGAGGACACAGGATCGCAAAGAGAGAGAGATGAGGACACATGCATTGAGAGAGAGAGAGAGAGAGATGAGGACACTAAATTCGATGCTGAATCAATAGAGTTTGGAACACGTTGTATAAGAGAGCTGGGGCTTGAGGGACAGAGAGAGGAGTGTGTTTAACCAGCGAGCTACAGGAATCATCAGTATGCATACCCTTTGACATCTATTGGGGGAGACTGAGGACATATGGATCTGCCTGGCGTGATGTGACGTCGGTTCAATAACAAATGTCTTCTCAATAAAAATATTCCTTTCATTCCTAATTGTTTAGTTGATTCTGCGTTCTTCTTCTTCTGCAAACACATCCAGTACCCACATATATCTCAAGAGAGAGATATATATAAAGGGCCTCCATTAATCAAACTGTTAGTCAGGTTACAGATAGCAAAGTTGATAACACGCTGGGCTAGTGACCACTTGTCATGGAAATTTCGTGGTTCGAGGCCAGCTTGGTCAAAAAATTATCGATGTGCACGAGATACGCGATTGGAATACTGTAAAACCTGATACTTTACTTGGAGATCTAAATTACAAGTACCTCAGAAGTCCGTGTACGGCTCGCCTGAATGGTGACGGACACTGATGATTAGAAAAGCAAAACTTCATGAGAAAATCATTAAGATGCGCCATATTAAGTGCCATTAGTAGGCCTGAAGTGTGTCCCATAATTTCTCCTTCAATTTAGTCTTAAGGCCAGATTTGAGACCTCAAGTCATTGAAAAGGGAACATGTCTACATAAAAAGTAGTTTCTGAGCCTTTTAAGTATGTTCTCTCAATTTTGGGCAGTTTTTCTTTGGTTAACCATATTTTTCTTAATCTTCTTCTTCTTCTTGTATACGCCCACTTTGAATTCAGGCGTAGTCATAGCGCCTTGTATGGCACTTCCGACTGACTTTTGCGTGGAGCATTGCTTTCCTTGGCTATCTTGATATAAGACCATGATATTACCAGGGACAACTATTAGGTAATATCATGGCCTTATATCAAGATAACCAGAGTACAGTAAGAACAACAGAAGGAATGACCGACTGGTTCTCCATTACATCAGGTGTTAGATAAGGTTGTGTCCTCTCACCACTACTCTTTATTGCATATATGGATAAAATAACTCAAGAGTCAAATTCAGATAATGATGAAATAAATGAACTGCTGTTTGCAGATGATCAATGCCTGATACATCAAAATGAACAAGATCTACAACATCATTTACAACAAAAATTGTGTAAACATGACATGAAAATCAACAACACTAAAACAGAAATAATGAATATGGGAAGAAAACATAATAATCTAGACATCCATGTCAATGGCACTAAAATAAACCAAGTGAAAGAATTCAAATACTTAGGAAGCATATTCACAGAAGACGGAAAACTGGATAGAGAGATAGAGGCTAGAATGCAAAAAGCAAATGCTGTAACCTACCAGCTAGCCCCACTGTTGAGGCACCCAAAAATTTCACAGGCAGCTAAGCAACAGATGATCAACAGCATTTTTATACTTACTTTGTGTTACTAGAGCCAAACATGGACATTGAGCAAAGCGCAGTCACAAAAATAACTACATGTGAAATGCGTTGCCTGAGAAAAGTTACCAACAACACAAGAAAAGACAGAATCACCAACATCAGCATAAGAAAGAATGTTGGCACAAAACCGTGCTTGAATTACATAGATAAACAAAGAATGAAGTGGTTTGGTCACTTAATAAGAATGCATCTAAACTCCACAGTATACAGAGTCTTCTACAACAGAACATCGGGAAAGAAGGCAAGAGGAAGACCACGGAAAAGATGGTTAGATGGCGTAGCAGAATCCTGTGAAAGAGCAAAGATAACAACCACACAAGCCACCAGAACAGCGCAAGACAAAAACAGAAAACCACGATACTGTGCAACAACCCGGTAGCAGTGTGACGACAAAAGAAGGAGAAGAAGATTGCTTTCCTTATTGTCAGTGTCACCCGTCATACAAACGTGCCATCTCTGACTTCAAATGTATTTATCATGTTAAACATCTGCTATTCTCTGAACCAGTGGCGGCTCGTCATTAGGGGCCGGGCCCCACCAAAAATAATGTATAACGTATATTATTTTATGAATTAAAATATAACCTAACCCAAAATCTTGATTTTTCCGAAATATTTTGTCTGGTCCACAACAAAAAGGATTGGAGCCGCTACTGTTCTGAACTAAGTGTTCCCGTGTATTTAAAGTGAGTTTTTCCCCCACTCTCTTACTTCCTATCTCAATCCTAGATTTATTTATTGTATCCCTCGCCGTTAATGCCATTATTTCTCTTTTGGAGATATTTACATTTCAACGTTTTTCTGTCTTTTCTTCTTCTTCTGTGTATAACGTACACCACATGTAAATCTTGTTCACTTTGGTCTGTAAATAGTGCGCGTGTCTGTACGTGTACGTGTCTATCACTCTCTTTTGCGTGTTTTGCATTGTTCATCCTTTATTAGTTTGCGCAGATTTTCTTTTCTGTCTTCTTATAATGTCTTCCCCTTTTTGTATTTTTCTTCCACTTTCTTTTTTCCATTTCATTCCTTCCTCCATTTCATTCTGTCTTCTTTTATTGTTTTCTTCCTCCATTTCATTCTCTGTCTTCCTATAATGTCTTCTTCCATTTCATTCTCTGTCTTCCTATAATGTCTTCTTCCATTTCATTCTCTGTCTTCCTATAATGTCTTCTTTCATTTCATTCTCTGTCTTCCTATAATGTCTTCTTCCATTTCATTCTCTGTCTTCCTATAATGTCTTTTTCATTTCTACTCTTGTCTTCTTCTTCTATATCATTCTCTGCCTCCTTTTACTGTTTTCTTCTTCTCATTTCATTCTCTGCCTCCTTTTACTGTTTTCTTCTTCCATTTCATGTTCTGTCTTCTTCTTCTACTTTTTATTCTGTCTTGTTTCTCTTTCTTCCTCTACTTCCTTTTCTTCTCTTCTTCTTCTACATTTTTTTCTGACATCTACTTTTATGTCTTTTTATTCGTCTTTTCAACTTTATTTTACTCCTTTCTGCTCCTACTTTTACTTTATTCGACAATATTTTCTTTCCTCTTACTTTTGTGCCCTCTATTTCTATACTTTCTTCTTCTCGTGCCCTTTTCTTTAACATTTTTTACTCTCATGTCATCTTTTTTCAGATTTCTTTCTCTTCTCATATATTTCTCTACTAACTTTGGCCCCACCAAAAATAATGTATAACGTGTATTATTATTTTATAAATTAAAATATAGCAACCAAAAACCATGATTTTTCCGGGAAAAAATGTCTGGCCCCACCAACAAAATGATCACGAGCCGCCACTGCTAAACAACTGCTATCTTTATTATTATTTATATACATTGCTAATATGCAGGATCCCTTACCTGCCAACTTCGCCTAAAATAGCTGTGCCTTCTGTGCTCAGTGGAGAACTACCAGATCTCTTAACTAGATCGTATATGAAGATCTGACTTATGGAAAAAGAGATGCATGACGTCTTTTTTTTCATTTAAATAAGAAAGATTGTAAATAAGACAGGTGTGATCAACAAATAAACATGGTACAGGTATTAAGAGCTTCCGAAAAACAAATAGACAAACACGGGACTTGGACCACTTACCCTAGCCCTTACGACACCAATCGCCTAGCCTAGCAATACGAGGGTTTTTACGAACACAACCAATGATAAATAAGACAGGAAGATGTTGGACATGAAACAAAAAAGGGTCAAAAGCCGAAAGATTGACTTCGTTGCATCGGGTTTTACTCCATATGGCTTGATCCCTCTCTGTAGAAATAACACTCTGCCTGTTGAGAGTATTGCACAAAGCAAGAACTCCGTAGCTCCAGTAATAATCCTAGGGTCTCTGGAAAAAGGTACTTGTGAACAGAACGGCGCAGTCCGGATTGGAACCTACGACTTTCAGAACGCAAGGCAAAGACCTTCTTAGCTACAGAGACCCCACTGGACATGAAAACATTAAACTAACTAGCGCTAACAATGGACAGGTTCAGCGCTGGTTGCAGACTCAAGAAACCGATATGAGGACTAGTGAGACCTGACTTATCTGCTAGTTCATTTTTAAAGTGCAACTAGAACACAGTTGCAAAATAATCTAGCTTCCCACGAGCATACAGGTTCTCTCTCAAATTCCTCTCCGTACAAGCATCTCCGTACAAGCATCTCCGGTACAAGCATCTCCAGTACAAGCATCTCCGGTACAAGCATCTTCAGTACAAGCATCTCCGGTACAAGCATCTCCAGTACAAGCATCTCCAGTACAAGCATCTCCAGTACAAGCATCTCCAGTACAAGCATCTCCAGTACAAGCATCTCCAGTACAAGCATCTCCGGAACAATCATCTCCAGTACAAGCATCTCCGTTACAAGCATCTCCGTACAAGCATCTCCGTACAACATCTCCGACAAGCATCTCCGAACAATCATCTCCGTACAATCATCTCCAGTACAAGCATCTCCGGTACAAGCATCTCCGGTACAAGCATCTCGTACAACATCTCCAGTACAAGCATCTTCAGTACAAGCATCTCCAGTACAAGCATCTCCAGTACAAGCATCTCCAGTACAAGCATCTCCAGTACAAGCATCTCCGGTACAAGCATCTCCAGTACAAGCATCTCCAGTACAAGCATCTCCAGTACAAGCATCTCCGGTACAAGCATCTCCAGTACAATCATCTCCAGTACAAGCATCTCCAGTACAAGCATCTCCAGTACAAGCATCTCCGGTACAATCATCTCCAGTACAAGCATCTCCAGTAAGCATCTCGTACAAGCATCTCCAGTACAAGCATCTCGACAGCATCTGTACAAGCATCTCCAGTACAAGCATCTCCAGTACAAGCATCTCCAGTACAAGCATCTCCAGTACAAGCATCTCCAGTACAAGCATCTCCAGTACAAGCATCTCCAGTACAAGCATCTCCTGTACAAGCATCTCCAGTACAAGCATCTCCAGTACAAGCATCTCCCGTACAAGCATCTCCAGTACAAGCATCTCCAGTACAAGCATCTCCGTACAAGCATCTCAGTACAAGCATCTCCAGTACAAGCATCTCGTCAGCACTAGAACTCTCCAAGCATCTCAGTACAAGCATCTCCAGTACAAGATCTCAGTACAATCATCTCCGTACAAGCATCTCGTACAAGCATCTCTCAAGCTCGTACAAGCATCTCTGCTTCGCAACTCCGACAAGAGGTTAAGCATCTAGTACAAAGTGATAAACAAAGACAGTATATTATAGTATTACATTAACAATGAAAATAATGATTAAATATGAAAATGACATTTTTAACATTTATTTTTCCTTGTTAATGTAATACATTACGAGGAGCGTCTGGCCGAATAGATTAGATCGCGGCTCCCATGCGGGAGACTCGTGTTCAATTCACGGTAAGGCCAAACATTTTTCTGTTGTAGGCATAAATGAAAAATTCTAATCTGAACAGTTTCACAGCAACTGCACTAGCCATTAAATTCCTCAGTCGCTCGTCCCACACCGCCCTAAAATGCGGTACTAAAGGCAGTAACGACAGTTAATGTAATACCTGTCCATGTCCCATATCACCCGTTTACTTGGTATTATCACAGCCTACCCATGGTTTTCTCCAGATGTGAACCCACCACCTCTCAGGTCTATATGTTTCCGTACATCGCGTTCTCCAATATAACAACCAACATCTCTCTTCTTCTTCTTCTTCGGACGCTCTATATCGACCACTTGTTAGCCATTCTTTGTGATTTCTATGTGATCCGAGCCCAAGAGTGATTGTACGTTGTGTTGAGTTATACGCCTAGAAGTATCCACATACGATTTCTGCGACGCTTTTTATCTACTAGGCCAGATTCCCTACGTCCCTACCTCAGTCGCCTCTTACGACATGCCTTGTAAGTCGCAGTGTTCCTATTTTTGCTTCCTTGCTGAACGCTCGCAACATACGGAGCTAACAGCTCTTAAATATACACTTTCATGGAATTTTGTTACAAACTCTTCCGTGGATTACACTATCCATTTTAAAAAAATGTTCTTTGTATTTTTTCCACATGTTCTGTTATTCCTTCATTTCTTGTTTCTCCCTCTATGGCCACTCTTTCCTCCATCTCTCTTTCTTCATCACACAACCGGTTCAATCATTAGTCAACTTTCGTCTCTTCAATAGCTTCTCAAAACCATCACAACTCACTCAGCAGATCAATACACTCAGCAGATCAACACACTCAGCAGATCAATACTCAGCAGATCAATACACTCAGCAGATCAATACACTCAACAGATCAATACAGTCAACAGATCAATACACTCAGCAGATCAATACTTGATCATATAAACTACAAGTACCTCTGAAGTCGGAGAAGGCAAGCCTGTATTGGCGGGGGACCATGATAAAAATGAAAGCAGGCCTTCATGCAAAAATCAGTGAGAAGCGCCACACAAGGCATCCTGACTATGATTGAATTCATAGCAGAAGGACGCAATAAGAGCAATTCACTTTCACAGATAGAGTTTACAGGTATTCTAACAACAAAGCAAAACATCAAAGAAACCATCCACCTGCTAAATAAACTTACCTGGAAATTGACTTCCATTACCTGTACTCATTGAACGTTCCTGATGTCTATTCCATAGTTACATATCCAGTGATTTCATGCATCTCAAGAGGAAATCCTCAACATTACACGCTCGTCTATTCTAATAATAGAACTTTTACAGCCGCCACCTGCATTTCTAATCTTGGCAAAGAATCTGTACTAAGAAAATTTACTTTATTAAATTTCCAACATGAATCAAAGTGCTTTTTCTTCTTTGAATGCTCATATCGATCACTTTTTAAATCACTCTATGTGATCTGATCCTAAGAGCGACTGTATGTTGTGCCAGTTATGCACCTACAAGTAGTCCAGCACATCCGATTTCTGCAACGCTTTTTATTTAGTAGAGTAGTTCTCCTAGGCTCCTACCTCAGTTGCCTCTTAGAACATGCATTGTAGGTCGAAGTGTTACTATTCTTTGCTCCCCTAAAGGACCCTGACAACACACGGGTGAACAAAGTACGATTAACTTTGGTGATAAGAATGAACACAAGCAAATACAAACAAACTTACTTTATTCACTGTTACAATAGACAATGTCAAAGGTTACATTACGCAAACATTATAATACAATATTACAATACAATCATCATCATCAGCTTGTGCCACCTGCACATCTAAGGTTGACTACAATAGATTTCCAACTAATTCTGTTCCACACCCTAATTATACACTCTGATAGTCTACAGGTAGTCCACCTATCATAGTTTTTTTCGTGCCATAAATCTTGATCAATTCTTCTGTATAACTCCATTATGAAAGCCTAAATTATGTTTCCTTTTCCAGAGGTCTGTTTCATTTCCCATGTTTCTGCCTGCCCCCAACCCAAAACCACTGATAAGTATATTTAAAAACTAGCTCTGACATGTCAGTAAAAGGCTTGCATTGTCACTGAGACAAGTAAATGTTGAATGATAGGGCAACAGAAAGCTGACACGATCATGAGACTACAGGTAGGAGATTACTTTGACACTGCAGTAAAAGGATGACATGATCCCCAAAGACTACAGGTAGGAGCTGACTTTCATCCTGCAGTGAAAGGCTGACATGGTCATCGTGACTTCAGGTAGAAGCTGACCATTAACACTCCAGTTAAAGGAAGACATGGTCCAATATACTACTGGTACAAGCTGACTTTAACACTGCAATAAAAGGCTGGCATGGTCATCATGACTACAGGTAAGTAGTTGTTGACTTTGATATAAGCAGCCAAGTGTCTTTCACTGAAACTTCTCCTCCAGAAAATACCTACTCTGTTCCTCACAATCTGAAACAAATTCAACGAAGGTAATATTGATTAAGAAATCACATTTATAATCTTATGTTATGCTGACTGGTAACTATCTCTAGCTAAGGAACTGCTTACACAGTGTTAGCAAGAGAATATCATCGTCGCCGCTGTCCGCTCCATATCGACCACTTGTTAACCACTCTGTGTGACTTGTATGTGATCTGAGCCTAAAAGCAATTGTACGCTGTGCCAGTTATGCGCCTATAATGAAGGCCAGCACATCTGATTTCTGTGATGTTTTTTATTTACTAGGATAGCTTCCTAGGTCCTACATCAGTCGCCTCTTACCTTGTAGGTCGCAGTTGTACTAATCTTTGCTTCCCTTGCGGGTCTCGACATCATACGGGTAGCAAGAGAATATGAATACCAACATACAAAAGAGACGCTGGAGATGGATTGAATGTGTGTTGCACAGTTTCTAATGCTGCCTCAATTCTAACACATGCCAGCAAGTGTTGGAAAATAACTAAAGATATTGGAGACTCTGATAGCAAAGTTGATAACACTTTGCGCTGGTAACAATGTGCCATGAAACTCCAGGTTTCAAGGCCAGTTTGGCATTAGAGACAAATATTCTCGCTGTGTACATGATATGCAACTGAACTACAGGAGACCCTGATTCTTTTTAGATGTCATATTAGACTCCATGACAACGACTGAATTCAGAGCTGGCAAACAAAAAAAACTAAAGATATTAAAAGTAAGTTGAATGCAATTGAAAATAGATATCTGCGAAAAATAATGAACATAGAATGGAAGGAATTAAGGAGAGATGATGAAATAAGAGAAATGTTACCACTAGTAACAATTGTTATATGAAAGAGAAGATGAAGATATGTTGCGTGTACTCTTGAGAAGAAATGATCAAAAAATCACAAAGTAGGTGTTGAGGTGGGAGGGAAATTGTTAAAAAAATAATGCACACCACAGGGTAACTCTGAAACAAACTTTACTGCGAGAGGCGAGAAATATTGGAGCTAATTCCATAGAAAAGATTCAGCGAGTTGCCCATGATAGAGCGGTATGAAAAGATTGTTTCCAGATATTACGTAACGTATAACAGTATGAGAGGAATGCAATACTGTGCAGGAGTTTTCTTCTCTTCCACCATTTACTTCTTTATAGAAGTGATGGGGTTTGGGGAGTGATCTTGTGTGTGCTTGTTCTAAGGCACTTTGTAAGCTTATATTAATTTTCTTGATGCTGTCGCTCCGTCTTCTGCATGGTCTTTCTCTTGCTCTGTACTTGTTACACTTTTCAGTGTGGCTCTTTGTGGTAGACCATACCAGGACAATCTTTGTCAGGTGTCTAAAATATTAAATCTTCTGTTCTTTTATCTTCTTCTCCTTTGTGTTTGTTCTTTACAACCATTTTAATCACTCTTTGTGATATGTTTGATCTTTGCCAAGAACGTGTATACGTCGCACATTGGTTTGGTAGGCCCCTAAACGCATAGACTTCTACACGTTTAGGACACATGCATCCGATTTCAGCCAAACCTCCTTAGTCGCCCTACGACATATGTGGCAGGTAACAGTGGTTCTATTCTTTACACCCCAAATTTGGGCCCGGTAACCACTCAGACGAAGCAGTCCTGTCCAATCAAGATATCAATCCTGTCCAATCAAGATATCAATCCTGTCCATAACTATACTGACCGTCATGATAGCTGTACCTGCAAATCTTTCAACATCGATTTCCGTAGAATCCTGCATGTCCTGGTATAAAATGAAGGTAACTGTCCACAGACCTGAAATCATCACAGACCCAAGCTATTGTCTATGCACACAACCTGCTCCTACTTTCCTGTTCATGCTCATTGAGTCAATGATAATGCAGAACAGATGCTGGCTACACTGCGTTTCCAGTTAGGCCACTGGCTTGGTCACAGCCATAACTTTCATAGTCATGTCACTTGTGGTCACACCACTTTTCTCCCTAACAATATTCCCATTATAAAAGGGTCTAAATGCTAAAGACTGACTTCTTTGCACCTGATTTACCCAAATGGCCCACCACCTGCTGAGCATGTTGCACAAAGCACAAACTCCATAGCTCCAGCAACGATCCTCGGAATAATCTTCAGTATACAAGGCAAATATCTTAACCCCTTCACCAAAAAAGACCATCATTATAATGAGCCATCAAAGTCTATGTGCTGCATAAATGACGAACAAACAACCCATCAGTGCCAATAACAACGTCACCCTCTGTCAAATTTTCATTGATAAATGCCTACAACTCTGATACTCATATTATACAACAGTATATTTTATATTATATAAATGTTTCAGAATTTACCTTGGACAATGTTTAGAAGTGCAGGTATATCCTCTGACCACAAAGTGACTAGACAATCAGATTTGACAATCTCTTGATCAACGATATTTTCCAAATAATATAATCTTGTGTAATAACTGTCAAGTGTTAAGGAATGTCATGATTAGCCTGTTGTCAATGATATTGAGAGTAGGTACTTACTTACCGGAGAGCCGCGGTAGCGTAGTTGTTAGTGAACTCGCTTCTCAAGGCTGGTGGTCTGGGCTCAACTCCCACAGTGCGCGTGGAATTTTTCCCGACGGCTCTCAGGTCAACCCAGCCTCAACTGGGTACCAGACATGCTCTGGGAAAGTAAATGCGGCCAGCGTGATGTTGACCACATCACCCATCGTGTGCCGACGGTCAATGAATAATACAGGCCTAACACTGCATTGCCCTATATACCACGAGGTATGAAAGGGTTCCTTTACTTTTTTTACTATGATTTACATAAATAAAAATACAAAACAAGGATACATTTCTCGTGTCTTCTTTTCAACTACATCAATCCAATCAAGCATGACCGTAAGGGGTGGAATTGTTGGCTGTCCAGCTGTCAAGGTATGCATATTAAGGTCATCAGAATATTTACGAATAAGTGTCAAAGCATCACATCTGGCTTTGTATGCAACAGCACTGTGTCTTCTCAATGGTTCACTGCAAAGACAGCAACAATAACAGTATATGTGTACAATATCAGAGGGAGTTGCAATGGACTGTAATGACATTCTTAACGCACTGAGAAAGTCTTTCCGAACTGAGGAGTTTCAGGGTTGTGATCCCAGTCACTGACCAGATTGAGAGAAATTGGTGTTTGTATTGGTACAGTCCAAAAAGAACGACATATCAAATATTCAAAAAGATTGATTAATCAATATCGAACTGGCGTTTTGTGAACACTTGGATTCGTTGAGGTGGAGATTGGAGCACCTATTGACATGTACGGAGTGCTATGATGATAGTTCTCATATAACCGATAACTGATATGTACAAGCATGATACCCTTGGAAATTATAGATACAAGAAACCAACAAATTGATTTATTTACCTCGCTATTTAAAGAATGATAACAACAATGATGGATGTATGCACCGTTGACAACTGTTTGAACATGTAATATATTCTTATAGTAAATTCTGGTAAATAAACCAAAAAAATGATTTATTCATTGCCCTAACACTGACAAATGTTAGGAAAGTAATGCAGATATCACACTGGAATCTAAAATGATAAAAATAACAGAGCAGTTCACCTATTTGGGTAGCAATTTTGATTGCACAGGAAATGTTAAAAAGAAATTATGATACGAATTGGCAAAGCAACATCAGCTTTTAAAAGTCTAAATAAAATATGGAACTGCAAGTTATATAGTATTAAAACTAAATTACGAATTTTCAATTCAAATGTTGTATCAATCCTAACATATGCCAGCAGAGTTGGAAAATGACTAAAGATATAGAAAGCAAGTTGAATGCATTTGAAAATAGATGTCTGCGAAAAATAATGAATATAAAATGGAACGAATTCAGGAGAAGTGATGAAATCAGAGACATGTCTGGTCAACCACTAGTGACAACTGTTATAAGAAAGAGAAGATGGAGATATGTTGGGCACACCTTGAGGAGAAATAATCAAAGAATATCAAAGCAGGCATTGAAGTGGGATGCAACGGGTTCAAGAAAGAGAGGTCGACCTAAGGAGACCCTGAAGCGAACTTTGCTGAGAGAGGCAAGAAATATCGGTCTCAGTTCCATGGAGGAGATTGAGCGAGTTGCCCAGGATAGAGCGGTATGGAGAAATTACTTGCAGGCCCTATGTAACGTATAACGGTGAGAGGAATTATTATTTTTAAAACACTGACAAAACCAAAGTAATGACATTCACGAGAGAAGAAAAGTTACCAATATCTCCATCAACAAACAACAATTAAAACAAGTCGATGACTTTACATACCTATGGAGCATTTTTTCAGCAAATGGAATAATAACGAAATTCAACATATATGCAATAAAACAAATCAAAACATATGGGACATGAAGGTTTTTCAACAAGGAGAAAAATTCAAGAGACTAACGAACAATCCAATGCACCTCCGAATCAACAGCTACGGTAGGAGCAGATTAAAAAGAAGTAACTTCGTGGCAAACTCCAAAGAACTTGCTCACAAAGATGCAATATTGGCACTGGCTCAACCAAAACACATCCAACCAGCCAGCACCTCCTCCCTGGGCTGAAGTCTCCCAGAGCTCTCAGAAGAAATAAGTGGCATTGGCAAAAAAGGAACATAGACAGACCTGGAGAGAAGGCTCATCGCAGAAAAACACATAAACGAAAACTACCCAATGGACTCATGCATTCACGGATGGCTTGGCTACAGATGCCACCCACAATGGAGGAGGGGAAGTTGTCCTCAGACTAAAAAATGGAGAACTAACCTTAGCTCTGGCCACCGGCAAGTTCTCAACCAATTTCAGGGCTGAGGTAGAGGCCCTCAGTGCAGCTGCAAAGTGGTACTACAAAATATGAACCAAATACATGGAAAAAGTGCCTCGACTTATGCATTGTCCGCTATCTCAGCACTGAAATCTGAAAGGAACACAGAACTAAGTGATCTCAGGTCAACCTTAGCCCAGTTATCCCATGAATCTGAGAGGGTAGTAATCCAGTGGATACCCTCACACTGCAAGATCAAGGGAATGAAGATGCTGACATACTGGCTAAAGAGGGAGCAGAAATGCCCCAAGATGACAACCTGGTTAGCTATGAAAAAGCAAAAACCATCGCAAAAGGGTACTACAAAGCAAAATGGGATAAAGAACACCCAACACACAAGAATGATGGATATTACCAACTGTCCAGAAGGGACCAGACAGCCATACTTCGCCTCCGGACAGGTCACAACAGAATGAGACACCACCTGTACACTAAATTCAAGATAGGCACCAACGACCTGTGCCCCTGTGGCTTGGCAAGTGTGACAACAGAACATATCCTACAGAACTGCCCCCAGTATGTAGACCTGAGAAGAAAGAGGTGGTCCACTTACACCAGCGTCCAAGAAAACTGTATGGTGTGGCTGATAATCTGAGGCAGACGGCTGTCTTTATTAGAGAATCCAAATCCCAATCTAGTGTGAATGCGAAGAAGAAGAAAATCAAAACATATGACAAATGGCACCAATTTTGAAATGCAAACATGTTATCATGAACACTAAAAGAGCATTGTTCAACACAGTCTTTCTCCCAACATTATGCTAACGGTGCTAACCCTGGGCACTGACATCAACTGATAGAAGAAAACTAGTCACAACAGAGATGAAGTTGAACATATAGAATCTCCCTTTGGATCACAAAAACAATATGTAATTATATATTGTGAAATATTTATTTCTAATTATGATAAATATGTGTTTTCCGATGGTCTTAGGCGACCCTGTGAAATGGTCAATCGACGACCCCACAGGTCCACAGGTTAAGAACCACTGGTGTACACGCTTGAAATGCCAAAACTGTCCAGGATTTCTTTATTGGAGATGCAGCCTTGCCATCGGATGTTGTATATTTGCTTGAGATAGTGCATGTGGAAGGTGTTATGGTGATGTTCTTGTCTGGCACATGTCATCCACGTCTTACTATCATACAGTAGAGTGCTGAAAACACATATCTTATGTGTTTTGGTGTTTCGTATGAGTGCTTTATTTTTCAATACACGCTTTACTAATTTGAACATAGTAGTGGATGCCTTCCCAATGCGGCTACTAATTTCATCATCGACCTCCAGACGCATTTATATTGCAATGTATACTGAATGGACGTTTAACAAGGCGGAGGGAAAATATCTATATGCTTTTGAATATAAGTGTTACAGAAGAATCCTCCGTATATCATGGTCAGAGAAGAGAACAAATAGATCTATCTAAAAAGAACTTAAAATCAAAGTAAATTGGCTGATGCTACAAGTAAGAATGAGAACGTTGAAGTATTTTGGGCATATAAAGAGACATGAAGGGCTGGAGAAGAAAGATCACCATGGAATGAAGCACCCCAGTAAAGAGCAGACGTGGAAGACCACGGAGAAGATGGATTCAGGATGTAACTGATGGTTTGAGCATGATGACTGCAGAGGTGGGACATCTGGCCTATGAGAGAGAAATTCCTATAGACTGTTAAGGTGGCAAAGTTCTGCTTAGGACAAGCTATTTGATGATGATACTGAATTAGCCAGTTTACTGGCTTTGAGTCATCGTAAAAAATACTATGAGCCAGTATATCAGCTCAAAATGGTGAAGGGGTTAATGGAGAACAGTCAGCAGAGAGAAAGAGAAATATAAAAATAAATAACTTATCAGTTCTTACATGAGATCTTTCAGTTTGTCTAACTTGGCATCCACCTCTGCGGAGATGTTGACCAGCAGTCTAGGTTGAACATCAGGAAAAAGTGTGGCAAGAGTTAAACCTACAACATCCACATTAGCCACACATTCTCTCTGTTCAAGTAGGTTAGCAAGGGAAGCTACTTCTTTCTTACTGTCTGTCTCTCTTGCCTTCATTTCTTTGATATCTGAAACCAAAGTAACCATCTCATTTACTGTATGTCTCTTGAATTGTGACAACATCTCTCTCTCTAGCCTACCACTGTCTTAAAGAACTGTTTCCTACCAACAGCTTCATTGCCCTAATAATATTTAAATACATACTAACACTAAGAGAACTGATTGACTGATTAGACTATCATCATTGCACTTTGGTGAGTAACCATGAGTGCTCTGAACTTCTTAAACAGGAACTCTGTGCACTAACTCTGTAGCACCGGTGAAGGTTCCTGATGTAATTTAGAAGATGATGAAAATATTTTGTAGGAATATTTTTTGTCCATCTTTCTAATGAATTTTGCCAGAGCAGTGGCTTTCCAGCCTGCTCTTCTCAACCTTTTTGGAACTGCCAAGGGTTCTTTTACATGCTGAAATTGAACATGAGACCTCTGTTTTAACGTCTATCTCCGATAGGACTAGAAACTTGATCTCACCTACACTGAGATCAGGAATCTCTGGAAAATATCCAGATGACTCCATGAAGGAGCAGACCAAGAGCTTATGGAACGAGAGGCGAGCATCTAACCTCTACACCACCACTTGGTTACTTATGTTTAAAAAAAACTCTTATGTTTACTTAAGTTCAAACCCTGCAACCTCAAGGGATCATTCAATCATGGAAAAGGCGTCTGGGGTGCTTCTTGAGATGCTTCTCGACCTTTTGGCTAAGATCAAAGTGCAGTGCCCACTTTATCACGGCCAAAAGGTGGGAGCCTTTACAGAGCAAACTTCAATAGGCAACTGAATACGTTTACACAAATTCCGAGTTCTCATTCGAAAGAATGACGCAACTCAAGAGTTTTACACATTCAACCATAACTGGGTCTACCTGTTGCGGCAATGCCGAGAAGGGCCCGGAGAAAAATGAACAACACTTGAGATAAAATCATGAAATGGAGTCCATAAGCCGCTTAGTGTTGTTTTAATCACTATTCTGACAACTAATGTAACATTACTAGTGTTGAACTTCAATAACTAATGTCCTTCCTTTGAAAATATCAGTGATATAAAGATGGGAAATCTATTACAGTTCATGAACAAATACTTGAAGAAGTATACACTAAAATATGTACCTGATAACAATGTCTGCACATATTTCTGTATATGACGTTTCAAGGCAATAACTGGCTTTGTGTCTTTTCCATCCATGTTTTCCTAAAATAAGAAATTTGAAAGGAAATAATAAATCAAAATTTAATGAATGGTGTTTGGAGGGAAGGCATAAATTATATCAACTAATCTACATATGTAACCACAGATCAAAGTATTACAGAATGGTATGTAAATGGATGATGTTTCGGAAACCTACAAATCTGAGGTGGTCAGACTGGAGCAGATCAGATCTGGAGAAAACCATGGAGAATATGCGGTAATACTTAATAAATTGGCGATTTAGGGCAAAAACATGTATGTATAGTATCACATAAGCAAGCAAAATGAATAATTAAACCATAAAACTAATTTAATACTATACTTTAACTATACTGATATATCTTTATCCTAAATCGCCTATATAAATGAATGGATGGATAATATTCTTGTGATAGATTGATTGGATAAGACCATCATCATCATTGCACTTCAGTGAGTAGCCATGAGTGCTTCGATCTCTTTCTTACACAGGAAGATCTCAGCTGCAGTGCATGAACTCTGTAGCACCAGCGAGAGTCCCGATGTAATTTTGAAGATATTTTTGGAGGAATTCTATCTTTAATTTTTTCTAATGATTTTCGCCAGGGCAATGGCTTTCTAGCCTGCTGTTCTTGATTGTGAACTACCAAGGGTTCTTTTATGTGCTGAAATTGAACATGAGACCTACATTTTATCGTCGGTCTCCAATAGGACTAGTAACTCGATCTCACCTACACAGAGATTTCTGAAAAAATATCCAGATGGCTCCATGAGGGAGCGAACCTGGTACCTTTGGCATGAGAGATGAGCACCTTCTTCTTCTTTGCGTGTTTCTTACGACTAATTTTAATCATCTTTGTGATATGTTTGATCTTTGCCAAGAACGTGTATACGTTGCACTTGGTTTGGTAGGCCCCTAAACGCATAGACTTCTACACGTTTAGGACATGTGCATCAGATTTCAGCCAAACCTCCTTAGTCGCCTCTACGACATGCGTGGCAGGTAACAGTGGTTCTATTCTTTACACCCCAAATTTGGGCCCTGGTAACCACTCAGGCGCAGATGAGCACCTAACCTCTCTTGTGATAACAAATATGCAAATTATATATTGGAAATCATGCGTGTAGAGAAGAGTATTACATCTAACAAGAAGAACTTCGTAAACAAGTCTTCAATCCATACTTTTTTTTATCAAATGCCAAATGGTGAGGCATAATGATAAAAATATACATGACGTGAAAATGAATAACTTAGGCAGCAACAAATATTGTTCAAAACTTTCAAGTATCACTTGTTTCTATTCACATAGGACGATAGGTCTAGGGGGTTTCAAGTTCTCATTTGTGGGAATTTAGAAATATATGGATTGAACTGATATTCATCACGACCTAAAGATGGAAGTGATTGTGAATCAGTATTGTGAAAATCCTGCACTCTACATCTAGTCCACACATGATATAGTACGTACATACATGATACTCAATACTATCATACTATGACATACTATATACCAAATGACAACTGATAGATAGTAATAAAATAATAAGAGAGATCTATATAATATATAACTATTCATTATTCGCTTCCAATATAGATTTCTATAACTTGTGCATTTCTTTATAAAAGAAAGTTTAATTTGAAAAACGGGAGCCTAATTTTAAACTCTTCATCTAATTTAAAACATGGGGTTTAGTTATTCAACTGGCCTTAAAAAAAGTGAGCACCCATCTACTATGTAAATGTTGCATGTGAATGTTGTTTATATGGATATAGTCTTATTTGGCGTAGCACCTTGTCGTAAAACTATTTATTTTGACTTGGCGTAAATTGTCTTCCCTGCACTTTGTAGTTTACTAACTACTATAGTCTGTCCATTAATTCGTGAGCGTTTGAAATTGATTTTCTCGAAAACTACCTGTTGGATCTCAGTGATTTTTGCATGCAGCCTTAGAATATCCATGACGCTAAAATAAAGCTAACCAGTAGTCCATAGATGCTACGGAATTTGCACATCGGCGAATTCCTTTGATCACGAATTAATGGACAGACTATACTAAAATATTACTTGTAAAAACATTGAATAACAGCTCCAGCTGTGTTTTAAACATACCTCAGTTGTATGATTTCTCATCGTATCTGTGAGAAAAGGTGCAAATGTTTGTCTTTAATATAACAATCTCTAAATTTTCACAAGAACTTGACACAGACAGTACTAGATCCGCCTAGTTTTGACCGGTAACCATAAGCCCGCTGCCCTTTTTATGACCCCATACCGGACTAGTTGCATAGCAGAAGGGTGGCCCCCGGCAACATAAGACTAACTAGCCAGAGCCAACTATAAACCCTTTAACTATAAACTTATAGAGTTGGCTGCGAACTATATAGCTCAGATGAGAAATCGACAATTCCTGTTTAATGTGGGCTGATTTTTATATATGTTTGATAGAACACTGTACGATTTTTGGTATTTTTACTCAATTATATGAGTCCAAGGTTATTTACTGATTAAAAATATTAATAATACTGATATTTCTTAGTGTTAAACTTAACTTGTAACATAATATAACCTTGATTTAGCATGTTGTGTTGATTTTAAAATGAATTCTTCTTTATAGAACAATACTGAAATGCGAGGTCACGTGACGGTTGTGGCCTTATTTCCTAGAATTTTTACCTGAGCCCGCCTGTCGTATGTTATTGGAGGCCATGGCAGAAGTTTGTCGCAGAAAAGAAGACCGATGGTGAGGAAAGTCATTCACTTGGTGACCATGGAAATTATGTATGCATTTCAAGATGTGAAGAACAGCAAGAATTGAATATACTACTACATGAAACTGAATAAGTTATAAAGAAATCAGCTACATAAATCACTTGGAAGGGATGAAATAACAACAGAAACAATCAATGTATGCGGTAGACAAGTCAAACGGTGGCATAGAATCGTGACGGCATCTTGGTCATCAGGCCGTGCCGTGAGATACAGAGAGGCAGCCGCATCAGGCGGCACCGTAATGGGGGCGGCATAAGCAGCAAAATCATAATTACAATTGAAGGTTATTTTAAGAAAAAAACATTTGAAACTGAAGGGCGACCCTTATTTTGGAAAAACTTCTGTCATCATATGCTGAGAAAAATTTAGATACCATTAAGCATCATCTAAAATATCCCTGTTTAGTCATTATGAGTTAACTCTAATCTTGATGAATTTTGAAAATACCAAGATCATTATAGTAATTTCTTAAAATTTTTCCAATAGTTAATGCAGCTCTGCTGTATAGGTCAGAAACATGGAGAATAACTAAAACTAAACTGCAAATATTCATCACTATGTGTCTATGTAGAATAGAGGAACTGAAATTGTATGATATGGTCACAAATGGGGAAGCTTATTAAGAGAACAAGGCAGATTCAATTGAACCAAGAAAAGAAGAAAGTCGCTGGATAGGACACCTTGAGAAAACGGGAGTGGAATATAACAAGAAGGGTCCTTTCATTGAATCCACAGGAAAGCGAAAAGAGGAAACTTTTGGTCGAAACGTTAGTTTAGTCTTTTGCTATACTTTGTAAAAACGACATTATTTTGTATCTTGATTTTTCACCGTTTTGTCTAGTTTTGTTGTGAACTGGCTAAACCATACTAAGAAACTCAACAAATAGTGTGCCAAATTAAAGTGTATCAACTCCTACAACACCAGTCTATAGTCGTTACATTCGTCGTATGTCAAGACGTAACAGGCTGTTATCATCTCTTCCCTCCTACCATCCCCTCATCCCTACCCATTAAGATGGTTCTATCTAAAAGATTTTCCGATAGGTCGTCCCACAGTTCGAGCAAATACTTTACCACGCGTCTACCTGACGTACGCGAAGTCAGGATTGTAATGGGAATCCCCGATTCAATGTTTCGTTTACAAAAATAACTGCATCTATATTGTTGAATAACCGATTAATTAGTGAAGCTAGTAGAGTTATGTCAACAAAAGAAGAAGATAATATTTAAAACGAATGAATGAGTAGACTGCGCCAGGTTGTCTCGCATAGTTTGGTGCCTTTCTGCAAAAATGACACTTCACTAGCTACTGAGAATATTGCATAATGCACGAACTTCAACAATCCTAAAGATCTCCTAAAAAAATGTTTTGCTGAACCCAACGACGCAGTCCGGATTTGAATAAGAGAATTAGAAATGAAATTCAAGACCAAGTGTCTTGTGCAGAACTTTGTTGCTATAACAGTCCTTCTTGTGAGTCGAAGGGCGTGGGTTCGAGTCCGGGCCGCGCCATTCTGTCCACGAGTGCAGTTTTTTACAGATACCCCAAGGATTGTTGCTGGAGCTACGGAGTTCGTGCTTGTGCAATACTCTCGGCAGGTGGCGTGCCATTTCTGCGGAGAGGGACCGAGCCGGGGGTAAAACCCGGTGCAATGAAGTCAGTCCTTCGGCTTTAAACCCTTTTAACCCTTAACCCTTTAAACCTTAAACTTCCAAGTTTCGATTGACACTTACCTTCATTTTGATCCAGGTCGTTCTGATGTAAAGGGCAATGAGAGAGCGGATGCACCGGCGAGAAATGATGTGATCGAAAATGGGTCTTCTAAGGACAGCAGCGATATCATCAATGCTCTAAGAGAAAACATACGTTCTGAAGATTTCAACGAAGAAGATAAAGGGTATTCTCTATCTCGGTTGCGCAAGTTATGCGTACGGATAGGTGCGGCAAGAAGGGAAAACCACGAGAGAAGCCCCAGTAGATATATCAACCAACACTGAAAGGGAATTATAAGTCTAAACATACTGAGATACATGCTTGGGATGAGATCGGAATAATTATGGACAAGTACGATGAAGATGATCCTCAAATGAACAATGAACGATAGCGTTGACCATATGTCCTGCTTCGTTTGCTGTCCTATGCAGTGGCGGCTCGTCATTAAGGGCCAGTGGGGCCAGGCTCAAGCAATAATAAGATGTAACGTGTATTTATTATTTTATACATTAAAATATAACTAACCGAAACCATGATTTTTCCGAAAATTTCTGTCTGGCCCCACCAAAAAAAATGATCACGAGCCGCCACTGGTCCTATGTAAGTCATCTATCATATCATGTAAGCAACTACGTTTTGTTCTTACTCTAGATAAAATTAGAAAATCCAAAGAAGAATGGACAGAAAAGATATACTTAGAGAAACCCAAGGCAGCCGCTTCAGAATCAATAGGAACAGTATATCGAGTCCTGCAGTAGTAAGTGGGGGCCCGAAAGGGAGGAAAGAATATGCAGTAATGTGTACCTGCCAAGCATGTCGTAAGAGGCGACTCAGGAGGGTAAGAAGCGGGGGATGTCTACACACCCTGTAGAAAAGATGAGATTTTAAAAAATTCAACAAACATGGAAAGTACAACTAAAAGGAAAACTCAACCAATCAGAACAGGCTAAGGTCCCTCAACAGAGTGGAAAATGGCGTATCGACGGGAAAGTCGAAAGAGTCCGAAGAAGACCGACAGGAAGCATTGCAAGACAGGCATTGCTTTGGAACCCACAGGGAAAGCGAAAGAGAGGGAGGCCTAGAAATACATAGAGAAGATATTTGTATGCAGATATTAACAATATACAAAAGAGCTGGAGAGAGCTGCAGGAGAAAGCTAAAGATATATAGACGTGTCATGAGTTGGCTGTGTGTCTATGCTTCAATCGGGGTTTAAAAGGCATGAGAGAGAGAGAATGGGGCCATATGCACAATGAAATAAAGTAACAAGACAGGACTAGAGTCAGTGAGTTGACAATGACTAAGATCCTACTTCACATTCACACGATGACCATGGAAACATATTGCTCAACCATAATCTAGAAATCAGTAAAAACTTCAAATTTCTTAGGGACGACAGAAATGACACATGCCCTAAAACGGTTAAAAATATTCCTTATCCGGGACGATCTCACCGAGTAAGAAAAAGGAACAGAGCGTGAACATGCTCTTCGGCTCAGATCATACACAAGTTACATTGAATGGCTGAAAAGTGATCAAGAAAGAGTGAACGATGTTCAGTGAGACAACGAACGAAAGATGTAAGGGACTGTCAAGTCAGGCAAACCCGGATGCACTTGTTCCACATGTCGTAGGGGCCTATAAACCAGGACGCAACGTATCAACGCTCTCCTCGCAAACCACACATATCACAAAGAAGGGTTAACTTGACTTACTTATTTCTCTCCGCTCCTCGTGGAGCATAGAGTCTCAACAGTTGTTCGCCACTTTTCTCGGTCTTTGGCTGTTTTTTTATGTTCTCATAGGATAGTCGAGCACCCTTCAGTTCCACAAGAAGACTTCGTCTCCATGTCTGGATAGAATATCCTCTTTTCCGTTGTCCTGGGGTTTTTCTTCGTCTTCTTCGAATGCTTCATGTCGACCACTTGTTAACCACTCTGTGTGATTTGTATGTGATCCAAGCCTAAGAGCGGTTGTACGTTGTGCTAGTTATGCACCTACAAGTAGGTCAGCACATCCGACTTTACGACACTTTTATTTACTAGTGTAGTTTCCCTAGACCCCTACCTTAGTCGCCTCTTACGACATGCCTTGTGCTCGTATGTTGCAGTGTTACTATTCGTTGCTCTCCTTGCGGGCTCCGGCAACACACGTGAGTCCTGGGGTGAACTTGGTTGATAAGAACGAAAGCTAAGAAGAAGAAGAAGCTTGTCCGTAATTGTGATCACATCCAGAATCATGATCACATCCAGAATCATGATCACATCCAGAATCATGATCACATCCAGAATCATGATCACATCCAGATTCATGATCACATCCAGAATCATGATCACATCCAGAATCATGATCACATCCAGAATCATGATCACATCCAGAATCATGATCACATCCAGAATCATGATCACAGCCAGAATCGTGAGTACAGCCAGAATCGTGAGTACAGCCAGAATCGTAATCACAGACAGAATCGTGATCACAACCAGAATCGTAATCACAACCAGAATCATGATCAGGCGAATCATGTACATCAGAATCATGATCATCCAGAATCATGATCACATCCAGAATCTGATCACATCCAGAATCATGATCACATCAGAATCATGATCACATCCAGAATCGATCAAGCCAGATCATGATCACAGCCAGAATCATGATCACAGCCAGAATCATGATCACATCCAGAATCATGATCACATCCAGAATCATGATCACATCCAGAATCATGATCACATCCAGAATCATGATCACATCCAGAATCATGATCACATCCAGAATCATGATCACATCCAGAATCATGATCACATCCAGAATCATGATCACATCCAGAATCATGATCACATCCAGAATCATGATCACATCCAGATTCATGATCACATCCAGAATCATGATCACATCCAGAATCATGATCACATCCAGAATCATGATCACATCCAGAATCATGATCACATCCAGAATCATGATCACAGCCAGAATCGTGAGTACAGCCAGAATCGTGAGTACAGCCAGAATCGTAATCACAGACAGAATCGTGATCACAACCAGAATCGTAATCACAACCAGAATCATGATCACGGCCAGAATCATGATCACATCCAGAATCATGATCACATCCAGAATCATGATCACATCCAGAATCATGATCACATCCAGAATCATGATCACATCCAGAATCATGATCACATCCAGAATCATGATCACATCCAGAATCGTGAGTACAGCCAGAATCGTAATCACATACAGAATCGTGATCACAACCAGAATCGTAATCACAACCAGAATCATGATCACGGCCAGAATCGTGGATCACAGCCAGAATCATGATCACAGCCAGAATCGTGATCACAGCCGTAATCATGATCACAGCCGTAATCATGATCACAGCCGTAATCATGATCACAGCCAGAATCGTGATCAGGGTGTAGTGCCATTCATAATATCGAGTCTGGGAACTGATTGTTATTTGTAACCTCTGAACACTACAAGTTCTGACCATCATACGCTGGTTTTGATATATCGTTTCTAAGAAATTTCACATTGGGTATTTCCAATCGGCTTGAGGTAACAACCGGATAAATCTATTTTTACAACGCTATTCTGTATATATATAAATATTGTGTTATCTCTGCAACAGTCATAGTATACAGTATCTACTTCATTTAACAGCAACATTTTCTACAAGGAACGTAAGTAAGAATTTATCTTCTATTGTTATCATCTACATTCTTTTGCGTTCCGCATCTACATTCAATATTGTTCAACGTGGCATCCGTGTGATATTTCCCTTGCAACATATTTTATTCCTCCCTCCGGCTTTCTTCTTCTTCTTCTTCGAACGCTCCATATTGGCCACTCGTTAACCACTCTTTATGATTTGCATGTCATCTGAGCCTAAGAGCAAGTTGACTTTGTGCTAGTTACGCGTCTACAAGTAGGCCAGCACATCCGATTTCTGCGCTGCTTTTTATTTACTAGGGTAGCTTCCCTAGACCCTACCTCAGTTGCCTCTTACGACATGCCTTGTAGGTTGCAGTATTACTATTTTTGCTCCTTGCGAGCCCCGGCAATACAAGGACGTCAGCGAGTTTAACGTTAATAAGAATTTGAGGAAAAGAAAAATATGTTTCTGAATAACAGTATAACTAATTTTGTTTCGTAAGCGCAGTATTTAAAATTTAATTAAATTTGTAGTTAGGATTGAGGTTTCATCTGTTATTATTGTTTTTATTCGTGTTACTACTAATGTTAGTTTATTATTATTATTATTATTTATTATTATTATTATTATTATTATTAGTATTGGACAGCCTATTCAAGACACGAGAGGAGACTTAACATCTTTCACCTTCGATGTCTCTGCAAGATTATGAACATCAGGTGGTACGACAAGATAACCAACTCTGAAGTACTGCATGATGCAATGTGCAAAACTGCCTTCCATCATGGGCATGCTCAGCAGTAGACGACTAAGATGGTTGGGGCATGTGAGAAGAATGGAAACTTATCGCATACCAAAACAAATGTTGTTCTGTGAACTTTCGGAGGAAGAGGCACCAGGGCAGACCACTACTCAGATATAAAGATTCTGCAAGGCCTCAATGACAAACTTTGCTATAGGTCCCAGCACATGGGAAAAACTAGCTGATGACAGAGTTGTGTGGAAAGCCAAATTGCGAAAAGGCGCGGAGTCTTTTGAGAAGAGACTTATGTATAAGCTGAACGACAAGAGAGAAAATCGAAAACTCAGAAGTTGTCACAGTAAAACACTTGCCAATTGACCATCTGTAAAGACGAAAAAGGTCATATATATATTAGTATTATTATTTCAATTGTCATATGGCGTCGGCGACTTCAAAGCCACAGATACACCCGGACAGATAAGATCAAAACACGAAGTAAGGACGTTTAACAAAAGTACGAAAAGAAAGAAAGAATAGAAGCTATAGCGATGTTTCGAACAAAAGGCACTTAACAAGTAAAGGACGCAAAACAAGAAGAATATAAATATATCGCTCTCTACCAGCGTTTCCCAAAGTGGGCAGGTACCGCCCCATGTGGCGCTGAAGCGGTCTAGGGGGCGGTAGCGGGCTCGGAAAAATTTGGGGGCGTTCAGGCGATCTAGGGGTCGGTGGCTCCTTATAGAAAAAATTAATAATATATATTTAAAAATTAATTATTTTACTTTTTTTGCGATTGAATAATCATTTAAACTTTGTACTAGAATTTAGGACATATCACTTAACAGACACTGAACGGAAATTGTTCAACTATTGACAAAAAGGCAGCGATTATGACGAAGTGGTCTTGTGTTGAAATAGTATTATCGATATAAGGGAAGACTACGGTAAAACTATGTAACAATGACGAAACACGTAAAAACAGAGAATTGTCGTTTTACAAAAACAATAACAATATGTGTTATTACGTGTTTCACCTTTGTTGAAAGGAGGGGATATAGGAAAATTCATCAGAGTCAAATACTTGGTTTTTGATGTCTTTTGAGATCTGGGTTAACATAAATTTTAGTTCTGGGGGGGATGATTGCAGTTGGTCAGATAGCGGAATTTTTAGTGTGAATGAAATGCAGCATGACATGAAATATATATATGAAATATTTTTACAAAGAAAGGTGAAGTCGTTGGACTGTCATATGTTAATGACCGATTTGGGAATAAAGAATTGTTGTTTTGCCACGCCATAAATACAGAGAGAAGTAGCATTATAGGACATCTTTACCCAATACCCCTACTGGTATATTCCGACCAGGACATCTTTTCCCAATACCCCTACTGGTATTTTTCGACAGGATGTAAAATCTATAAATACCAGTGGTTTTAGTTTTATAATGAAGCTTAATATAGTAATAAGCTTCATTACATTTTGTGTGCTTTGTCAACAATCATCAGTCGAGAAAGTGTAATATATAAGTGGAGACATACAAAGTGTAATATATAAGTGAGTCATACAAAGTGTAATATATAAGTGGAGACATACAAAGTGTAATATATAAGTTGAGTTCATACAAAGTGTAAATTACATATTTTATTTTGTGAATATTGTTGCAAATTTTACGACTTCATTATGTCTGAATCTAAGAAGAAATGTCGACAGTACAGTATTGAGTATTTGAAATACGGCTTTATTCAGTCTCCTACCAACAATTTATTACCTATGTGCTTGATTTGTCAAAACGTATTTTCAAATGGAGCAATGAAACCTTCTAGGCTACAAGAGCATTTGACTAAAATTCACGCTGACAAAAAGGATAAAAATTTGTCCTATTTTCCAGTACTAGAAAAAAAATAATTGAAATGTCCAACTATATTAACACTTTTTGCGTCGTCCACTAAACAAGATAATGACGGATTACAAGCTTCTTATAATATTTTATTATTAATCGCAAAAGCTAGAAAACCAGACACAATTAGTGAGAAATTAATCTTGCCGGCAAATAAAGAAGTCACAAACACTATGCTTCATAAGCCAGCGTCAGATATCATCAGGAAAATTCCTTTGAACAATAATTCAGTGTAAAGAAGAATAGTTGAAATGGCTGAAGACGATGAAAAATCATTATGCGACTATTTTAAGACAAGCCAATTTTCCATTCAACTCGATGATTCAACTCTCCTAAATAATGAAACACTACTCTTATCATACGTTGATTCATTGAAAAAAGTGTCAAGAATTATTATTCTCTACAATCCTCAAATGGACACCAGAGGAAAACAGGAAGACAGAGACTCTGCTAGAACCATCATCAGAAGGCTCAACGATGGGCCTAGTAAACATTAAGACCTAAAACAGATAGCAACGAACCCGAGACATAGCTATGACCTCTGCCTATGCGCCTCACAGCAAGAGGAAAGACTAACTAACAAAATTATTATTGTAAAATTTAGAAAATGAGCGAATACAAAGGGAGAATCAATATTTAATACAATAAGATTTTCAAGAGAAAGACATTCCTATTCGTAATATTTTATCTGGTGCTACTGATGGTGCTCCAGCAATGACAGGACGCCACAAGGGTTTCATAGCGCATTTAAAACAAGCAGTACTAAATGTACTTGCTATACATTGTGTTATTTATCGTGAACATTTGGTTGCAAAGAATTTAAGTGAAAGTCTGCATACGTCGCTTCATTACGTTATTAGAGCAGTCAACAATATTAGAAGAAATCCATTGAGTGACAGATTGTTTAGTCAACTTTGTAATGAAAACGATGAAGATTTCAATCGTTTGTTGCTTCACACAGAAGCTCGTTGACTTTCAAACGGTATTTGTCTGAATCGATTTTACAATTTATATGATTTAGTACTACAGTTCCTAGAAAACAAAGACGACGGAATGCGGACCAACCTGATTGCATTCATAAATGACATCGCTTATTTGTCAGACCTTAAAAACTATTTAATGTAGTCTATATAAATTATAAGGTGATGATTTGAATTTAATTAAAACGAAAAACATTATTGCCGCTTTTGTGGGAAACTTCGTGTGTTCAAGCGTAATCTAGGCAAAAGGGAATATAGCTACTTTTTAAATTTATCAGCAGTGTCTCTCAAAAAGGATGATTGACTTTCATACTGCCAACATTTGGAGGTTCTCCATGCTGATTTCAATGAGCGATTCAATTATATTTTAAACATGAATATACCAAATTGAGTTCTAGATCCATTCTCACATGTGGACACAGCAGAATCATCACATTTAGAAGTGGAACTTATAGAACTCACAACAAACGAAGAACTAAAAATCAAATTCAAAAGTGGATACCAAGTGTTCTGGCTTCAAAAATCAATACCGACACTGTACCCTGGATTATGGGAAATAGTGCAGATATTTTTAATTGCATTTCCATCTTCTTATTTGGATGAGCGTGGGTTTAGTGCTGTAGCGAATTTACTATCTAAGAATAGGAACCGATTGCATATAAATGATCGTGACGATTTATGACTGTTTTTAACGAAAATTACACTAAATATTAACAAGCTTTAAGAATGCATCAGACTCATCCTTCACATTAATGTGTAATTTTTTCTCGGTATTTTTACTTTGTAAATTCGAAAGCAGCAATTCTGTAATACATTTGGTGGTGTTTTGACTATTACAATAATATTCTTACTAATGCCATGCAATCTCTTAATATGTATTCCTAATTTTTATAATTAAACCATTGTATTAAAGTGTGCATAATGTTATTCGAGCGTACACTTTACAATCTTTACGTATGGGCTACGTTTTATCAAAATCTGTATAACAATAACTGTGTTCAAGATGAATTAGTTGCTACAGGTTGTTCAAGATAATAGCAGCCTGTGAATGGAGTCTATCTGGCATATATGTATGAAAATGAGAAGGTTCTTCTTCTTCTTCTTCTTCTTTGCGTTCGGTTTCGTATGCTCGTCTAAATCATGAGATGGGTTGCCTCTATGAAGCTGCATGTCAGTTGGAGTTCTTCGAGAGTTCCCCATAGCTTGGTCTGTAAACTTTGTTCATGAGGCCATGTTTCATTTCGTTGGTGTATGTATGATGGACATGACTGCAGGATGTGCTCTGGAGTCTGTGTTTCTGTCTGGCATGCACACTGTGCAGTCTGAGCAGGCTTTATTCTGTGCATGTGGCGTTGAGCCTGCAGTGACCTGTTCTTAGGCGAAAGATTGTTGTGTGCTGTTTTCTGTTTAGTCTGCTGATGGGATCTTGTGGGTGTTTGCTGTGGGTTTGTTGCCTCCATACCTCTTTGTACTTTCTTTTGATATGTGTCTTGATTTCTGGTAGTGATACTGGGTGTTTCTGTTGTGTAAGTTTTGTTCCCTCCTTAGCCAGCATGTCTGCTCTCTCATTTCCTGGAACTCCACAGTGGGCTGGTATCCACTGGAGAATAATTTTGTTGTGTTCTGAGGCTTGTTTAGCTGTAGTATCAGCTCTCTTTCCATGTTATCTTGTGGTTCCTTTTGTGTGGCCTGCAGGACTGACAAGCAGTCGGAAAGGAAGACAAGTTTGTTGTTTGGATGTTTCTTTGCTGCAGTATTTTTGAGGCATCCACAATTGCTTGTTGTTCGGCTCTAAATATGTAATTGTAGTGCGGAAGGGCGATGAACAAATGTGACGTAAAACGAGCTAGTCAGAACCGGTTTAAATAGTACATAAACATAACGCGATAGATTATCTGGCAACTTTCGATTTGTCAATGGGGCTGCTTTAATCTTGAACACCCTGTATTTGGGGGTCTCATGGCGAGAAGTGGTTAAGTCGTTTGCCTCTCATACCGAAGGTTGTAGTTTCGATACCGTACCGAGATACATGTGCACTTTTTCATGAGATCCCTAGGATTGTTGCAGAAGCTACGGAGTTTGTGCTTTGTGCAATGCTCTTGGCAGATGGCATGTCATCTCTGTTGACAGGTAAGGAACCATATGGGGAAAACCGGTGCAATGAAGTCAATCCTTGGACGCTTATTTAGTTGCTATTTACGTCAAAAATATCAAACGGCTTCAATGTAGAAAAATATTGTAATATGTGGGGAAGGGAAGCGTTACAAAATTTATTTCTTGCAAAGGGGTGCTGGCCCGAAAAAGTTTGGAATCTATGCTCTATACGGAACACATTGTGAAACGAGCACACTTTTCGCTTTTGTTTCATAGTTTTACTTCAGTCTGTTAGATTTTCGATATTACTCAATGGATGCAGGGTTTAAAGGGTTTAAAGCAAGGATTGACTTCATGGCATCAGGTTTTACCCCTTATGACTCGGTCCCTCTGCGCAGAAATATCACGCCACCTGACGAGAGTATTGTACAAAGCACAAACTCCGTAGCTCCGGCAACAAATATGGGTCTTTGTAAAAATGCAAGGCAAAAGCTTAATCACTTAGCCACAGAAACCCCCTGCTTTTCTTCCGCATAGTCAACAAAGTCTATGCTGCCGCTCAAATCGTTTTGAACCCATCTTCTCCGTGGTCTTCCTCTTCTCTTTGCCTTGATGCCTCCCTCCACAATTGACTTCTCCAGCGCTGCATGTCTTTTAATGTGTCCAAAATACTTCAACTTTCTCATTCTTATTTGTAGCATCGCCAGTTTTCTTCATTTGAGACCCGTCTAGATAATATCTATTTGTTTTCTTTCTCTGTTGGTGGAATACATAGGACTCTTCTGTAGAACTTATATTCAAAAACACATCTATGCATTTTACTTGTTAAATGTCCATGTCTCACACCAATACGTCTCTACTGTAAATATGTATGTAAATACATATGTATTGTCATATGTGTTGTCTAACCAGTTCCATTCCATACCGATTTTAGTTGCTTAATTTTGTGTCAGGTTCATCAGTATCGAGTAGCTTGTTCCTTCTGGAACTTGACTCTCATGACTTCTTCTTCTTCTTTGTCCATGCTCCGGGTGTTGCCCAGTGTCGTGGTTTCGTCGTCCTGCTACCGGGTTGTTGCCCAGTGTCGTGGTTTTCTGTCGTCACTGCTCGGTTGTTGCCAGTTGGCTATTTTGTCTGCTGTTCTGGTGGCTTGTGTGATTGTTATCTTTGCTCTTTCACAGGATTCTGCTACGCCATCTAACCATCTTTTCCATGGTCTTCCTCTTACCTTCTTTCCCGATGTTCTGTTGTAGAAAACTCTGTATACTGTGGAGTTTGGATGCATTCTTATTAAGTGGCCAAACCACTTTCTCATGACTGCAACCCTGAAAAAACTGTCTCTAATGTGCAAGATGCCCGACGTCAGAAGGGTTATGTTTTTTAATTATTGTTAATTATGAATAATTTGTGATAAATGTCTTGTTCACAGACTTTGAATTAACAGAACATCTGACATCATGAACCATAGCACTGACGCAACTAATACAACAATGATGACCTATGACATTCGTCAGGACATCCATGACAAATTGGAGTATGGTCCTGTGTGGATTTGGATTGGGGTCATTGGATTCATTCTAATTTTTATCGTCTGCATGGTGAAAGTCATTTGCCAGCATATGAACAAATTTGAGGAAACAGATCTGTTATCATATCAAGGCAGGAGAGCCTACAATTCTGCTATAAGTGTGATAACTGATTCTGGAAAACTAAATTGAATACTTCAAAATAGTCTCATGAAGAAACTCACATTCTATTTACTGCAGTTCAGCATCATTACATTATAAACATTTGCATGAATAAGCTCATAATCTCATCATCAAATAGCTTGACCTGGGACTTGCACCTTAATCGTCCTTAGTTCCTCTTCTCTCTTCTTTCTATCTTTCCTACACTAACCACACATCATCATCATATTCTGATCTTGCCTCTAACGCATGCACTAACCATAGCTACATCTGATTTATCTTCTCCTGGCTTCATCTCTCCTCTATTGCTGATCTGTCTTCATGGTGTCTTCTCAGCCCTTCATTGATCTTTTTTATGTCCACTATACTTCACATTCTGTCTTTTTATTGTAGCATCAGATTTTCTTTGATTTTGAGTTCTTTCTATGGATCTTTTGTTCTCTTCTCTGCCATGACTATGCATGACTCTTCTATGACTTTATTCAAAGCCATATATGTTCATGCCTTTTATACTGTCCATGTTTCACATTATAAGCTGCCACTGGGACTATGCATGCTCTTACTATTCTGATCTTTGTTTTATAAGCTGCCACTGGGACTATGCATGCTCTTACTATTCTGATCTTTGTTTCCCATGTATAAGCTGCACTGGGACTATGATGCTCTTACTATTCTGATCTTTGTTTTTAAGCTGCCACTGGACTATGCATGCCTACTTTTCTGATCTTTGTTTCTATGCTGACACTGGGACTATGCATGCTCTACTATTCTGATCTTTGTTTTATAAGCTGACACTGGGACTATGAATGCTCTTACTATTCTGATCTTTGTTTTATAAGCTGCCACTGGGACTATGCATGCTCTACTATTCTGACTTGTTCCCATGTATAAGCTGCACTGGACTATGAATGCTCTTACTATTCTGATCTTTGTTTTATAAGCTGCAACTGGGACTATGCATGCTCTTACTATTCTGATCTTTGTTTATGCTGCACGGGACTATCTCCTACATCTGATCTTGTTATAAGCTGCACTGGGACTATGCATGCTCTTACTATTCTGATCTTTGTTTTATAAGCTGCACTGGGACTATGATGCCTACTATTCTGATCTTTGTTTCCTGATAGCTGCACTGGACTATGATGCCTTACTATTCTGATCTTTGTTTCATGTATAAGCTGCACTGGGACTATGCATGCCTTACTATTCTGATCTTGTTTCATGTATAAGCTGCACGACTAGATGCCTTACTATTCTGATCTTTGTTTATAAGCTGCACTGGGACTATGCATGCTCTTACTATTCTGATCTTTGTTTCCCATGTATAAGCTGACACTGGGACTATGCATGCTCTTACTATTCTGATCTTTGTTTTATAAGCTGACACTGGTACTATGCATGCTCTTACTATTCTGATCTTTGTTTCCCATGTATAAGCTGACACTGGGACTATGCATGCTCTTACTATTCTGATCTTTGTTTCCCATGCGCACTGGGACTATGCATGCCTACATTCTGATCTTTGTTTCCATGATAAGCTGCACTGGGACTATGCATGCTCTTACTATTCTGATCTTTGTTTCCCATGTATAAGCTGACACTGGGACTATGAATGCTCTTACTATTCTGATCTTTGTTTTATAAGCTGACACTGGGACTATGCATGCTCTTACTATTCTGATCTTTGTTTTATAGCTGCACTGACATGATGCCTTACTATTTGATCTTTGTTTATAAGCTGCCACTGGGACTATGCATGCTCTTACTATTCTGATCTTGTTTCATGTATGTGACACTGGACTATGATCCTTACTATTCTGATCTTTGTTTCCATGATAGCTGCACTGGGACTATGCATGCTCTTACTATTCTGATCTTTGTTCCATGTATAGCTGCACTGGGACTATGATGCTCTTACTATTCTGATCTTTGTTTTGTATAAGCTGCCACTGGGACTATGATGCTCTTACTATTCTGATCTTTGTTTCCATGTATAAGCTGCACTGGGACTATGCATGCTCTTACTATTCTGATCTTTGTTTCACATGTATAAGCTGACACTGGGACTATGCATGCTCTTACTATTCTGATCTTTGTTTCCCATGTATAAGCTGCACTGGACTATGCATGCTCTTACTATTCTGATCTTTGTTTCCATGTAAGCTGCCACTGGGACTATGCATGCTCTTACTATTCTGATCTTTTTTTCCCTGTATAAGCTGCACTGGGACTATGCATGCTCTTACTATTCTGATCTTTGTTTCCCATGTATAAGCTGACTGGACTATGAATGCTCTTACTATTCTGATCTTTGTTTTATAGCTGCACTGGGACTATGCATGCTCTTACTATTCTGATCTTTGTTTTATAAGCTGACACTGGACTATGAAATGCTCTTACTATTCTGATCTTTGTTTTATAAGCTGCCACTGGGACTATGCATGCTCTTACTATTCTGATCTTTGTTTTCCATGTATAAGCTGCTACTGGGACTATGCATGCTCTTACTATTCTGATCTTTGTTTTATAAGCTGACACTGGGACTATGCATGCTCTTACTATTCTGATCTTTGTTTTATAAGCTGACACTGGGACTATGCATGCTCTTACTATTCTGATCTTTGTTTTATAAGCTGCAACTGGGACTATGCATGCTCTTACTATTCTGATCTTTGTTTCTTATAAGCTGCACTGGACTATGCATGCTCTTACTATTCTGATCTTTGTTTCTGATAAGCTGCACTGGACTATGCATGCTCTTACTATTCTGATCTTTGTTTCCAATGTATAAGCTGCCACTGGGACTATGCATGCTCTTACTATTCTGATCTTTGTTTCACATGTATAAGCTGACACTGGGACTATGCATGCTCTTACTATTCTGATCTTTGTTTCCACTGGACTATAAGCCTTACTATTCTGATCTTTGCTTTTATGCTGCTACTGACTATGTCCTACTATTCTGATCTTTATAAGCTGACACTGGGACTATGCATGCTCTTACTATTCTGATCTTTGTTTCATAAGCTGACACTGGGACTATGCATGCTCTTACTATTCTGATCTTTGTTTCCATATAGCTGACACTGGGACTATGAATCTCTTACTATTCTGATCTTTGTTTGTATAAGCTGACACTGGGACTATGCATGCTCTTACTATTCTGATCTTTGTTTTATAAGCTGACACTGGGACTATGCATGCTCTTACTATTCTGATCTTTGTTTTATAAGCTGACACTGGGACTATGCATGCTCTTACTATTCTGATCTTTGTTTTATAAGCTGACACTGGGACTATGCATGCTCTTACTATTCTGATCTTTGTTTTATAAGCTGCAACTGGGACTATGCATGCTCTTACTATTCTGATCTTTGTTTTATAAGCTGCAACTGGGACTATGCATGCTCTTACTATTCTGATCTTTTTTTCCCTGTATAAGCTGCACTGGGACTATGCATGCTCTTACTATTCTGATCTTTGTTTCCCATGTATAGCTGACACTGAGGACTATGCATGCTCTTACTATTCTGATCTTTGTTTCCCATGTATAAGCTGCACTGGGACTATGCATACTCTTACTATTCTGATCTTTGTTTTATAAGCTGCCACTGGGACTATGCATGCTCTTACTATTCTGATCTTTGTTTATGTAAGCTGCACTGGACTATGCATGCTCTTACTATTCTGATCTTTGTTTTATAAGCTGCAACTGGGACTATGCATGCTCTTACTATTCTGATCTTTGTTTTATAAGCTGCAACTGGGACTATGCATGCTCTTACTATTCTGATCTTTGTTTTATAAGCTGCAACTGGGACTATGCATGCTCTTACTATTCTGATCTTTGTTTTATAAGCTGCCACTGGGACTATGCATGCTCTTACTATTCTGATCTTTGTTTTATAAGCTGACACTGGGACTATGAATGCTCTTACTATTCTGATCTTTGTTTCCCATGATAAGCTGACACTGGGACTATGAATGCTCTTACTATTCTGATCTTTGTTTCCCATGTATAAGCTGCACTGAGACTATGCATGCTCTTACTATTCTGATCTTTGTTTCATGCTGCACTGGGACTATGAATACTGTCTTACTATGAATGACTATGAATGCTCTTACTATTCTGATCTTTGTTTTCCATGCTGACACTGAGACTATGAATGCTCTTACTATGACTGCCTTACTATGAATGCTGCCTTACTATTCTGATCTTTGTTTCCATGCTGACACTGGACTATGATGCTCTACTATGAATGCTCCTACTATGATGCTCTTACTATTCTGATCTTTGTTTTATAAGCTGCACTGAGACTATGCATGCTCTTACTATTCTGATCTTTGTTTTCAAGCTGCACTGGACTATGAATGCTCTTACTATTCTGATCTTTGTTTTATAAGCTGCAACTGGGACTATGCATGCTCTTACTATTCTAGATCTTTGTATAATGCCTACATGATGCTCTTACTATGACATGCTCTGGACTATGAATGCTCTTACTATTCTGATCTTTGTTTCAAGCTCATGACTATGAATGCTCTTACTTGATGTCTTACTATGAATGCTCTTACTATTCTGATCTTTGTTTCCATGATTAAGTGCTACTGAGACTATGAATGCTCTTACTATTCTGATCTTTGTTTTATAAGCTGACACTGGGACTATGAATGCTCTTACTATTCTGATCTTTGTTTCCCATGTATAAGCTGACACTGGGACTATGAATGCTCTTACTATTCTGATCTTTGTTTTCCATGTATAAGCTGCTACTGGGACTATGCATGCTCTTACTATTCTGATCTTGTTTCTATGCTGACACTTGACTATGCATGCTCTTACTATTCTGATCTTTGTTTCCATTAGCTGACTACTGGGACTATGAATGCCTTACTTCATCTTTGTTAATGCTCTTGACTATGAATCTCTTACTATTCTGATCTTTGTTTCCATGTAAGCTGCTACTGGACTATGAATGCTCTTACTATTCTGATCTTTGTTTCCATAGTAGCTGACTACTGGGACTGATGCCTACTTGTCCAAATGTTCAGATGCTTACTATGAATCCTAGAATCTATATATGAATGCTCTATAATCTACTATTCTGATGTTTATACCTGATTGAATCTATCTACTTTTCTCTACTGACTAATCTCTTATTACTATGTCTAGTTAGAATTTGAATTTGATTCTTTATCTCTATATGAATGTCTTAATGCCTTTGATGTATATAATGCTATGTTACTATAATTTTATGAGTATGAATCTTATAATTTTTTTACAATTCTTATCTAATGCTTAATCTTCAGATGTTATATAATTAAGTAAGATGCCTTTGAATGCTCTTACTATGAATCTTCTTTTCATGATATAACTGACACTGTATGAATGCTCTTAATGATCTTTGTTTCCTATGAATGCTCTACTATGAATCCTTACTATTCTTCTTTTTTAAACTGACACTGAATGCTTCTTACTATTCTATCTTTGTTTTCCTTTATTCCATCTATACTGTTTTTAATTGTTAATTATTTTTAAAACCATGTTTGTTCTTTTAATTTCTTCATCCCATTTTCATCTTTGTTAACGGCGTAAAGCAAGGCTGTATTCTATCTCCGCTATTGTTTGGATTGGCCATTGACTGGGTGATGCGAAAATGTTGCAGGGCGAAACTGGCATCGATTGGGTAGAAAATAGTCAACTAGAAGATTTGGATTTTGCAGATGATATTGCCTTGTTAAGTAGAAACAACAAGATATGCAAAGAAAAACAGACAACTTGTCATCTTAGCATAAAAAGTTGGACTGCAGATAAGCTATGAAAAACAAATATAATGAAGACACCTATGGCAAGTAATGCAGATATCACACTGGAATCTAAAATGATAAAAATAACAGAGCAGTTCACCTATTTTGGTAGCAATTTTGATTGCACAGGAAATGTTAAAAGAAATTATGATACGAATTGGCAAAGCAACATCAGCTTTTAAAAGTCTAAATAAAATATGGAACTGCAAGTTATATAGTATTAAAACTAAATTACGAATTTTCAATTCAAATGTTGTATCAATCCTAACATATGCCAGCGAGAGTTGGAAAATGACTAAAGATATAGAAAGCAAGTTGAATGCATTTGAAAATAGATGTCTGCAAAAATAATGAATATAAAATGGAACGAATTCAGGAGAAGGGATGAAATCAGAGATATGTCTGGTCAATCACTAGTGACAACTGTTATAAGAAAGAGAAGATGGAGATATGTTGGACATACCTTGAGGAGAAAGGATCAAAGAATATCAAAGCAGGCATTGAAGTGGGATGCAAAGGGTTTAAGAAAGAGGTCGACCTAAGGAGACCCTGAAACAAACTTTGCTGAGAGAGGCAGGAAATATCGGTCTCAGTTCCATGAGGAGATTGAGCGAGTTGCCCAGGATAGAGCGGTATGGAGAAATTACTTGCAGGCCCTATGTAACGTATAACGGTACGAGAGGAATTATTATATCATTATAATTATATCCCATTTTCATCTGTTGTTAGCAGCGATCATAGCGGTGTCTACGCGAGTAAAAAACAACAACCAAAAAACGGGTTTATGAATCAAACATATGAAAATAAGTGAGTACAACATCAATACTAAACTTCACCAAGAAACAACAAATTCGGTTGAAACTGAAAATCCTGGCATATCCTTTCCAGAAATTCATCATTAACCACAGAAAAAGAGTCGTCGATTTTCTAGGCACCACTTAGACGTTCAGTAGTTTGTCATTACTTTCTTAACGGTGATGTCTGTTTTTACCGTTCGTAAAAATCCACGCCGAATAAATTTGCACGCAAAATGTGAACCACAGAAATAACAGAGACAGGGAAAGACAACAAGCACATAAAAGCCCGTTCTAAACATTTCTTTATATCCTGACACTATGAACGAGTCCACGACTCTATTTTACCAATTGTACGGCATATTTACATATTCATTCAAATTATAATTTACTGTAATGTTTTTAAAAAAATATAAATAATATGTTGAAAAATTATTAATTAATATTTTTGTTATGAACCAGCTCACTACGTTCTAATAATAGCAATAATCATGTTTTTTCAGATTTTCCTGGACCACTGATGAATGATAAAGCACCGGGACTAGCGGCCAAAATATATAACTGTAACTACATCACAGTTACGAATAAAAACCTTGAGAATACAGGTCACAAGAAAGCAGTGATGCCAGATAGCAAAATGTGTTTGTTGAACTTATAAAATGAACTAGAAGGGAATTTCCCATAACAGGAATTCCGATAACAGAACATGTCGAAACAGTAATAATGTGTTATTGTTTTAACTGATTAAGAAGATTTTGCAATTCTGAAGAACTTAGGAGCAAACCAGAGTTCAGACGAGGACTTTATATGGCCTCAGATTTCTGATGTTACTGCGGCAAGCTCGCTCCGGATACTTAAGTTCAGCACTAAATAGCATTGATATTATTTTTAAATATTAACTATAATTGTGTAAGGGTAAACTTCTCATTATGGCTATGTATGAATATTGGTAACTCCAATGGGGTGACGACTACCAATCCCATCTAAGATGGTTGGGTCACCTGACATGTTGTATTTCCATTATACGAGGGTAGGCTGAAATGTTTCGACCCCCACCCCACTGTTATATTTTTAGCCTACAGACGCGTGATATCTCCTATCCACCATGACTGATCTTGTACTAACCAGACTGCAAGAACTCCAAGTCAAGTACGCTTTGCTGGTAGCCACAGAAGAACAGTAAACCAACAAAGAACAGATGTCCTTAGTCGCCACACACTGAAGGAAATACTGAGGGGGGAGATCGGAGCACTTATGGACTAATTGGTTCGACGTGCAGTGATGATGATCCGACAACTAAACTAAAGTAAACTAAACTGATCTTGTACACAAAGACGCTAACATATTCTCGCATAGTGCACATTGAAATGGGCGAGTGTTTAGACTAGACGTGCTGTTCAAATATCGCGCTGTTATTGACTTCTTAACACAGGAACTTGTGCCTGCAATTGAAATTCACAAATTCACAGACGTATGCAGGTCGTTTATGGTGGTCAGTGTGTTGATGTGGTTAAGTGGTTAAGCCCTTTGCCTTATGAGTCGAAGGTTGTGGGTTCGAGTCCGGACCGCGCCATTCTGTTCACGAGTGCAGTTTTTTCCAGAGACCCTAGGATTGTTGCTGGAGCTACGGAATTCTTGCTTGTGCAATACTCTCAGCAGGTGGCGTACCATTTCTCCGGAGAGGGACCGAGCCGTATGGGGTAAAACCCGGTGCAATGAAGTCAATCCTTCGGCTTTTAAACACTTTTTATGGTGGTCAGTGTGTTGATGTGAGTACAGTAAGACGCTGGGTAAATCGTTTCAACGATGGAAGAATTGTTAAATCAGAATTGAATGGACAAACCCCGAGGTGGTAGATCTGTGACTTCAAGGAGTCAATTTCATCAAGATCGCGTTGAAGAACTGATCCGTAACATGTTGTTCTTGCAGACTTTCTTGTAAACAAATAACAATAAAATGTGAATGTTACATTTTCTTCGAACGCTCCACAACAACAACCTGTTAACCACTCTGTGTGATTTGTATGGGATCTGAGCCTAAGAGCGATTGTACATTATGCCAGTTATGCACCTACAAGTAGGCCAGCACATCCGATTTCTGCGATGTTTTTTATTTACTAGGTAGCTTCCTGGTCCTACATCAGTTGCCTTTTAGGGTACGCCTTGTAGGTCGCAGTGGTGCTATTCTTTGCTTCCCTTGCGGGCCACGGCACCCCACGACACATTAAAACTCTTACTGCATTAAACACCTGTGTGGTGCTGGGGCCTTCAACACTTCTTCAACACGACAACGCGAGTCCTCACACACGTGCAGCAACAAGAGATGCAATCAAACACCTGAACTTATCAGTGCTGCCACGCTCAACGTATAGCCCAGACTTGGCTTCTAATGATTTCCACCTGTTCCCAAAACTAAAGGAACACTTGAAGGGTTAGCACTTCAGCTGTGATGAAGATTTAGATTTGTTAAAAATCCTCAATAAGCTCTACTCTGGAAGGGTGCGATCAGTCCTGGAGTACGGCATTGCAGCTTGAGGCAATGCATCTAACTCGCAATTCACCAAAGTGAACAACACCCAAAATCGTGCAGCACGCATTATCACAGGGCCATGAAGTCCACGCCCATCACGGCGCTGGAAGCAATCACAGGCATCCAACCCATGAAAGGTCAAAGAGACAGAAAAGTTACCCAACTGGCGGAGAAAATTCAAGATACTTTTAACTCCCACCCCATATATGACAGAATGAACGGATTGGGAAGGGGCAGGTTAAAGAGATCCAGCTTTGCGAAAAACGCCAAAGCACTGATCTAAGTAAGACGACCGGGTCCTAGCCAACTGTAAACCCAGACTTATACCGGCAACCGACAAGAACCCGCTGTGGAAGACCACGATGCCAGAGCTAAGAGAATCAATACCGGGCATACACAAATGGGGCCGCAACCGAACTACAAAAGTAGAGCGATTACAGAAGAATTCATAGCGACATAGTACCTTGAGAGAGCGTGGACACATGTGTACACCGACGGATCAGCAAAGAATGCGATTAGTGATGGAGGAGGAGGAATAGTGCTTAAACTCCCACAGAAAATGAAGGTCACAAAGTCGATAGCCACAGGAAAGTACTCAAACAACTACCGTGCAGAGACAGAGGCACTAAGAACAGCCGCTGAAATGATCCTAGAGAGAAACAGTGCCTCACATAACAAAGTAGTGATTCACGGACGCCCTGTCGACCATCAAAGCACTAGAAAGCTCAACCGACACAGAGCTAAACGAGCTAAAAACGATCCTCGGAGTATTAACAAACTCATTCAAACGCAGTAATACAGTGGATCTCATCACATTGCAATATAAGCGGAAACGAAGAGGCGGACAAGCTAGCAAAGGCAGGATGGCGACTGCCGCAGACATTACGAAATCAGCTACGAGGAGGCTAAAACAACAATCGGATGGCGATATAGAGAAAAGTGGTCGCAAGACCACCCTCAACACAGCGCCAAAGATGGGTACTATGGTCTGTCCCGTAGCAAACAAGTTGTCATATTCCTCCTCCGTACCGGCCATAACAGACTATGGTCCTACCTTTACGACAAATTTAAAATTGGCACAACTAGAGTGTGTCACTGCGAGAAGGTGGACATGACGGCAGAGCACCTACTGCAAGACTACCCACTGCTAGTAGGCCTGAGAAACGAAACCTGGCAGGAAAATACCGAGCTAAATGAGAAACTGTACTGAGGGACGCAGTCCCTAAATACAACAACAGAATTTATGGGGAAATCTGGTACATCAGTCTAAGCGGTGATCGAGAGAGAGAGAGAGAGAGAGAGAGAGAGAGAGAAAAGAGAGAGAGAGAGAGAGAGAGATCTGTTTTATTGGGCATTTCACTTTACATGACAATGTAAATAGTACAATGAATAACATTACCTGAACTACTTTGTACGTGTTTAATTGTACAGTTTTATTTTTGCATTGTTTATCAACAATACATCTTTGTTACAGTATCATAATCTTTTGTTTATTATTTTTCCTTCTCCCACTATTAATTCAGACATATTCATTGAGGCCTAATATAGTGCCTCTGACTGATTTTTACGTGAAGGTTTGATTTCCTTATCACCAGTATCTCTCACCATTCATGCGAGTCTTACTCCTACTTCAGCATTGTTGCTAATCTCGCATTTTTAATGCTAGATCTAGCATTATTTTTTGCGATCTAGCAATACAAATTTGGATCTAGCATTAAAATAGCATTAAAATTGATCTAGGAAATCAAGCATTAAAATAAAATTAGTTAGCATTTTTAGCATTTCTTTGAATTTGGTACACGAATCAGAAAATCGACAAAAAACAAGACGAACAAACACAGACAATTTACTACAGCGAGATCCGGATAATGAATTTCTCTCTGAGGTCCGCGTGCGTTTGACTTAGTTTTCTAAAACATGTTCGTTGTTTACTTCTTGGATTCTCCGAAAGGAGTTAATTCTTATTTTTCATGTTTGTTGGCCTACACGCTCTGATATAACCAATAAAAGGTTCGCCTTAGGTTGAAAGGGCGTGCCTCGGCTTAAAGAGGCTTTAATCCCTTAATAAACAAACAACAAACAAACAATCAATTCATGTTTTTATTTTTTGAAATGTTTTAAAAATAATTGTTTTTATTTTTCATGTTTGTTGGCCTACAACGCTCTAATATAACCAATAAAAGGTTCGTCTTAGGTTGAAAGGGTGTGCCTCGGCTTAAAGAGGATTTAATCTACTACATAACAAACAAAACAAACAAGAAGAGAGAAACTTTTTGAATCAAATACTGCTGATAAAACAAAATTGCTTTCTGATCTATCTCTTCTTATTGCACATCTCTATTGCTAACACAGAGAGCAGAGAGAACATCACATGCATCGGCTCTAGTCCCCAGTTTTACATGCAGCAACTGTGGCAAGGATTGCCACTCCAGAGTAGGCCATTACAGCCACATGAAACGTTGTGATTCAGCACAGAACATACTACGTGACGCAACTCCTATTGTCTCCTGAGACAAAGAGGCCAATGATGATGATTGCTAACATGTTCAACAAGCAGGATTGATTCTCTCGATCCTAACACTAACATGTTAGTACTGTCAACAAGCAGCATTGATTCTCTCGATCCTAGCACTAACATGTTAGTACTGTCAACAAGCAGGATTGATTCTCTCGATCCTAACACTAACATGTTAGTACTGCCAATAAGCAGCATTGATTATCTCGATTCTCGATCCTAGCACTAACATTGAAGGATTTCTGGATCCAAATCCACAACTGGGTTCTACATTTTCTTCTTCGAACGCTCCACACCGACCACTTGTTAACCACTGTGTGATTTGTATGTGATCTGAGCCTAAGAGCGATTGTACATTGTGCCAGTTATGCGCCTACAAGTAGGCCAGCACATCCGATTACTGCTACATTTCTTATTTACTAGGGCGATGCTTTTTATTTATTAGGGTAACTTCCCTAGGTCCTACATCAGTAGCCTCTTACGACATGTCTTGTAAGTTGTGGTGGTACTATTCTTTGCTTCCCTTGCGGGCCCCGGTACCACACGGGCGAGTTATAGATTTGAGAAAGGTTTGAGAAAGGGAATTAATAATTAACCAAAAATTCAATATTCTCAAAAACTCACATCCGAAAAAGGCACACAACTTTTTGATTAGACTGTACAAAGAGCTGCATAATCGTCTACCAAAAAACATTGATATTTTGAAGAATATAAGTTTGTTCTCAGTACAAACTACATTGACACATATTAAGAAACCTATTATTCTTCAGCTAGAATTATTTCGTTTCGATAAAGAAATGAAGTCATCAATTGAGATTCAATACAATAGCGTACATTTCGTTAAATGGACTGATATTGCAACCACTGAGAGATTTTGGTCTGAAGTTTTCAATTATACAGATTCTTCGGAAGGTAACAGATTTCAAAGAAGTTGCAACTTTCGCCCTAAGTTTATCAATTTTGCCAAATTCTAATGCTGAAGTGGAACGGTTATTCAGCAGCAGGAATATCGTGACAAATAAAATGAGAAATAAAATGCAGCTGCCCATGCTTTCAACAATTCTTGCAGTAAAATATGGATTAAAAATTTGTAATTCTCTGATTGATTGCTCAAATGCCCCAGAAGATGTACAGTCCAACTTCTCAAATTAATATGAAATACTATTCGAGTTGTAATTAATACAACACAATTGGTAAGTAAAATATTTGCTGGCATTTTTTCTAGCACTAAAAAAATATTTCTAGCATTTACTAGCATCCCCCAAATCTAGCATTAAAATAATAAATAATATTTCTAGCATTTCCCACAAAATCTAGCATTAAAATAATATTTCTAGCATTTACTAGCATTGCCCCCAAAATCTAGCATTAAAATAATATTTCTAGCATTTACTAGCATTTCCCCCAAAATCTAGCATTAAAATAATATTTCTAGCATTTACTAGCATTTCCCCCCAAAATCTAGCAATAAAAACCGATTTACATTTGGCAACCCTACTTCAGAGTTACTTGTAATTTAGATCCTCTATTTACTACTGCCTTGTAGTTAGATTGAGGACAATCAAAGACTAGCGAAGCAAACCGTACACAATACTGGACGGTAGGCAAAACAAGTAGTCCAAAAAGAGGTTTACCTGGGTAGATGACGCTCATCAACCGGGGAGAGCAGGTCGTCTAATGGTCACTACCTAAAAGAAAATAACAACCTGCTGCCTTGCAGGTCGGCTGGGACAGCAAAGGCGAACGAAGATCGAACCCAGTAAGCGCTGGTTAAAATCGGACACGTCGCCGAAGGACAAGCACCAGAGCTCCAAATGGTACTAAAGACTGTGATGTAAAACAAACGTTCTTGGCAAAGGCTGTTTATATATCACATTTAGAATGATCAAAATGGCCGGAAAAGAACGATCGAGAAGAAGAAATCCTCTATTGGTGGTAAAACACTACCAATATCTCCATCGACAAACGCCCATTAAAACAAGTCAAAGACTTTACATACCTAGGAAGCATCTTTTCAGTAAACGGAAGAACAACTAACGAAATCCAACATAGATGCAACAAAGCAAATCAAACACTAGGACAAATGGCGCCAATTTTAAGATGCAAACAGGTCACCATGAACACAAAAAGAGCATTGTTCAACACAATATTTCCCCCTACATTATGCTATCAGTGTCAAACCTGGACACTGACATTAAATGACAGAAGAAAACTAGTCACAACAGAGATGAAGTGTCTACGAAGAATGTTGGGAGTAACAAGAATAGACCGGCTTAGAAATGAAGACATCAGGAAAAAGTGGGTACAACATCAGTCCCTGAACTTTATAAAGAAGCAGCAAATTAAATGGTTCGGCCACATAAGCAGATTACCAACAGACAGTGCACAACAGAGGGCAATGTTGTTCCGATACAGTGGATACAAAGCAAAAGGCCAGCCACGCAAAAGGTGGACCTCAGGGATAACAGAGGCGACGAAATACACAATTTATGAAGCACACACAAAAGCCCGTGCTAGAAATCTCTTCTTACCCTGAAGCTGTGAGGCAAATCAGATTGGAGAAGAGAAAGAAAGACAAGGTGAATAGAGAGGCTCGCCCCAGGTGTCTTCTTTTTTGACCTGATGCTGAAAGGCAAACAGGATTAGAGAACAGATAGATAGAGTAAAGGATCATGGTTTCCTATAGTTCAATCCAGTGGCGGCTCGTGATCCTTTTTGTTGTTGGGGCCAGACACAAATTTTCGGAAAAATCATGGTTTGTGGTTGTTATGTTTTAATTTATAAAATAATAAATATACGTTACACATTATTTTTGGTGGGGCCCGGCCCCAGTGGCCCTTAATGACGAGTCGCCACTGGTTCAATCGCGTATCGTGTGCACACCGAAGTGGTATAACAAAAACATAAAGACGCAAGTTAATTTACACAATTGTCACACAACTCGTTAAATGCTGATTAAACAGATGACACGGTGGACGCTTAACAGGTAAGGGTACGGTATGTGACGAGCCATCAAAGCTTGACTAATGTTTGTGTGCACATCAAAGCAGGATTGTAGTTCGTAGAAATTGTGGTATCTCGCCACAGAGAACTCTGAAATAGTTCCGAGAATATCTTTCATGTTTCGGATGCAAGCAAATATGGACTAAGAGACATATTTTCAGTAAATGTGTATAAACTCTATTCTCTCTGTCACTATTTTGCCTTTCAGCGTCATGTCGAACAAGGAGGCACACAGAATGAACCCTCCTATGCGCTTTGTACAAGGTGAAATTTAGTGCCTCTGATTCCATCATTTACGTGGCTGCCCTCTGGGTCTGTTGTCATTGTATATATCTGAGTGCTAGTGATCTTTGTAGGAGACTGTCTCGGGGTAGCCTTGGTACGTAGGAGACTGTCTCGGGGTAGCCTTGGTGCGTAGGAGACTGTCTCGGGGTAGCCTTGGTGCGTAGGAGACTGTCTCGGGGTAGCCTTGGTGCGTAGGAGACTGTCTCGGGGTAGCCTTGGTGCGTAGGAGACTGTCTCGGGGTAGCCTTGGTGCGTAGGAGACTGTCTCGGGGTAGCCTTGGTGCGTAGGAGACTGTCTCGGGGTAGCCTTGGTACGTAGGAGACTGTCTCGGGGTAGCCTTGGTGCGTAGGAGACTGTCTCGGGGTAGCCTTGGTGCGTAGGAGACTGTCTCGGGGTAGCCTTGGTGCGTAGGAGACTGTCTCGGGGTAGCCTTGGTGCGTAGGAGACTGTCTCGGGGTAGCCTTGGTGCGTAGGAGACTGTCTCGGGGTAGCCTTGGTACGTAGGAGACTGTCTCGGGGTAGCCTTTGTTACGTAGGAGACTGTCTCGGGGTAGCCTTGGTGCGTAGGAGACTGTCTCGGGGTAGCCTTGGTACGTAGGAGACTGTCTCGGGGTAGCCTTGGTGCGTAGGAGACTGTCTCGGGGTAGCCTTGGTGCGTGTCCAAACCATTTGACCTGTCGTTTCTTAAAATTATCGACGTACGGGAAGACTGCAGTAAAACTGTGTATTGATGACGAAACACGTTAACACAAAGTAGTCTTACAAAGTACAAAAAAAACCAATAACAATACGCAGCGACGTTTCGACCAATAGGCCTTTATCAAGCTAATGTTTCTTAAGATATTGTAGCACTGGCAAGGGTTTCCCCACTTCTTTTCTCATTTCGTTTGTTTATAAACTAGAAGAAAGAGATAAGCAAAGAAATATCTTCACGCCCTTACAGTACTCAGTTCTTGTCCCTAGTGAAGCTATCGAGTGTTAAAGTCATCCCTCGAGTCAGGATAGAGGAGGTGGAGTACTTAGTACTATCAGAAACGAACGATGAAAAGTATGTCCTCTATTCAATTTCAGCACTCAACACAACCCATGGCCGTTTAAAATTGATAATATCAGGCTGCAGAACCGCTGCCCATGTAATATGTGAGATGAAAAAAAGTTACATATAACTCCTACCAAATTTATCACCATAAAAGCGAATTCAAACAAGAAATGGGATATGCTGCCTCGAAAGTCGCAGATGTCGACTTGTTTACGTAAGAATAACACAATGTACTTATGCGAAAGTGTCTCAAATCACACAAAGACCATAATAAATCACACAAAGCACATAATAAATCACACAAAGCACATACTAAATCACACAAAACGCATAATAAATCACACAAATCACATAACAAATCACCAAATCACATAATAAATCACATAATAAAGCACACAAAGCACATACTAAATCACACATAGCACATACTAAATCACACAAAGCACATAATAAATCACACAAAAACCATAATAAATCACACAAAGCCCATAATAAATCACACAAAGCACATAATAAATCACACAAAACACATACTAATTCACACAAAGCACATAATAAATCACACAAAGCACATACTAAATCACACAAAGCACATACTAAATCACACAAAGCACATAATAAATCGCACAAAGCACATAATAAATCACACAAAACACATACTAAATCACACAAAGCACATACTAAATCACACAAAGCACATACTAAATCACACAAAGCACATACTAAATCACACAAAACGCATAATAAATCACACAAATCACATAATAAATCACATAAATCACATAATAAATCACACAAAGCACATAATAAATCACAAAAAGCACATAATAAATCACACACAGCATATACTAAATCACACAAATTACATAATAAATAACACAAATCACATAATAAATCACACAAATCACATAATAAATCACACAAGGCACATAATAAATCACGCAAATCACATAATAAAGCACATAATAAATCACACAAAGCACATAATAAATCATACTTCTTCTTCTTTTGTCGTCACACTGCTACCGGGTTGTTGCCCAGTGTCGTGGTTTTCTGTTTTTGTCTTGCGCTGTTCTGGTGGCGTGTGTGTTTGTTATCTTTGCTCTTTCACAGGATTCTGCTACGCCATCTAACCATCTTTTCTGTGGTCTTCCTCTTGCCTTCTTTCCGGATGTTCTGGTGTAGAAGACTCTGTATACTGTGGAGTTTGGATGCATATAAATAAATCATACAAAAACTATAATAAAGAGTGGTTTCTTTTTCTTCTTTTTCTAATCCTGTTTTGCCTCACATCTTCAGGATAATAATAGATTTCTTGAACGGGCATTTATGTGCGCTTCTGTTACGTTACCTCTGAGGTCCACCGGTTCTCGAAATCTCTTCATAATTCTACGAGCATAGAATGGTTTATAAGTGGTTATACTAGAACAAAGAAGAAAAAAAGATTAACATAATTGTTTTGTGATGTATGTGGGAAGCCTGAAGATTAAGCACAACTATTTTCAGCCAGTATCAATAACAATAAGACTCTAATAGTAATCAATAATATAATATAACCACATTACATGTCGTAACTGTACCCCAGATTTGAGAAAACGTATGCAGAGGTCGAACCCTTTGCCTCCCACTTCAATGCCTGTTTAACACTTTGGTATTCTTTGATCATTTCTTTTCATGGTATGCCCAACATATCTCCATCTTCTCCTTCTTGTAACAGTTGTTACTAGTGATTGATCAGACATTTTTCTGATTTAATCACTTCCCCTGAATTTGTCCCTCCTGTGTGGTGCCGGGGCCGCAAGGAAGCAAAGAATAGTATCACTGCAACCTACAATGCATGTCGTAAGAGGCGACTGATGTAGGTCCTAGGAATGCTATCCTAGTAAATAAAAAGCAGCGCAGAAATCTGATGTGCTGGCCTACTTGTAGGCGCATAACTGGCACACCGCACAATCGCTCTTAGGCTCAGATCACATACAAATCACACAGAGTGGTTGAGATGTGGTCGATATGGAGCGCTCGAAGAAGAATTTGTCCCATTTTATGTTCATTATTTTTCCCAAACATCTATTTTCAAATGCATTCTTATTCAGCGATCAAATCCATTCAGCTTTCTTAGTTTCTATATCTTTCTATTTTCCAAATAGATCATACACATTGATTATATTACGTTTGTGGTGACAACTTGCAAAACTGATACTAGCTATTTCAGGGAAAATAGCTGGTTTACTCGGTTAACCTCAATGATTCGAAAAAGTGAACAAAAATAGAAAACCTAATAACCAACGCTAAAGACTGGAACTTACATAGACGAGATTAAATTGGCCACTCCTTTCCAGAAGATTAGCATTATCTGGATGTTTATTTTTGTTTCGTAAACATGATCCGGGTACTATTTTTAATTTTTACTTTATTGTCCAAACACAATAACAATGGTGACTGAGTTTAGTTTAGGACCGTAGCTTTATAGTGTTCTTGAATCGCGTGAATGCGGATTCATAGACGTGAGTATTGTTTTTTTTAGTAATAAACTGCAAAATTTATAATATATTAATATGGCTGACTTTGTATTTTACAATAATCTGTGTCCGCTTTTCTTCGTGACTCAGGCTCAATCATGGCAGGCATCTCCGTCGCCGTCATTTCGTCACAGTCACTCACAGCTCGTTATTTTAAGTGGAGCGTTTCCTGTTTACTTGTTCTTGCAAACGATTCTCTGGACTAACCATTTTTACATGGTAAACATCTAAATCCAGTATATGCTATAACTTAATAGGTATCGCTCAGACATAGGTAATGATTTATTCCTTTACCACTCATTTGTCACTCTTCCTTACTTTCCACTTGAACCTTCAGTTTTACTTTTAGTCTAACTCTAAGTCTTCACTCATTCACTTCACAGTGAAGTTCACTATTCAGAACATCCAGAAACAAAATAATAATGAACATTACATACTACATAGTATCATACATACAGATACTATACAATATATATTATTATATGATGTCAGATGATTATTATATATAATTATCTCAAGGGACAAGTTTCTGAATTCACTTCTCTAAAGCTTGAATCTGAAATCTCATTTTCTATCAGCTTATTTTGCTTTTCTATTTTTGTAAATTTGAGAGATGAAGAATATGTATATAAGACATATATAATATGATCTTTTCCGTCTTTCTTTATATCTATAATAGTATATATATCCTCTTCGTATCCCGATTTACACATAAGGCATCCACAAGAGACTTCCACTGTTGCCGTTCTGCTGCCTTTCTACCAACCAATTCCCACATCAGGCCACACTCCTTCAACTCTCTCTCTACAGTTCTCCATGTTTCCTTTGAATGTCCAGGCCTTCTTGTCCATCTGAGAGCTGTCCTAGCCAATGCCCCTACTGGCATACAACATACATGTCCAATCCACCTCCATCTTTCTCTTTTAGTGATTGGCTCCAAAGATGCACAGTCCATTCATTTCAAAAGCTCCTCATTTGTTATGGTATTTGGCCAGAAAATTTGCATAATTCTTCGTAAACATTTTCGTCTTTACATGCGGGCAATCGGCAAGTGTTTTACTGTGACAACTCCTGAGTTTTTCTTGTCTCTCTATCACTCTTGCCTTTCAGCTCTTGCCTTTTAGCTCATCTCTAAGTCTCTTTTCAAAAGATTCTGCACCTTTGTGTAATGTAGTTTTTCCATATAACTCTTGTCATCAGCTAATTTTTCCTATTTGTTCGGACTCATAGAAAAGTTTTTCATTGATGCCTTGCAGACAGCCTTATATCTGAGCACTAGTTTGCCTTGGTACCTCTTTCCTTCTGAAATTTCACAGAACAACACCTGTTGTGGTATGTTGCTGTTATCTGTTCTTCTCACTTTCCCTAGCCATCTTAGTCTTCTACTGCTGAGCATACCCATGATGGAAGGCAAGTTGGTTATCTTGCCGTACCAACTGATGTTCATAATCTTGCAGAGACATTGAAGGTGAAAGATAAGTCTTGTCTTGTGCATTGAGTAGGATGTCCATGTTTCTGAGCCATATAGTAGCGAGCTTTAATTACACAGGTTTAATATATTTGAATCTTTGTCTGCAATGTTAGATTTGTTTTGGCCCACGCTCTCTTTGATAGTTTGCCAAATGTAGTAGCCGCATATGGATTGAGAAATTAATAATTGCAGTGCAAGAGCAAAACGAAAAACAAAATCTGTATCTCATTGTGGCAAAACAAAATCTATATCTCATTGTGGCAAAACAAAAATAATTATAACGGATAGAACAAGCATGACAAAGGATATTATTATCAACGGATAGAAAATGGGAACAGTTTTTAATATCTTGGTTCACTGCTAACAAAAGATTGGAAATGGGATGATGGAAATTAAAAGAGCAACAAACATGGCATAACAAAAAATTAAACATCTAAAAACAGTATGGAACGGAACAGATAGGAAAAAAAAGATTAGAACACTAAGAGCATTCATATTCCCAGTGGCAGGGTGGGAAGCATGGACATTTAACAAGGCAATGGAAAAACATATATGTGCTTTCGAATATAAGTGTTGACAGAAGAGTCCTCAGTATATCATGGATAGAGAAAACAAATAGATCTATCCAGAAAGAGCTCAACATCAAAGTAAACCGGCTGATGCTACAAATAGGAATGAGAAAATGAAGAATTGTGGACATATAAAGAGACACAAAGTGTTGAAGACCCTTCTCAACGATGTCAACTAGAAAATAAAATGTAGATGAAAGTGGTTGGAACATACATTAAGAGTGCAGAAGATCAGACACCCACATGTGACTTTAAAATGGAATCTGGGTGGCAAGAGAGGTATGGGACAACCTAGAGAGACATGGAGACGAGTTGTAGAAAGAGAAGAGGTGGGAAAGACCTGGAATTAACTAAGCTGGCTTGCTCAAGACAGATCTAGTTGTAGGAAATTTGTTGGTGCCTTATGCTTCAAGGGAAGTTGAGAGAAGAAGAAGAACAATGTAAGATTTGATTGGTCGTATGTAAGGCTGTCAGAACACACTACTGCCACATTGTTATAGTAAACTAATATTCTTGAAGAAGTGTGCTATATTTTTGTCTATTAGGTTTGTCTTGGGCTAGTAGTTCATCATGAAGCTGGATGAGTTTGAAATCCGCTTCGACAATCCTCGCGGAGTGTTTTGTACTGGAGAAAATGTTAGTGGGCATGTTGTTGTCAAGCTAACCAAGCCAATGAAGATGAGAAGTAAGACAATTTGTTGTTGTAAGGATTGTTAATAATTTGTTGTTGTCTCTTTGTGGCGAGGTATGCTTCTTTCAACCTCAAACTGGGGTCTTATTTATGGGGCTACTAGAAAGTAGATGAGATACAGATCTAAAGCCAAAGCATTAACTAAATTGCATCTGGTTTTATCCCATATGGATCAGTCCTTCTCAGCAGAATTGGCACACCACCTGCCGAGAGTATTGCACAAAGCGTGAACTCTGTAGCTCCTGCAACAATCCTAGGTATCTCTGGAAATAATGCACTCATAAACAGAACTTTGCTGACCGGATTCAAGCCCACTACCTTCTGAACGCAAGGCAAAGACTTAACCACTTAGGCACAGAGACCCCCTGTGATACAGGTATGAACTCATACCTAGTGTTAAAAAAACATATAACCCAGAGAATGTTTTACAACCACACAAAAATAGTAAGATTCAATGGCTCATATCCCTGAGAACAAGTATTGGAAAGAATGCAGCATTGTGCTGCTCCCTTTTATTGTTATTATTTTATTATTTGGGAATTTCTGTATTGTAGAGGTTAGATGCTTGCCTTTCATATCAAAAGTGCTTGGTTCGCTTTCTTGTAGAGAAATCAGATATTTTTCCCAAAATTTATGATATCAGTGTAGGTGAGCTTGAGTTCCTAGTCCTATTGAAGATGAGCTATAAAACGTAGGTGCCCGTATTCAAGTTGAGCACATAAAAGAACCCTTGCCAGTTCAAAATTGAAAATAGCAGGCTGGAAAGTCGCTGCCCTGGCAAAATGCATTAGAGAAGATTAAAAATAAAATTTGTGAAAAATGTTCACCATTTTCAAAATTACATCGCGGGCCCTTGCCTCTACTACGGAGTACATGCACTGCCGCTGAGATATTCCTGTATAAGAAAGATATCCGAGCACACATTGCTATTCACCGAAGTGTAATGATGATTGTCCTTATTAGTCAATCAGAATAAAGTGGTCTGTTCGGAAATGTAGGAAGACTTAATACTATTGTTTTTTATTGTTCTTCTATATTTGTACTGTTCTTACTCTCTCTCGATCTCTGCTTAGACTGATGAACCAGATTTTCTCATGAATTCTGCTGTTGTCTTTAGGGACTCTGTCCCTCCGTCAACTTCTCACGAAACTGTATTATTGGGCCAGGTTTCGTTTGTACTGTTCTTACTATAATACTTCTTTAATAATCCTTTTTTGCCGATTATGCTGTTAAATAGTTAATTAACTCTGAACTGCTTGTTGATAGCAGATGTAGGTATATTTGTCAAGCTGTTATATTTGTTAGTATTAACTTATAACTCATTATCCACAAGTTAGTTACACTTTACTGGTTGCCTCCTAGAAGCCACTGTGAGCGTCATGGTTTGTTTCTTAGTAAACAAGTTATACATTTACAGTCTTTCTTTTCGTTGTGGTACAAGATTTTAATTTACAGACGGGAAGTTTTTTCACAAACATGTTTAATCGGCTGAAGGTTTAAAATTTTATTTGGTCATATTTATCGTGTTTTCAAGCCAGTTACCGGACTACAAAATTGTTGACAATGGCAACAAGCGATAAGGTCATAGACGATAAGAAGTGTAAATTATTTACTAAATATCATTCAATTTCTGTGGGGTTTTTTCTTATTGGATATGCTATATGGTAACCACTAAGTGAAAGGTATTAAATGTTTTAGAAGTTCTAAACTTGACGGTAAGTTAAGACATTTTTATATTTTTTAATGCTTTTCTGTTGTAAATAATAATTTTAGATTTACAAATTTCCCACTAAAGATTAGCAACCAATTGTTTTAGATTTTTTTTTTTTTTAAATCCTGAAGCACTTGAGCTTTCAGATCTTCGGCTCGGTGCCATGGACATCGTAACCCTTCAGTTTGGTGTCACGAACACCGTAAATCTGGAGAACCTGTGGCTTTTCTACCAGCCCGCAGAATTGAACAGCGCTCACAGGGAGCTTGTCACCTGTCGTCCACCGCGCCACGAACACGCTGAGCAGGTGGGCTTAGATCTAAAAGAAAGTACATTTACCCACAAAGTAGTATATTACTCATAAAATTAAAATAAGTTAATAATTAAGAAAACTGCAGCTGAGTTTGTAAATACACCTGCAAATGGGAAAATGGAACCCAAATTTAATTTAATCACAACCCGTTTTTTAAAATTCAGTAGCTGATCAGTTAATAGCCAGCAATACTAAATAACAAGTATTTGATGCAGAAGTAATGGGATATCACCGTTACTTGTAAGTAACTGAAGCACACATCATTAACACACTAGCTGTGAGAATAACTTGCCACCAAACATAAATATTAACCCTTTGAACCCTGGCCACCTGTAGCTTAAAATCCCTTCCCGGAGCTTCTGAGCAAAAACAGTCCATTTCAGAGTTATATTAAAACTCGATAATTTAGCACACTTAAGTACTCTATAATTTGTTATTGACTTACCCCATCATCTCCGTTACTCCTGCTTATTATCTATTTGCAGAAAAAAAACTTTAAAATTTACTAGATATAATATGTGGGTACTACCGTGAATACTCCCGTATATGTAGATTTTTCTCCAGATTGAACATATAGCTTCAATGTCAACCGATTAAAACAATTCTTCGTCATCTAATTGATCATCTATCTCACTTTCTATATGCTTATCAGAATAATCACATTCAAAGTCTAATTCATCTTCAGATTCATTCAAAACAAGTTCAACAGCTTGCTCTGTTATACTTTTAGAATGACATTTCCGAAAAATTTTGAACATCTTTTCAACGTGAACTAATTACCTTATCAGTACCAAAAAAAATCACACAATAGCATCCTTCATCTCGCAAAACCATGTAGAACATGTGGAGTGTGTTTGGTGTCACATTTGTACACAATTTATTTTTAAATGCCAAAAAATAATGAAAATATATTCCCAGACCGATATATCAGGAGCTTGGGGTATACACCACTTACATTCAATCCTTACATATCGGGAGCACAGGTTCTAAGAGTTAATACCTGCAGCATAGCTCTTATTTCGTTCCTGGCCAGAGACAGACTATAGTTTCATTTACTCTAATCCTGTTTTGCCTCACACCGTCAAGATAAGAAGAGATTTCTAGAGCAGGCTTTTGTGTGCACTTCATACATACTGTTTTTCACTGCCTCTGTTATTTCGTGGTCCACATTTTGCTTTGTATCCACTGTATCGGAGTAGCATTGATCTTTGAGTCTGTTGGTAAACTTTTAATCTGTAGACTAAGTAGTGAGGGACCATTACACATGTCTGCATCTTGTAGTGCAGCAGCAAACTCGCTTCAAGCAACTCTCCATGCCTTGTCTTGATCCATTGTAGAGTACCACATATCTATTACATCAATCTCATTTCAAATTCCATGGTTCTCTGCCAAGTTGTCATAAGTCATCTTCTCACAGGAAAATACCCCTCAAACTGTAGAGCTGAAACAGCAGCAATTGAAGAAGCAGCATTTATACTGTTGAATCAAAAATGCCTGAACTTAGAAATAATTGTCCGTACTGACAGGTAGGAGGGCCAATCCCTTTCCTCACGTGTTTCATGTCTAGAGTTGGATTGATTACACAACCTTCATGTGTCCGAGTCGATAAACGAACGCTAATCCGTCCCACTGTGACGTTTAATGTGACCTAAATATTTGTGTTTACAATACATGATATTGTTTATGAACTAATATTCCTAGATGTCCAGATCTTGTAGGTTATCTAGATTTTTCTTCTTCATTGTCCAGGATGTTCTAGAATGCGTCAGTAGCACTTTGTTTCAAAAAGATTTAATTTTCATCTTTAATGTTTGTATAAGGGTGTAAGATTCACATCCATATACTGACACAGGCTGCAGTAGCGTAGTTGTTAGTGAACTTGCTTCTTATGCTAGTGGTCCGGGTTTTTCTTCAAACACTCCATATCGACCATTTGTTAAACCACTCTTCGGGATTTGTATGTGATCTTAGCCTAAGAGTGATTGTACATTGTGCCAATTATGCGCTTACAAGTAAGCCAGCACATCCAATTTCTGTGCCTGTATTTACTAGGGTAGCTTCCCTAGACCCCTACCTCATTCACTTTTTAACGACATGCCTTGTAAGCCACAGTGTTACTATACTTTGCTCCCCTAGTGTGCCACAGCAAGACACGATCTGGTCAGGATTCAATTCTACAGTACGCGTGGAATTTCTCCTGACTGTAACGTCTCCCAGGTCAACCCAGTCTTAAGTGGGTACCAAGTAAAGCACTGGAAAGTTAAGGCGTCCGGCGTGATGCTGACCACATCGGCACCCATCATGTGCCGACGGTCAATGAAATATATGGGCCTAACACCGTATTACCTTATATACCACATGGTATAAATAAAAAGAGTACTTTTACTTTATACTGGCACAGGAAGCTTATCCTCAGAAGTTTTACTTTGGCTAATTTTCATGTGTTCAACAAAATCACACACAAAATTACCAACAGACACGTTACATATACAAACCAGCAAGTAGGACTGAATGTTAATCTCAAGATGATGATAGTCATGATATTAACCGCTTCGTCCTTCTAAGCCAATATACTGGCTCGTAGAACTGGATGCCTGAGGGCAGAGTGAGGAGTATGTTTAACCAGCGAACTACAGGAACCATCAGTATGCATACCCTTTAACATCTGTTGGGGAGATTGAAACACTTATGGGTCTATTCGAACACAATGTTATCAATACAACAGATTTACATTGCAATATAAATGTGTCCGAAAGTTAAAAGAATTATGGAGTTACAGGGTTAAATGTATAAAGAATAATCTTCTTCTTCTTTTGTCGTCACACTGCTACTGGGTTGTTGCCCAGTGTTGTGGTTTTCTATTTTTGTCTTGCGCTGTTCTGGTGGCTTGGGTGATTGTTATTTTTGCTCTTTCACAGGATTCTGCTACGCCATCTAACCATCTTTTTCGTGGTCTTCCTCTCACTTTCTTTCCTGATCTGTTGTAGAAGACTTTGTACACTGTTGAGTTCGGATGCATTCTTATTAAGTGGCCAAACCACTGCATTCTTTGTTTCTCAATGTAATTCAAGCAAGGTTCTGTGCCAACTTTCTTTCTTATGCTGATGTTGGTGACTCTGTCTTTCTGGTGTTGTTGGTAACTTTTCGCAGGCAGCGCATTTCACATGTAGTTATTTTTGTGACTGCACTTTGCTCATTGTCCATGTTTGACTCTGGTAATACAAAAGAATAATACATGTATTAAAATAGAGAACCATAATTAAGTAATAACAAGTAAATTTACAAATGACCTGGAAGAAATAGGGACACCACAATGAGCAACCGAGGAGGATGCTAGTTGTAAACTGAGTAAAGGCTGAGACTTGGTTAATATTTATCCACTTTTCTCTCATTCATATATTACTGTCTTATATATTAAAATGTCAACTTTGTAACATTATATTCTAGGTATACAGTTGTACTTTGAAGGTAGAGCTAAATCACATTGGGAGGTCAAGCAGGGTAGGACTAAGACAGACTACAGAGCAACAGAAGACTACATCAACCATACAGTGACACTTTATGGTACAGGTATGATGTCGGTTTTTTTTCACACGATCATTATTCATCGTTTGTTCAAATAATTTATAGCTTCTGAATGGATTCTGTCTGGCCATATCTTCTTCTTCGAATGCTCCACATCTACCACATGTTAACCACTCTTTGTAATTTATATGTGTTCTGAGCCTAAGAGCGATTATACATTGTGCCAGTTATGCGCCTACAAGTAGGTCAGCACATTTGATTTCTGTGATGCATTTTATTTACTAGGGTAGCTTCCCTAGGCCCCTACCTTAGTCGCCTCTGACGACATACTTTATAGGACGCAGTGTTATTATTCTTTGCTCCTCTTGCGAGCCCCAGTAACACACCAGCACATCTGACCATATGACTGAAGAATTTTACTAAGTTGGCATGATGAATCAGCTCTGACGGCATCCCTAAGACTAAGCATATCTCTCACACTCTCTCTCTCTCTCTTGCGATCGTTCTTAATACCATTTTTATCATTCTATTGTGATATATAAACAGCCTAACACCAAGTACAGGTGTACGTTCACAACCTTCAGTACCATTTGGAGCTCTGGTGCTTATCCTTTGGTGGTGTGTTCGGTTTCAACCAGAATTTACCGGGTTCGCTCTCCGTTAGCCTTTTGCTGTTCCCGGCCAAACCTGCAAGGCAGTAGGTTGCTATTTTCTTTTAGGGCAACAACCCTTAGATGACACGTCCTCTCGGGTTTATGAGCGTCATCTGCCCAGCTAACCGGTCTTTTTGTGGACTACTTGGTTTGCCACCCGTCCAGTTTTGTGTACGGTTTGCTCCGCCAGCCTTTGATTGTCCCCAATTAAACTACACGGCAGCAGTTGTTCCCTGCGAGCGGACAACTTCTAGCACTGACTTCACCTCTGCTGGGCTTTCTAGTTTTTGCACATGGGGTGGTCCGCACACCTTCTCACCTGCCATGCCTTGCACTGCGGCCCTGGTGCCTGCCTCATCGTTACCATCATTTGTCTCCTTGCTCACATTTGCCTGGGCTGTCCGACCATGGAGCTTAAATCGTGCCCTCATCCCTGTGATGGGGCCCGAGTTTTGCCCTGTGTGAGCCCACGTGTAGCTCAACTCGAGGCCCAGCGCATAGATCTGCCGTCTCATTTACCGTACCTCGGGACTGCTATGACACTCAGCTTTACTTGTGCACAGGGCTCTGAGTTTCGCTCGGTGTGAGCCCTCTTCTCCATTCAGGATGCACCTCTCATCCCTTCGCGTGCAGCCTTTCCCATCGCCCATGGTGCTGCTGCGGCCTTTGTGTTCTCATATTTGCGATCCCATTTGCCGTACCTCGGGACTGCTCTGACATGCAACTTGACTCGTGCACAGGGCTCTGAGTTTCGCTCCACGTCTTGGCTTTGGGATGCACCTCTCATCCTTTTAATTCGGTCATTTACGCCGGGGAGTTAGCATTTGTCCATGGACGACTGCATCACTGTTTCTTACTTTTGGGAACTTGGGACAAATTTTAGCGGACATCGGCCAGGAGATGTGTGCATTGTTCAGGGATTTTTGGACCTGCATTGCTTTTCCGTGCTTGCACTGCTACCACTACCATTAGCTCTCCTTTGATCCCTGTGCCCACTTGGCCGGACCGGAACCAAAGTCTGCTTCCAGGGTCACCACGTGGAGGTGGGGGGCAGGGTCTTGATTAGTGCCCCTTCACTAACCCTGGCGCAGCGTTGTCCCCATGTGCCTTTGACCCCAAGCATATCTGATACCTTGTCACATTATAACTCAAAATGGGGTACTTTAAAGTTAGGATTTTCTGTTTGTACAGAAATCTTACAGTTGCGCTTCGGTACAAATTTGTGTTCTATTAGACAATATGCATACACTTTGGCCGAAATTTTGATGTGCCTGCCCTACATGCCGTTGGTGCCTAACTCCTTGTGGACCAAACGCTACACTACAGGGCTTTGGGTCTGACACTTTTTTACCAGGAGCCACACTAAAGGGTATTTTTCATTCTAAAAACAAATGGATTGTAAAATCATGGTTTTTGCCCTGGCCCACTAAGAGCTAATAAGATTGAACAAAAAAAAGAAGAAGACAATGAAAATCATAGACTGATAACATCAAAGATATCTTTGGATGGACTTATGTGTTGGTGATTTCATCGTAGCATCCCTACAACTCTGATGGGTTATGAACTTTATCGTTATTATTATAACTCTTTGAAAATATTTTGTCCATTTATAATTCAATCTATTATTGTGAAAATATTTTGTCCATTTATAATTCAAACTTATTTTGAAAATGTTTTGTCCGTTTATCATTCAAACTATTATTGTGAAAATGTTTTTGCCTATCTAATTAGAGATAATTTATATATATTCCTATTTTTCCAGGACAAAACAGCATTGAGCATCCATCAGGCTTTCATTCCTATCCATTCACTCTTCATTTGAACCAGAACTTGCCTTCATCTTTTGAAGGACGTAGAGGCTATGTACGTTACTTCTGTAAAGCTACTATAAACAGGCCATGGAAATTTGATGAGCATACAAACGAGCCTTTACGTAATTCATCACCTGGATTTGAATTCTGATCCTACGGCTGGGGTAAGTTAACAGTCTTATTAATAATTAGTACTAAATAGGTAACTTTACATAATCTGTTTCACAAGACACCTGCTGGATTGAATAAGTAAAGGTAAAGAAACCTTTTTTCTTATCATGTGAAGTGGTTGATATGAAGCATTCGAAGAAGAAGAAGAAGACATCATGGGGTATATATATATTCCTCTTGTACTGTTATACGTTACATAAGGCCTGCAAGCAATTTCTCCATACCACTCTGTCAAATGCAACTCGCTCATTCTCTTCCGTGCAATTGAGTTTGATATTTCTTGCCTCTGGCAACAAAGATATGGAGACGAACTGTAGACAGAGAAAAAGAAGAGGCTGGAATGAACTAAGCTGGCTTGCTCAAGACAGATCTGGTTTGGAGGAAATTTGTTAATTCCTTATGCTTCAATGGGATTTAAGAGAAGAAGATTGTGTCAGATCTGATTGGTCATAAGGGAATCAGAACTAACTCATGCTTGTACACATCATTAAAAAAAAAAAAACTGGAGTTACTGCCTGTAGTAACGCTTTTAGGCGGTGTGGGACGAGAGCTATGGAATTTAATGGCTGCATAACTAGTACAGTCGCCACAAAGCTGTTTAGGTTATGATTTTTCCTTTATGCCCACAGCAGAAAAAAATCCTTAGCCTAACATGAATTGAACCTGGGTCTGCCGCATTCTAATCCATTCAGCCAGACACATCATCACTACTGTTAAAATCGACAACTTAAAAAATTGTAATGTTTGTATTTATTGTTCTACTTCTTGTCTTAGATGCCAGTTTGGGGAGAGCAGGAGGAAACAGTTGAAGGATGTTGCTGCTCGTCAGGTAAAATACAAGCAAGGATAACACTGAACAAAACTGGTTATGTTCCTGGGGAACCTCTTAACTACACTGTGGATATAGAGAACCAATCAGACAGTGAAGTCACAGGGTTAGAAGTCGATTTACGACAGGTAATGATGCTCTTTTTAATAAATACAATTTAGTAGCATTAAAGTTTACAATTGCCTTTTTATTTTGTTTAGCCTAAATTTTATTTTATTACCTGTTGGATAATAACATAAGTTCTTCTATTGAATAATAACATCTAGTCATGTGTTAGACAATAATAGCAGACATATGACCAGCCCTAACCTTAATGACAACATCAACCACCTTACAAAAGAGAGAGCACCTTTTTTAGACTTCGAACCCAACACATAACACTTCATAAACACTGGAACAGAATTCAACCACAACACACTCCAGAGTGCCAGCTGTGTGCACATCATCATGAAACCATTCACCACCACCTCTTCAGGTGCCAAGCTTCTAGATGACATCATGAAGATCCTCCAAGGCCAGATAAATGGAACACATTATAAGGAACAAAAGAACAACACAAACACATGCAGATACCACTACATAGCATTGATCCGAAGGGCAAGAGCTCAAGTGCTGCTGGATCATTGAAGAAGAAGAATTGAGACAATAAAATCTCAGTTTTTTTATCCTGGATTTTTAATCAAACATGATGTGAGTAGGATGCTACACCATCCCGACCAGTTAGTGTGTGTAACCAGAGAGTCTCAGAAACCATCAACGTGCATATTTCTTTTGACATCTGCTGGTAGAGACTATGGTTTTGCCTGGAATTCTCTTATGCCTCTTCTAATAAATTTTATAATGGAATTCTTTACATTTCTTCTTCTTACGCCCGCTATGAATTCAGGTGTAGTCAGGGCACCTGGTATGGCGATTCTGACTGATTTTTTCATGAAGACCTGCTTTCCTTGTTAGCAGTGTCCCCCATCATACAGGTTTGCCTTCTCTGACTTTAGAGGTCACTCTTTACACTGTTTTTAGAGCCTTGCAAAATAAATGATCTACTAGTTTGCGATATTATTTTCATTTTACTTAATTATATAATAGTTATAATATTAGTTTAATATTATTTTTATATTTGTTTCATGACATTCTGTTTTTGATATGAATATATTTACTCCTCATTTGTTACTTCTGTTACAGATTGTCAAATACACTGGTTACTCAGATAGTATATTTTCATCTGGTCATCCTAAATTCCATGTAAAGATAGACAATTTTCCGCTCTTCACTGGACAGTTTTTTGTGAAAAGACAATCTGATGGTCATCTTAGTCGGTCTGTTTGTATTCCTGCCTTGCCGCCTTCACGTCTGGATGGGTGTGGTATTATTGATATATCCTACATGGTCTATGTGAGTTCACAGCACTTACTTCTTGTTTTATTTAGATCATCTGGTTTTTGTTTAGTTTGCTTGCTATGTATTCAGGTGTTGTCATGGCACCTTTGACGGAATTTTGTGTGAAGACTAGCTTTCCTTATCACCCAGTTTCTCTTGACATTCAAGTAAGCCTTAATCCGAGTTTGACTATTATTATTCTTGTATGCTGCCTCATCAGACTCCCAAAAGGTATCGGTAAACGAGTTTATGACTACAGATCTCACTTGGAGAAAAAAATAGTACCACTCTACTCAGCTTCTACGCTCCAACAATGACAACCCAAGCGAAATCAAGGATGGTTTCTACAAGGACCTTGAATCGATCATCTCAGCGGTCCCAAGGTACAGGAAGCTCATTATCCTCGGGGACTTCAATGCCACAATAGGGACAGACCATCGGGTCTGGGATGAAGTACCAGGAGTACACAGCATGGACAAATACAATAGTAATGGGCTTCTATTACTTAGACTATGTGCCGCTCACTACCTAAGAATCACAAACTCCTTGTTTCATCTACCCACTCGAAACAAAACATCATGGATGCACCTCCATCGAAACAATGGCACCTCATTTTTCCAACTTCAGAGGTACTTGTAATTTAGATTCCCAGGTCAAGGATTAGGGTTTCCTATAGTCCAATCTCGTACTGTGTGCAGCGAGAATTTTATTGGGGGCCCGAGCTGACCTCTTATCCTGGAATTTCCATGACATGAGCGATCACAAGTGTACCTTGTTACCTACTTTGCAGTAGGTGTCTTCTTGTGATTATCTTAAAACTCCAGGGCATACAAGAGAAAAAAAAGTTGATTGCTTCTCAGCAGTTAGACATGACTCTCCAGTTCTTCTTCGAACGCTCCATATCGACCACGTGTTAAACCACTCTTTGTGATTTATATGTGATCTGAACATAAGAGCGATTGTACGTTGTGCCAGTTATACGCCTAAAAGTAGACTAGCACATCAGATTTCTGCAACACTTTTTATTTACTAGGGTAGCTTCCTTACCTTAGTCGTCTCTTACGACATGGCTTGTAGGTCACAGTGTTACTATTCTTTGATCTCCTTGAGGGTCCCGGCAACACACAGGCGACTTGTGGATCTAAATTCCCAGTACCTCTGAAATTGGAGTACGGCTCGCCTGAGTGGCGAAGGACACCGTTAAGGAAAACAAGCCTTTATGCAAAAACCAGTCAAAGGCGCCATATAAGGCACCATTACTACATCTGAATTCATAATGAAAGTAAGAATGAACGAATGAATTAATAATAATAATGACATATTGCATGTAATTCTTCCATTTCTTATCCACTGAAGAGTATAATATATAGCTTGTGAAATCTGTTATTTTTTTCTAGATGCAACCACAACTCAGATGGTCTTCTCTAAAGATAGAAAAAGAGATAGTTGTTGGCACAGTCCCTCTACATAGCCCTATGGGTTGTCCGTCGCTTTCAATGAGATCATAATGGATATCCCTATATCTCCATCAGCTCCTCCATTGGACACAGACCCACCTCCTTACCAGGAGCGTAAGTATCATTTTTTTAAATACACACATTTGCATTCAGGTATGGGGTCATGCCAGATCTTCAGGCCTGTCATCAGGGTAAAGGTTATCGTCTTTTCCAGTTTGACAATGTAGTCCTATATCATCTGCCTCAGTTTTGCATCCTTTGGCAAGATTTGGGTCATTTTAAGCTGAACTGTCCTGAAGGATGCACTCTTCTTCTTTGAATGCTCCATATCGACCACTTGTTAAACCACTCTTTGTGATCCAAGCCTAAGCGACTGCACTTTGTGCCAGTTATGCACCTAGTAGGCCAGCACATCCAATTTTTGTGATGCTTTTTATTTACTAGGGTAGCTTACCAATGTCCTAGATCAGTCGCCTCTTATGACATGCTGCCTTGTAGGTTGCAGTGGTACTATTCTTTGCTTCCCTTTCGGGCCCTGGCAACACACAGGCGGCAAAGTGGTTAAGATGTTTGCCTTATGTTCTGTCACCGAACCATCTTGCAAGGTAGGAGATAACCAGTGACTAATCTCTATATTTTTGTAAACGCTTTATCCCCACTAACTTACAAAAATAATTTACAAATGTTACTAACATTTATTCCCACTAACTTACAAAATATTTACAAATGTTACTAACATTTATTCCCACTAACACAAATAATTTACAAATTTACTAACATTTATTCCACTAACTTACAATAATTTACAAATGTTATAACATTTATTCCCACTAACTTACAAAAATAATTTACAAATTTTACTAACATTTATTCCCACTAACTTACAAAAATAATTTACAAATGTTACTAACATTTATTCCCACTAACTTACAAAAATAATTTGCAAATTTTACTAACATTTATTCCCACTAACTTACAAAATAATTTACAAAGTTACTAACATTTATCCCAACTAACTTACAAAATAATTTACAAATGTTACTAACATTCATTATCATCTGCTTACAAAGCTTACAATTTTATGGAAATTTTAGCACCACCAACGTATGAGGAGAGTGTGTTTGGCAGAGTAGAAATCAGAGATGAAAACGATGATGTGCACACAGATGGACACATGTCTTGGGCCCCTTCCTACCCCTACTATCATTGGGACCCTAACACACGGCATTTTCAGGTTAGTTTGCAATGTTAAGTAATTGAATTTAATTCTGCAAAAATGGAGAGAATGTAGTAATAATTTTCCAAGTTGTTTACACTTTTTTTTTTAAGAAAAGATTAAGATGGCTGCACTCTATCAAGCATACTGTACATTGCATTTATGGATGGGTGGCTGTACCCTATCAAGCATATTGTACACTGCACTTATGGATGGTTGGCTGTACCCTATCAAGCATACTGTACACTGCATTTATGGATGGATGGCTGTACCCTATCAAGAATACTGTACACTGCATTTATGGATGGATGGCTGCACCCTATCAAGCATACTGTACACTGCACTTATGGATGGATGGCTGTACCCTATCAAGCATACTGTACACTGCATTTATGGATGGATGGCTGTACTCTATCAAACATACTGTACACTGCATTTATGGATGGATGGCTGTACATAGGACTAGTAACTTTGTAATCTATTTTTTTAAATTGCTACTGAAGCCACAGATGTAAAAACATCAGTTATCAATTATATGAGGACAATCATCATAGCACTCTGAACATGTTCATAGATGCTCCGATTTTCTCCTGAACAAACCCAGTGGTCCAACATGCCAGTTTGATGTTGATTAATCAATCTCTTTGCATATTTGGTATGCTGTTCTCTTCGGGCTGTACCAATATCAAAACAGATCTCTCTATCTGGTCAGCGAGTAGGACTCACAACCCTGAAACTACTCTGTTCGGAAAGATACTCTCAATGTGTTAAGAATGTCAATTCGGTTCATTGCAGATCCCTCTGATATCGTAGCCCTGGCAGTCAATCTGTCAGCTCGCTCATTACCAATGACTCCTGCATGCCCAGGGACAAAAATTGTGATTTCTCTGATCCCTGTCTGTGCCAGTACCTCCACCCAGTTTTGTCTTACCATTCCTTTTTCGACTTTATGAATCATGCTCATGGAGTCACTGAGTATAAAAACGTGAGAGTAGCTATGAGATGCCAACTACATAACCGCCTGTACTTCTATTGTCAAACTACTTGTGGTTGTTGCATAGGCCCCACTGGCCACTCTTTATTATTTTTCCTCCTGAGCATGCTGAGAAGGCCCACGCACAGGGTTGTTGGCGAATGACTGATCCCTCAGTGTAAATAACTAAATGAGAAACTGTACGGAGGGACGGAGTCCCTAAAAATAACAGCAGAATTTTTGAGGAAATCTGGTACATCAGTCTAAGCGGTGATCACATGCGTGAAAGAGAGAGAAAGAGAAATAACTACATCTAAAATGACTGTCCATATGTATATTCTAATGTTGATTCTATGGTCCCATATTAGGAAGAAAAAGACAACTGCACCCTACCAAGCATACTGTACAATGCAGCTATGGGTGGTTGTGCATTGAACTCATCATCTTCTTGTGTCATTCTGTCTGGCATAGACAATCAAGTATCTCCAGAAATGTTTGTGCTCCTTGGTGCTGAACTAGTGTGAGAATTAAGAGTTAAGTTTAGACATGCCAGACAGTGTCGTCTTCGTGTAGAGAGGAAGAAGATATACTAAATCAACTTCTCATGGGTACAGTGGATATACTAATCAACTTCTCATGGGTACAGTGAGCAAGTTGACTTTGGGATGGCTGCTGCAGAGGAGAACGGAGCACTCATGGGAATGACCTATGTGTCATGACGTCGATCACATAACAGTTAAGTTTGAGATAATTTTCATATTCGCAAAGAGATATTTACAATTTGTGTAAATGTATGGTTGTTTTTTTAGATGATTGCCACAGCACAAGGACCAGCTGGAGAAGGCAGCTTTCTACATCCTCCTATAGTAGCTGGAGATGTAACCTTGACTCCCTGTCCTTCATACAACCAGTTATAGGTAAGCATCTACACTGTTTTAAAAAATTAATTAACCTTTTCGGACGGAACAAAATTGAGCTTTCCTCTAAAGAAGATGGAGCCATTTCTTTAGAAAACCGAAATGAGTACTGTGACAATTTTGAAAATTCTGAAAGAAATATTAGAACTCTAAATACATATAGAAAAGTATAAATATTCTTAAAGACAATATAATAATAATTCCTGTCGTACAGTTATACGTTACATATGGCCTGCTTACAATTTCTCCTTACCGCTCTATCCTGGGCAACTCGCTCAATCTCTTCCATAGAACTGAGACCGATATTTCTTGCCTCTCTCAGCAAAGTTAGTTTCAGGGTCTCCTTTGGTTGTCCTCTCTTTCTTGAACCTTCTGCATCCCACTTCAATGCTTTGATATACTCCATCTTCTCCTTCTTATAATAGTTGTTACTAGTGGTTGACCAGACATTTCTCTGATTTCATCACTTCTCCTGAATTCATTCCATTTTCATTCCGACTTCAGAGGGAAGAAGAAGATTTGACTGGAGTGTCTGAATTTCTTTTTATCCATCCTGGACAAAAACCAGAATTTGCATACTCTAGCACTCGAAAACGAGTGAGCTGTCTGCGCTGTTCAGTGATACTGCAGTCAAGGTAGGGTTCACTGTTTATTCTCTGCTATTAGGTTGCCTGCTGGTGATACCAAGTTCTACTATACTCCAAGCATGTGTACACATGATGACTGCAAAAGGATCCTCATTTTCTGAGTCACTGCACCTTTACAATTGGTGCCAGTTGTCAAAAAGCTACAGATATTGATCTCAATTCTAAGGTTTAGTTTTTTTGAAAAGGTCTAACGGGAAGGATTGACTCCAATGCACCAAGTTTCCCATATTATTCCATCCCTCTCTGCAGTAATGGCAAGCCACATGCCGAGAGTGTTGCACAAAACACAAAAACTCCGTTGCTCCAGCAACAATCATAGTGATCGCCAGAAAATATTGCACATTGCATATATAATACCACATCGCTCATGTGGTGCCAGTGCCACAAAGAATAGTACTACTGCGACCTACAAGGCGACTGATGTAGGACCTAGGAAAGCCACCCTAGTAAATAAAAAGCTTCGCAGAAATTGTATGTGCTGGCCTACTTGTAGGCGCATAACTGGTACACCGTACAATCACTCTTAGGCTCAGATCACATATAAATCACAAGGAGTGGTTTAACTCTTTCCTTGCCGTGTTATTTCCTCAATTTTTGAACAGTTAATTCAAGGGAGGTTTAAAAAAAAAATCCCAACTACTTGTCAATAAATAAACATATATATAATTATATACTAAATTGAAGAAATCTGGACAACCTAATAGAGTAACAAGGTTAAAAAGTAGTAGAAGTAAAATAGTAGAAGTAAACTAGAAAGACTTCTTATAAGGGAAGCAACTCTATGACGAAGTGTGCGGCTAATGGCGTTCAACAGACTTCCACTATGACGCAGTTTGCGGCGAAAAGCGTGGAAAGAGTTAACAAGTGGTCGATATGGAGCGTTCGAAGGAGAAAAAGACTGAATTATACTGTAGCATGATACCAGATCTGATTGGTTATAGGAGAGGCCGTCAGAACTGACTCATGCCCATTCATTTTAGCCTATCTAACATTTCTTTTTATGCATTTTTGCAGAGCCCGCAGCAGCAGCAACATGGGAAACGAGAGAATACAAATGTCTAGACACTATTGGATGTGAACAGTTTTTAATGCCACATCTTCAGCAGTACATATGTTCTTTGTTCTTTCACTTGAAGACTAGCATTAGTCTTCTATTTATTGTTATATGAGCCATGGATGCTCTTCAGTCAGTGCCATTTCATAAATTTTAATGTGACTTGTAGTATCTCAGAGGATTCCGTGATATTTTTTGTTCATTTTCAGTTGCCATGGAGGATTTCATGATATTTCTTGTTCAGTTTCAGTTGCCGTGGAGGATTTTATGTTCAGTTTCAGTTGCCATGGAGGATTTCGTGATGTTTCAGTTTGCCTTGGAGGATTTCGTGATGTTTCAGTTTGCTGTGGAAGATTTTTTTTTAATTTTCAATTGCTATGGAGGATTCCATGATGTTTCTTGTTCAGTGTTAGTTGCCATGGAGGATTTCATGAACTGTTTTTTTTTAGTTTTAATTTCCATGGAAGATTCAAATAACTTCTTCAAAGATGAAATAGATAAACACAAAAGTAACAAAATACAGCGGCGTTTTGAGCAAACAAACTCTGTCAAGCAAAGAATATAAAATAAGGGTCCTAGATAACAGAAATCATCAACACAGTGAAATTATGAGCTTATATTTAAACCTTCTCTGTACAGTTTCATAATCAAAGATTGCATTGATTTTTCATTCGTATTTTAGCTCCAATTAAAGATTCTATAACTTTGTGCATTTTATTTCCAGAACTAATTGGCCGCCATTTGTTTGGCAATTTTCATTTCTAATTTACGGGGGGGTTTTTTGTCTTGTAAAGGAAGATATATTTATGATTGTTGCTGTCTTCATTGTGGAGTAAAATATCTAGTCATGTTTGTTTGTTTAAACGGTGTAAAGCTAAAGTATTGACTTCATTGCACCGGGTTTACCCCATATGGCTCGGTCCCACTCCACAAAGGTGATACTCCACTTGCTGAATTACACAAAGCACGAACTCCGTAGCTCCTGCATCAATCCTAGGTGTCTCTGAAAAAAGGGAACTTGTAAACAGAATGGCACACTCTGGATTCAAACCCACGAGCAAAGGCTTAGCCACAGAGCCCCACGCAGGGTTTGTTTGTGTTAAACGCTGATAAGCATGATTAGTTAATTCTGCAATTTTGTTGTAGAAATTGACTACTGGGCTTTATGACCACAGAAGCACGTTGTTAAACTGTGTGTCTCTTTCTTTATATTAAACATGTTGGAAGCATTTTGCCGAACGGATTAGAGCACGAGCTCCCATTCGGGAGACCGGGTTCAATCCTCTGTATGGTCACATAGACTTTTTCTGTCTGGAGCATAAGGACAAATTTTAACCTGAATAGTTTCGCAGCGACTGCACTAGCCATGCTGCCAGTAAGTTCCTCATTCTCATGTCGCCGTCCTATGCTGCCCTAAAAAGCGGCATTACACAGGCAGTGAAGACGGTTTTTGTTTTTATAAACATGTTATATTGTCTATTGAGTAGTAATACATTGCATGTAAGTTGTATTGCATTATCTGTTGAGTATTATTACAATGTCTGTTGAGTAGTAAAGCATTACATGTTAGTAGTAGTAGTACATTGCTTGTCAAGGAGTATTGCATTGTATGTTGAGTAATATTATGTTTTATGGTGAGTAATTTTTGCATCGTATGTGGAATAGTAATAAATTGTCTGCAAGTAGTATTGCATTACATGTTGAGTAGTATTGCATTGTTTTTTTAGTATTACTACATTACCAGTAGTACATTCATTACCTGTAAAGGATTATTGCATTGTATGTTGAGTAATATTGTATGTTGGAATGGTAATGCATTGTCTTAAGTAATATTGCATTATATACATTGTATACAAGTAGTATTGCATTTTCTGGCAATGTTTTTCACTTTCATTTAAAAAAACCAAATACAAAATGTTTCATCATCATCGTCGGCTCTCGTCACACCAAAGGGCACATAAAGCAAAGACAAAATAATGTTTACTTACTTTGATCCTGCCATTATGCTATCCAAATCTTCATGGGTAGTTTGGAATTTTTCTGTTTATGTAACAATTTACTATTTTACAATGTTGGGTTGCCGCCCCCTTGTCTAACCCCTTATAATCACTGTTTTAGATATGCGAGAGACGACAATGATTCCATTCTTCATTACCGTAGATACCACACAGGGGAACTACAAAATATTTACAGTTTCATTATTTGGTGTCAGAGATTTTAGAATTTTAATCAAAATTTTGCATATAATATGTTCTGACTTGAAGTGAGAATGTAAAATATAATGGATGTATGTACATGTGAGAGTGCGTAAAATTTTACTAATATATTTTTACATTTGATCTTCCGTGTTGTTAGTACTGATCACTTTTTAGGATTTGGAAGATATTATAGCAAAGAAATGTCAGGGTTTCCACTCTGTCTTCTTGCTGGCATGTGTGTAGGTGTGTGTCACTGAGGTTTTCAGCTTTTGCAATGACATTTTGCTGGACTCTGTTCCCCCTTTTTGGTCCAGTGTTTCCAGTAACTTTTTGTGTCAGATTTTGTTTCCTTATCACTTACCATCGAAGTATTATCTACACGGTAGTGGAGGTTTGAGTTTGGGGGTTTTCCTTCTCCTAGATGACTTGCCTTTCAGGGTTAGCACTCCATCCACATTTGGTTTAAAAAATAAATTTCCCATTTTCAAGTTTATTCAAGGGGATAATGTTGTTAGTCCTTTTCCTACAACATCCACAGGTCATTTATTTTATCTTCTGCCATTGACAACCATTTATGGTTGTCAGGATACTGGGTTGGAGGTTGCGTTGCTCAAGCAGGTGTTCTGCCAGAGATACTTGGTCCATAGAGCTGTGTTCGCCCGAGTGGTTACCGGGCCCAAATTTGTGGTGTAAAGAATAGAACCACTGTTACCTACCACACATGTCGTAAGAGGTGACTAGGGAAATTTGGCTGAAATCGGATGCACATGTCCTAAACGTGTAGAAGTTATGCATTTAGGGGCCTACCAAATCAAAGTGCAACGTATACACGTTCTTGGCAAAGATCAAACAAATCACAAAGATTGATTAAAATTGGTCGTAAGAACAACGCAAAGAAGAAGAGCTGTGTTTCCCATCACACCTTGCTTCACAGGGATATGCAGTTAGGATTTTTCCTTCATCAAATTGAGACCACATTGACATTTCTCACGTACTTTAGATGATGACTGACATATTTGTGTTTTAGTATTGAAGGCTAAAAAATGATACAATGAGGTATTAAGGAAAAATCCTGCTAGATGTTTTAAATTAATTTGTCAATCCTTTTAATTAATTTTGATTATGGGCTTTTCTTATGAACACCATGTGTAGGTTTTGTTTTAATATTTATTAGTTCTTGACTCAAGTAGTATTCTTCATTTTAATATTGAGTGCTAGAGAGAAAGAAGATATGCCAGCCAACATCACTTTGGTACAGGGAACGTGGGAACATTGAGGATGTCACTGCCTTGGAGGACGAAGCATGTATAGACTTGTCCAGTGTGCAAGGATGTGGATTAGAAGAACTGACCTGATTTAAAATTTATATTTCTACTATTTAACACAAATAATTTTTGAGAAATACCAGAAAAAGTTTCCTGTCCTAGAAGATGGAACATAAAATGGTGTAGTGTTTCCTCTTCAACCTCTATATCTCAGGGTAGAAGAGAAGTAACCAAGTAAATAAAGCAAGTCTGGATATACTAATCTAACCCAAAAGAAAAAAGCCTCTGCTAGAGTTGAGTATTTCCACTTCTCTGCTTCTATATCTCAGAATAGATGAGAAACAATTAACTAATTCAAAAGTGTTGACATGCTTGCATCGATTGTAGGCGAGTTCAGGATGGATAAGTGGGAATGTTCTTTAGTCTCTTGGCGACCTACAGTTGTATGAGGACACAAGAATTCATGTTGAATCAATCTAGAGATTTAAGGAGTTTGGAATTATATGTACAAGTAGAACTGGATGCTTGAGGGACAGAGAGATGAGTATGTTTAACCAGCGAGTCACCATCAGTATGCATCCGTTAGACATCTGTTGAGGGAGACTGAGCACCTATGGGTCTACCCGGTGTGCTATGATGTCTGCTCATAACCAATACCAATTCAGATGATGATACTAGAGTAGACTACAATTAAACCTTTAACATTATTTTTTTTAAATAATTGATTATATAAATTATTTTCAGTTATTTCTCACAACTTAAGCCATTCTCTGATTCTGTTTACATTAATATGCTGTTTATGATAAGCCCTGGTATATTATTGTCCTGATTATAAGGAGTATCTGGCCAAATGGATTAGAGCGTTGGCTCCCTTTTGGGACACCCAGGTTCGATCCTGTACGGCCAAGGAGTTGTTTTTTTTGTTGGGGGGAAAAAGAAAAATCCTAATCTGAACAGTTTCGCTGCAACTGTACTAGCGCTGTGGTTATTAAACTCCACAGGCATGTGTACCCCACCCTTCCCGTCCTATATCACCCTCAAAAGTGGTAACACAGACAGTAAAGACAATTAATTTTGTGTATGATTAATGCTATTTCCATTGCTCATCTGTGGTAAACAATTACATCAAATTATTACTTGTTAATTGAAATCTAATTTTGTGAGTGTTTCAAGTTGTATGCATGCTTGAAACTCAGGATGTATCTTTGTTTTATATTTTGAGCGTCGAAATACCCTGAATGAGTTAAACCATGTTCATGAAATTGTTGATATTTTGAGATTTATTATCAAATGTTACCAACATGTTGTGTAAATATATTCACACTTGTAACTTCCGCAAATTTAATTTTTTCACTTTTTTCTGCATCTATTTATTTTTGCATTTGTTCCGATATTTTATCATTATTTTTTGTTTAATTTTGACAATCTTTTGCTTGGTTACTGAATAGATTTTTAAAAAGATTTGTTCCTTGTTATTCTGTTATATTATTATTTATTTTTTTATGTAACGATAGCTTTTAAGTTATTTTGACTGGAAGTGGATTATGGTCCTTAAATTCCTTTTATGTACTTCTTGAATTCCTCTAGTGTGCTTCTTTCTAAACCAAGAACATCACATTTCTTTACAATTTGTTGAATTTTTCAAACTAACATTTTCAGAGTTTTCTTTAAAATATTCATTGTTTTCCATTGTTGAAAGACATTACATCAGTCGATCTTTATATCCTTGTTCTGTCTGTATGTTATTTTAGTCTATTTTCATGTTTTGTTTAGTCTATCTTCATTGTCAGTTAGTCTTTATGACTATGATCTGCAAAGTATTATCACAATACATCCATTTTAACACTGATTTTTTAAACCAGATTTATAACTTGCTTAGCCAGGCTGGAAGGATCCAGACCATTACCAGGGTCATCACATGTAGGGGTGTATAGTCTTAGTCAGTTCTAGTTTCCTGCTGCTGACTTCTGTAATCTCATACACTGCATATAGACCACACATGCTGAGTTAGATTAAAACCATTTTAATTGTAAAGTGGACACACAAAATATAACCACATAAGTGAAAGGAAATGAGGTGAACAAAAAAAGGTTTGACAAAATGCTCCACCATGACAAGAGATAGGAAATATTGGAGACCCATTGCAAGTGATGTTCAATGTGAGCACAGCTCCTATTTTAATTTATGTAGCAGTCATCCATATCTCATACTGTAGGAGATCTCTGAGGCGTAGGAAATATTGGAGACCCATTGCAAGCGATGTTCAATGTGAGCACAACTCCTATTTTAATTTATGTAGCAGTCATCCACATCTCATACTGTAGGAGGTCTCTGAGGCGTAGGAAATATTGGAGACCCATTGCAAGCGACGTTCAATGTGAGCACAACTCCTATTTTAATTTATGTAGCAGTCATCCATATCTCATACTGTAGGAGGTCTCTGAGGCGTAGGAAATATTGGAGACCCATTGCAAGCGATGTTCAATGTGAGCACAGCTCCTATTTTAATTTATGTAGCAGTCATCCATATCTCATACTGTAGGAGATCTCTGAGGCGTAGGAAATATTGAAGACCCATTGCAAGCGATGTTCAATGTGAGTACAACTCCTATTTTAATTTATGTAGCAGTCATCCATATCTCATACTGTAGGAGATCTCTGAGGCGTAGGAAATATTGGAGACCCATTGCAAGCGATGTTCAATGTGGGCACAACTCCTATTTTGATTTATGTAGCAGTCATCCATATCTCATACTGTAGGAGATCTCTGAGGCGTAGGAAATATTGAAGACCCATTGCAAGCGATGTTCAATGTGAGCACAACTACTATTTTAATTTATGTAGCAGTCATCCATATCTCATACTGTAGGAGATCTCTGAGGCGTAGGAAATATTGGAGACCCATTGCAAGCGATGTTCAATGTGGGCACAACTCCTATTTTAATTTATGTAGCAGTCATCCATATCTCATACTGTAGGAGATCTCTGAGGCGTAGGAAATATTGAAGACCCATTGCAAGCAATGTTCAATGTGAGCACAACTCCTATTTTAATTTATGTAGCAGTCATCCATATCTCATACTGTAGGAGATCTCTGAGGCGTAGGAAATATTGGAGACCCATTGCAAGCGATGTTCAATGTGAGCACAGCTCCTATTTTAATTTATGTAGCAGTCATCCATATCTCATACTGTAGGAGATCTCTGAGGCGTAGGAAATATTGAAGACCCATTGCAAGCGATGTTCAATGTGAGCACAACTCCTATTTTAATTTATGTAGCAGTCATCCATATCTCATACTGTAGGAGATCTCTGAGGCGTAGGAAATATTGAAGACCCATTGCAAGCGATGTTCAATGTGAGCACAACTCCTATTTTAATTTATGTAGCAGTCATCCATATCTCATACTGTAGGAGGTCTCTGAGGCGTAGGAAATATTGGAGACCCATTGCAAGCGACGTTCAATGTGAGCACAACTCCTATTTTAATTTATGTAGCAGTCATCCATATCTCATACTGTAGGAGATCTCTGAGGCGTAGGAAATATTGGAGACCCATTGCAAGCGATGTTCAATGTGAGCACAGCTCCTATTTTAATTTATGTAGCAGTCATCCATATCTCATACTGTAGGAGGTCTCTGAGGCGTAGGAAATATTGGAGACCCATTGCAAGCGACGTTCAATGTGAGCACAGCTCCTATTTTAATTTATGTAGCAGTCATCCATATCTCATACTGTAGGAGGTCTCTGAGGCGTAGGAAATATTGGAGACCCATTGCAAGCGACGTTCAATGTGAGCACAGCTCCTATTTTAATTTATGTAGCAGTCATCCATATCTCATACTGTAGGAGATCTCTGAGGCGTAGGAAATATTGGAGACCCATTGCAAGCGATGTTCAATGTGAGCACAGCTCCTATTTTAATTTATGTAGCAGTCATCCATATCTCATACTGTAGGAGTTCTCTGAGGCGTAGGAAATATTGGAGACCCATTGCAAGCGACGTTCAATGTGAGCACAGCTCCTATTTTAATTTATGTAGCAGTCATCCATATCTCATACTGTAGGAGGTCTCTGAGGCGTAGGAAATATTGGAGACCCATTGCAAGCGAGCTTCAATGTGAGCACAGCTCCTATTTTAATTTATGTAGCAGTCATCCATATCTCATACTGTAGGAGATCTCTGAGGCGTAGGAAATATTGAAGACCCATTGCAAGCGACGTTCAATGTGGGCACAACTCCTATTTTAATTTATGTAGCAGTCATCCATATCTCATACTGTAGGAGATCTCTGAGGCGTAGGAAATATTGGAGACCCATTGCAAGCGATGTTCAATGTGGGCACAACTCCTATTTTAATTTATGTAGCAGTCATCCATATCTCATACTGTAGGAGATCTCTGAGGCGTAGGAAATATTGAAGACCCATTGCAAGCGATGTTCAATGTGAGCACAGCTCCTATTTTAATTTATGTAGCAGTCATCCATATCTCATACTGTAGGAGATCTCTGAGGCGTAGGAAATATTGAAGACCCATTGCAAGCGATGTTCAATGTGAGCACAGCTCCTATTTTAATTTATGTAGCAGTCATCCATATCTAATACTGTAGGAGATCTCTGAGGCGTAGGAAATATTGGAGACCCATTGCAAGCGATGTTCAATGTGGGCACAACTCCTATTTTAATTTATGTAGCAGTCATCCATATCTAATACTGTAGGAGGTCTCTGTGGCATAGAAGTTATGTGCTCGCCTCTCATTCCAACGGTACTTGGTTCGCTTCCTCTTGGAGCCATTGGGATATGTTTCTATAGATCCCTGATCTCAGTGTAGGTGAGATCGAGTTCCTAGTCTTATCGGAGACGGATGATAAAACTTAGGTTCAAGTTGAGCAAGTTGAACCCTTGAATTGTTCAAAATCGAGAAGAGCGGGCTGAAAAGTCGCCACCCAGGCAAAATTCATTGTAAAAAGTAAAAAACACAATTCCTACAAAATATTTTCACCGTCTTCTAAATTACATCGGGACCCTCGTCTGTGCTACGAATTTTGTGCACTGCCGCTGAGATCATCCCGTGTAAGAAAGAGATCGCAGCACACATGGTTGCTCACCAAAGTGTAATGTCCAAATTTCCCTATCAATCAATCTCATATTGTATTATGTAAGCAAGCCAGAACAGTCTACATACAAAATAACCATATTCTGTTTTGAACATACGCTAAAGTTGTACTATTTATCCTCATACACAGATCTCATTGAAAAAATACATTTTACAAAATTCTTTACCATTACAAATAACAGATCTGAAGAAAAAATATATATGTGTCTCAGCGTAAAGCATTTGCTTTTCGAATCAGTATGAACAGGTTGTATGTTTATTTAGTGCACCTGATGTTCAGCAAGTGAGGAAAGGATTGGCCTCCTAAACACTACGATCTGTAACGGCTACTGTACATTTTTCATTTCTTCATACTTTGCTAAAGTATAAAAATGATACAATATTGATATGTTTATGATATTTAATGACCTCAATATTTCTACTTTATATATACACTATGTATCATTAGTTAACTTTGTTGTATCATTTAACATCGTCACATCATTTTTCATCGTCACATCATTTCATCATTTTCATAATTTTTAACATGTAACTACCAAATGCCTCTGCCTGTTCCTATTTGTATGTGTTGTGTACTGTGCCATAATTTATTTCTTTGCCGAATGTGGTTGTAAATTTACGTTAGCGCATTCTGATCGTTACAGATTCTTAAGTTATTCTTTCACCTTCTTCTTGCATCTGCTATAAATTTAGTCGTAGTCAGGATGTTTGGTGTGGCATTTCTGACTGATTTTTGCGTGAAGGCCTGTTTTTCTTTTTATCGGTGTCCCCCACCATACAGGCATGTCTTCTCCGACTTGAGAGGTATATTCTTTCATACTTTTAACATGTCGTCAAAGTAGCTATAAATATACGTTAGCGCAGTCTGATCGATACCGATTCTTAATTTATTCTTCGTTACTGATTCTTAATTTATTCAGTCTTACTTTTAAGATGTCATAAAACTGGCTATAAACTTATGTTATCGCACTCTGATTGTTACTGATTCTTAATTTATTCTGTCATACGTTTGGCATGTCATCAGAGTACGTTATTTTATCTACATCATTACATTTTATTCATCCAAAATTTTGTTCGAAAAAAAATAATATTAGTAAAGCTGCAGCTTTATTTGTATATACACCAGCAGGGTTAAAAATTGTAAACAAAAAGTTCATTCGACCACAGCATGTTTTCAATGTGGGTAATTAATGTGTTACATCTTGTGTCATGTTGTCTTCATATTTCACAGTTTCATATTTCACAGTTTCATATTTCAGAGTTTCATACCATTCAACCTCAGTACATTAGTTATCACTATAATATTTACTCTAGTTGTATCATGTGTGTCTTGTTATTTCATCAATTTTGTATCATGTGTGTCTTGTTATTTCATCAATTTTGTATTATGCTGGTTTTCATCAATTTTGTACCATGCTGGTTTTCATCGATTATCGTTGGTTCATCAATGTACATGCTGTTTTGTTATTTCATCAATAGTACACCATGCTGTTTTGTTATTTCACTAATTGTGCACCATGCTGTTTTGTTATTTCACTAATTGTGCACCGTGCTGTTTTGTTATTTCACTAATTGTGCACCGTGCTGTTTTGTTATTTCACTAATTGTGCACCATGCTGTTTTGTTATTTCACTAATTGTGTATCATGCTGTTTTGTTATTTGACTAATTGTGCATCATGCTGTTTTGTTATTTCACTAATTTTGTATTATTTAAACTCAGCTCCACACTTTTAATTATATATTATGTATTATTGTCTATCTAACCTTGTATCAGCATGTCTGGATATTTTTACACACATATTATATCATTGGGTGTATGTAACTTAAGCGGTAGTGAGCTCGTTTACAACCCAAGCGTACCGGATTCAAACTCCGCTGCGGATAGTTTGGAACCAAATTCATTCCCATGGATTTTTACAACGGTAAAAATAGACCTCACCGTTGAGAAACTACAATGGCAAACTACTGAATGTATAACAGTATGAGATGAATATATAAAATCTTACATTTAACCCTTGTCATGATGGAAGTGTTGCGCTGCAACGAAAGGAAAAGACAACATTGTGAGATATTTTGTTTTAAAAAAATATCAAGAGACAACAAATAGCAGACCAAGAAAATGTACATGGGACATAAAATCCATTACAACCAGACTTGAATGGGGAGAAGGCACATGATCTATTTATCTAGTCTGTAAAGAAAGAACAAAGATTGTATTCCTGCAGTACTACACTATAAAGAACAAAGATTGTATTCCTACAGTATTACAGTATAAAGAACAAAGATTGTATTCCTACAGTACTACACTATAAAGAACAAAGATTGTATTCCTACAGTACTACAGTATAAAGAAAGAGCAAAGATTGTATTCCTACAATACTACAGTATAAAAAAAGAACAAAGATTGTACTCCTACAGTACTACACTATAAAGAACAAAGATTGTATTCCTGCAGTAATACATTATAAAGAACAAAGATTGTATTCCTGCAGAGTTTTCAGGCTGGCTGTAATGAAAGCAATGTTTTGCAAGGGACATGCTACAAGATGATGACTACCTTTTTACTTTAAACTCTCTGCAGTTTAATCCCAGGAAATAATTGAATTATAAAAGAAATCCTGGACTCAGCATAGTCAAGGTAACACAGACTGACTGGAAATGAAAAAGTCATCCATCCGTTCTTCCGCTCTCATACCATAAGGTCGCCAGTGTGTTGCCGGGGCATACAAGGGGAGCAAAGAATAGCAACACTGAAACCTGCCACTGAAATTGGATGCATGTGTCCTAAGCGTGTAGAAGTCTATGCGTTTAGGGGCCTACCAAACCAATGTGCAACATATACACGTTCTTGGCAAAAAAAATCAAACATATCACAAAGAGTGATTAAAATTGGTCATAAAGAACGAACACAAAGAAGAAGAAGATATGAAACCAAATTGTGGACCTGCCAACCCTTCAATCATCAAAAATTCCACTTCCGCTGTGGAATTTGATCTAGGGGCCATGTGTCAACAAAGCAAATGCACTACCCACTATACTACCAGGGCTCTATCCATTACATATGACAATATCATTTTCAGAATATATTCAAAGTTCATTTACATTGTATAACATAATCTTTCCTTCTGCTTATGCCATTAAGCATCTTTGAGCAATATGTAGCAACTGTCTTTTAATTATATGTTTGAGGATCAGTGAATAAATAGCTCACAGTTGTTCAAGAAGGGTTGAATTCTATGTTTTAAAGTCATTGAATTATTTGTTGCAGAGTCATTGAACTTTATGTATTTGAGTCATTGAATTATTTCTTTCAGAGTCATTGAACTATTTTTTCAGAGTCATTGAACTTTATGTATTTGAGTCCATTGAATTATTTCTTTCAGAGTCATTGAACTTATGTATTTGAGTCATTGAATTATTTTTCAGAGTCATTGAATTATTTTTTCAGAGTCATTGAACTTATAGTTTGAGGGTCAATATTATTATTTTTCTCAACACCATTGAACCTTATAGTTTGAGAGTCATTGAACCTTATAGTTTGAGAGTCATTGAACCTTATAGTTTGAGAGTCATTGAACCTTATAGTTTGAGAGTCATTGATTACTTATCTCATAAACTATATGTTTGACAGTCATAGAATTACTTGTCCAGTGAACTATATGTTTGACAGTCATAGAATTACTTGTCCAGTGAACTATATGTTTGACAGTCATAGAATTACTTGTCTCATAACCAATTAACTATATGTTTGACAGTCCTAGAATTACTTATCTCAATAACCATTGAACTATATGTTTGATGTTTATTGAAAATGGCTCCAAGCGCCATCTAATTATATGTTGAAGCCATTGAACTATATGTTTCAGATGCACGCAATTTTTAAATTTTTTTGTTTCACTTTGACTGAAGGAACATGCTTTGGTTTACTAATGTTCTGTTACGTACATGCTTGACTGTGACTTACTTAACCACATATGAAGGTTTATGTTTTGTGTCCATATATTCGGGCGCTCTCTGGTACATATGTCTCATGATTTAATTGTGATGAATTGATTAACTGTGATTAATTGTTATGTGACATGAAATCTGCCATATGCCAGGGAAAACTAAATTGTGGTGATAATGAGCCTTAACACCTTTTCACATCGTAATTTTGTCCACCTCTGGAAACATTTATTTTGCAATGTATGCTGAATTTGCTTCATCTTAAAAAATACCACTAGCTGGTATATAGGTCCAGAAGGATGAAAGGGTTAAACAGAGATTTATCAGAGTTCTTGCATGTTATCGGGTAATGGTAATGTGGAGGTGATGTAAAAGAGACTTCACATTACTTAGCTTTAGCAGCTGAAGGTGAGGCGGTCAGTTTTGTTCCTAGCTCCCCTTTTTACCGAAGCAGCGATTTTTTTTTTTACTGGAGCAACGATTCCTTTTACTGGAAACAGTGATTCCATTTTTTACCAAGCAGCGATTCCTTTTACCAAGCAGCGATCCTTTTTACAGAAGCAGGAGTCGTGTACCGTGTTTTTTTCTTGGTTAGCACTGGTATAGTGGAATGGTTCAACTCATAGTCGAGTGGTTATAATATTGGAGTAGTCAAGTCGTTGGTGGCGTCTGTGGCTTAGGGATAGTGACTCGCCTATTAACACTGACGTTCTGAGTCCGCTGCGGACAGTTAGGTTGCAAATTGTTTCACGTGGATTTTTACAAAAGACGATGACGCCACCTATTCAGAACACAATGGCAAACTACTGAACGTAATAATACCTAGAAAAATCGCAAACAGCGTTAAAAACTGGGGTTGGTCTCAAAGTCCTGTAAAGGATATGCAATTAACTTTAGTCAAGGCCTTAGAGTACATAGAATGATGACATAGTCTAGTTCTGCGCCTGCCAGCACCATGCTGTCCGTGTTATACATTCCCAGCATCTTATTTTACTCCAGTGACACTCCCTTGAGCATGGTCTTCCCACTTTCTCAATCTTGTTTTCCTTTGTAATCATGCTACTGTTCCACACCCTACCCTTTGCTTTTTCGTTGGAGAAAGTGACGTTGTTTCAACTGTCTCTTAACAAATAAATCTGTCCAACTCAGCTTTTTAACACATCAAAAGGTAATTTAATCAAGAGCAAGTAGTTTATTAATTTTAAACAAATAACATCTGAGCCGACAAGTCCAGCAAGTAATTTTAACTTCAAAGTTGAAAGAGCAAGTAGTTTATTAATTTTAAACAAATAACACATCTGGAAGCCCGATTTCAAGTTGAAGACCAACGCAAAGTAATTTTAACTTCAAAGTTGAAGAGCAAGTAGTTTATTAATTTTAAACAAATAACACATCTGGAGCCGTATTCAAGTCCAGCAAGTAATTTTAACTTCAAAGTTGAAGAGCAAGTAGTTTATTAATTTTAAACAAATAACACATCTGAGCCGACAAGCCAGCAAGTAATTTTAACTTCAAAGTTGAAGAGCAAGTAGTTTATTAATTTTAAACAAATAACACATCTGAGCCGACAAGCCAGCAAGTAATTTTAACTTCAAAGTTGAAGAGCAAGTAGTTTATTAATTTTAAACAAATAACACATCTGAGCCGACAAGCCAGCAAGTAATTTTTAACCTCTGCAAAGGTTGAAGAGCAAGTAGTTTATTAATTTTAAACAAATAACACATCTGAGCCGACAAGCCAGCAAGTAATTTTAACTTCAAAGTTGAAGAGCAAGTAGTTTATTAATTTTAAACAAATAACACATCTGAGCCGACAAGCCACCAAGTAATTTTAACTTCAAAGTTGAAGAGCAAGTAGTTTATTAATTTTAAAAATAACATCTGAGCAAGCCACAGTAATAACAGTTAAGAGCAAGTGTATATTAACAATAACATCTGACAAAGCCACAAGTAATTTTAACTTCAAAGTTGAAGAGCAAGTAGTTTATTAATCGAAACTGATTAAAACTTAATCTATAAAAACTACAAAAGGTTGACAGTTATTAATTAGTATAATCTCTCATTTAAACATATGGTTAAACAGCAATGGAATGACATTTTAAATTCTGAATGGGAGGATATTAAAGTTTTATTAAATACTAAAGCAAATATGTGTGTTTATTGTGTGGTGGTAGTGTGTCTATTAGTAAAAGAAAAAAAAAAGGAATGTCAAGCTACATTTCTTTATTCATCAAATCTTTAGTAGTGAATATCTTGTGATTTCCACTGAACATCAGAATTTTATCAATTTACAGTGGATATACTTTATACTATGAATATGACCATCTGCAAAGTGGGGGAACTGGCTAGAGACAGAGTAAATTTTAGATGCGCTGCAAAGAGAGCAACGTCCTATAAAGGACACGACCTTGATGATGATGATACTTTATACAATTTCACTCAAATTTTGTCAGTACAGTATTTGTGTTTATCCGGATTAAGTTTTCTTCTGTTCTTGTTGTTATTACTGTTAATATTATTTGATTAATATTATTATTGCAATCATCATATGATGCCCGCTCCTCTAAAAACCATCAGTCAGATGCACCGCAATATATTAAAATAGACAGCGCTGGACTAATTGTTAGAGTTCTGGTTTAGTCACAGCATTTTTGGGGACTGGTTATACCTTCCTTGTTTAATCAGTATTCACTTAAGCCAGACTGCAGAGGTACTGCATGCTCCAATTTACCGACTTCTGTCTTCACATTGGCTATATGTTAAACACACGCCACCACTTGTGTTATTTATTATAAATTGTATATGTCAACAACAAAAATGCCAAAAACAAGTGTATTATGACAGTTTGAATTCAGAAGAATTTAATGTGCATCTTTTTGTTGTACATGCACTTTCTGGCATTCTTTCACTCTCATTTCTTCCCATTACCAAATGGAACGTAGGGCTGAAACCTGTCACTAACACTAATTATTTGGTGCTCAGTCTCCACCAGAAGAAGAAGTCTATTTTAACCAATTTCTTTATCTATCCCATTTATATTCAGTTTTACTACAGTTCATCTGTTCTTCAGGATTGGATCAGTTGCTATCTTCACATCAAAGCTCAACTTCAATGCATCTCCAGTATTTCCTGTCTCTTACTATGATGGTACTTTCTGCCAAACTGTTCTTTGTTCATGTTTTAATGAAAAAGGGTTTAAAGCCAAGGATTGACTTCATTGCACCGGGTTTTACCTCATACTGGCACACACCTACCGAGAGTATTGCACAAAGCACAAACTCTGTAGCTCCAGCAACAATCCTAAGGGTCTCATTAATGTTTTAATGTTTTGCTATTACTTTCTTCCTCATATCTGCCTGTGTGCAGTCTTTCCCTCTTGTTTTGTTGTTTGCATGTTATGAATTTAGACATAGATAGCGTATAATATGACGCCTCTGACTGTTTTTTGTGTGACTTCTCGCTTTCCTTATCACTAGTGTCCCTTGCCATTCAGGCACACCTTACTCTGACTTCTGAGGTGCTTGTAATTTAGATCCCTAAGTAAGTGATCAGGGTTTCCTCTAGTCCAAGATCTTACCATGTGCACACCTAACATTTTTGGCTCAAGTTAGTCTTGAACCCCAGAATTTCCACGTCACTTGGTCACTCCTCTTCTTCTTCTTTGCGTTCGTTCTTTACAACCAATTTTAATCACTCTTTGTGATATGTTTGATCTTTACCAAGAACGTGTATACGTTGCACATTGGTTTGGCAGGCCCCTAAACACATAGACTTCTACACGTTTAGGACATGTGCCTCCGATTTCAACCAAACCTCCTTAGTCGCCTCTTACAACATGCATGGCAGGTAACAGTGGTTCTATTCTTTACACTCCAAATTTGGGCCCGGTAACCACTCGGGCGTCTTGGTCACTAACATAGTGTGTTATCACCTTTGCTCTAAGCAATCTCTCCCTGTTGTATAGTTTCCAGTAAATTGCCATGCTTCTTTATGTATGTTTTTCTATTTGTCTATTTTTAATCTCTTTCAATAATTCCATTTTCAGTCCTAATTTTACCAAAACTTGATCAGATTAATCACCATTAACATATAGACAAAAAAAACATCAAAGTATTTGGGGAAAAAGTGGGGAATGATATGATAGTTCAAGGAGTAACTATATCTTCTTCTGCATTTGCTCATGAATTCAGGCAAAAGCCTTCTTACCATTTTATTAGGTATCCTCACCAGACAAGGCGGGCCTTCTCCGACTTCAAAGGTATAACTATATCTAAGTAAATATTCTTCACTATTCCAAAACAGATGACCTCAGTCTTTCATTATTTTTATGTGTTCCTGACTGCCTCCCTTTCTATTGTGTCAGATGTTGCATTCATATTTAAAACATATTTACAACTATTTTTGTTTTGTGGAAGCTCGTCCTTCATGTATAGTTAGTTACATATAATCTAATTAGAATGTCCCTCTTTCATTAGTCATGCTCATGAGGTCAAGTAAGATAACCAAAGCCATTCCAAGACGTTTAACTCTACGTGTTAAGTTTCATAATCTGAACCGCATAGTTAATTAGGGAAGTCATGTTCTCCAAATCAGTTTTAGCTTCACATATTAATTATGAAATAATTGTTTCATTTTCACCGAATAACAGACTTAAACACAACACATAAATTGTGAAATTAATATAAATTGTGAAATTAATTACTTCATTTCACAGAATAGCTAACTTCTTTTTCTTCAATGATCCAGCGGCACTTGAGCTTTGCCCTTCGGCCCAATGCTAAGTAGTGGTATCTACATGTGTTTGTAAGTTGTTCTTTTGTTCCGTATAGTGTGTTCCATTTATCTGGCCTTGGAGGAAGGAGGGTCTTTCTGATGTCTTCTAGTGCTTGACACTTGAAGAGGTGGTGGTGAACGGTTTCATGATGATGTGCACACAGTTGGCACTCTGGAGTGTGTTGTGGATGAATTCTGTTCAAGTGATTATTAAGTGTTATGTGTTGGGTTGAGTCTAAAATGGTGCTCTGATCTCTTCTTGTAAGGTGGTTGATGTTGTCATTAAGGTTAGGTCTGGCCATATGGGTGTACACATCTCTTCCTGTGTTTCCCATAGCCCATCTGTTCAGCCAACTTTCCTTATTTGTTGTCATTAGGATTTGCTTTGCTGTATGGAGAGTTGTTGCTGTGATTGGTTGTTCCTGTGTTGACCCTTTCTTGGCTAGCCTATCTGCTTTGTCATTTCCAGGTGTGTTTGAATGTCCAGGGATCCACTGCATGGTTATTTTGATGTCATGTGATGTAATAAGTCTGTCAATATCTAGGGCTATATGGGATAGTTCAGATTTACAATGTCCACCATCCTCTAGGGCTTGAAGGGCAGACATTGAATCTGTGAAGATAATTATGTTTTGTGCCTTTGATGGAAAGGCATCGAAAACAGTCTTCAGGTGGTACAACGCTGCTTCTATCGCATGAATTTCAGCCTCATAATTGGAGCATATCTCTCTGCATGCACCAAACAGCTCTTCGGATGATCTGTCTGGGTATTGTATATATGCTCCGTAACCTGCTTTGATGGTGGCTTTAAATGCAGATCCATCAGTATAGACATGTATCCATTCTTGGGGATAGGCATCAATGGTTCTTTGAGATGCTATCATAAGGCTGACTGGGTCGAGCGTTTAGTTGCTTCATCTATCAATTTTGTTCTAATTTCAGGTGTATTCAAGAGTGTATGTGGTGGTAAGTTTGCTATTACTCTCTGCAGCTGCTGTCTTGTTTCTGGAAGGTGGTATCTGTCTTTGATTTCACTGATGTGGTGGAGGATTGACTTTTGTTTAATTCTGTTCCTCTGTTTCCACTTCTCAACAAGTAGTTTATTGGGGTGATCTTGATTCATTCTTTTGCTCCTTTCTAGCTTACAGCAGCTTTGTCCCTACGTAACCCAAGAGGTTCCACATTTGTGTGTATTTCACATGCGGCGGTTGGTGTTGACCTCATTGCTCCGCTGATTAGACGTAAGGCATTGTTCTGTACTCTGTCCAGGGAATCAAGGTTTGTCTTGGAGCAAGTTGTTAGAAGAGCACTGTTGTACTCTATTGCAGAGCAGATGTAACCAAGATATAAGCCTCTCAGAGTGTCTTTGTCTGATCCCCATGTTGTGCCAGCAAGCTTCTTCAATAGCTGTAATCTTCTTAATGCTTTGTTCTTTACATTCACAACATGCTTCTTCAGGTTAAGCTGGCGGTCAAGTGTTACTCCAAGATATGTGGGGTGTTGTTCTCTTAGCAGTTGGTGATTGTCTAGATTCAATGTGATATTCTGTTTGGCAACTTTGTGGCTAATAGTGAAGATGGTATACACTGTTTTGGCACAGTTTATCTTTAGTTTCCATGTCTGGCAGTAGTCATGGAGTTTTCTTAGGTCTCTGTTAAGTTTACGTGCTCCACTTTCTACATCCTCATGACTTTGCCAAATAGCCAGGTCGTCTGCGTATAGCGCTTTTTCAGCCGTAATCTGACTTGCAAGGTCATTGATGTATATGAGGAAGAGGGTGCAACTTAGGGATGAGCCTGTGGATACCCTATGGGCACTCCTCCAGGCTTTGGGAGCATTTCATATCTCCATGTCATATTAATTTGATGGAGAACTGCTACCTTCCCTATTGGACCCAAGTTTAGAAGCATCTCGTTGTGGATCTTATCTGGTCCAGGAGACTTTCTAAGTTTTAATTTCTTTCTCAAAAATGGAAGCATTTACTGTTTGAGCTTTTTCTTGTTGCTTGAATGGTTCAGATGCTTTCTGTCTATCTCTGTGAGTTGCCCTGCTCTGTTCACTGATGCAAAGTAACGGTTGAAGTGCTCTGCTTTTTCTGGTCTTCAATGATTGTTTTCCTTCCATCTATCACTGGTTTGGGATTTGTCTTCCTACTATCCCCAGAAAATAGCTAACTCAACCATACATACATACTTAATCCTTTTCCACCCTGGAGTGTAAAGGTTTGCCTTAGGTAACGCCAGACATCTTAATCGGGTGTTTTCCTTTAAGCTTTGTTCCACGACTATGTCAATCAGAAACTGTTGGATGTTGTAATCCTCTTCTACCTTGGAGTGTTGAATTTTTCCTTAGGTAAACCCATACTTTTTTATCTGCCGTTTTTCTTTAAGCTTTGTTCCACTCCTCTGTCAGTCTGCAACTGTTGGATGTTGTCTGTCCAGCGCCCCTCGGTCATCCTAGTGGTCTGAATCCTCGACTCTTTGCATTCTGTGCTTGTTTATGGTCATCAATTTTCTCTTATTATGCATATGCGTCCAAACCATCCCAGTTATGACTGTTGCACTTGACTTTATATGGCCTGAGTTGGTTTTTTTTTATTATTACAACCGACAAAAAGTCTAGTTACAAACTTTGTTCCTTCTTGTCACTTGAACCACCTTTCTTAGAAACATCATTTTTGAGCAGGCTTTCATGGGTTAGGTTATTGCCAAGGACCATGTCAGTAAGATGACACTGATGTGAAATGGTATACTGCCATCTTCATTTTCTTTCCTGTTTATCTTTTATTGAGAAATCCTTAATTTATAGCCTGAAAGAGTCTACTACTTTTCAATTAGTCAACACTCTTGTAATGTCTCCCTTCCACTCCATTACATTTCAGAGTTATTTGAACTAATACAACATACATCCAGAGAACCGGACTCATTGTGTAGACATTGAACAAGTCTTCTTCTACGAACGCTCCATATTGACCACTTGTTAACCACTCTTTGTGATTTGTGTGTGATCCGTGCCTACGAGCGATTGTACATTGTACCAGTTATTTGCCTAAAAGTAGACCAGCACATTCGATTTCTGCGACACTTCTTATTTACTAGGTAGCTTCCTAGACCCCTACTCAGTCGCTCTTATGACATGCCTTGTAGGTCGAGTGTTACAGGTGAAGTCATTCTTTGCTTCCTTATGGGCACCTGCAACACAGGTGAAAGCTATTTGAACTGGCAGACCTGATTCAGAGCGTGTTCGATCCTGATTTGATGTCTCACTTCCTGTCGTACATGCTTGACCCTTCCCCACGCACACCCCACATATAAATTGTGAAGTTAATGACAAATGGTGTACGATCTGTTATTTTGTTTTGAATAAAAGATGGAAATATTGTTAAAATGTGCAGAAGATTTTAACTCAAATAAGTAATGAAGAAAAAGTACTTAAACTTGCTGCTCAAATATTTCTTCTTAAATAAATGAGTACATATATATTACATTTATATTTGTTCCATTCCTTGTATCAATTAATCATTATTACTTACTTTTTAAATCTGGCAAGTCAATTAATCTTTCATTTATACCTCTAAATATATGTGCCAGACTAGAATAAAATTATATGACTAACTTAATTGTTCATTGTCACTTTGAATTTTCATTTTTTTGGCAACTTATCTTTCATTTATACATCATTTGTGCCAGACTTTTTCATGTGAATATCTATTTTTCTAGTTTGGCTGTCCTTTTGGTCTAGCAACATCTCTCATCTATACATGTATGTGTATTTAAGTGTGTATATAGTAATAAGAATGATCTAGTCTTTTTTTTCAATATGTCTATTTATTACTGTAAATCTCTAAAAATTTGCCTTATAGCAATGTAGATTTTTCCTTCGTAAACAAACTAGTTCTTAATCTAGTTATAAAAATATGATTTTATGCTGTAGAAGAACGGACAATAAACAAACATTTAGAAAGACAAGATTGAAAAACTTAACAATGTTGAACAAATATTTCTCAGTTGTTGGCCACAGTGAACAATGAAGAAACAGCTAGAGAACAAGATAGTTTAGTTTAGTCATAGTTTAGTTTAGTCATCGAATCGTCATCACTGCACATGGAACCAATTAGTTCAATAGGGCTCTGATCTCCTCCTCAGTATGTCTCTCAGCATGTGGCAACTAATGTCACCAGTTCTTTGTTGGTTTACTATTCTTCTTTGGCTACCAGTATAGTGCTCTTGTCCAGCTACACCACATTTGACTTGGTATTATCGCAGATTGGTTAAGGTTGTAGATTCACCGTTACTTGAATAGTTTACACATCCTCTTTTCTTTATGGAATTCAGAATATCAGCCTGATCGGTTGCTCACCTGTTTTTTACAAGATTAAAGAGTTTAACAATATTCAAAAGTCCTCAGTTGTTGTTTGCTCTTCAGTGCAATACCTTCGACAGGGAAATTGCTGGAAATGAGAGAATGCAATGTCATGTACTCATACATGCAGGGCTGGTAGTAGAATAGAGCAACTCAGTTGTTGCTTGCCCTTCAGTGCAATACCTTTGATGGGGAAATTACATCCTCAACAGAAATGTATGAGTTTGCACAATTTATCATCCTATGTACTAGGTTGCACAGGGATGTACAAGGTTGCACATATAATGTATCACACTCAACAAGGATGTACGAGGTTGCACATACAATGTCTCACACTCAACAAGGATGTACGAGGTTGCACATACAATGTATCACACTCAACAAGGATGTACGAGGTTGCACATACAATGTATAACACTCAACAAGGATGTACGAGGTTGCAGATACAATGTCTCACACTCAACAAGGATGTACGAGGTTGCACATACAATGTCTCACACTCAACAAGGATGTACAAGGTTATACATACAATCTGGGGTATATATATCCAAATCAATTAGCGAAATGCACATATCTTTTGTTGACAAAATATTTCATATTATGAATACATGAAATATACAATTTTTTTAATCTGATATTGCTGTGGTCAATTAATCTTTGTTTGCTCTTCACCAACCCTTTGTTAATCCACTCTTTGTGGTCAGTGTATGAATGTTACCTTAAAGCGCATGTTTGTCATGGCAGTTAGGCGACCACAGACGTATATGCCAGAACATCCGGTTTCTGCTTACTTTTGATTCAAGTTCACCTCCTTACGTAGGGTAATAAAAAAAAAACTGACCATGGGGAGTCCTTCCTTCTAGGCGAGCCAGATCCCCGTTAGCTATTGACCTTGAAGTTAATGTTTCCCGGTGTACACCACTGGGAGGAGGGTTGGCTTGTGTATTTTACTGGTCATCAAAAGACTACTAATTTTCACTTTTTGCCATTTAGGTCTCTCACTCCGTAATTTTGTTCTATCTCCGGACGTATTCCTATTACAATGCACATTGAAATGAGAAATAGCTTTGTGTTATCTTAACAAATACTGGGAGCCCGTATATCAACTCAGAAGGACGAAGGGGTTAATAACTCAATTAATTTTTAGAAAAGTTTGTAGATTGCAATGATCAATTTATCTGTACAAATAGTTGCAATTCTGAAAAGCATTGCGTTCAGGTATACCATACGAGATCTCAGTGTATGCCAAAATGTATTTTTGTACAAGATAAATACTTTTAAATAGTTTTTTTTTTAATTTAGTTTAATTTTTTTAAATTGTGTTTAAATATGTAGCCAATCTGGCATGTGGGATAGAACTTTACTATGATATCCAGGTTTTTTTAATAGGTGATTGAAAACAAATTGGGGTTTTTCCAATTAATGTGCAGCTTCCATTTTTTATTTAATATCCTTGAGAAATTTTCCAGTTGACCATTCCCAAATAGTTGTTGCCATAGCAATAATTACAGTTGTTTATCAGTAATTAATTATTAATGTAAGCAATAATTAGATTTTCAAACAAATATGGCTACACATTTCTTTTGACTACTTTGCACAAGAATAGCTCTTCATTGATGGTTAATGGTTTTGTTTCCATGAAATTCACTCCATTTTTTTTTATATTTGACAGAAACAGCAGTACCATTATAATTCATATTATGAACAAATTAAGTAAAAGCATTCAAGTATATGGAGTGTTCAAATACATCATAATCATCACGTGCCAGCTGGCATAGTAAAAGTAAAAAGTAAAGGAACCCTTTCATACTCGTGGTATATAGGGCAATACAGTGTTAGGCCTGTATTTTTCATTGACCGTCGGCACGCGATGGGTGATGTGGTCAGCATCACGCCGGCCGCCTTTACTTCCCAGAGCATGTCTGGTACCCAGTTGAGGCTGGGTCGACCTGGGAGCTGTCGCGGACCGGGAAAAATTCCACGCCCACTATGGGAGCTGAACCCGGACCACCAGCCTTGAGAAGCGAGTTCACTAACAGCTACGCTACTGCGGCTCTCCGCCAGCTGGCATAGGCGATCATGAATCTCCACAATTCTCAATCCTTGATATTTGCTATCATCTCAGGTATTGATGCTCTTTCGTGCCATAAAGTCAGGCTGTTCAAAATCGTCTCTCTCCGTCTCCCTGTCTTTCTGTCACGTCTCCTTTGTGATTTTGCCAGTTGTCACAATGTGTTCTAAACCTCCCCTTCTCATCACATGGCTAAAAAATGATGACTGCCTTTCTCTTATTTTGACATGTTTTCTCTGAGTATTGGTTACATTCAGGACCTCCACATTAGTCATTTTAGCAGTCTATGGGATTCTCATCATTCTTCTGTAAAACCACATTTCTGTGGTTTACAATACATACTATTTGCTAATGTTTTGTCAAAGATTAACCTAATCAATACCATGAACCACTATAGGGGATGTTCAAATGTGGGCCAATCACGTCATTATTTACTATAGTGATGTTTCATATAATGCATTTTCTTTTGATCTATACTAAACCTTTTCAGTTTTAATTGTAGCTTACTTTCTTTCTAATCCTGTTTTGTCTTCCCAGCGTCAGGATAAGAAGAGATTTCTAGAACAGGCTTTTGTGTGCACTTCATAAATAGTGGTTTTTTTAACTGCCTCTGTTATTTCTGATATCCACCTTTTGCGTGGACAACCTTTTGATTTGTATCAACTGTATCAAAGTAGCATTATTCTTTGAAGTGCACTCTCAGTTGGTAATCTGTTTATGTGACTGAATCATTTAATGTGTTGTTTCTTGATGAAGTTCAGTACTAATGTTGTACCCACTTTTTTACTGATATCTTTATTTCGAAATCGGTCTCTTCTTGAAACTCCCAAAATTCTATGTAGACACTTGATCTCTGTTGTGACTAGTTTTATTCTATCGTTCGATGTCAGCGTCCAGCTTTGGCACTGATATCATAATGTTGGGGATGTAGATTGTATTGAACAATGCTATTTTAGTATTCATGGTGACATGTTTGCATTTCAAAATTGGTGCCATTTGTCTTATGATTTGATTTGCTATATTGTATCTATATTAGATTATGTTAGTTATTCTGCAATTTGCTGAAAAAATGCTCCCTAGATATGTAAAGTCTTTGACTTGTTTTAACTGATGTTTGTCGATGGAGATATTGGTAGCTTTTTTCCTCTCTAGCACTTTGGTTTTAAAACTATAAATAGTAAAATATACATAAGTCTATATAAATAATGTATTGAATTACAGTGGGCGTCTGTGGCTTAGCGATAGTGAGCTCAATCACAACCAAGGAGTACCTGGTTCAAACTTTGTGACAGGCAATTTGGAAGCATTTTGTTCTCGTGGATTTTTACGAATGGTAAAATAGACCTCACTGTTCAGAAAGCAATGGCAAACTACGAAACATATAAGTGGTACCTTGAAAATCAACGACTCGTTTACTGTGGTTGATGATGACGTCCTGCTAAGGACATTACACTATTTTCATTTCATTGTATTACGTATATAAATGTGATATCTACTGCAAACAATGTCAACACTAACATTTAGTATGATACAAATGCTGGTGCCATAAAGGGATGCTTGTCAGAACTTGGTAACACTCCATGGTACGGAATGTGTTAATAAAGACATGTAGTCAATGTTTATTTTTAACCGCCTGTACTATTACAGAAAATTCTGCAACAGCTTGATATTCAAAAGAGTTGGCTATTAAAGAACATAAAATCAAGGAAATTAAATATTCCGGACACATCAAACGACATGATGATAATGCCTGGAGAAGATCATTTTAGATGGTGTGGTGCCTGGAAGAAGAATAAGAGGACGACTTAGAATACAATGGGTGGAAGATGTCATTGACGATCTGAGAATGACTGCTGCTGATTCCGGTCAACTTACACAGAACAGTTCAGGATTACTGTCATGGGACCCAAGTTCCAGAAGGGATAAGCTACTTGATGATGATGATGATGACTATTACAGTTTTATCTTAATAATTCATGCTGTACATTTTGCATGTACATTGCTGTCTTGTACATTGCTTATGTACATTACTGTCTTGTACATTGCTTTCATGTACATTACTGTCTTATACATTGCTAAATGTGTTGCACGCTGTCTATAATCTTCAAAAGTAGCTTGGTTTTATTTTGTGTTACATTGGTTTTGCAGTTTGTTTCACTGTCGCTTCACAAACTTATGTAATACTCTCTCTCACTCACATGATGAATCACTTTATACAGTCTTACCATTAAACATATTTTAAGTGATACAATTATTGTTCCTTGTCTATTTTTCTGAACTTAACTTCACAACTTTATGTGGTAATGCTTGCTGTCATAAGAGATTATGGTTCTTACAGCTTGTCGAAGAAGTGACTGAGGTAGGGCCTAGGAAGCTACCCTAGTAAATAAAAGCGAACAGAAATCAGATGTGTAGAGCGTAACTGGTACAGTGTATCATCGCTCGGATCACATACAAATTGGTTAAGATGTTTGCCTGTCATTCTGAAGACTGTGCATTCGAACTGACCTAGTCACATATGCAACTTTTTTCATGAGATCCCTAGGATTGTTGCTGGAGCTATGAGATTGTGCTTTATGTAACACTTGGTAGATGACATGCTATTTCTGTAGAGGCATAAGGAAAACCGGAAGTCAATCCTTCTGCATTTAGACTCATTTATTAAAACTTCCTGTTTCATTTTGATATGTTAATATACTTCTATATATCTGTCTATTCTCTATTACTGTTGAGCCTTCGGAGTTCATCATATGTCAAGAGTTATGGCAAGTGCCCTCGAGAGCGCTTGGTCTAGGGTGCTTCCTACCGCTCTGATAGTATGTCCATCGTTTGCGTGGGCGCTCGTTGGCATCTTCTTCAAACGCTCCATATTGACCATTTGTCAACCACTCTGTGTGATTTCTATGTGATCTGAGCCTAAGATCGATTGTACGGTGTGCCAGTTATGCGCCTACAAGTAGGCCAGCACATCTGATGTCTGCACTGCTTTTTATTACTAGGGTAGATCCTAGAGCCTACATTGGTCGCCTCTACGACATGCATTGTAGGTTGCAGTGGTACTATTCTTTGCTTTCTGCAGGGCCCCGGCACTACACGGGTGGTTCGTTGGCATTGAAAGCATTGTATGTGAATAGTAACGCTCGTCTGCTTACAAATCACAATCATGTTTCTCCCTTAACCTTGCTGTATATATCTTCTTCTTTGCGTTTGTTCTTTACGACCAATTTTAATCATTCTTTGTGATATGATAATCAGACTGAGTTGTATCTTTGCCAAGAACGTGTATACGTTGCACATTGGTTTGGTAGGTCCCTAAATGCATAGACATCTACACGTTTAGGACACATGCATCCGATTTCATCCAAACTCCCTAATCGCCTCTACGACATGTGGTCCCGGTAACCACTCGGGCGGCTGTATAAATCAAAAGTATCTATTAGCAGTGGCGTCTGTGGCCTAGGGGTTCAGGACTCGGTCTTCTTCTTCTGCGTTCGTTCTTCACGGCCCAATTTGATCATTCTTATTGTGATGTATAATTGGTCCACTGGCAAGAACGTAGTGATCTACGTCGGGACGATTGTGCGCCCATGGTGACTAGGCCGCCCGTCCGGTTTCAGCCAGCTTTTGATTTACTAGGGTGAACTTTCCTAGGGTACGATCCTTTCTGCCGACTATGTCGTTTGCTTGCAAATTGTTTCCGTTGATTTTAACAAAAGGACGATGGCGCCACCTGTTCAGAAAGCAATGGCAAACTACTGAACGTATAAATGGTGCCTAGAAAATCAACGACTCGTTTACTGTAGTTGTCATGGCTACCTCCTTTAGGATATGCCACGATTTTTATTTTTTATTTATCTATTAGCAAAACCTTACCACCCTTTTTTTTTTTTTTTTTTTTCTTTCAACTCAGACGAAGTTTCATCTCTGAAACTGATTTTTGCGTGAAAATCCGTTTTTCCAATTTCTTACAATGGCAGCAGCGTGCACATTGTAAATTACTTTACACTGGCAGCCGTGTGCTCAATGTACTCGTAATTAGTATTCCTCGCCATACAGGCAGATTTTCACCGACTTCAGAGGTACTCACGTTATCGTCCTGAGTAAGACCAGGGACTCGAACAAATGCCGGACAGTAGGTTCGAACCTGAGCTATGAGGCGTCTCACAGCCAGCAGGCCTGAGCTACTATCAACTCACTTCTAGGCAGTCCCCACCCCTTACCACCCTAATAAAGAGAGGAGGAGACAAGGATGCATACTGTCACCAAGCCTATTTAACATCTACACAGAGAAAATCTTCAAACAACTAGAGGGAATGCCAGGACTCAAGATCAATGGAAAATAATAAATAACTTAAGATATGCAGATGACACAGTATTGGTAGCAGAAAATGAACAAGATCTACAAGAATTATTGGACCAATTGGACAGAACTAGCAAGGAATATGGATTAGACATTAACATACAGAAAACAAAAACTATGGTAATCAACAAGGAAATGGAAAACCTAAAATGAATATAAAAATACATGGAGAATTACTACATCAAGTAAAAGCTACTCCTATCTCGGTCAGATGATAACAGATGATGCAGATGTATAACAGAAATTAAAAGAGAATAGGAATGGCCAAGGATAATTTCAATAGTATGAGAAAGTTACTGACATCCAAACAAATCACAAACAGGCTAAAAATTAGAATGATCAAATGCTATATATATCCTATATTAATGTATGGCTCGGAAACATGGACAATGAACAAGCAGTTAGAAGACATAATTGATGATTGAGATGGGATATATAGAAGAATAGGCAGTTTCATGGACAGAAAAACAGACAAATAAACAAGTTTTAGGAAAACTAGGCATGAAGAAACAATTATTAAGAGAAATAAAATTCAGACAAGTAAAGTATTTTGGGCACATAAAAAGGCATGACACCATGATAAAACATTTACTAGAGGGGAAAGTTGAGGGAGAAGAGCAAGAGGAAGACCGAGAGATAAGTGGAGGGAAACTTTAAGAAATGGACAGGTTACAGTCTGGCAGTGTGCAACACCTAGGCGAAAGACAGAGGATGCTGGAGATTCATTGCAGCCAACCTTCGATGGGGAGACGGCACCTGATGATGATGACCACCCTAATAGTCCTTTTCGTATGCGTTAGGGTCCACAAACCAATGTGCAACGTATACAATGTTCTGGCAAAGATTAAACATATCACAAAGAGTGATTAAAATTGATCGTAAAGAACGAACGCAAAGAAGTCGTTTTGGAATTTTTCCTTCTCTCACAGGCCAGATCGCGGCTTCCGGCAACATAAGACCGACTAGCTCAGACGGGAAAACCAAAATTCATGTTTAATGTGGGCTAGTATTTATAAGTGTTTGTTAGTGATATGGCAGTTCAAAGAAGAAGAACTCGGTATATCCTAAGAATTTAACTTGTTGCTTGACAAGTTTTGTTTATTCTGTTTACTTAATATCGATTCTCCTTGTTTGTATTTATTATTTTCTATTCGCTTTAGGTCATGCTTCAACGGTCTCAGTTGCGTCTCCCATGCTTTTTTTATAATTGCTCTGGACATACGGCCTTTTTTTCAAACCGGTTTCTTTATTTTTCTGTCTCTCATTCTCTTAATCCAGATATAACCAGTCTCAAGATTCTCACGTCAACGTGAACTTTCGACCCAGAAGCCGTGTTCGCACGGCAAACACACATGCACACATGTACTTGACACAAGTGCTGATTCGGCATCGTACAGGTAACGCTGAGAAAGTTGAATATATCTACATTTTCTTCACGTATTTCTGTGTCGCACACATCAAGTGTCGGACTACGGCGTAGGCGATCTGTCCTCAACGACAATCTTCTCTTGGTGCAGCGTATCAGTTCTGCGGTCTCCTCCTTTCTCCTTCGCCCGCATTAATTCAAAAGTAGTACAATAATAATAAAGCCTGCGTTTTACTCTTGGCAACATATGGTTGACAGGGATGTGTTCTCCCACTGCTGTTTATAACATACATGGACAACATAAGTAGAGAAGCAGGAATAGAGGAAGGAAATAATATTTCAGAACTTTATTTGCAGATGACCAAGTACTGATTGCAGAAAACGAAGAATTTTTCCAGAACCATTTGAGCTTAGATAACATCAAGGGGGAAGATTACAACATGAAAATAAATATAATAGAGACAATGGCAATAAGTAGACAACCAGAAAACTTTACAATAAAACTCCAGAACGATTACAAAGCTCTGGGCAAATCTAAGCATCCCTTTTGGTCAACACTCAGATGTTCTAGTTTTACATGCCATATAACGAACCAACCAAAAACCGCATAAAAGACACAGCTTCCATCACTTGTCAAAATCACTCTCTGCAAAAACATGGACATCCTCTCAAAAGACCCAGCAACCTGGGAAATGATAGTACCATTCAACAACACAGACCTACAGCCCAACTTCACAGTGATAACAACAATTCCAAATGTAGACAAAAAGGGTGAAGAAACAGGTCCCATCTTGAGAGCAAAGACACTAGAACACATTGACACCTCATACCCCATCCCGAGTGGACCCATATATACACAGACGGATCATCAGACATGACAGCGAGGAAAGGAGGGGCTGGAACCATCATCATACTCCAAGATGGCACTACACTAACAAATTCAAGTGCCACTGGAGAACTCTCAACAAATTTTAGAGCCGAACAACAGGCAATTGTGGATGCCTCAAAATACTGCAGCAAAGAAACATCCAAAACAACAAACTTGTCTTCCTTTGCGACTGCTTGTCAGTCCTGCAGGCCACAAAGGGAACCACAAGATAACATGGAAAGAGAGCTAACACTACAGCTAAACAAGCTCTCAGAACGCAACAAAATTATTCTCCAGTGGATACAGCCACTGTGGAGTACCAGGAAACAAGAGAGCAGACATGCTGGCTAAGGAGGGAACAAAACTTACACAACAGAAACACCCAGTATCACTACCAGAAATCAAGACATATCAAAAGAAAGTACAAAGAGGTATGGAGGCAACAAACCCACAGCAAACACCCACAAGATCCAATCAGCAGACTAAACAGAAAACAGCACACAACAATCTTTCGCCTAAGAACAGGTCACTGCAGGCTCAACCACCACATGCACAGAATAAAGCCTGCTCAGACTGCACAGTGTGCATGCCAGACAGAAACACAGACTCAAGAACACATCCTACAGTCATGTCCATCATACATACACCAACGAAATGAAACATGGCCTCACGAACAAACTTACTAGACCAAGCTATGGGGAACTCTCGAAGAACTCCAACTGACATGCAGCTTCATAGAGGCAACCCATCTCATGATTTAGACGAGGATACGAAACCGAACGCAAAGAAGAAGAAGACATGAAATATGGGCTTACTCTGGGCGCAATGTACTCACGTTCTCAGCGCAAATCAAAGAATGATTAACTTGTTTGATAAGAACTATCGCAAACAAACATACAACATTCAGTCACCAGTGCAAACGCCACATCCAACAACTTCACCAGAAAGGAGATAGTAGGTACATGTTCGCCTACGCCAGACACACGAGAGATAGAAAGGGAGAGAGGGTGGGGGTGCAAAATAAACAATGAGATAGCTAATCAAATGTTTAATTTTGATCTGATGATAACAATACGATTACATTATCTACTGTTTATTTCAGTACAATAAGTGCACGAATTCCATATGTACTTTCAGTCACTGTTTGTTTGCACTGTGAACCCTATCTAGGTCAACGTTTCTTACAAAGTTGAAGGCCGCATGCGCTTATTAGATTTACTACTTACTTTAGCACCTTTTGTCGCTTCGTTCGTTACCTCCGCATTTTGTTATAAACAACTTGACATTCCCAGAATCTGGACGAGTCCAAATCTAACTACATAGTTTCTAACTGTTCTACTGCATTTGGTGGTGACTTCATACAGGCTAGAGAACAAACTTTAAAAATAGTTCGTGACATCATCAAATGCCATTCCGGCTGGCGTAGGCGACCATCAAATATCACACGCATCTGTCATTGCTGCGACTATCAGTTCCGATGTTGATACTTTTCTGTGCCAAATTGTTCAGAATTGTTTCTCTCTGTCCCATTGATTTTACCAGTTGTATGTGTTCTGTTTGTTTGTTTGCAAACGTTCTTTACGACTAGGTTGATCATTCTTGTTGTGATGTTTAATTGATCTTTGCCAAGAACGACTAAACGTTGCACCTCGGTGGTACCATACACGTGTAGAGCAGTACAACTCCACACAAGTGCAAGTATACCTTGCCCACACTGTACAAGAACATTTGAAGCCCGCATCGGGCTCACTAGTCATCTACGCACACACAGACAAACATAACTGCAACTACATTTGCTTGGGTGAAAATTGTGTGGTCATCATCAGCCGCGATGGGCGAACATCATCAGGGCAGGGTATCCGGCCTAACTATGTGTTCTCAACCTCCCTTGCCCATGAACCCGATAAATGTATGATTGTCGCTTTCTTATATTGATAATTCATTTTCTCTGTGCCTTGATCTCTTTCAACACATCAACATTAGTAGTCCAAGAGATTCTTACTATTACCATGCAAAACAACATCTTTGTGGCCTCATCAGATTTTGATATCTCTTTATTTATTATTTATGACTGGAATCCATATGTCAGTATTTGGTTCTATGTAGAACTAAACAATCCATATGTCAGTATTTGGTTCTATGTAGAACTAAACAATCCATATGTCAGTATTTGGTTCTATGTAGAACTAAACAATCCATATGTCAGTATTTGGTTCTATGTAGAACTAAACAATCCATATGTCAGTATTTGGTTCTATGTAGAACTAAACAATCCATATGTCAGTATTTGGTTCTATGTAGAACTAAACAATCCATATGTCAGTATTTGGTTCTATGTAGAACTAAACAATCCATATGTCAGTATTTGGTTCTATGTAGAACTAAACAATCCATATGTCAGTATTTGGTTCTATGTAGAACTAAACAATCCATATGTCAGTATTTGGTTCTATGTAGAACTAAACAATCCATATGTCAGTATTTGGTTCTATGTAGAACTAAACAATCCATATGTCAGTATTTGGTTCTATGTAGAACTAAACAATCCATATGTCAGTATTTGGTTCTATGTAGAACTAAACAATCCATATGTCAGTATTTGGTTCTATGTAGAACTAAACAATCCATATGTCAGTATTTGGTCTCTATGAGAACTAAACAATCCATATGTCAGTATTTGGTTCTATGTAGAACTAAACAATCCATATGTCAGTATTTGGTTCTATGTAGAACTAAACAATCCATATGTCAGTATTTGGTTCTATGTAGAACTAAACAATCCATATGTCAGTATTTGGTTCTATGTAGAACTAAACAATCCATATGTCAGTATTTGGTCTCTATGTAACTAAACAATCCATATGTCAGTATTTGGTTCATGTAGAACTAAACAATCCATATGTCAGTATTTGGTTCTATGTAGAACTAAACAACTCTGTTTCTGACTTCAATTGACAATGACTTGTTGCATATAATACTTTTCTTTTTCTGGAATGCTGGGGTGGGTTTTTTTCTTTTCCTAACATAGTCTGAAGACTAGGGAAACCATCACATTACTCTGCAAGAACAATGTATCGATCCAACAAACTAGAATAACACGAAGGTCATGACTCACTAGTAAACACTCGATTTCTTGTCTGTTATTTCCTTCCTGCGTTTCGTTGGCTTGAAATTCTTCTTCTTCTGCGTTCTCACTAGATTGGGATTTCGGATTTTCTAATAAAGGCAGCTGTCTGTCTCAGATTATCAGCCACGCCATACAGTTTGTCTTGACACTAGTGTAAGTAGGCCACCTCTTTCTTCTCAAGTCTGCATACTGGGGGCAGTTTGTAGGATATAATTCCTATGATTTCTGCTTCCCTGTTTGTGCGACCTCTTCACGCAGTAAGTTTGGCCACCTCGTGATGGTGGGTCTGACATTCTTACAGCGTGGCTAAATCTCAGAGGCAGATTGGCGACCGTAGAATCCGTTATCCCATTCCGCATTGTGAGGGGTCGTTGCACCATGTTATGCGCTCACGGCCTGGAGCATCCGTTTTCTGCAAGCATTTGTTTCGGGTTAGCATTCCTAGCGGACACATGCATCCGATTTCAACCAAACCTCCTTAGTCGCCTCTTACGACATGCGTGGCAGGTAACAGTGGTTCTATTCTTTATGTCCCAAATTTGGGCCCCGGTAACCACTCGGGCGTTTACCAATACATAACCATAGACTCACAGAATTGAGTAAAATTGCAAAAAAGCGTGCAATGTTCTATCAAACATATATAAATTCCAGCCCCCACCCTCGACTGAATCTAGGTATGGGGTTTTTCCGTCAGTTGTCAGGCCTAGGTATTTAGAGTTGGTTGTGTGGGGGACTGCCTAGAGTAGTTGATAGTAGCTCGGCCTGATAGCTGTGAGACGCCTCATAGCTCGGGTTCGAACCTACTGTCCGGCATTTGTTCGAGTCCCTGGTCTTACTCAGGACGATAACGTGAGTACCTCTGAAGTCGGAGAAAATTTGCCTGTATGGCGAGGGATACTAATTACGAGTACATTGAGCACACGGCTGCCAGTGTAAGTAATTTAAATGTGCACGCTGCTGCCATTGTAAGAAATTGAAAACGGATTTTCACCAAAAATCAGTTTCAGAGATGAAACTTCGTCTGAGTTGAAAGGGACTGAAAGAAAAAAGAAAAAAAAAGAAAAAAAAAAAGTTAGTTGATTGTCGACGGAGCCTAAAGATGATAGTTTGGGTTTTTTTATATTTCTGTCCAACTTTAGACTTACGTTAGTACGCATCTATCGATTCACAATTTGATTGATCAATTATCCATTAAATTGTAATTAAAATGTGAGAGGGAAACTGCAGTAAAACTGAGTACCAATAGATTCATGAACAATAAAGACAAATAAGTTACAAAGAACTTTACAAATGAACACAAATATAGAAAGTCAACGTTTCGATAAAAAGTTCTTTATTAAGATCAGGTAAACCAGAGCCAACTATAAACGTATCTAGTTATCTAGAGTTGGCTGTGGTAAACACAAACTCATAATAATGTCAACTGACAAAGCAAAAGGATCACCTAACATCCAAATAAACAATGAAGAACTCCAATGTATAGAGAGCTATGAATACCTGGTTCAATAACTGCAACTAATAAGAATAATGACTGCCACAAAGAGATCTCAAGAAGATTGGCAATATCAATCAGAAAGTTAAACCAGAGCCAACTATAAACTACTATGTACTATGTGCTAGAGCCTGGCTGTGGTTAAACACAATGAAGAACATGGGGCAAAGCGCCAGCAAAATATTAAAATTAAAAATATTGAGAGCATGCATTTTTCCAGTTGCTACTTATGGTTGTCCTTCCTTCCTTCCTTCCTTCCTTTCGTTTGAAATATGTCTATATATTCAATGTTGTTTCTTGTATGAACTTATGGTTGTCCTTCCTTCCTTCCTTTCGTTCGCTTGAAATATGTCTATATATTCAATGTTGTTTCTTGTATGAACTTATGGTTGTCCTTCCTTTCGTTCGCTTGAAATATGTCTTTATATTCAATGTTGTTTCTTGTATGAACTTATGGTTGTCCTTCCTTCCTTCCTTCCTTCCTTTCGTTTGAAATATGTCTATATATTCAATGTTGTTTCTTGTATGAACTTATGGTTGTCCTTCCTTCCTTCCTTCCTTTCGTTCGCTTGAAATATGTCTATATATTCAATGTTGTTTCTTGTATGAACTTATGGTTGTGAATCATGGGCCATCACACACAAAAAAACAAGAACGAAAATCCAGTCTTTCGAAACGAAATGCTACAGAAAGATCCTACGAATACCATGGACAGAAAAAGAAAGAACACTGATGTTCTGAAAGAACTAAATGTTAAAGAGAATTGGCTGATAAACAACATACTATACAGAAAAATTAGATACTTTGGTCACATTAAGCGTCACGATGGCCTGAAAAGAACAATATTAGAGGGCAGGGTCCCAGGACGAAGAGGCAGACTAAGAACAAAATGGCTACAAGATGTTAAAGAAACCATGAACCATGACCATCGACGAAGTGGGTGAACTGGCTAGAGAATGAATTTCAGATGCACTGCAAAGAGAGCAACGTCCTATAAAGGATACACACCTTGATGATGATGAAACACAAACACAGAAATAAATCTGAACCGCACCAAATAAAATGATAAAGAAATAAATATTAAATAAATTTACTTCACACTCAAGTGAATTAAGTTACATTTCCAAATAATTTAGCAGACATGGACAATAATACAATTATCATCATCATCAAGGTGCGTATCCTTTATAGGATGTTGCTCTCTTTGTAGCACATCTGAAATTCACTCTGTCTCTTGCTAGTTCACTCACTTCGTCGATGGTCATGTTCATGGTTTCTTTAATATCTTGTAGCTATCTTCTTCTTGGTCTGCCTCTGCGTCCTGAGACCCTGCCCTCTAGTATTGTTCTTTCCAGGCCATCGTGACGCTTGATGTAACCAAAGTATGTAATTTTTCTGTATTGTATGTTGTTTATCAGTCAATTCTCTTAAGTTTAGTTCTTTCCGGACATCAGTGTTCTTTCTTTTTCTGTCCATGGTATTCGTAGGATCTTTCTGTAGCATTTAGTTTCGAAGGACTAGATTTCGTTCTTAATTTTGTGTAATAGTCCATGATTCACAACCATAAGTAGCCACTGGGAAAATGCATCTTCTCAATATTTTTAATTTTAGTATTTTGCTGGTGCTTTGCCACATGTTGTTCATTGTGTTTAACTTCTTGATTGCTATTGCCAATCTTTTTGAGATCTCTTTGGAGCAGTTACTGTTTTGTTAATTATTGAGCCCAGATATTCGTAGCTCTCTACACATTGAAGTTCTTCATTGTTTACTTGGATGTTAGGTGAGCAATAATACAATACTCGGATAAAAATTAAATAAACGTCTTTTGTATGATTATAGCAGTGTTTCCCAACCTTTTTTGTGCAATGCCCCACCAAAGTCTTTTTAAAATTCGTATGCCCCTCCCCAGCCCTATGTAACATATACAACAAATTTTAGTTGCCAAAAATTGAATTGCTCACTGTATAAACTTAAATGATAGGTTTTAGGAAGAAATAACTAAACAATTGTTGAAGAAACACAGTCAGTAAATTTTCAAAACATATAATGGAGAACTGAAATTCAAGTATGAAATAATTTTAATGAGAGATTTTTCTATATTATTTTAATTATTAGTAGTTATTTATTACTTACACTTAGTGAGATCCTTGCGCTTAATGCATGCTGCAAAGAGATTTTATGGTAGGTTCTAATTTAGTTATCTTCAGTTTCAAGTCTCCTCGTTGAAGTACATCCAGCTGATTTCATTTTTAGCAGCAAATCAGTTATGACACTAAATCCACATTCAGCTAAATATGAAGATGGAAACGGTAATAACAGTTTTCTTGCACATTTGGTTGAATTTTGATATTTGATTTCTATTTTCTCACAAAGTCACGCCATGGTTCTTTTTATATTAAATGAAGTTTTAATTGATTCATCAGTTTGCATTTCTGCGAGTTCTTCTTGATACTGCATATTTTAAATATCAGACAAATACACTAACATTTGCTGCAACATCCAAGCTGGAAAATCAATTTATTTCAAATCAGAAAATCTTTCTTTTAAATTAGACGATAGAATTTTCAGATTATCGACAATAACAAGTATAACGGTATCAGTCACTTCACATTTCTGGAGCCAATGAAACTTTTCAAAATTTTGTTGCAAATATATTCTGACATAATTTAATAAAGGTAATGAAACCAAATATCTTTGCTTTTGTATCAACAATAGTTGTATTTGTTCTTTGAAGTTGGTCATTTAATATATTTCGTTTTTCAAAGATATCGGCTAGATAACTCACAAATACTTTACCATTGACCGTTAACAGATACTTCATTTCAGGTTTGTCGCTTAAAAATATCACTAAGAGTATCAAATAGTTCCATAAATCTTTTCAAGCAGTTCCTTTTCGAGAGCCATCTTACCTCAATGTGAAGTAAAGTCTCACATGTTCTTCATTTTGTTCTTCACAATATAGCATGAAGAGACGCTCACATTTGACATTAGCTTTAATAGCATTGATACACTTTATAACTGAATTTAGTACTTCGTTTAGGACAGGCAAAATATTTTTAGCTACCAAATTTTTCCTGTGAATAACACAATACACAAGAAGAATTTCTGAATTCTCATCTTTCATCAATTTTAAGCAACCATTTTTCTTGTCTATAACATTAGGAGCACCATCTGCGGCACAAGATGTTACATTTTTAATTAGTATATTTTTGACATCTAAGTAATTACATTTTTTAGCTTATTATATACATCTTTGGAGGTAGTGTGCTTTCTAATGACTTACAGAACAACATTTCTTCAGCACAATCCCTTTATCAATATATCTTACGTGAGTTATCAATACAGCCTCACTGTCTCTCAAAGTTTATCATCCATTGGCACTGAGAATTTTCTTGTTTTCAGCTTTTAAACAAGTTGTATTTCAATATCTTCATTCATTTCGTCTGTTCTTTTGCTAACAGTATTGTTACTGAGTGGCGTATTTTTCGTGTCTTTGTCATCTTTTTCCAGAACCGTTTTAAGAAATGCTGATATTGATTGTTTGATAAAATTATCTTCTGTAGTATGATTTCACCACATTTATCAATGAGTAAGGAAATTTGATAACTAGCTTCAAGATTGTGTCTTAAATGTTTGAAAGTAATTCAAATCGGAATTAATATGAGCACTATGTTTCGCCTTCAAATGCCTCAAGGCAGCTCGTTAATTGATTCGTTGGTCAAGCATTGTTGGCATAAAAGACATTAATGTGGAAAACATTAATATAATGATATTTCACATCAGATGATATACGTTTGAGAAAAGTCGATTATTGTAGAATCACTATTTTGAAGAAAAAAATCATTAACAATTTTATACTACCGGTTTGTGGTCAAATCTGCTCTTCTGAAAAAGTATGCGTTGTTCTCTTCTAATTAGCTCTGATCAATTCCAACTTTCAATAGTTATATCTTCTACGTGAAGCTCTATGGTTCTCTTCTGCTTTTCTCGTATAATCTTGCCTAACAGTCCTGTACTTTAACTGTTTTGTGTCTAGTTCTCTATTTTTTTCTAGTTACCTCACAAGCTGATCTGTGTTCGGCTCTCTATCTGCTCTAATATCCAATCTTCTTAAAGTCCACCGTCTATATATATGGATGAATATTCTATTACTTTACTATTCAATAACTTTGTTCTTACTGACTGGATTTCCACATCTGTTACTTCTTGGAAAAGACTCATTTTACTTCAACTAACGATATTCTGTCATTGTCCAAACATTTATGTTCCAACCACGGCTTCTCAATCTGTCGCAAAACATGGAAAACAAGATCTCATGACATTCTACTGTAATCCATATATAAATACTTCTTCGTTAACTATACAACTAAAAAATGGTACTCTAAGGATGACTGTATAATCCAGCTGCACAATGAGTATCCATTACTCTGTTAATCAAACTAATGGCCCATAACTTGTATTTGAGTCAAACCACCTTGATGCTTCTTGGTTCCTTTTCCCATGGTACCTAACATTCCAAGCTAAATCAAACTTCAGGCCTGCTTTCTATGGCGGAAATATGATATGCGTGACTCTGTTCACTACTGTTACATACTCAAGATTGCACTGTATAAACTCATTTTGGTCTTCGTGACAAGGTTAGCAAATGTTAGACACATTATTATTTTTATTTTTTTTAGTATGACTCGATTTTAACACAATAACACATGCTTTCCCGCTTTCAAAGCTTTGTTAAAGGAGGTAGAAATGTACCTAGATATAAGTACTTTCCGTTTATTGAAGATTTTTAAAACTTTAGTAAAGTGATTGTGAAGCAACATTCGTTTTTGTCAACAGACACCCAAAAGCCAATATATAGGTTTTGCAACATCATAAACATTAGTTAAACTCTGAACGAGCCCAGTGCCCCCCTAAACGATGAAAATGCCAACCTGTGGGGCGTGTGCCCCACGTTTGGAAACGGGATTAGAGTATGTATTGCCAAGGGGGCTTAGCCACAGCCAGGCCAGAGCCAACTATAAAGGCTGTGGCCAGGCTCTGAGAGCCTGGCTGTGGCTTAGCCGTAGACTCCGTATAACCATATTAGAGTTGGCTGTGGATTAGCGAAGTCCTTTCAAAAGTGGAATACAGATGAACTTATATTATGAAGCAGATTGTTACTTGTTGTCAAATTAATGTATATTGTCCAGCTTTCGTTCCTACTTAAATTACGTGTATTGTTCATTCCGTATAAACATCTCACAAATGTGTTTACAAATTACAATTCTCTCCCGAAAACTAAACAAAGAATCGTTATTTAGACACTTCACGTGACCATGACCTTGACCCACAAGTGAAACGATGCCGTGGTCGATGTCCAATCCCAACCAGAGTGCCTAAAAAAATTGTACATACCCCCTTACTTGTATCCTGCCTACTACCCCGCACTAACCGTCGAACCTGTCAACCGAAACCCGACCAAGCCAACGAGCTATCACAAAGCCGATAAGTTTGGGATGTTGAACGGACAATAATTTATATCGACGGCGCGTAGTTTCCTTGAGCGAAGCGACGGAAAATTTTAACCACGAAAAAAAAGACACGCTTGGAAAGTTCCTGCTAGATTATTTTTAGAACAATCTGTAAACCCCGACCAGTCCATATTTCTGGATACATTATAAAAGAGCGTGTGGAAAAAATGACATTGTTTATGTTTACAATTAACCTGAACAATATTACAAATTAGAACATAGAAGTCTGCGACTCTATAATTTAAATCTTTCATATTGAGCTCATTAATAAATTATATATATTCATGTTCAACGGCGACTTACACTGAACGCGCGATTACAACAACGAAATGCCAACACAAACTGGTAAGTTTTTTCCCCCACATTAATAATAAATATATTGTTTTAAATTCTCATCACTGGACTTTATTTTGTATATTATTGTATTTCACCTCAGCCGCAGAAAAAATCTGCATCATACGACAGCACAATATCGATTCTAATTATAATATATTAACGATACAATGAATGAATAACAATCATTCTAACGCAAACTGTATCAAATGCGAAACACGTGAAAACGAAATAAGGTAATTTTAAGTTTACAAAAATAACTTTGTACTTTGTAAAGCTGCCTTACTTTATTTATGACTTTGTTTTGATATATTTCGCTTAGATTAATATATATATATAGAGGTACTCGGGAAAATAATCCGTAATCGTGTTTCAGACACGATAGTCATAGATGTGTTTCAACCAGCCAAATGGCATTTGATATTAGCAATATTACATAAATAAATTTCTTGGATTACTTAAATAATTAATAATTGAGTGCATTAAACAGATGCCACTTTGAACTTTGTAAATTTTGGAGACAAAAAAAATATTCATTTTGATGGATACATATAATAACAATATATTGTAAATGCTTGGTAAAGTAGGATTGATAAGTTAAAATGCACTTTATCCTTTTTTTCATCCTAATCAGGGGGCAAACCCTGCAATTGACATTTTATCTTCTGAATTCGTCGCCTGTTGCAAGCTAAATTTTGCTGCTAAAAGCAAACAAGCGTGTATTGTTATTTGTCATGTTTTAGTAGATTAAGATGCTCCATCATTACCTTTAATTTTTTCTAGCTATTTTCCGAAAGCACAATTTCTTCTTTCATTAACCATAATACTAATACACGGAAGAAAAAAAGCAACGTTCAATATAAAGATTAAAATGAAACATAATTAGACGCTTAAGCGGCTTAATAATGAATATAGAATTAAGGAATCGTATCAATTCAGTATTATTTTTCATCATCATCAGGTGCCGTGCCGGCTGGAATAGGCGATCATGGATCTCCACAAATCTCTGTCGTTGGTGTTTGCTATCAACATTATTTTACGAAAGTAAATAACATAAAATATAATATCGCTTTGAAAGTTTATCATGTAAATAAACGTAAGATTATAGTTTTCAACCAGTATGTACTATTTGAGCGTCTATGGCTTAAGCGATGGTGAGCAAGATCACAACCCAAGTGTACCTGGTTCAAACTCCGCGGCGGGCAAGTTTGAAGCAAATTCGTATCCGTGAGATTGTTACGAAAGTTAAAAATAGACATCACCGTTCAGAAAGCAATAACAAATTACTGAACGTGTAAGTGGTGCCTAGAAAATCACTGACTCATTTAATGTGGCTAAAGGATATACCACGATTTTCATTTCATGTATTGACAATAAAATAATAAAATAGAAACAGCTCAGACCACTAGCTCACTAAACGCTTACCGTCATAAATACATGGCATTTGCAACTCGATAATGACGGCCCCCCGACGGGTAAGGGAGTAACTAGGGGTCTTTTCTAGGCCGTTTGCCCTAACTGTCGTTACATAGGTTGTACAATTTTTAACATTTTTGGTTCCCCTCCTTTCACCAACTATAACAGAAAAATGCCCACACCGTACCAGGATTTGACTTGAGTGTGTGTCTACATACTTAGCCTCAGTGGCAGTGTGTTGAACTTGAGCACCGGTGGACCATGATACACTGGATTTTATCCTGAATCGCAGCCGGAGTTACGGTTTAAGTGATCAAAAGGGCTCAAGCAATAATTAGATCCCTGAGTACATTACCATCGACTTTATACGCTCTTGTGTGTAAATCACTTAAATTATGTACTATTTTTATTGTGCATTTAGAATAAATTGTTTATAATAAATGCTTTGTCTTTTATCTCATCTTTAATCATCTCTTCTTAATTATCATCTTTAGTCTATTGTCTTATCCCCAGGTGGAAGCTGAAATTGGTTGTCCATTCTTGCCATTAAGTATGAATGGACAACCAATCATCTCTCTTAATTTTGAGAACCGCTGAGACTCGCATCTCTCTCTCTGTCTCTCTCTCTCTGTCTCTCTCTCTCTGTAGCATGTGACGCCCTTGGGCTTATGATTTGACAAATACACGCCATTCTTCTATATTCTTGACCCTCCTCTGTATTATGTACCAGCAGTGATTTCTTTTTTTCAGTTCCTGTTCTACTGTTCTCCCCCCCCACCCCACCCAAGGTGGTTGGATCTTCCCGTTTTCGTTTACCTTCTGATGTCCAACTCGGCGATTAGCTAGCAGCCACCCCTTTTTTTTTTTTTTTACCCCGATGGCTGATGTCAGTTCGATCCCACAGCGTTCTATTTTGTATTTGAAATGCATATTCAGAAAATGGTGATCAGCTAGTCGCCGACGATCTAGCGGCTGCTTTATGCTTAATAATAATGTCTGAGATGATAGCAAACACCAGGATCAGAGGTTTGTAGAGATCGATGATCGCCTTTGATAGTCGGTACGGCACCTGATGATGATGACTGATTGGGTCTGTTGACTCAATATTCTTCTTCGACTGCTCCATATCGACCACTTCACTCCTTGTGATCGAAGCCTAAGAGCGATTTATGTTGTGCCATTTATGCGCTTACAAGTAGGCCAGCACATCAGATTTCTGCGACGCTTTTATTTACTAGGGTAGCTTCCTAGGCCCCTACCTCAGTCGTCTCTTACGGTCGGTGTACGGTGGGTCGCATTGTTACTATTCTTTGCTCCCTAGCGAGCCCGGCAAACACAGGCGGACCCAATATTTGTTTTTCGGAGATCCACTATTGCCTACGCCAGTCAAAACATAAACACACAATTATAATGCTTGTCTAAATCGTGTACTTTAACATACATCTACAACAGACTATATTGTTCCTACTTGTTTCTCGCTCTGTAAAGTACATGTTTAAAAAAAACCAGTACTGATTGTAAAACGCTTGCTGAAAAATATCGTGTTCGACAATGTAGGTCAGAGAGTAAGAAGAGAAACAGGGGAAGTGACGTGTCCCGCATATCGCTGGTAACCTGACCTACATCATCCCATTTCTGCTCAACTTGTGTGGACTCTGACTTGTCACGCCACTTCCTACGTTATTTTATTTGAGGGGGTCTTTCGATTCACACATGATAATGAAAGTTTACGTGTATTCTGCCAACGTGGAGCTTTCTCAATAATCTAGTGTTGGTGGTCCTGCCTATGACGCATTAATCACTCGTGAAATTTAACAATTAGTGCGTTACAAGCACATTTTGTATTCTATTATTTTTGTACATACAGGAGTTTATAGTAGCTAGGATCTAGACAGAGCCAACTATAAACTTATCTAGAGTTGGCTGTGATCTAGGCCTCTGTCCACAGGTTATGTCCACAGGTTACATACAACCACTGTATTGATGTACGGGTTAACCGATGTACGTCCATATATATAAATAGATCAGATAAGATGAACATAAATACAGATTTTTCGTTTTTGCAGATGTGGAGTATATCCGTTAATAAAAACTTGTCAATTCGTATCTTCCTTGACATTATCATATGTAATTATTCTTCTCTTCCACCATTTACTTCTTTCTAGAAATGTTGGGGGAGGGAGGGACGTAGTGATGTTGTGTCTGCTTGTTTAAGGCACTTTGTAAGCTGATATTCATTTTCGTAAGGCTGTTCTTGATGCCGTCGTTCATCTTTTGCGTGGTCTTCCTATTGCTTTGTACTCATTATACTTTTTCTGTATGGCCCTCTGTGGTAGGCGATACCATGGTATTCTTGTCAGGTGTCCAAACCATTTAATATTTGTTCTTTTTATGTTTGCATATGGTTTTTACACCCCCTTCTTCTAGTTTCTTTTTTCTAATTTAACGAAACATGGCCTCATAAACAAACACAAAAACAAGCAAAGGGAAACCTAAAAAAAACTCCAACTGACATGCAGCTTCATAGAGGTAGACCATCTCATGGTTTGACGAGCACTCAATGACGCCTTCATAGAGGTAGACCACCCATGGTTTAGACGAGCATACGAAACTGAACCAAAAAAGAAATCATTTAATATTCGGTATCCTGTCCATTCCCGCCTCCAAGTCTTTAAGAAACGAGAAAGTAGAGAACAGTTACAAATTTTTAAAGGAAACCAAATGCACAAATAATGCGGTTCACTGACCTTTAACATAACATTATATTTAGCTAAAAACTTTGGTCAGCAAAAAAACATCCGACGAATGAACAAGGCTATTTGTATCGGACATTCATAGCAGCAATGACATCACATATTATTTTGTGGTTATAAATTGAACTTTGAACTTCATATTTTGATAAATAAATGCACTATTAGGGGTAAATTTTTGACGTATGAGACGGTTCGAAATATGGGATGTCAAGATGGGGGTTATCGTGTACAAAAACGGGGGTTTTTTTATTAGTCAGTTTTTTCGGGCAATGGTCGGTTGCCACATTATAAATAGCTACACTTTTACGTGCTAATTTTAAAAAGTGACCTATATTTAAAAAAACTTTTGAATCGGTTCATCTCTTTTCTCTTCCTTTTTTACCTTTACCCCCTGGCGTTTAGGGAAACAACAAACTACCATTCTTACCCCTTTCTGCCTTCTCTGATTGTTTTCCCACCCCTGATTCTTTTCCCTTCCCTTTGCTCTTTCGTTCTCCTCCAGGTCGTCTTGGGTCTTCCACGCTTTCGCCTACCCTCTGGAGTCCATCTCAGTCAGTTTTCGTGTCGGAGCCGTCCCATCGCATAAAATGTCAATCCATCTCAGCGTCTCTTCGGAGATAGTGCCCATATTCTCTTGTTCATTCAAGCAATTCTTGATTCGAATAGTAGTCGGCCAGGTAAGATTTTTCGCAGACAAGTTGTATGAAGGCGGAATCTGGACATATCCTTTCCCTTCTCCAGCATTCCGATCCTCGAAGGTTGACAGCACACAGCTTTTTAGATACTAGTCTTGGTTCTGATGCTGTATTGGGCAGATTTTCAGGCGGTCTGAAGGGTCATGAATGCACTGCGTGATAGGGGGGTTTTGTTGGTTGGGGTTTGTTTGGGGGTTTTCCCCGTTTGACTGGGGCTGGGGGTTTCTTGTTCAAGGGCATTACTTCATTTTTTTCTGATTTTTTTTAAAAACCCTCTCACTATTTGTTAAAGGGGAGGGCTTTTTCTGATATCTCTATGTGTAGAGAAGGGTGCGTGTATTTTAAAATTAGGTTTCCCGGGTGGATGGGGCCTTAATAATTTTCCTTTTTCCCTTGTTTTGTTAAAACTATCCCCTGTTGAATAAAGGGGTGACATAAACATCCTTTTCCACCTTTTTTACTTAAAATTTAGTTTTAATTTCCTCAACTTCTGAGCATTTTTTTAAAATTTATAAAACACAGGGATTCCCCATCTTAAATCCCCCGGACTTTGGGTGTACACAAAAAACCTTTTTTCTCGTTGATTGAGTTTTCTTTGCCATTCTGTGCATTGTTCTATGATATTTCTAAAAGCAAATATTTGGCCTATACAGCCCGTCTCTGAAATCCTGCTTTTCTTTTTCAGTTTCTTTCCCCCGTCGTAATACGTTTTCGATGATTTTCTTAAATTTTACTTGGGGCAAAGGGTTTTTCCCCCCAATTATTACAATCGGCAAGGGGCCCCTTTTTAAATCTTTATGATGACTCCCCTGTTCCCGCATCAGGTATTTTTGGGCATTCCATATAGTAGTAAACAAGGGGTTTCAATATATTAGCTAAGTTCGGTCTATTTTGAAAGTTCTGCTTTAAATTTTTTCCGGGGCCTTTTTTTCTTTAAAAAGATTTAATTTGTAATGATCTCATCCGGGTGGGTGTTTCAATGCCAATTTCAACCCCCTGTTGGTTCTGGTATGTTCTACTACCGTTGGGGGTGGTCTGTTTAGCAATTCTTTAAATGCTCTGTCCATCGTATTTCTTGTTCCTTTTCCGTTGTCAATAGTTTTTCCATTCTTATCCTTTATGAATATTTGATCTTCTGTAATGTTTCCTTATTAGCTTTGTAATTTTGTACACTGTTCTGATCCACTTTTTGCTCTTCTTCTGCCTGTACTGCCAGGTCTTCAACATACATTCTTTTGTCGCTCTCACAGCCCGTTTGATTTCTTTACTTGCGCTTTGTACTGTTCTTGGTATCTTGCTTTCAGTCTTTCGGACTTTGCTTCTAACAATTTCTTTTTAATATTCTTGTGTCTTATTTTCCATTTGTTGGTGTTTTTTCTTTTCTTTTCTTTGTGCGGTACCCTAGACTGTTTCACTGCTCTTGCTATATATAGATGCTATGTTGCCCCATGTTCTATCTATGTTGTCAGTTTCACCCGTAGTTTCATTACTTTCTAGGGCTTGGAATCTGTTCTTTATCTGCATTATAAACTTATCCCTTACTTCCGTGTCTTTTAGTCTATCCACATCAACCTCTTTTGGAATTTTTTCTGTTGTCCTTTTTTTCTTAGTCTAAGTTTGACATAAGCTGTGACTGGTGGTGGTCATTACCAACATCTGCCCCTCTCTTGACTACAACATCTAGCAGCGGCTCTCCAGGGTCCATTGATCATTATATGGTCTTTTTGGGTTTTTTATCTCTGCCATTGGGGAATACCATGTTAATTTGTGGATATCTAAATGTTGAAATGGGGTTCCTCCTATAACGAGATTATTCATGCTGCAGAAGTTTACTAAACGTTCCCATTTTCGTTCATCATACCACATCCATATTTTCCCATAGTTCTACTAACTATCGTGTTGTCTTTCGACCTTCGCATTTAGATCTCCCATAACAATGATAACATCATGGGATGGTGACTTGTCTAATTCTGCTTGTAGGTTTTCGTAGTACGAGTCTTTCTTTGTATCTTCGCTATCATTAGTTGGCGCATAGCATTGTAGGTTTGTGATGTTTGTATGCTTCCCCTTTAGTCTGATCTTAATCAAGCGGCTGCTGATAGGTTTCCATTCTAACAAACACTTTTCCACGCCCTTTCAGGATTACTGCTACTCCTTCATGGTGTAGGGTCATCGTCTCGTCCATAAAAAGGACTGTTTCACCTGTTGCAGTGGTACTTCTTCCATTTCCTGTCCATCTGCTCTCGCTAACCCTTAGGATATGTAGATTATATCTTCTCATTTCTGCTGTTATTTGTGATGTTTTCCGTTTCGTACATTGTTCTTACATTCCAGCACCCAATTCTGGTCTTGGTTTTGGTATTCAGGACTTCCGTCCCCAAAAAGTAGCTTCCTTTCGGCTTTCACCACTTCCAGTCATGTGAGTCAATGACTCTGGTAGCCCTTCATGCCCGTAGATAGGTTGTATGTTTGTTGTTGTTTCCGTAACTTTAATTTTTTTTAAAGGATGGGATCGTTAGCCCCAAAGCCCAACCCCCAACCCGGAGGACCAGGAGACCTTGCTTCGTCTGCCCCCTCCTCAGTGACCTTTCCGGCAGGTAACCCTTCCGGGAACATAAGTTCCCGCCGTCATACTCACTGTATCATTGGGGCACGCAAGCCTCCCCACCTACAAGTAATGGCCTCATGGGAAAGGGGTTTTTTTCTACATATCTATAATTTTCCACAAACAATATTTGATCCATATGTTCCATTCTGTTTTCTCTGATCCTGTTTTTTCTCAGCGTCAGTATACGAAGGGATTCATAGAACGGGTTTTGGTGTGCGTTTCGCCAGTGTGTTGTCGGAGCTCGCAAGAGGCGCAAAGAATAGTAACACTGCGACCTACAATGCATGTCGTAAGAGGCGACTGAGGGGGGCCCGGAAGTAACCCCAGTAAATAAAAGGGGTCGCAGAAATCGGATGGCCTCTTGTAGGCGCTAACTTCACAACTACTCGCTCTTGGCTCAGATCCCATACAAATCACGTGTGGTTTCACAAGTGGCAGAAGGTGTGCGTTTTATAAAGGTTTTTTTCCCTTGTTATTTCCGAAGTCCACGTTCTACGTGGAGGCCTATGTTAACATCCTAAAGTTTCTCTAAATGAACAATGTTGTTTGTTTAATGTTGACACTACGTCTGTAGTAAATAATTGTTTACATGGTAATATAATGCTCTTCAGTGTTATACATGCACACATCATTTATAGGTAGTTTCAAGTTAAAACTCTATTCCCTCTCTCTTTTATAACTTTTGTTACGGCAGTGTGTGGACTCTAGAGCTGACGGACTCCTACCCTTTATCAAAGTCATTATAAATTACAAAATGAACAAATAAGAAATGTGTCGATTTTATGAACTAATAACTCCGGACTCTAGGAAATTGGACTGGAGGAGAAACTTTAGAGGATAAAAGATCTGCACAAACACCATGAAGTGGGGCCAGCATATCTCCCAGTCACCATGCAGACCTTATTCCCAAATCGACAGAAAAGTACGAGTTGTAATTTTTCACTGTTCTATAGGCCACAACAGTTGGACGGATTAACTTAATGCATAAGCGTATCGACTCGGGCAACGAGGATTGTGTGTTCAATCCTACACTCGACGTTCCACACACGAGGATACAAATTGGCTCTCCTACCTCCCGCCTACTAGGACTAGAAATGTGAAGTGACTTCATACAAGGTCTGAAAAGGCTACGGGAAATGTCATGTATTTATTGGCCACAACAGACTGAATTAACATTTTGTCAATAAGCTAAAGGATATGAACTTCTGAAACGTGACTGTCAATGGCTTGGTTCATAGTTCATTTGTACGGTTTCAACTTCACTGCAACGGGTCACCCCATAATTACCCCGTTCCTGTGCCAACGAAAATCACACGAAATGCTAACAACTGTCTTCTGCGTCGTGAACTAATTCCAGAATGAAACAGCCGTACCGCCACAAAAACAACCAGCACCTCATAAATGCATATGGCCGTCGCTAAAGTGTCAATACAAAACTGTTCCATCACTTGAATTGCAATTCATGTCGAAGGGAACATCAATCACGACAAAATACAGCAGATTGAGTCGGTTCGTCATAACCGCTGTCCGCCATTTTCTGAATACCCACAATCACAACAAACGCATGGTTGACACAGCAAAAAGCCTTCCATGTTAAAGTCAATGGCAATATGACATCATCCTCTTTTACAAAGAAGTCCAGAGTATGAAAAGCTAGGAACAATGATATGGCAATCGCCAGTACGTTGTTTGTTTATTAGGGGAGTAAAGCCGAGGCACGCCTTTTCAACCTCAGGACGAACCTTGTTTTGGTTATATCAGAGCGTGTATGCAAACAAACAGGAAAAATAAGAATTAACCCCCTATCGGAGAATCCAAGTTCTAATCCGATCGCCATTGTAGAGCAACTCTATAGATCTCGACAGCCTGAGGCAAACCTGATTTCTTTGAACATATTCAAGTTGACGTCAAGACTGAACAAATAAAGAGCCTGTCGGGAAACTGTGATGTAGCTATTAGGGGGAATTACCGTGGCTAATAACACGTGCAGTAATTAGAGCATGTATTCATTGTTAAAGAGGTATACAGTCATTGGTATGAATACATTGGTTCTAACATTTCTAGACTGACAAACCGACCCTTTATTGTCATGTATCTGAAAGAACATACAAGTGACCTCAATAACCAATGTATCTAGCTGCGTATTTTTGCAAGACTTGCTATACTAGTGGTTTTCAACCTTTCCAGCAGGTGCCACCCTTGAAGATGGGACAAGACCACCACCCCTCACGTATTAACTGTCATTTCCAAAGAACATGCAGACATTTTTTCATTCAGAGCGTAGAACGCAATAACATTGGCAGTGAGAAATGTAAGCCCAAAAAACATGATTTTGAGAAAAATATCGATGCGTCAAAATCAATGTTGTACTTGGTTATTTTTTAAAAGAAATTTTTAGCTTATGAAACAAACGTATTTCAACTGGAAAAACAAGTTATAAAAACACCAAAATAAACTAACTTTTCATAACGTTTCACACCTCCCCCCGATACTATCTCACGTCTCCTGATCTGTCTCGTCTCCTCTGACACTGTCACATCTCCCTGAGACTGTCTTACGTCTTCCTGATCTGTTACGTCTCTGAGACTGTCTTACGTCTCCCTGATACTGTCTTACGACTCCTGATACTGTCTTACGTCTTCTCTGCTGAGAACCACTGATCTATATTATATTGATCTAATTAATCCAGTACCAGCTAGTGCCAGTGAGAAAGAAACAGACGTAACTGCTTCCAGTATAATAACAGAATTTGAGCCTGTAATTGTCACCCTCTAATATTCGGATAGAGTTACTATAGTAACTAAACCAATTATCGTGTGTTACTATTCGTAAATAACCAATTTTCATACCATAGGGTATATTGTGAAATACGGTACTTTTTTTTAAATCAACGACACGCGATGAGTGATGTGGTTAACATCGTGCCGTCCACTTTTATTTCAGGTGTTTTCCGACTATCGTTTATACTGCGTCGACCCTGGAATCTTTTCTTCACCTTTCAACTCCAGCGAGCACAGGTCTTCAGCAAACTTCTTCCCAGCTCTTCCTTGCCATCCCTTCCAACTCTTCCATGTTTTACCATCCTTTTAATAGCCTCCAGGTCTGTCTAGGCCTTCCTCTACTCTCTTCCCTGTGGGTTCCAAACAGTGCCTGTCTGTAATGCTTCCTGTCGGTCTTCCAATGATATTCTATCCATCGCCAGCAGTCTCTTCCTGAGCTCTTTCTCCACTGGTACTGCTTAGTTCTTTTTCTTGAGATCCTCGTTTGTAATTATCATACCATCTTAGTCTCTCTATTCTACGTAAACATCCATTATCGAAGGTCTGCAGTTTTAAGATTGTTTCTTTGTTGTCTTCTCTATGTTTCCGAGCCATAGAATAGCACTACTCTTCACATTTGGTTGAAAGATTCTCAACTTTGTGTTTGTTTTGATCTCCTTGACTTCATATCTTACTTAATGCAATAAAGCTTTTCTTTGTTTTGTTTCTTATCTTGACATCTTTGTTTGTTCCTCCTGTGTCTATGTTATACCTAAGGTATGTGTATGATTCTTCATCCTGTAGAGCTGTTTCCTCAAGCATAATCTGTAAAACCACTTAACTGTGAATTTGATGAGACTCTGACAGTGCGAAGAAGCACACTCAACCACCAAGCTGCCACTGCTTTTCATCAACCATGCTTATAAATGTTGAAACAGATTGGTTCTTGTATGAGGGATGGCGTTATTTCAGATAGAGTTGATGGCTTGTATAGATATTTCTAATGCGAGTTTACATGGCTACAGCCAACTGTATAGAGTTTATAGTTGGCTGTGCATGGACATTCTATAGTTCTGTGACATCTATTCTGTGATGTAAGAAATTTGGAGTAAAACGGACTGGGAAATTGAAGACAGAATCGGATTGAATTATAAGCTAATCATATGAACAATCTAGCACTAAACTTCCAACCTCCATCCCTTAATTGTTAAGCAAAGATGCTGAGTCTAATCTAGTAAGAAAGCAACTCACAATGGAACATCTCCATTAGCATGTTTCCAGAAGACATTTGGATAAGAATTACACAGATGGATCGGCAATGAGGTAACTATGAATGATGGAGCAGGAGTGTACATTAGCCACCCAGATGCTACTACTGGGACTCTAGCGACCTCTACTGAAGAATATGTTCAACTCATATCAGAACTCTAGCCTTCTGATGGCAGATAGCACATGAGTAAGCTGCAAGCACCTGCAGGCAAGATGGTATTTCTTATAGACTTTACTACAAGCCTTGAGGCTTACATCCGCTGACAGCACAGTACAAAACCTAAAAGAGAACTAGCTCAGCTTTCAGAAAAGGCAGAAATTCACTTGCAGTGGATTCCATCTCACTGTGGTATTGCAGGCAATTGAGAATGTCGATGTCTTAACTAAGGAGGGCAGTGCCAAAGAGCAAATTTACTAACCCTTTCTTTCAAGAGGTCAAAACTCTCATACAGAGAAAATCTGCAGTAGACTGGAAGTCAAACACTAGATATGATTATGAAAAGACTACTCAAAGACCACAGAACAGACCTGTAATTATATTTGACTATGCACTGGACACTTAGACTCAACAACATTTACATATACTAGAATAAGTCAAACAACTCTACAGTGTCAGGGTGGAACAGACACTGAGCATGTCCTGCAAGACTGTTATCTCCTGAGTGAGTTGAGAAGCAACACGTGGTCACACCCAGTCGACCTGAAAACTAAGCTTTGGGGAAACCTGACATACCTGAAGCTGACTGCCCAGTTTATGGTCCACAGTAAATTAAGCGCATGACCAGAGATTGCTGAAGAAGAAGATATGAGCAATCAGCATACACTAGCCAACACTACGTCTGGAGGAAAGGGTGGTTACGGCTCCATGTGCTTTTTAAAAGTGAATGCGTCCTTCTGAGAGATTCTTGGTGAATTATTTCTTTCGTTACCTTATGCGAGTCTGTCAGCTGTCTCATTTCCGACTACTTTTGTTGACGAGTTCATGTTGGGCCGACACTCAATCGTAAAGGATATGTTCTGAGTATCAGCTCCAGTACACGCGATAAGATTTTCTGCAATTATAAGTTCCAGTATATGTAAATTCTCGACATTTCCTGTTCAGATTCTTAAGGTAATGAATGATCTGTAGTTTTATCCTAAGGATAAGGGTTGATGTTATTACACAATTTATTTTTATTTATTTGTTTCATAGTTTACGTCTGAAACCGTTGTACAATTGTAAATGAACAACCGAACTGTATATTTTGATCTCGCTCATCGCATTTTATGTATTATGGTAAACCATACTGCACATAATGTTGCTGCTGAAACAATAGCTAAAACAGTCAATCAATCTATTTGGTTATACCAAAAAGTGTAAGTGTATAAATGTATTTTGCGGTATAAAAAGTCGCTGGAAGTTACAAGTGGTTCTTTTAAAAGAAAGTGAATACAACAAGGGAAACTACTGTGATATTGTTTTCAATGATGTGCAAGTCTGCTGGTGTAAGAATGTAACTGCAGCTGGCATATATTCTGTCGGATCATTTTTCGATGTTTTTATTTAATAGAATTTGCAGGTGGTTTATTATTTGTAGAATAATATGCTTTAAGTTCTACTAAAGGTTTATATACTCTGTAGATTTGTATTCTTTATAATACACTTCGCAATCAAACTGGATTCTATATGTAACTTAAAAAGTGCGTCGCACGCAACTATTTTTGTAAAATGTTTGTCTGCCTACTGCCCTGATGATATAAACAAACAAACACTTTAAAAAAATTAATTTTGAAATTGAATTTAACTTTAAAGCCGGCAAGTAAAATAAGGCATGAAGGTATCACCTGAGCGCTAGCAGGCGCATGTAGTACAAGTAAATACTGGCCTGTATTTACAGTATTCTATTGATATTATTTAACTAATATACTAAGAAAGTATAGCTTTATCAGAATTATAACGATTTAGGATGTATTTAAATACTATAGGAAGATTGTATTGTGTTAAAATTAAAACTGTTTAGGACTTTGGTTATGTTGTCTGTCATGTTGTGTTAGATATCTAAAGGAATCAGTTCTTAATAATAAATTAATACAGTTGTAATCTCCCATATTAAATAGATAACATTTGTATTCTAATTATTCAACATATTTATTTTTATTTACTTTTGTTTGAAATATTTATAAGATTATGATTGATTTCATTCAACCCATTTCCTACTCTGTAAGTAGCAAACTAAGATATTCACATTTTCTGATTCTAAAACTTGAGTATATTAATTTGAAAATGGTAAACATATGCTCATTATTTTTGCTTGTCAGAAATAAGAATAGCCATGACTGAATACTGGAAGGAGCATTCAAAGGAGGGACAGCTAAAGAAATGATGTTGACATGTCAGCAGAAGAACTGACCAAGATAGAAGTTCCAGAGATTCTTTCTATCTACCGACTGACAGGAAAACTGTTTTGGAGCTTGTGCTGGTATTGGGTAAGGTTCTGTATCAATGTCCCTATATTTGCAACACAGCATACAAAATGATGTACTTGAGGATGGTCATTGAGACACATAATAAATTAGCATAAGTAAACTGTAGTAACTACACTATACTTCAGTAGAGAAGCTTACCTCACACTTCAAACATAGTCAAATTTAGTCTAATGTTAGATCAGGTTCTTAGTCCTATTGGAGATGGGCAATAGAACATCTTGACTAGAACACTTGGCCGTTGAAAATCGGAAAGAGCATGCTGTAAAGTGTGCTGGGAAAAATTTGAGATATTAAAAGTTAAATTTCATTTTTATCAAATCTATATCATAGAAACAACCAGGATATGGAAATCAAACAAATGGACACATGATGAAAATCAAATGGACTGCTTTGAAGAGGGAGATATCAACAATTGTAAACTATTGTACCAAATCACAAACATGTACAAAAGTGATCTACAATGGTTATACTAGAGTAAACAAAGAAGGTAATTTAATAGCAAGGTATAAAAAATCGGGCAATCTTATTTAGAAAACTAGACTAGGAATAAGTCAAACAGCTCTCACAGTGTCAGCAGTGGAACAGACACCGGAGCATATCCTGCAAGACTGTCTCTCCTGATGAGCTGAGAAGCAACATGTGGCCACACAAAGTTGATCGAAATAAAGCTTGTAAGCATGACAGACTGAAGCTGACTGCCCAGTTTGGTCCAGTAAATTGCATGACCAGAGATTGCTGAAGAAGATGAAGAAGATTTAGAAAACCTAGAGAACTGGGAGTTAAGTGATAGAATATGAGTTAGGTATAGTAGACAGTTACTAAAATAAGACTGAAAATTAACAAACTGACTTGTCATCTTGTTCTTTCTATCTGTTTTGCCTCACACTATCAGGATAAAAGAGATTTATAGACAAGCTCTTTGTGTCTTTGCACCTTTGTTCTTCTTCTATGCGCTTTTACTACCAATTTTAATCACTCTTTGTGATATGTTTGATCTTGCCAAAACGTGTATATGCTGTACATTTATTTTTTTAATTTTTTTATTTTTTTCTTCATTCGCTTAACTCAGACTGTTTCATCTCTGAAACTGATTTTATGGAAAACTGTTTTCCATTTCTTACACTGGCAGCCGTAGTGCTCAGTACTGTAATTAGTATTCCTCATACAGGCAGATTTTCCGACTTCAGAGGACACGTTATCGCCCTGAGTAAGACCAGGACTCGAACAAATGCCGGACAGTAGGTTCGAACTCCAGCTATGAGGCGCCTCACAGCTAGCAGGCCGAGCTACTATCAACTACTCTAGGAGGCAGTCCCCACGTGCACATTGATTTGGCAGGCTCCAAGTGCTAGACTTCACACGCTTAGGACACATGATCCGATTTCAGCCAAACCTCCTTAGTCGCCACGCACATGCGCTGCAGGTAACAGTTGGTTCTATTCTTTTACACCCTAAATTTGGGCCCGAATCACTGGCAACTACCTCTGTTATTTCAGTGGTTCATCTTTTGCATGGTTTACTTTTGCCTTGTATCAGGCACACCGTAAGAACCTGCCTAGGAAACCGTGTCTTTTAATTTATGGCATCTTAATATTTAGTACTGATGCTGACAACTTTTTCCTAAATACTGACCTAGAAGTGACCTTATTCTGGTCACTTGATACTCACAATACCTGCTTGTAGAGATACCCACAGCACTCTGCTTATATACTTGCCTCGACGCCACTAATTTGTGCTATTTTTTTAATGTCTGTCCAGGTTTGACACTGATAGCATAAGTGGAGATCATTTAGTGTTAATGGTGGCATGCTTGCATTTCATAATTGATGCCATTTGTCCTATGATTTGATTTGCTTTATTGCATCTGTTGGACTTTGTTAGTTATTCTTCTGTTTGCTGATGGAGATTTTGGTAATGCTTTCTCTACAGCAATGCCATAAAAGTTGACTTATTTACCATTAGAATTAGATTATTTCAACAGTTGCACATTGTGGCATCCCAGGAAATGATAAGGCTGACAAACTTGCAAGGGCTGGAGGGAGGCTAACAAAACCCCACCAAACACAAAGCTTTACAGAAGCAAAGACACCTGAAACAGTCCAGAAAAATGATTTGGAGAAACAAAGAGTATTAAACACAGAGACAAACATAAATACATTAAACAGAAAGTGGCTGACCACAGTCTTCAGACTTAGAACGGACACTGCTGTCTTAGAGCACACCTCCACCAAAGCAGTCCCCAAAGCACATCTTGCAAGTCTTCCCAGTCTGAGCAGAGGAGAATGAAAATCTGGCCAACAGAACAACCTTTCAGAACAAACTATGCGGGCCGGTGAAGACCTCAAGAACACTGCCCTGTTTATGACACATACCTGAGTTGTTGCATAGCAGAAGTTGATTTCAGAAGAAGAAAGACATATTTGTCAATATACTGTTAACAAGGCACAGCAAGACCACAGCCTCTAGAGTCATAAGACTGGTCAGCTAAAATGGAAAATCTTAAATTATTGAAGGAAGGTATGACTATGAGACCATGGTTATTTATTGATGGAAAATGTTAATTATTCTGATAGTGTTTAATTTGTGACATAATATAACTTTATTTTTGTATGTTGTGTGGTTTTTAAAATGGGTTCATTTTTATTTAACAATATTGAATACAATTCATGTGATGTGAGGGGGATGATTTCTGGGAATTTCACTTGTGCTTATCAGCCTTATGCCTACAGCAGGCTGTGAGCTAATTTAAATGTGATAATATGAAAGTACAACTTATAATAAAGAAAAGAAGTTGTGTGAACTCAAGTATATAATATATATTTTCAGTCGATTCACTTCACATCTCCAAAACTGCCAAAAAGTACTTGCTGTAGACTTATGGAAGATTTCATTGAAATAAACAAGAAAACAACGCCACTTCAACAATATAGAATATTTTACTTACGTGATGTTACCAAATTGAAATACTAAGAAAGGTTTGTATAAGAAATTTTATGTCCTATATTTAGAACTAGCTATTTCTTCTCTAACTCTTTAACCCTGTGGGCATTTCAACAAACTCATGCCAAGTCTTCATTTTGTTAATCTTTACTCCAAATCTCTGTACTTTTAGAGTTTTTCATTGGCTTTTCTTGTTAGTTCAAGAAAGGGCCATTTTATTACATTCCTCAGGTTTTCCAGGTGTATCCAGTCCATTTCAGCGTCATTTCTGGTTCTCTGGAATCAGTCTCTTCCATAATCTAATTCTGTGAAAATAGAGTTATGCCTCTTATAATCTAAATTACAAGCACTCTGAAGGGGAGTAAGGTCACCAAAATGTCCAGGATACTGCAATGCAGCAAAAACTGAGGTGCCATCACTATCATAGCGGTGGAATGGAAAATAAACTTGTAGGTGTTGAGTTCAGATATAGAAAATTAAGCGTGCTGATGGTTCTTATGACTTGTTAGTTAAACAAACAAAGTGTCTAGAGCCTAAATTTTTTATTTATTATATTAGCTACATTATGTTAGCTATGTTAATCGGCTGGTTTATTCATTATAGTGATTGTTGCTGTGAAGTGGTCGTTCTGACCTGTGTTCCAAAGGTTGGGAGTTCAAACCAACATCGCCATTTGTTCACGAAAGTGAATTTTTCCTGAGATCACCACTATTGCTGTAAGGAACAGAGTTCATGCTTTGCTCAATACTCTCGCAGATACCTTCTTATTTCTCTGAAGATTTGCAATGTCATATGGGGAAACCTGGGAAACAAGTCAATCCTAAACCTTATAATCACCTTTATTAATTATTCTAGCAAATAGTTCTTCATTATTTTATTGAATGTTTGCATTTAAATTAGGCCTATTTGTTTATTATGTTAGCTACTGTTTATCCACTATTTTAGTGTGGATTTGATATTCTCCAACTGGCTGTTGATGTATCTGGAAGACTCAGAAGCTCAAGAACTTATGAAGAAACAGTTGACATGGCTCACCGGAGGTTACATCTTCATGAGAGAACCTGCAGACATCAATCAGGTATAATTTTATTTGTTGTTGGTCTGTGTTTTGCCTCATCAGGCTACAAGAAACACAATCTGGAGCTAACTAATCAGTTGACATTTTTTGGAGAGATGAGGTCACTTGGATTGTCTGGGTTTGAACCAGATTGCATAACACATGAAGAAGTAATCACAGGTGTGTTCTTTGCCTGGCACTGCATCCAACAAAGTTTGGGTCAGCTAGTCTCTCTTAGGCTATGGCTAAAATAAAATTAGCCTCATGATGACCCATGGACACACAAGCCAACTCCACTCCTGTGGTGTAGACTGGAAAACTTTGAACAATAGGTCCAATGCTAATAGGGTTCTGACTTCGCCTGGGGTCAGATTTCTTCTTTTCGTCAACTAGGTGGTAACCCTTATAAATACTTGTATAAATTGAATGTGTTGCGCTCTGTTCACGGGCATTTTTTCCAGAGACCCCTAGGATTGTTGCAGAAGTTTGTGCTTGTGAATACTTTGGCATATGATGCGGCTATTTCTATGGAGAGGACTGATCCATGGGTAAAACCTGTGCAATGAGAAATCCTTTGATTTTTTAGACCCTTTGGTTGTTTTGTAATTATAATTTTGATGTATAGCTATTTTATAATTATAATCTTTGCAAATGGCGGCTATTTCATGAGATAATTTCTGACTTTCTCTCATTTATCTTAGTGATAAGAACAGGAGTAAACCCTACACAGTACAGAAATCCAGAAATGTATGAAGCCTTTACTCTCTATTGCAATCCCTGTGATGCCTCAGAATTTTATGGTTATGATCTTGTGTTGTCAAAATCATGGACACATATGTAAAGGTGAGAGTAAACAAGTTGTTCTTCTTCTATGCTTGTTCTTAAAACCAATTTTAATCACTTTTTAGATATGTTTGATCTTGCCAAGAACGTGTATACGCTGCACATTGGTTTGGAGGCCCAACTAGTACACGCTTAGGACATGTGCATCCGATTTCATCCAAACCTCCTAGTCGTTCTACACATGCGTGGCAGGTCACAGTGGTTCTATCTTTACACCCCAAATTTGGTCCCGCAACACTGGGCAACAAACATAATGAAACTCGGATTCGAATCCACAGCCTTCGGAACACAAGGCAATGGCTTAGCTACTTAGTCGCCCGAGTGATTAAAATTGGTCGTAAAGAAGGAACGCGAAGAAGAAGATTATGTTTTCAGACTATTTTTCCAAACGCCCTTGGATTGTTGCCGAGCTAGAGTTCATGCTTTATGCACTACTCTCAGCAGGTATTCTGCAGAGAGTGACACAATCATATAGGATAAAACCTGATGCAATGAAGTCAGTCCTCAGCTTTACACCCTTTTAGACTTAGTATTTAGAGTTAATGTATGAGAACCAATATCATAGTGCTCAGACACTTATGTATGTGTGGCTGTCCCAGATCTTCTTTTCTTCTTTGGTTTCTTACGATCAATTTTAATCACTCTTTGTGATACGCTGATCTTTACTAAGAATATGTATACGCTGCAATATGGTTGGTAGGCCCCTAAATGCATAGAATTCTACACGCTTAGGACATGTGCATCCGATTTCAGCCAAACCTCCTTAGTCGCCTACGACACGCGTGAAGGTAACAGTGGTTCTATCTTACACCCAAATTTGGGCCCTGAACCACTGGCTGCTCCCAGGTTCACCCAGGCCCTTGAGGCACCAGTGAAAGCTTGGAATTAAAAGCTACTGGTGTGATATTGATATTACCCATCCTGTGTCATTGGTCACAGAGAAATACAGGTCTAACACCATATTCCAATATACATTGTGGTATGATATAGGTGCATCTTGCTCAACAAATCCAGCAGTGTCCACTCATGCCAATTTGATGTTTAGTCCATAGTGGTTACCGGAGCCCAAATTGGCGAAAGAATAGAACCACTGTTATCTGCCATGCATGTTGTAAGAGGCGACTAAGGAGGTTGTGAAATCGATGCATATGTCCTAAACTTGAGAAATTCTATGTTAGCTACTAAACAATGTGCAACGATACACGCTTTGCCAAAGATCAAACATCACAAAGAGTGATTAAAATTGGTCAGAAGAACTAATGCAAAGAAGAAGATGTTTAGTCTATCTTTTTTTCACTCTATTTAGAATGTCATTCTTCAGGTTGTACCAATATCAACAGCCACTCTCTTGATCTAGTCAACTTTTAGTGGATTCAAAACTGAAACTCCTGTTTCAAAAACTCAATGCTAAGAATGTTACTTTGTCCATTGAGTGTCTCTGATGTCATCTGCTACATCCAATCTATCAACTTGTTCATTACCCCCTAACTCCAGCATGCCTAAGGCTGAACCTGAAGGTGATTTCTTCTATTCAGCCTGTACCAGTACTCCATCCATCGCCGTCTCACCATTCTTGTTTCAACTTTACGAATCATATTCAAGGAGTCACAGAGTACTGGTTCTTTACTTACTGTTAATGTTTATATTCATAATAGTTTAAATTTACTGTCATTTTTAGATTTTTGTAAATATTTACATTCGCTATTATTTAGTACATCTAATCCATATTTATTTATGATATTTGCACTTTAAACCTTTGAGTGACATTCTGTTTCAGTTAAAAACAATAGCAATCAGGTGATATGGTTGTTGGAAAAGTCAAGAAAATAGTTGTATGAACTAGGATACAGAAGCTTAGGAGTTTTGGACAAAAAGCAATACTTTCACAGGGTATTCTACTTTATGAGAAGATTTGGTCGCACTCTTGTTAGGCACAGTGGGCTGAAACACAAAGGTGGGTTCATTTTGTCTTCTGTGAGGTTAACAGATAGTAAAAGATGGACAAAGCTCATGCTTTTGTTCAATGCTCTTGGTAGGTGGCACTGTCGAGGAAAATGGGTGTCATGGGAATGAGAGTAAACAGGCTGCCACCATATCAGGGAATCAGGTAATGGATAGAGTTGACATTTTGAATGACCTCATAGAGTGTGACTGCAACAAGGACTTTTATCTAAACTAATCCACATCAACTCGCCTGTGGTGCGCGGGCCCGCAAGGGGAGCAAGAGAGCAGCACTGCGACTCTACAAGGCATGTCGAAGAGGCTACTAAGGTGAGTTTCAGTAGGCTGGCTACCCTATCCAGTAGAAAATTTTAGCCACAAATCCAACCAACCATGAACAAGTCACATAAAAATAAAATAAAAACTGTGCAACCAAGAGGAAAGGAAGCTCTTCTAGAAGAGGTATGAAACGATGCAGAGAAAGCCGCATGAGTCCTACACTGCAGATTATCTTCCTTTCACCTAGAAAAGCTCCGAATTGGCACCTGAATGTTAGAAGATGTATCAAATGGGAAAGACAGCACAGGTTGTAAATGAGATGAAATTTCACGGATTGGCATCTTGGGATTATGTGAAACTAGGTGGAATGGTGCAGGCAAACAACGTTTAAACACAGGAGAAACAATGCTGTTCTCAGGCATATGAAGAAAATGCCTCCATAGTGAAGGAGTGGCTTATGCATCTAAAGAAGTGAGAAGGTACTAATAAAATGGGAAGCAGTGAGTCCTAGGATAATCACAGCAACATTCAGAACCACCAAAAAGAAAGTATTTGAATGACCCAGTGTTATGCACCTACTCAATGATAAAGAGAAAAGTAAAAGAGAATTTTACATAAAATTTAAAATACTATAGTAATCAGAGAATGGGAACATCAAAATTCTGATGGTGACCTCACACAAAATAGGTTCGACAACATAGGCTACTGTAGAGATCATGGGAAACACTGATCTAGAATAATGAACTAAAATGGAGAACTATTCACTCATTCTCATGAGCTAATCAATATGTCATAGGTGAAGTGTCTTTCACATAAAGAATACATAGCAACCTGGGTATCACCTAGATCACAGAACAGAAAATCAAATTGACTTACATATGCATAAACAAGAAATTCAGGTCATCTCTACAAGATGTAAGGGTCCTAAGGGAGGCAGATGTAGATTCGGATCACCACTTGCTGATAAGTAAAATTAACTGAAGCTTAAGCGATACATAACATCCCATGAACATAGACACCAATATAATGTAGGATACCTCAGAAGTCAAGAAACAAAGGAACAGTTCACGGTCACAGTCTCTAATAAGTAGGAGGTGTATGCAATTAGAAGATGAGGTGAGTGGAAGAATGCTGGCAGCAAGCCAAAAATATTTGGAATGAAACATGCACAGAGGTATTAGGAAAGAAGAAGTGGAATCATAAGGCATGGATAACTCCAGAAACTCTCAAAGAAATAGAAGAAAGGAAAAAGAGGAAAGTAGATTTAAATAATAGCAAAACTAGAACTGCCAAAGCATAGCTCAGAAAGTACAATGAAGTAGCAAGAAAGTGAAGAAACAAAAGTTAGATAAAAGACAATACATAGAAGATCTAGCAAGAGAAGCAGAGGTAGTTGCAGGAAAAGGAACCTTAGGATCTTTACAATATCACTAGAAAGCTAGCAGGAAATACAGACCATCAAATGGGTTGATCAAAATAGTATGGGAAACTATCACTAATGTTAGAGACCAAATGGAAAGATGGATGGAATACTTCAAAGAACTCCTGAACAGACCAGCACTCTACAAACCCCAGATATCCAACCGCAGAAATTGACTTGGACATCAACTGTGAGAAACCATCCAAGGAGGAGATTAGTAAAGCCATTAAACTTTAAAAGATGGAAAAGGTGTCCAGATGGTATTCAGGAGGCAGTGTTAAAGCCAACATAAACAATCCACAGAAATACTGTATAAATTATTTAGCAGAATCTGGGAGACCAAAGAAATACCAGCAAACTGAGAGAAGGGATACCTGGTGAGTCTACCAAAGAAAGGGACCTCAGAAGTGTGAAAACTATAGGGGAATAATGCTGTTGTCAGTACCTGGGAAAATACTACGCAGAGTCATCCTGGAGAGACTGAGAGATGCCATCGATATAAAGCTAAGAGATGAACAGCAGGCTTCCACCAAATAGATCCCAGTGACCAGATAGCCACATTACGATAATAATAGAGCAAAGTATTGAATGGAAATCCTCACTTTATATCGGATTTGTTGATTATGAGAAGGCTTTTGACAGAATGATAGGGAAACCCTTGGAAATTAATGAGGCATTATGGAACTCACAAAAATTATTAACCTAATAAAAGCAACATATACAGATATGAAATGTAGAGTTCTTCATGAAGGTAAACTAACAGATACTGTCGGAATAGAAACAGGATGGCCAGGATGTCTTCTATCACCTTTGTTGTTCTACTGACAATAGACTGGATTATGAAGACCACGTAATTCAACACCAGAAATGGAATCCAATGACTCTGATAGAGCAACTAGAGGATCTGGACTTCTGATGATATAGCCTTCTAGTCACATACACGTAAATCAGATGCAGGATAAGCTAAACACATTGAATCAAAGGTCCCAGAACTAGGCTGGAACATTCATAAGGGAAAGACAAAGATATTGAGAATTAACCAAACAACCGACAACTCGATCTCCTGGGGAAATCCCACTCAAGAGGTAGAATCATACACATATTTAGAGCAACAACGTGAGACAAAGAGGGTGGAACAGACAGAGATGTTAAAATAAGAATACAGAAGGCAAGAGGAGCTTTATTGCACTGGGAAACATTTGGAAGTCCAAAGAAATCAAATCTAGAACAAAAATTTGAATATTTAACTCTAATGTTAAAGCAGTTCTACTGTATGGGTCAGAAACATGGAGAACAACTAAAACAATAGCACATAAATTGCAAACATTCATCAACTGGTGTCTGCACAGAATAGAGGAATAGATGGTAAGGATAGGGTCACAAATGAGGAGCTTGATGGAGAGAAAAGATAGATTCCAGTGAACGAACAGGTTAAAAAGACGCTTGGCTGGATAGACACACTTATGAAACCGAGGGGAATATAATCAGAAGGGTCCTGCCTGGAACTCCGAGGGACACGCAAAGAAGGAGGCCGAAATACATGGAGACTAGATTTGGAGGCGAGATCAACAATAAAAGAAGAGCTGAGGGAGTTGCAGAGATAGCTAGAGAAGAAGATTTGGATGAGTTGGCTGAGGCCTATGCCCAACCGGGTAAAAAGGCAAAGAGAGAGAGAGAGAATCCACATCAACTGCTAGATTGCAAGAGCTTAGTGAATATTAGAGTGGCTGAAAAAGAACAGACAACAGGTATAGAGTAGGTTCATCAATCAACATCGAACTAGTACGTTATGTCGACATTGTTGGAGATATTAGTAAGACTCAGAGCACCATGGACATGTCCGAGTGCAATGAAGATATTCCAAACTGGAACTGAAAAGGTGGATAAATAGCTGTCAGAATGGAAAATTAATGATGGTTCATTATAACCAACATTTGATGGAAGATGACTGATGATGTGAAATTTTAGCTTTATCCTACCAATATGTCTGGATTCAGTATCACGGATGGATCAGCAGTGCTCTAATTAAAAATGATGGGTGGATTATTTATGAATCAAAGTAACTACAGATCAATACTTGAGGATCTAAACTAGATGAAGGCCAGCAACAGGAAGAATGGTGTGCTTGTTGTGCTCTTAAACACCAAGGCGTAATAGCTAAAGAGAGAGAGAGAGAGAGTAACTCAGAAGTACTCTGAAGTCGGAGGCACCACATAAAAGAAGCAACCTTCATGCAAAATCAATCAGAAGTGCCACACAAGACCCTGATTACATACAATTCACAGCAGGTGAGGTGATAAAGAAGAAAAAGTAGACACATAGAAAAGATTGTAAGTAGCAACCAGAGTCATAAGAACTTGGAACTAAGCAACTTGAGAGAAAAACTACACAATCTATGCCAGCAATTTTAAATAGTGGTGATACAATGGATTCTGTCTCATTGCAACATGTCTGATAATGATGAGGTTGACAGATTTTGCAACAGAGGTGGGTAAACTATCTCAACTTGATACCAGCATAATTTAGAAAGATGTCAGAGGTTTGCCACAGGAAAATTTATGAAATGGAAAACAGACATGAGCTGCTCAAGAAGAATATTACATTTAAATTCGGGTATTTAGATTGATTATGTTCTGTTGCCATTTGTAGTCAGTAGTTTTTGTTTTCTATTAAAGGAATTTGTTGACATGTTGAGCTTGAAGAAAGGACAGCAATTTTTGGGATGTGGTGGTGGCTTTGGGAGGAAGTGCTTTCACATGGCCAAAGGCATTAAATATTGATATTGTTTTCCGCTTAATTAGAATTTTAAACTTTCAACCATGGTGCCACGCTGGACTACCATAATTTCATATAAATTACAACTGGCAACAAAAGACTTCAAAGTGAAATTTTCTGCAACACTTAAAGTTTGAAGAACAAATGCTAGGCCATAGATATTCAAGAGAAAGGGCGGCAAATGCTATTCCTCATTTTTTAAATTTTGGTTGTATTGGAAAATAAAATCACAATGCAATAATGGTGTCGTCATTGCACAATGATGAGACCTTGGTTTAAGTGAAATTTCTAAGTATTTTAGAATTAAAACAACCTTTCCTTGTATGATTAGGTTACATCAGATAATCTGACTTTGAAACAATCATATTGAATAATGCCAGATGGAAGTGTCTGACTTGTGAAGGAGTTTCAAGTTTGACACTGCTTAGGTCTAAACTCAAACTAGAGATCGAACTAAACACATTCAGAAAGTATTACAAATATTTAAATTTATTATCTTTGCCATGATGAAGAAAGAGATCCAAAGTTTTTAAAAAAGTTTAGCTTTTGATTTGAATCTGTGTTCTTCCATTAAAATAAGGTCTAAATGTGAAGAATTGACTTTATCACAATGGGTTCCTCCTAGATCGCTTAGTCATTTTTTCACAGATATGGCACAATACCTGAAGAGTATTGCATAAACTTACTTCATAGCTCGGTTGATGTCAGAATTGATCAACTGCACCAGGAAGGGCTGTGGAGAGACATTATCACACTTGATTGAGACTTATGCCATTTAGTACCTGTTATTCAACATCTTCTTCTTCTTCTAACCAGGGCTGCGAAGCTTCACTCTGGGCAGCCAATGCCAGTTTGTAGAATCTGCATGTGTTCTGTAATTGTGAAAGACTAGTGTAAAGGGTATTATGAACAGATGGGTGGGGTGGGAGGAGTTCTTGTCTAGCTTTATGTAGTCCAGGACATTCAAGCAAGATATGCTGTACTGTCTCACATGAGTAACTGCACTTTCTACAGTGTGGTAGGTTTGTGGGTTTATTCTGTGTGGTGGTAATTCAGTCCAACATGTCCTGTTCTTAACGGGAAAGATAGTGCTTTGATCTTTTCTTTGTAGCAGATTTATATTGTCCTTGGGGTTTGGTCTATTCATCTCGGCATACATGTCCCGACCAGTCGTCCCTATAGCCCATCGGTTCAGCCAATCTTCTCTGGAGTTGTTTTTCAGAATCTGTTTTATACTTTGTATGCTAACAGGTTTGTCTATTTGTGGTTTTGATGATCCCTGTTTGGCCAGATGATCTGCCTTGTCATTTCCCGGGATATTTGTGTGCCCAGGAATCCACTGTAGAATGACATTAATATCAAAGGAGGAAATCAGATTGTGGATGACTAATGCCAATGACTGGATCTCGCTTGACTGATTCTGCTGTTCTTCTAAAGCTTGTGTGGACTGTGAGTCAGTGAATACTATCATGTCTTGGACAATATTCTCTCCAAGTTCAAACTGCTGGTGGACTAGTTCTACAGCGGTCTTATGGCTATAATCTCTGCCTCAGTTGGAACATATATTACCACAAGGAGCACAGTAACTATAGGTAGTTCCATCTGGATATTTCAGGTATATGCCGGCCAGCGAAGTAGTGGCTTTGAAAGCGGGAACCATCAGTGTAGGCATGGATAGGTTATTCAACATAGGTGGATCGTCTGGCCGAATGGATTAGAGTGGGGACCCCCATCTGGCTGACCCGGTTCAACTCCCTGATGGCTAAGGAGTTTTTTCTGTCTTTGACATAAAAAAAACATCATAATCTGAAAAGTTTCATTGCACCAGCCATGCAGCCATTATTTCACAGGCTCCCGTCCTACACCATCCTAAGACAAAGCGTTTACAGGCAGTAAGACTGTTTATTCAACAGAGACTTGTTTTGATAACAGACTGTGTGTGCTGAGTTCATGTATAGTTGGCTTTGTTGATAGCTATCTATTCACTCATGCATTTCTTATAGTAAAAATGTGTACCTTATCCAACCTTACACATCATTATGAACATAATTTCTGTTATATTTCAGAGCTTTGGCGTGAAGGTGACCATTATTGACCTGTCTACAAACATGATTGAGATTGGCTTAGAGAGAGCCAAAGAGGTTGGATGTGGCCCTGACCAGGTTGTTTTTGAGGTAGCAGATGCAACAAAGAGAGACTTTCGTCCGCATCATTTTGATGTAGTCTATAGTCGGGACACCTTTTTGCACATCAGGATAAGTTATCCTTTCAATACTTTTTGTGAGTTTTATTTTATTTATTTCTAATGTTTGTTATCAAAACTTAATTCAAAGCTAGATATATGAATTGCACTTGGAGTAAAGAGATATCAACTTAAAACATTTGCTACCTCTGAAGTACGAGACGGTTCGCCTGAATGGCAAGGGACCCCTAATGATAAGAAAGCAAGCCCTTACGCAAAACTAAGTCAGAAGCGCCACACTAGGCACTCAATGACTACGCCTGAATTCATATCAGGCGAAAGAAAACATGCAGATACATAGGAATTAGGTTCAAGACCAACAACCCAAGTGATTAGTAATTATTGGGTATATTGTTTGTTTGCTTAACCAAACATGCACTTGACTGGTATCAACTTAGAAAAGAATGTGGCAGTTCGAACAGTTAAATAACCTCAAAGTATTTTTGATATGTAAGTGACTTGTGTTTGCTTGCTCTCTCCTGTCACAGAAATGTTTACGCCCTGTGGTAAGGTGCTCATCTCAGACTACTGTTGCAGCCCTGATGAGCATTCTGAACAGTTCAAGGAATATGTCAAACAGAGAGGCTACAACCTTCTAGCTCCAGCTGCCTATGGTGCGGTAAGTAATCAAGCAAGTTTAGAACACTTTGTCTGACATTCTTATAATTTATATTTCAGTGCTACTACTCAATGCAACAACTTGACTGTGTAATTCATTCTCAAACTTACCTTTTTTGACACTTCCTTCTAAAACATTCCTATTTTATCTCATTCTTCCAAAACAATTCCCTTTTTCTGCTCTTCTGTGCTGTGGTGCTCTTCGAAGACATCACATTTACATGTGATTATTTCTATGCTTGTGCTTTATTCGATGCCCATGTTTGAAACTGATAGCATAAAGTAGGAATAAAGATCGCCAGTGTGGTACCAGGGGCCCCAAGGAAAGCAAAGAATAGTACCACTGCAACCTACAAGGCATGTCAAGAGGCGACTTTATGTAGGACCTAGGAAACTACCCTAGTAAATAAAAAGCATCGCAGAAATCGGATGTGGCTACTCTGTAGACACTAACTGGCATAACACAAATCGCTGTTAGGTTCAGATCATATACAAATCACACACAGAGTGGTTAATAAGTGGTCGATGGGAGCGCTTGAAGAAGAAGAAAGAAATAAAGATGCTTGTGATTATTGTTTAGCTGACAGTGAGATGTTTGGATGTCTGAGTAGGTTAGTTATTGTGCCAGTATTTGCCTTTTGGACTCTAGCTTCCATCTCTCTGTTGAATCTTCCATCTTCTGTAAATATACTTTCTAAATATTTGAACTCTTTTACTAAATGTGATTTATACCCCAGATTTTCTAGCAAGATTATGACCAAATTAAAATATTCCTTATTTATATCTGTCAATAGCTATTGGAAGAAGCTGGATTTATCAATGTCAAAGCTGAAGACAGATCCCAACAGTTTGCTGAAGTTCTGAGAACAGAAATTGCAAGAACACAGAGCATTAAAGATGAATTTGTGACGGTAAGACAGTAGTTGTGCTGTTTATCTTGTCTTGTTTGTGTTGTCTTGTCCCTGTTTCTGTTATCTTGTTTCTTTTGTCATGTATTGTTTCCGTTTCTCTTGTCTTTTATGGTGCCTTGTTCCCTGTTTCTGGTGCCTTGTTCCTGTTTCGTGCCTTGTTCCTGTTTCTGTGCCTTGTTCCTATTTGTGATGTTTATCTTATGATTGCTTGATTTATGTCTGCGGTGTCTTGTTCCATGTTTTAGTTGTGTTGTTTATGTCATCTTGTTCTATTTTTGTTAAGCTATTTTTGATGACTTGACCCTGTTTCAAAATGCTATATATATCCTATATTAATGTATGGCTCGGAAACATGGACAATGAACAAGCAGTTAGAAGACAGAATTGATGCATTTGAGATGTGGATATATAGAAGAATAGGCAGTTTCATGGACAGAAAACAGACAAATAAACAAGTTTTAGGAAAACTAGGCACGAAGAAACAATTATTAAGAGAAATAAAATTCAGACAAGTAAAGCATTTTGGGCACATAAAAGACATGACACCATGATAAAACATTTACTAGAGGGAAAGTTGAGGGGGAAGAGCAAGAGGAAGACCGAGAGATAAATGGGAGGAAACTTTAAGAAATGGACAGGTTACAGTCTGCAGTGTAACGCCAAGGCGAAAGACAGAGGATGCTGGGGATTCATCAGCCAACCTTCGATGTGAGACGGCACCTGATGATGACCCCTGTTTACAGTGTATTGTTCAATGTTTATGGTGTCTTTGGGTTATGTTGTTTTGTGTTGGCTTGATCATAGTTTCTGTTGACTTGTACATCACTAAGACATTACTTTAGTGGGGAACTAGCTAGGTTAAGGAAAAAAGAAGTTATGGAGGAAGAAAACCTTCCTCCAGTATGTTTTTTTTGCAGTGTCAAGTCTTCTTTATGTGTCCAAGATTTTTAGTTTACATGTGACCTATCTATTGAATATTTTTCTTCTTTTGAACAGGAATTTGATGAGGCTGTATATAATTACATTATTGATGGATGGAAAGATAAACAGAAACGTGTAGAGTTGGGTGACCAAAGATTTGGGTTATTCTATGGAGAGAAACCTTTAATAGACACTTCAATAAATGATGGTATCACACCCCCCAAATCATTGATCACTAGAGTTATTTTTACATGTCTTTCATATTCTGACTAACTCTTTCAACTTCCAACAGTTGCCAGGGAAATTTGTGAGGACAATTTGTTTAATGCAGAGAAATTTGTTTGAATGGTCACAGAGCGTTTGAGAGATTCAGTGATGCTTGTTTTACTTTTTAATAATGTTTATTTGTAACAAATTCAGGTTCTTCCTTCCTTTCTTTTGTTCACTTGAAATATTGTCTTTATATACAACATTGTCTCTTGTATCAACTTCACTGTCTATTGTAGCTCACACAGACGTCTGTGTAGTTTTCTGTCCAGTGTTGTTTCGTTAGGCCAGTGAGTTTGCTCAGTATATCATATCGGGGCATTCTGAAGTATGTGCCTGCAGTCTGATGTGCCTGTCTACATGCACGTACACATGGCTGAATTCCAACCTTGAATGTTGTATACATGTGGCTGCAGAGTCGATTGTATCCTGTTCTGAGGTGCAGAATGACAACTTGTTCTAATCTGCTCATAAGATAGTAGTCTTGTGTTGTTACTGGTGACTTTCTGATTGATTTAATCATCCTTTTTATTTTGGTGATAGGTAACTAGCACATCCGGTTGCTCCCTGCATCACCTTCCTTGGCCAATCAGTCTGATGTTTCATTTCCTGGTATTCCACAGTGATTCAGGTTCTAACAATTATCTTAGATTGATTTCTTTTATCAATGTAAAAAAATTAGATATTTGTGGGGTCTAAATTATACTGACTAGATTTAAATTGGGAGTGTACATGGTTCAGTCGGAAAAGGCACACCTGTATGGCAAGGGACACTGATAAAGAAAGCAGGCCTTCACACAAAAATCAGTCAAAAGCACCATACCAGACTATGCTTGAATTCATAGTGGCGAATGCAAGAAAAGTGACAGGGGACTGAATTTGCTTACAAAGCAGACTGTTCAAATCTTGGTAGTATTATGATGTTCTTCATTGTCTCAGAGACAGCATGTTCTATGAGAACACTAAAATTTATGTTTACATGACACATTTTGGATATCACATCTGTTAGAGCAGACATATTCTGTCTTTGATGGAGATTGACTTTTATCAAAACTGTGTTACATTTATTTTCATACTTATTATATATGTTTATATTACATTTTGCAGATTTGTTTGTATTTTACCTTCTTTTATGTATACTATTTGAAATAGAGCATAATTAAAATATAACTTAATTTTGCTGAGGAAATCCCTTTCAACCAAGACATTTGTCATAATGGTTATATTATGGTGTCTGAACATGAAATAATAAATGGCACATTAATTATTATTTGTATTCATTCTTACCAACCAAGTCAACAACTCCTTGTGATCTTCGTGGTTTGTGCTGATGAGAGTTTGGGTACGTTGGACTCCCATTAGACCCCTACACATGTAGAACAAGCACATTAGTTACATCATTGATGGTTCTATGGGCATTAGACAAATCCAGACATAAAAGAATCTTCACAGGCTTAGTTAGCAGAATTATGATACAGTAGAATCCATTTCATTGTTGGCAGACAGACAATATGTGGGTCCTTGTTCAAATTGAGCATGTAAAACAACCCTTGGTAGTTGGAAATCTATGAATATGTTTAAAAACTGCTGTTTGGACAAAAACATCAATTTCAACGTTCCTACAACTTTCACCATTCTCAAATTATATCAGGGACCAATGCTGATGCTACATAAGCTCATGCACTGCCAGGCTAGTGAAATGATCTTTCAGTGTGTGAGATGGAAGATCAGAGCACACATGGTTATTCAACAAAGTGTAATGATGATTGTCCTAACCTTTCAGTAAGCTTTAGTGCACAATATGTGATTGCAGTATCAGTTGCATTATGTTATATTGTTGGTGCACCCATACCAAAAGTTGCAACAACTGACTGATCCCTTCTGATGATATTGCAGAGATATATACATCACATATATATATATATATATATATATATACTGTATATAGTACCATCTTCTGTTATGTAAATCTACGATACTTCATGTTCTATCAATGTTTATGTCAGCTCATGAAGGCTCACTGGGAAGATTGTTTATATTTATATATATATATATATATATATATAAAATCCACTTGTGTCTCTTTTATTCTTTTATTGAAATCTGTTCGATTGATTACAAGTCAGTCAGTGTGCATGATTTTTTTTTTTTAAATTGAAGATAATAAATACCTCATGAAATCAAAAATAAAAATGTATTTTGAATATTTGGCAGAGTCTGGGTTTCAATCAAGTTTTTTTTTGTCAAATGTCTGTTTTTATTCATTGAATGTTATTTCGAGTTTTTGTTCATTAAAAGTCGATGTGTTTTTGTTCATCTTGCACGTTAGTGAGCTTCAGTTTGTCTTAGACATAAGTGTTTCAGTTCATTACATATGTCAGTGTGTTTCTGTTTGTCTTGCATGTCAGTTCATATTTCTTGAATATTCACTTATTGACTGGTTCTTTGTGATCTGCCCAATAGTCATAAAATGTATGTATTATCTATGTGCGGTTATATGTTACATAGGGTCTGCTAGCAGTTTCTCCACACTGCTTTATTCTGGGCAACTCGTTCAAACTGTTTTATGGAATCGAGTCCAATATTTCCCACTTTTCTAAGTGCAGTTCGTTTCAGGTTTTCCCTTGGTGTACTTTCTTCCTTGGATCCTTTTCCTCCCACTTCAATGTCTGCTTTGTGATTCTTTGTTCTCGGGAAAGCTAAAGGCTAGGAAGTAAACCTAATCAAAAATGCCCTGTAGGTCAGCACGGTTATGTAGAAAGCTAGAGGAGTAAACCTTGACCACAAATCTGGAGGGAGGGACTCTAAGGCAGTTGATAATTATGTGTATATTCTATCTTCTGACATCCACTGCTTGATTCCAAACGTATGGGCTCTTTTGTCTTTCCTTTGGATTAAACAATAGGCTAGAGAGGGGTGTGTGTGCAAAATCGGCAAGGCACATTACCTATATCAGGCTAGTCACAAATAGACACTTCATCCTTGCTTTTAGCTCGAACTTCTTGAGCGATCTATATCAATCACTTCTACCAAGAGCGATTGTACGCTGTGCAATTATGCGCCTACAAGTAGGCCAGCAAATCCGATTTCTGCGATGATTTTTATTTAATAGGGTAGCTTCACTAAGCCCCTACCTCAGTCGCTTCTTACAACATGCCTTGTAGGTCGCAGTGTTACTATTCTTTGCTACCGGCAACACACAGTCAGCTCGGACAATACGGAAAGCAACAGGCATTGACCATCTGTAAAGACGGAAAAGACCATATATACATATATATATATAAATATAATAACAACAATGAACATTGGTGCAAAAACAATTTAATTTAAAAAATATGTAATACAGTGGTATTTTTGTTGACACAAATTTATTTAAACGATATATGCGCAGTATGTCACTCGGAAAATTCAGAAAACAAATCTATCTTTTCTTAGCACTTTCCAGCAAATATGATCACGGTGAGATTGACGTAGTTAGTTTTTTGTGGTTTTTTCCGATCTAGAAGCACTTGAGCTGAAAGCTCTTCGGCTCGGTGTCATGGACATCGTAACCTTTCGGCTTGGTGCCACGAACACCGTAAATCTGGGGAACCTGTAGCTTTTCTGCCAGTCCGCGGAGTTGAACCCGCACATACAGAGGACTTGTCACCCGTTGTCCAACGCGCTACGAACACGCTGGGAACGCGGGCGACGTAGTTAGTTAAGAATCCCCTTAATTTTTGCCCAAATGCGTATTTTGGTATACCAAACCATGACACGACACTGGACAATAACCCGGTGTGACGACAAAAGAAGAAAGAAGAAACCATGACTGTTCAATGGCTGGTGTCGTCCGTTTTCTATATATGAATGATATAACGCGTCACGAGGACGTCAAACCTTGACACAACGCGTCACAAAGACCTTGACACGATTTCCAGTTCAGCGAGCCAATTTCGAGTAGACACTTTCGACCCGTCACACTTGGTTTGACTGCAAGCGATTCAACGTATCAACTCCTATCCGGAATGGCCTCACCTAGTCAGAAAAAGTAACAGCATAAACATGCACTTTATTCAGATCAGACCATAAGCAAGCTGCATTGAATGGCTGGAAAGTGATCAACAAAGAACGATTTAACGAGAAAGAACGAAAGATGTAAGAGAATGTCAGGCAAACCAAAGGATAACCTTAGGTCGAAGTCATTCGGATGCGCATGTCCTACGAGGATCACAAGGAATGAGGTGCAGCGTATTCACGTTCTCGGTGCGAACGACACAGATCACAAAGCGTAGTTAACTTGGTTTGTAAAAGCTGACGCAAAGAAGCTGCAGAATGAATCCACTGTTTTTTTTCCAGGAGGTCAAAACCCTCATACAGAGAAAATCTGCAGTAGACAGGAAGACAAACACTGGATATGATTATGGAAAAGACTTCCTCAAAGATCTAAGAACAAACCAGGTCATCATATTTCGCCTACTTACCGGACACTGCAGACTCAACACACACTTACAAAGACTAGGAATGTCAAACAGCTCTCTGCCAGTGTCAGCAGGCGGAACAGACACCGGAGAATGTCCTGCAAGACTGTCCTCTCCTGGGTGAGCTGAGAAGCAACATGTGGCCACACCTAGTCGACCTGAAAACTAAGCTTTGAGGAAAATCCACGGTAAATTAAGCGCATGACCAGAGATCGCTGAAGAAGAAGAATCTACAATGGTAATTTTGTTTTTTGTTCAATTTTATCTTTGTGGAAATCTTATTCTTTATTCACGTCTACTTTGTTATTCTGCTTTATTTATTTATTATATAGTGGATTAAAAGCCCATTTAAGCCAAGACACTCTTTTCAACTTAAGAGCGCAACCTAAGAGGTCAACATACATTAAAAAAATAACTCATTGCGGAGAATCCGTATTTTTTAACTATACCACTTACTTATACTTGCATAATCTTAATAACGAGAGACTGTACATACCGGATGTACATATAGTTAGTGATGTATGATAGACTATTGGTAAGTATTCGTGACGACGACACACACTTTACTTACACACATGACTTGAAGACGTTACAATTTTTAGACACAACATCACCATTCTGCCACGAAAAGTCCGCATGTGTCTTCTCTGTAAGCTCATGTGGCAGAATGGTCCAGGAAGTCAGTGGTGCATTTAGTATGACAACAAGCAGCATGGCAAAGGAGGTACTGGTGGTGACTAATGCAATACTCTGACTGGAGTCACAAAACTACACTCATGCGTGCATTCTGAGTGATTCATTGAACATGATCCGAAAAGTGGAGGCTGGTTCGGTGCGCAGGCAATGGACTGAATCTCTACAAGTGTCAACAATTTGCAGAATTACACATATCTTCGTTCCGGGGCACATGGCTGTCGTTGGCAATGGGAGAGCAGACAGGCTGACTGGTTCTGCCACCATATCAGCGGGCCAGTCAATGGATAGAGCTGATATTTTGAACGCCCTCATAGAGTATGGCCGCACAGAAGATTTTCATTTAAACCAATTCACGCCAATTACCAGGTTGCAGTAGCTGAGTTTGAAAATTGTAGTAGCAAGAAAAGAACATAACAGGTATATGAGTAGGCTCATAAATCAAAATCTTCAGCTCGGTGCCATGGACATCGTTACCCGTCGGTTCGGTGCCATGAACACCGTAAATCTGGAGAACCTGTGACTTTTCTGCCAGCCCGCGGTATTGAACCGCACTCACAGGGGCTTGTCACCCGTCGTCCAACGCGCTACGAACACGCTGGGCAGGCGGACAAATGAACTGTTAAAGAAAAGTCACCAATGTTACAAGACGAGATAGAATGAAAAATTGGAACATTAGAAATGTCGTTATAATTTTTTTATTCCCGATCTAGAAGCACTTGAGCTTTCAGCTATTCTGCTCCGTGCCATGGACATCGTAACCCTTCGGTTGGGTACCACGAACACCGTAAATCTGGAGAACCAGGGTTTTTCTGCCAGCCCTCGGAATCGAGCCCGCACTCACAAAGGGCTTGTTACACCGTCGTCCAACGCGCTACGAATACGCTGGCAGGCTGGCTCGTTGGAACCAAACCATGCATCCAACATATTAGAAAACGTTCGGTCATTATTTATACAATCTCGCGCATATAAAAACCGGCAACGAGGACGCAGCTCACAAGGAAGACCAAGAACCAGATGGATAGATAATATCATAAATATCCTGTGACATCAAAGACTAAACAACTAGAGATGCAACACACCTGGCACATGATAGAAAACTGAAACTCCAACGCCGCTTCACGACATATGTGGATAAGACAAGACAGTTTGTCTCGAGTTAACGCACCGCATGGACATGCGAAGGGAGGTTATCTAGAAATATCTGAGACTGTCTTTAGGTAAGTTGAATCAAAGCCAACTATAAACTTATGGGCCTTCGGACTCAGGTAAGAATTATGGAAATCAGACCCCAAACTACTCCAGGTGACCTCGCATTCCAGTATTGGTGTATATACTGTAGTCGAATTCATTTTAAAATCAACACAAAATGTTAAATCTAAGTTATATTATGCAACAAGTTAAGTTTAACAATAAGGAATATATCAATATTATGAATTATTTTCACCAATAAATAACCATAGACTCACAGAATTGAGTAAAATTGCAAAAAGCTTTCAGTGTTCTATCAAACATCTATATTTTCCGGCCCCCTTTTTGATCTAGGTCAAGGAACCTCAGTCAGTTGTCTGGCCTAGTTATCTAGTTGGCTGTGGTTGAGTTTAAGGGAGATAATAACTGGCAGACTAAGTCAAGTATAAGTATACTTTGAATATAGTGGTTTCCCTTTATCGCAAAGGGCACATAACAAGAATTTTTAAAAAAGAACCCATTTTCATACCTAGCTCGAGGTATTTTATGGAATATGGTGTTAGGTCCGTATTGTTTTTACCGTCGTCACATGAAGGATGATGTGGTCAACATCACGCCAGCCGCCTTTACTTCACATTGCTTTTCCTGGTGCCCAATTGTGGCTGGGTCGACCTGAGAACCGTTTCTGTCGGGGAAAAAATTCCTAGCCCCTGTAGAATTGAACCCAAACCACACGCCTATGAAGCAAGTTCACTAGCAGCTACGCTGCTGTGGCTCTCTGATAACAAGAAGACAAACCATTAGTATTTGCAACAAAATTAATATTTCATCGAAACAAAATATTTAACCCCTTCGCACGTTGCAATACAAATTTTCTTGATGTATTTTTTTCTACACGTATTTTCTTTATGTTGTTTGTGTGTTTGCTATCTAGCATATAAATCATCATTAAATCAAGGCACTCCTCTTTCAACCTAAGGACTAACATTGTTTTGGTTATATCAGATCGTGTAGGACAACAAACATGAAAAATAAGAATGAATTATTTTTCGGAGAATCCAAGTAGTTATAATATAACTTTTGAAACAGCGTATTGACTTTCTATTTAATTGTTATTCATGAATAACGTTAACGTATTAAGCTTTTAACACAGTGTATTGGAATCTAACAATATTGCTGAGCACGAAGAGTGATGCTGTAGGGATCTTTTCACATCATGTATTGTCATCAAACTAGAATAGGGGAACTGAGATGGTATGATAAGATTACGAACGAGGAACTCAGAGAAAGAACTAAGCAGATACCAGTGGAGAAAGAGATCAGGAAGAGACTCTGGCGATCTATATGACATACATTGAGAATACCGACTGGAAGCATAGCAAAATAGGCACTGTTTTGGAACCCGCCGGGAAAGAGGAGTAGAGGAAGGCCTAGACATACCTGGAGAAGAGAGCTGGGGACATATTAAAAGGATAGGTAAAACATGGAAAGAATTGGAAAGGATTGCAGGAGAGAGGAAGAGCTGGAAGAAGTTTGTTGAAGACCTGTGTTGGAAGTTGAAAGGTGAAGGAGAAAATTGTTGTCAAACATAATTGTTAATCACATGAAAATGGTGATGTTTTAGCGCTGTGTATTGTCGTTTAGGATAGTTGTTGAAAATGAATAATAGCCACTCATCGCAAGTGATGATGACAACAGCCTCAGGCGTGTGTTGTTGCGCCTCTCCGGTGTGTACAGAGATGACTGTAGAGTTCAATCCTGGAACACCGTCCCCAACAACAAGTGGGGCATACATGATCAGAGTTGAGCATATGTGTTCTACCTTTTCATACAGCTCTTTTTATATGAGCCTTAACAACACTACTATTCTCTTCTATGCGAGTTCCTCTTGTGTTGCTACAGCTCCACAGTTGGCCGGTCTTGTGCAAGGGATTCCCAGCACGTGCTATCCACATCGAAGCATTTTAGAGACGACTAAAGAGTGTCTTTAAATCTTTTTTCGATCTTGAATCTTAAAAGCCGCCCATTGCAAGCAATGATGACAACAGCATCAGACGTGTGCTGCTGCACCTCTCTGTGTGTGCGGAGGTGACTGTAGAGTTCAATCCAAGAACACAATCCTCTACCACAGGTGAGGCATTCATGATCAAGGTTAGACATGTGGGTGTTGTGTGTTCTGTTTTTCCGCAGCTCGTTTTCTTCTGTGCCTCAACGTCACGACTATTCTCAGCTATGCGGTCTTGAATAATGTTGATGTGTCGAACTTTTCACACTGTATAATGGGATCAAACTTTATTATTTATCATTGTTTTAGGACAATATAAAGTGAAAATATATATTGGTGATGTTGGTTCACCAAGTACTTGATTAGCACAAGAAGTCGATCTACCTTTGGGACTTTCCTGTATTAGCACATGTTTTCTATTTGTAGTAGCAGAGTTTGTTGGCTCACGAAGTACTTGATTAACGCAAGCAGTTGATATGATATTGACTCACGAAGTACTTGATTAACGCAAGCAGTTGATTTGATCTTGGCTCAACAAGTACTTGATTAATGCAAGCAGTTGATATGATATTGACTCACGAAGTGATTGATTAATGCAAGCAGTTGATATGATATTGACTCACGAAGTGCTTGATTAGTGCAAGAAGTTGATCTGATGTTGGCTCAACAAGTACTTGATTAACGCAAGCAGTTGATTTGATATGGACTCACGAAGTGATTGATTAATGCAAGCAGTTGATATGATATTGACTCACAAAGTGATTGATTAATGCAAGCAGTTGATATGATATTGACTCACGAAGTGATTGATTAATGCAAGCAGTTGATATGATATTGACTCACGAAGTGATTGATTAATGCAAGCAGTTGATATGATATTGACTCACGAAGTGATTGATTAATGCAAGCAGTTGATCTGACGTTGGCTCAACAAGTACTTGATTAGCGCAAGCAGTTGATCTGACCTTGGCTCAACAAGTACTTGATTAGCGCAAGAAGTTGATATGATATTGACTCACGAAGTGATTGATTAATGCAAGCAGTTGATATGATATTGACTCACGAAGTGATTGATTAATGCAAGCAGTTGATCTGATGTTGGCTCAACAAGTACTTGATTAGCGCAAGCAGTTGATCTGATCTTGGCTCAACAAGTACTTGATTAGCGCAAGAAGTTGATTTGATATTGACTCACGAAGTGATTGATTAAGGCAAGAAGTTGATCTGATGTTGGCCACCAAGCACTTGATCAGAGCAAGAAGTTGATCAGACTTTGAGGTTTTCCTGTGTTACCACACGTTTCCCACTTGCTGCAGATGTTGTTGCAACGATGATATGAAAAGAATTCTGCTATCGAATGTGTGGACCCATCTAACGATCCGAATTTGGAGTCTGTGGAATGGATTATTGGGTTTGTGAGTGTGTAACCGTGTCCGTTGTTCACGCCTTGAAGGCTGCAGACAACCACATTTTTCGTAAAATGCCAGGTAAAGTGACTGAACGCCTGAGCTATGCTTGTAATGTTTTCACGAGTCGTATAACACTCTTCGGCTACGCCAGTTTCGTGAAAGATCTTTTTACCTCCTTTATTATCTCCACAGTTTTCAGTTTTTGATTTCGGAATGATTTGAACAGCAGCAGAAGAGCCAAGATTTGCGTCAAATCGATGAAACATTCCTTCAATGAATGGTTCAATTGTAACGAACTCGTTGACTTTCAAACGTTTATCGTGAGGTTTCAACCACCGAAACAAACAGGCGAGGTCTGAAACTCTTTTCATTTGAGTTAGCATTGGAATCTGAAACGTTATGGCTTTATAACCAAGATATTTATTGAACTCTTTAGCAAGTTTCTGAGCCTCAGTTGCTCTTCTCATCATGTCAGCCCAATCCTTCTCTTCTGCGACTGTATCTAACATTGCTCGAACAACACAGAATTGACCCCGTAAGTGTCCGTCTCCATTCATCAGACCTTTGTAGAATGAATACGAGGAGCCTTCATAGAATGGATACAGCTCAAAACTGGCCGAATAATCGTCATTGTTGTTGCCTGATTCAGACAGTCGAGTGACATTGTCTCTCTCTAAAAACACTATTCTCATGATGGCGACTGGTACTTCAATACTTCCAGCAGGATATTTTCAACAAACGGAAAGTAACACAATTGCTTAATTACTTTCGAATTTTTAGGTAACTTAATAATTATATATCTACGTTTGTACTGATTTGATTTCAACGTCGGAAATTAAAGTTTTCGTTACAGTAAAACAATTGAACAAATAATTGAATTAGCATCAGTGCATATTTCTTGACGGTATCCTTGCAGCAGTTATTCCGTACACTCTTCGTGAGTCCCTTGACAAGAAGTCGTTCATATATTGTCTTTACAAAGTCATGTATTAATAAGAAATGCAGAAGCTATATGTCACACACAAATGGTATTAAATATGACAGAGATAATCACAGTCTACGATGAGCGATGACTAAATTTAACGATCAGAGCACAATTTGTTGTAATACACACTACCTTGGAATCTCTGTTTCGATTTGCACACGGGTCTATATAGTTCATGTGGGCGTCTGTAGCTTAAGCGGTAGTTCACAATACAAGCGTACCTAGTTCAAACTCCGCTGCAGGCAGTTGTAAAGGATATGCCTCGATTTGTGTCGATATAGTTCTTAAACACACATTTCGTCTCACGGATACGTTGTATTTAGCGAATAATAAGGCAAACTACTTGCAGACAGTATTTACAGCTGGGAACACGGAGAGCCACACATACCGATATAATAATTCACTGTATCCTTTGCAATCTTCAGCTGTCTAAATTCGTCTTTTCCCTGGACTAAGATACAATTTGATGAGAGATTGTAAGGCTGAAACAGTGATACTCTTCCTCACTTTAGTTTTATATAAAGCCTCAGTTGCACCGTCAGATCCGGTGTTGTGTACTTCACATGTTATATAAATGTATCTGCTAGATCACGACCACAGTTTCATTCGAAAACACTATGTAGCTGGTACAGTATATATAGTAGCGAAAGCTGCTGTCACAATTCTAGCGATCAACAACTATTACTAGTATATATGAAAAAAGTGTTGATATTACAAACCAGTTGATCCGTTTAGATGAATTTCTTTTGAATCACAACAGAACTGGCAAGCATTAGTCGCATTGAATTATGTCTGCACGTTTACGTTTGCACACCTCCTATGTGAATAACAGTGTTACCTTACGATGAGTAAAGACTGGAACTGCTGAGCTGTTTTCGCCACTCTGCGACACCGTTTACGGGTTTTGTTACCCAAGCGGGAAAGTATATTGAGTTATGATGAAATTATTATTTGTCAAGTGGTTCGGTCATTTCCGTAACAATCTGGAACAATAAAGAAAAGAAAATGTTTAAAAAAAAGATAACAAACACTTGACATATCATATTAACATCTTATCTTATGTTCATAGACGTCTTGAAGTGTCGTGGGGAGTGGTCTTTTAAAAAAAAATCTTTGGCCAGATGTTTTGCATCTGTAGCTGAAAGTCCTGACAAGTAATTGCTGACAAGTGATGGGAATATTATAAAAGAAATTAAAAGAAGTATGAGAAATGTTTTGCAAAAACGAAAGAAAAACTAACAAACGTATGGAAGGGAACTGACACAAGAACCAATTTCAAGTGTTAAAGATGCCTGTGCGTTGCCGGAAGCAAAGAATAGTAACACTGCGATCTACAAAACATATCGTAAGAGGCGACTGAGGATGCTACCTAGTAAATAAAAAGCGTCGTAGAAGTCGGATGTGCTGAAATATTTGTAGACAAATAACGGGCACAACATACAATCGCTCTTAGGCACACATGATCATATACAAATCACCACAAAGAGTGGTTTAACAAGTGGTCGATATGGAACGTTCCAAGAAGAAAGTGAAGAAGAAGAAGAAGTGTTTAAGAGCCTGCGCTTTTACCTTGGTAACATATCGTTGTGAGACTTGGACCACTGGCAAAGTGGCAGAGAAGATCATTGATGACTGAATGCAAATTCTACAGAAGAGTACTTAGAATATCATGCATGGACAATTCTTTGGTCTCTTCGCGACTCTCTGTTGGATGAGGACACTAAAATCGATGTTGAATTGATCAAGCGACTTAAGCAGTTTGGAGTTACCCGTTGTTCAAGTCGAACTGGATGCCTGAGAGGCAGAGTGAGAGGTGTGTTTAATCAGCGAGCCACAGGAACCATCAGTATGCATACTCTTCGATATCTGTTGGGGAGACTGAGCACCTATGGGTCTGCCCGGAGTGCAATGACGTCAGTTTAGTAACCAATAACCAATAACCAATAAAAGCATGGACAGAGCAAGAATAAATGCTTCTGTTCTGCAACAGCTCGATATTGAAGAGAGTTGGTTGTCAAAGAACACAAAAATAAGGAAAATTAAATATTTCGGACACATCAACGACATGAGTGCATAGAGAAGATAATTTTGGAGGAAATGGTGCCTGGAAGAAGAATGAGAGGAAGACCTAGAAGACGATGGGTGCAAGATACCATTGACGATCTGAGAATGACTGCTGCTGACGTCGGTCATCTAGCACATAACAGAGAGTTTTTCTGGACTGCTGTCATGGGAGCCAAGTTCTTGAAGGGACAAACTACTTAATGATAATTATGAGCTTATAGTCCAGTGCTGCCCAACGTTTTTATATATTGGGGCGCATCCGGCAGGTGGTTGTGAAGGCGCAGACGCCATTTGGCGATTGAAATAATAATAATAACAATAGTAATATTAATATAGTTGAAATGTTGACGCTTTCTCCGGTGAAAAAATAAATGGTGGTGTTAGAGAACAGTAGAATGATTACAGAATTAACAAGATTGCAATAGCGAGAAGATTCTGTTCATGGCAGTGTTGCAAAACAAGTTGAAAAAATAATGTTTTCTTGAAATTTGATTAACGTTAAAACCGACAGAGTAAAATAGGGCGCCGAAGTGTATCTTCTTCTTCTTTGCGTTCGTTCTTTACGACCAATTTTAATCACTCTTTGTGATATGTTTGATCTTTGCCAAGAACGTGTATACGTTGCACATTGGTTTGGTAGGCCCCTAAACGCTAGACTTCTACACGTTTAGGACATGTGCATCCGATTTCAGCCAAACCTCCTTATTCACCTCTTACGACAGTGTATGATACGGGGTGCTGTGTTGGGCAGCGATGTGATAGTCCATGTCGTCTAAATATCTCCGTTATATTATATATCCATCAAGTTCTCGTTCTTCCTAGTTTCCTGAGACCCTGTTATCAAATTGTTATATTCACGTGGTGGTAGATTCTTTCGGCAGTTGATTCATCCGGTGACCGACAACCTTGTAGGATGTGTTCGGTCGTCTGTGATGTCTGTCCACATGCACATGTCTATGATGGAACCAGTCTTAGTCTGTGTGATTGTTCAGTCTATTGTGTCCAGTTCTGAATCAAAATAATATCACCTGCCTCGCTCTATCTAGAATCTAGATAGTGGTAATTATCTTTGTTTACCTTTTAAGTCAGCGAAGACTCGCCTGCATGTCGGGGACACCAGTAAAATGGTATAAGCAGGACTTCACGCAAAAATCAGCCAGAAGCACTATACCAGGCGTCATGGCTAACGCCTGAATTCACAGCGGGCGAGCACAGAAGAAGAAGAAGATCTCTTTGTTTGTCTTATTTTCTAATAGCTTTTGATGAGTATTTTCTTTTTCTGGAAAGCGATTATTTGATTTATTTGTTTCTGTGTTGCTCTCTCTTTTGCTAATTTGTCTGCTCTCTCGTTTCCTGGTATGTCACAGTGTAATGGCACTGCAGTACCACCCTTCGTTTAGTATTCAGCTCACTGGAATCACTTCTTCTTCTTCTTGCGCTCTGTATAAATTCAGACGTAGCCAGTGCGCTTGGTATGGCGCTTCTGAGTGATTTTTGTGCGAAGGTTTGCTTTTCAGGTTATTAGTGAAATAAACAGCGTTAGTCCCTCGCCATACAGGAGTACCTTTTCCGACTTCAGAGGTATCTTGGTTCATTTAAAGAAATGAACAAGCTGACAAGCTAGCTAAAGAAGGAAGGCGACTACCACAGACTGATCTCAAGATCAGTTATGAGGAGGCCAGAACAATCATCGGCTGGCAGTATAAAGACAAATGGTCGAAAGACCATCCACAGTACAACAACAGTGACGGGTACTATGGTCTATCTCGTAGCGAACAAGTTGCTATATTCCGCCTCCGTACCGGCCACAACAAACTTCGCGCCCACATGTTTAACAAATTTAAAATTGGCACAACTAGCCTGTGCCCCTGCGAAGAGGCGGACATGACGGCAGAGCACATACTGCAAGATTGCCAATTGATAGTAGGTCTAAGAAAAGAAACCTGGCCCGAAAACACCGAGCTTCGCAAGAAGCTGTACAGAGGGAAGGAGTCCCTTAAAACCACGGTAGCATTCATGATCAAATCTGGTTCATCGGTCTAGGCGGGGATCGAGAGAGAGAGATGATTTAAAAACTATAGAGAATAAGAAGAAAAAGACTACTAAAAAGAGAGCGGATACGAAGTATGGAAGAAGACATGCATGAAATACCTCTGACATGGATCCTTGAGAGCCACATAAAGACAGCGCGACCCGAAGAGTCCGTGTAGAAGATTCATGTACTATATCAGGCATGACAAGAAATAAGTAGTAACTAATACTATTTTGTGAGATACTATATATACATATATATTGTGCGTTTTAATCTCTGATTGAAGCATAGACACTCAACCAACTCATGCCAAGTCTTCCTATCTTTAGCTATCTCTTGTATCTCCTTCCACTTTTTCTGTATATCGTTAATCTCTCGTAACAATCGTTTCTCCATGTATTTCTAGGCTTCCCTCTCTTTCACTTTCTCTGTAGGTTCCAGGAAATAGCACTTCTTGTTATATTCCCCTCAGATTTACGATATTATATAGCAGATGGTAATATATTGTAAAGTTGGAAGGTGCTGCAGAAGAGCAACCGAACGTACCATATACTTATAACAAAAGAAAATGATCATTAAATCAATTAGAAATAAACAAATGCTAACAAAGGACGACTACCAGGATATGAGCAGATTAAACAATTTGTCGTTATGTGCTTCGTAACAGGATACAATCGACTCCACATCCACATGTATACACAATTTAAGACTGATAATTCAGTCATATGTACATGTGAACATAGAACCCAGACTACAAATCACATACTTGAAGACTGCCTTTTAGTATGATATACTTAGGCGAACTCACTGGCCTAGTGAAACAATACGGGAAAGAAAGCCATGCGGATCTCTATTTGAGCTACAAAAGACAACGAATGTTACACAATAGACAACGTTGAATAATAGACAATATTTCAAGTGAAAGAAATATGAATATATAGACAATATTTCAAACTAACGAAAGAAATATGAATAATAGACAATATTTCAAGCTAAAGAAAGAAATATGAATATATAGACAATATTTCAAGCTAACGAAAGAAATATGAATATATAGACAATATTTCAAACTAACGAAAGAAATATGAATATATAGACAATATTTCAAGCTAAAGAAAGAAATATGAATATATAGACAATATTTCAACTAACAAGAAAAGAAATATGCAATCTTTCTTTATTTCATTTTCTCGAATCTGTATGCTTCTACGGAAAGTTGCAATGTCAGGAAGAAAATTTCTAAAAAGGGCACCTACGAAGAAATATGAATATATAGATTCTTCGTCGACCTTGTCAAATTTCCTGAGGTCCATCTTTTAGCTAGAGATGGCAATTTTACTTTGTACCCATTTATGGAAGTAGCTATTGCTTGGGATGCAATTGTCTGATGGTAATCTGTTAAGTGGATCGAACCATTTAATTTGTTAGTTTTAGTGAAGTCTAGTACTGATGTTGTAACCACTTTTTCCTGATGTCTTCATTTTCAACTACGAAAGTCTCTTCATAAGTATAAATAGCATTTCAGCTGAAAAAATATGAATATATAGACAATATTTCAAGTGAAAGAAATATGAATATATAGACAATATTTCAAGCTAACAGAATTGTTTAAAGAAAGATGAATATATAGACAATATTTCAAACTAACGAAAGAAAGATGAACATATAGACAATATTTCTAGCAAACGAAAGAAAAAAGTGACCAATTATAAGCTACTCACAATAAGCGCACTAAAAAAAACCCAGCTCACCTTATTTTACAATCTAGAACACGCAAGACCTCGATACTGGTGCTGTGTATATATACAATGCATTCATATCAGATGAGGTACCATCTCCACAGCGAAGGCTGGCTATAACAAACCTTCAACATAATCTGTTTCTTATAATGGTTACACATTCTGTCAAACAATTCTGTCCCAGTTATGTGTTTAGTTGAATAAACCACCAGAGGAAGTAAATCGATATGATTACGAAACAACGATGCCATAACAAATGCACGCTTTTGAATTAATGCACTTCCGTGCATGCGCAAATGTTTAAACTTTATTCGATACACTTAAAAGTTATCAAGGCCAGGTGTGTACAGTTACAATGTGAAAGAGAGCTATGGAAACAGCTGAATCTAGTACGCGTGTGTTGTTAGTTACCTGCTGCTGCGAGCTTTTCCTGTGTTGATAACATTACATTTATCCTTGTTTCTAGTAGACACGACCGTCCGTTTAAAAACGACTGGAAGTTGAGTGGAAAGTAGGATAGGGGGAGAGAACCTGAGATTTGCAGGAAAGTACAATGTTGTTGTCTGGATGTAGACAGGTGTATAGCAGTTTGACAGTAGCAAGGAAAATAAACTAATAATCAGATATGAAAAGTAACAAAAATTATAGTATTTTTTCTATGATTGTTTCAGGTTGAGGGTTCAAATCTTGACCGAGTCACGTATGCATTTTTTCATGAGATCGCTAAGATTGTTGCTGGAGCTACGGAGTTCGTGCTTTGTGCGACACTTTGGACCATCGCTGCCGACAGGGACGTAGCTATATGGGGAAACCCGATGCAATGAAGTAAATCCTTCGACTTTCGACCTTTAAGTAGTTACGATATTCCTCTTGTACCGTTACATTTTACATAAGGCTTGCAAGCAATTTCTCCATACCGATCTATTCTGGGTCTTCTTCTCTTCCACCATTTACTTCTTTATAGAAGTGGGGGAGCATAGTGATCTTGTGTGTGCTTGTTTTAAGGCACTTTGTAAGCTGATATTCATTTTTGTTAGGCTGTTCTTTATGTCGTCACTCCATCTTTTGCGTTGTCTTCCTCTTGCTTTGTACTCATTATACTTTTTCTGTATGGCTCTCTGTGGTAGGCGATACCAGGGCATTCTTGTCTGGTATCCAAACCATTTAATCTGTTGTTCTGTTATGAATTGCATGACTGGTTTCACATTCAGTCTTCTGATTTCTTCATTTCTAATTTGGTCTCTTATGGGTAATACCTATTCTGGGTAACTCATTCAATCTATTCTTAGAATGAGTTCTAGAGTTCTAAAGTTCTAACTTTTTTCAGGAAAGTTTGTTTCAGGGTTTCCTAAATTCTCCACATTCCTTAAGAACAGTAAAACTATGTATGACCAGCAGCAATCTCGTGGTGGGGGATGACCACAGTGATCCCTACTCTCGCCCGAGTGGTTACCGGGCCCAAATTTGGGATGTAAAGAATAGAACCACTGTTACCTGCCATGCATGTCGTAAGAGGCGACTAAGGAGGTTTGGCTGAAATCGGATGCACATGTCCTAAACGTGCAGAAGTCTATGCGTTTAGGGGCCTACCAAACCAATGTGCAACGTATACACGTTCTTGGCAATGATAAAACATATCACAAAGAGTGATTAAAATTGGTCGTAAAAATGAACACAAAGAAGAAGAAGAAGATCCCTACTCTGACCATGGGCGCCCACATGTTAGGACAAGAGGGGACCAAGTGCCACTCCCTGAAAAATGGCTTATGATAAGACAGTTTTATACGAATCTGGTCTTCTTCATTTCCGCGTAGTAAACTACCAACTGTGAGCGTCTGTAGCTCAGGCGGTAGTGAGTTCGATCACGAACCCTAGCGTATCTGGTTCAAACCCCACGGTGGGCAAGTTTGGAAGCAAATTCGTTTCCGTTGGATTTTACAAAGGCAAAAGACCTCACCGTTCAGAAAGCAATGGCAAACTACTGAACGTATAAGTGGTGCCTAGAAAATAAACGACTCGTTTACTGTGGTTGATGGCTACGTCCTTTAGGATATGCCACGATTTTCATTCCAACTACCAACTACAATTTTTTTCATTTTGCTCTCGCTGTAAATTTAAAAAAATTCTGTGGACGCCATGCACAGAATTGAGTAAAATTTTAAAAAGCTTACAGTGTTCTATCAAACAAGAACACATTCAGTCCACCACAATTGGAATTTCCGATTTCTCAACTGAGTGTATCGGACGTATGGCCACATGAGGTTGCCGACAGAACCCAGGAAATGTCCGTCTGCCCAGTGTGTTCGTAGCGCGTTGGACTACGGGTGGCAAGCTCCCTGTGAGTGCGGGTTCAATTTCGCGGGCTGGCAGAAAATCCACAGGTTCACCAGATTCACGGTGTTCGTGGCACCGAAGGGTTACGATGTCCATGGCACGAACGGCGATGTCATGGCGAACGAAGTTACGATGTCCACAGCACCGAACCGAAGGGTTACGATGTCCATGGCACCGAACCGAAGGGTTACGATGTCCATGGCACGAAACCGAAGGGTTACGATGTCCATGGCACCGAACCGAAGGTACGAGTCCAGACTGAAGGTCATCGGCACCGAACTGAAGGGTCGATGTACGGAGAGAAGGTTGTCCATGGCACCGAACGAAGACGATGTCAGGCACGAACGAAGGGTTACGATGTCCACGGCACCGAACTGAAGGTACGATGTCAGGCTGACCGAAGTTACGATGTCCATGGCACCGAACCGAAGGTTACGATGTCACGACCGAACCGAAGGTTACGATGTCCACGGCACGAACTGAAAACGATGTCCATGCACCGAACCGAAGTACGATGTCCTGGCACGAGCTGAAGAGCTGATAGCTCAAGTGCTTCTGTCCTAAAGAACACAAACCCAGGAAATCATCTTGGGTTCGACAGGATACTGAGACTCAAATACATCATCAAAAGGAAGGTTGCTCAAACTGACCAGTTATCATACTAAAATGACCCCTACAAATTCTGAGACGATCTTCAAATATGCCTCCTCTTCAATGACTTGAAGGAGAAATCGCGGGACACCCTCGAGAATCTTCTGCTGACGATTAGATTCACAGAGAGACGCCTTATATCTTCGTATAGATATCTAAACAAGATACAATCAATCAAGTGCCGCGCCGGTTGGTGTAGGCGATCATGTCTCTCCACATCGGTATGTCTCTGGTACATCCATCAACTCCGTCACTGAACCATTGTCGAACCACGATTTTAAGCCGTCCGGAATTTTGTCAAGTTGTCTCCCTGAATCTCTCCTGCTCTGTATTTTGCCTGTTGTAACAAATGTTTTAAACTGCCACTTCTAATTATATGTCTGAAAAACTTTGATTGTTTTCTTCTTATTTGATTGATTAGATTTCGATATGAATCTTTCTCCGTCAAGATCTCTTCATTGGTCTTTCTAGCTGTCCATGACACTTTCAACATTCTTCTGAAAAACACATTTATGTGGCTACCAATGCTCTTACCATTTGCCTGTTTATTGTCCATGACTCACTGCCATATAAAAGTACAGGCTCTATTTAGCATTGGATTACTCGTTTCCTCAACGCTACTGACAAAGATTTATTGTATAGTATGTTTTTAATATTCTGAAAGGCTGATTTCATAAAAACACGATACCCTGATATAATCATCATCATCAAGGTGCGTATCCTTTATAGGACGTTGCTCTCTTTGCAGCACTTCTGAAATTCACTCTGTCTGCCAGTTCACCCACTTCGTCGATGGTCATATTCATGGTTTCTTTAATATCTTGTAGCCATCTTCTTCTTGGTCAGCCTCCGCCTCTGGGACCATACCCTCTAGTATTGTTCTTTCCAGGCCATCGTGACGCTTAATGTGACCAAAGTATCTAATTTTTCTGTATAGTATGTTGTTTATCAGCCAATTCTCTTTAACATTTAGTTCTTTCAGGACGTCAGTGTTCTTTCTTTTTCTGTCCATGGTATTCGTAGGATTTTTCTGTAGCATTTAGTTTCGAAGAACTGGATTTGCATTCTTGTTTTGTGTGTAATGATATATAAAGAAATAATATTCATGTTTTAAGAAATACGTAGAAAAGAACTGAGGGAAGACTGCAGTAAAACTTGGTTTGTACGTGTTTCGCTAAAAAAAGAACGGGAAACCCCAAACTGATAAAGAAATCATAATTACAAATACTGTACAGTGCACACCACGATAACCGTACATATGTTGACATCAGCTCAATTTCCAGAAGACAAGCGAGAGAAATGTCAGAATAGAAATTACCAATATGACATTTAAAGTATCTATTTTTAAATCGATCACCATATCGCAATCTACGCAATATTAATGAAAAATCGACATCATATGCTAAAGACGGACCTCATTAATAACAGGCGGTAAAAAATACAACTTATGAAGCGCACAAACAAGCAAGCCCGTTCTAGGAATATCTTCTTAAGTTATCAGTTATATGAAAACTATCATCATATCACTCCGGACACGTCCATAGTTGCTCTGATCTCCGTTTAACAAATCCAGAAGCGACAAACTGTCCAACACGCCAGTTCGATGTTGATTAATCAATCTTTGCATGTTTGGTATTTCGTTCTTTTCGGGCTGCACCAATATCGACATCCATTTCTCTCAATCTGGTCAGCGAATGAATTCAACCCGAAACTGATCTGTTCGGAAAATCTCAATGCTTAAGAATGTAATTTCGAGTCATCAGCCAGTCTATCAGCTCGTACTACTTCTGCTTGCCCAGGACAAATCCATCATCTCTTCTTATCTACGGGGAGACAACAAGATTAGAAACAAGTAGAAGAAATGAAGATTGATGAAATAAATAATTAGGCTGTTAAAAGTTTGTCTATTTTCCTTCTTATTCTAATCAGTTCCTCTTAGATAAATAAACAAGGTGAGTTGCTACTGTAATCCTAGAAAAACAGGTGAGTTGCTTCTGTAATCGCTTAATAAAGCAAGGGAACAATCCTAGCGATAGTTTTTCTGTAATCCGCTTAGACAAATAAAAAAGCAAGGTGAGTCACTTGAATCCGCTTGAGAAATAAAAAAGCAAGGTGGTTGCTTCTTGAATCCCTTAACGATAAAAGCAGGTGAGTTGCTTCTGAATCCGCTTAGACGAATAAAAGCAAGGTGAGTTGCTTCTGTGAATCCGCTTAGATAATAAAAAAGGTGAGTTGTTCTGTAAATCCGCTTAGATAAATAAAAAACCAAGGTGAGTTGCTTCTGTGAATCCGCTTAGATAAATAAAAAAGCAAGGTGAGTTGCTTCTGTGAATCCGCTTAGACGAATAAAAAAAAGCAAGGTGAGTTGCTTCTGTGAATCCGCTTAGACGAATAAAAAAAAGCAAGGTGAGTTGCTTCTGTGAATCCGCTTAGACGAATAAAAAAAAGCAAGGTGAGTTGCTTCTGTGAATCCGCTTAGAGAATAAAAGAAGGTGAGTTGTTCTGTAATCCGCTTAGAAATAAAAAACAAGGTGAGTTGCTTCTGTGAATCCGCTTAGATAAAAAACAAGGTGAGTTGCTTCTGTAAATCCGCTTAGATAATAAAAGCAAGGTGAGTTGCTTCTGTGAATCCGCTTAGACGAATAAAAAAAAGCAAGGTGAGTTGCTTCTGTGAATCCGCTTAGATGAATAAAAAAAAAGCAAGGTGAGTTGCTCTGTGAATCCATTGTACGAATAAAAAGGCCCATGATTCTCTTCAATTAGTATCACAGGCTTAGACGAATAAGAGTTAAAGCAACAGGTGATGCTACCTGAATCCGTTAGACGAATATATGCATATTGATCTATAAATAGACAGTGAACAAGTATTGGGGTTTTCAAAAACAAGTAAACTTCTTCTTCTTCTCTTCTACCATTTATCTCTTTATAGAAGTGTTGGGGGGTGAAACGTAGTGATCTTGTGTGTGCTTGTTCTCTTCCACCATTTACCTCTTTATAGAAGTGTTGGGGTGAAACGTAGTGATCTTGTGTGTGCTTGTAAACAAGTAAACAATTACCAAATACCGTATTATAACCACAAATTCTAATTTCTTACGGTAAACATTGCCTAGCCCTACAGGAACATGTTTGAGACATCAAGTCACTGAAGAGGGGGCACGTTTGAAGAATGAATTCGGCAGTCTGGAAGCCATTTTGGCATATGCATTGGTCAGCGTGAGCAGCTTTCAGTTTATGGAGATATGTTTGGAGTCTAAGGATGGTGGTTTGTTGGTTTCTGTGTAAGTTTAAGCTGGGTTCTTGTTGGTAAATATTACATTTTTTATGACTTTATGCACGTTTATATTTTCTTTTGATAAGTATCTTTGCTTTCATCAGTGAGATTATGTGGTGAAATTGTTCCTCTTTTGTGTCTGCTTTCGCTAGTATATTACTGTCACATGTCCGTGTTACCACAGTGTCCTAGAATCCATTGCGGTGATATTCTGTTGTTTGTGAACTGTTGGTTTAGGTGTAAAATAGCTATAGAGGTCCTCATTTTCATTTGTTTCTATTTGGAAATTCTAGAGAACTGACAATAAAGTGGTTGGGCCAGTTAATAAGAATGTAACCAAACTCCACAGTATACATAGTCTTCTACAACAGAACATCAAGAAAAAAAGGCCAAAGGAAGACCACGAAAAGGATTGTTAGATAGCATAGCAGAATCCTGTTTTAAAAAAGCAGAAGTAACTATCACACAAGCTACTAGAGCAGCGCCAGACAAAAAACAGAAAACCACGACACTGAGCAGCAGCCCGGTAGCAGTGTGACGACAACAGAATAAAAGAAGAATTCTGGTTAGGAAGATTGTTAGTGATATCATTGCCAACTCTAAATATTAGAATTGGCTGTGGTGTATAATCTAGTTTTTAAGAAATCCAATATTACTGTGGCCAAAAAATTTCCGATATCTAAAATTAAAACATTACGTAATGTAATTTTTTTTTTAAATTTATTTAAACACGGCGGGAATGATAAGAGTTAGATTCAAACGTGGGACCAATACAAAGGAACAGTTAGTTTAGTTTAGTCGGCTTATCATTACCGCACATCGAACCAATGAGTTCATATGTACTCCGCTCTTCTCAGAATGCCTCTCGGGGTGTGTTAACTAGCGATACACGTAATAACAAAGTACTGTAGTTTTACAAAATACAAAAAAAAAGTTCAATACACAGCAACGTTTCTACAAAAAGGTCTTTATCAAGCAAACGATACAACAAATGTGACGAATGTCACAGAACACTACATACAGACTTTGACAAAGATATTACAACGGTTAAAAATGATTTGGTAAAACTACAGTACTTTGTTATTACATGTTTCGCCATTCTACATAGTTTTACTGCAGTCTTCATCTAATAATAGCCGTCCATCGCAAGCGATGATGACAACAATCTCAGACGTGTACTGTTGCACCTCTCTGGTGTGTGCGGAGGTGACTGTAGAGGTCAATCTGAACAGAATCGACCACAGTGGCATACATGATCAGGTTAGACATGTCGTGTGTGTGCTCTAGTCTTGCGCTGATCGTTTTTCTGTGACTCAACAATACGATGATTCTCAGCTATTCGAGGTTCCACTCATTGTTGTTACAGCGCCACATTTGGCGATCTTGGAAAATGATTGACCAGACGTATTGTCTATATCAAGACTAGTCTTCATCTATATCAACTAGCAATACCAATTCTATGTTGATTTACGTTACTTTTTTTTTGACTTCCCAGTATAATGTTCTTATCTAGCGACATTTGATTTTTGATTTTTGCAGTCTGGTTAGTCATTGTAGATTAACTCTTGATTCTTGGAATCGTTTACAATGGCTCACTCCCTTAGGAATTTCGGAATATTATCCTGGTCCACTTCTCGTCAAGCTTTCTAAACGAGCTATATCTGAAAGCTCATTGACGGGCTCGTTTCCCTGTTTTACGCCTGCGTGCGTTGGCACAAGAGTAAAACTTATTCGAGCTCCATATCGACCACTCTTTGTTTTTTTTAAATGTGATTTTTTTTTAAATGTGATCTGAGCCTTAGAGCTATAGTACGTTGGGCTAGTTGTGCGCCTACAAGTAGGTTAGCACACCCGATTTCTGTGACATTTTATATTTACTAGGGTAGCTTCCCTAGGCCCCTACCTCAGTCGCATCTTACGACATTCCTTGTAGGTCGCAGTGTTACTATTCTTTGCTCTCCTTGCGAACCCGCAACACACTGACGTAAGTAAAACTGATTTTGTCAGCCTAGACTGCTTCATGCTTTCGTCATACAATCGCCCAAATCAAGTCATATATGCGGGTTACTGATGATAAGAGGCATCCACTGCACAAGAACACTAATGATGTTAAGGGCACTAGAATCAAGCGTGGCATGTCGTGGATGGCCCAAGCCGAGAGAACAAATGGCCAGGTGACCGCGGTTGCGACCCTGCCAAAAAGGGAAGAATGGATCCCAATAGATGGTAGCATGACCGACTATCACAACCTTATCATTACTCTTGGAAGAGAATGTAGAGATTGGGGCAACATGAAGGCTGATCTCGCAGTTAAGCAACTGGTAGAAGATAACGCAAGGGATGATGATGTTGTTATATATACCGATGGGTCGGTTCAACGTGGTGAGAAGTCAGGCTGTGGTTTCTTGGCTAATGCGCATGGTAGGATTGTTGCAGAGGTAAGTGGAGCGTACAGGACAATTACTTCTAGTATGAGGATGGAGGTTGTGGCCGTTACTGCTGCCCTCTATTGGCTCTCTGGGACTCCATTTACCGGGGCCGTTATTGTATCTGATTCTCAGTCGATGCTTCACAAGATCGAAAAGGTCAGGTTTCGGTATGAGTGGATGTCGTCTATAGAAGTTTCTAACCTCCAGAGGCTTACGTGGATATACTGTCCTGGGCATGTGGGTGTTTACGGTAATGAGAGAGCGGACAGGCTTGCATCAACAGCATTGATTGTTGGAAAGTTGAAGATAGATAAGGGGATGTTCTTCGGTCTCTTCGCGACTGTCTGTTGGATGAGGACACTAAAATAGATGTTGAATCGATCCAGCGATTTAAACAGTTTCCCGTTGTACAATTACAACTGGATGTCTGACAGGCAGAGTGAGGAGTGTGTTTAATCAGCGAGCCACGGGAATCATCAGTATTCGATACTATTCGATATCTGATGGGGGAGAATATGGGTCTGCACGGAGGGCAATGATGTCAATTTAGTAACCAATAACAAATAATCAAGACATCTTCAGAGATGTTTCCTGCTTCTTCATCCCCCCTTATTTCTGCATTTACCCTTAACGTTGAACCGGTGTGATCCGCCATGTTGTAACTAATCAAAGAAACATAGCCCGTTCTCTCACGCCGATAACAAACACCAAAGATGACTCCAGCACAGACGCACAAACTCCGTAACACCAGCGAAGATCCTCAATGAATTGAAATCTATTCTTTTGATATAAATCTCTGCATAAGAGATATGAAATTATCCATCCCCTTTACCTAAAATATCTAAGTCACACAAAACAATAGCTCGCTGGTTGTGTACGTAGGGACGCTCGTATTGCTAGGCTAGGCGATGGGTGTCGTAAGAAATGAGGGTAAGTGGTTCGAATCCTGTGTTTGTCTATTTTTTCGGAAGCTCTTAATACTTGTACATTGTTTATTTGTTGATCATATTCTTCGCTTCCGTTGCTTCCTCTGGGGTTCTTGCAAAAAAACTCATTGTTCTCACAAAACAATACAGTGACGTTCGCCATCTTGAGCAGAAAGCAAAGAAACGTGAAAGAAAACTGATTAGAAACGACTGTGTAATCAGATTGGGACAGGACTAATCAGTTTACATATCATCTACAATCTACTGAGAGAGACTGAGTACTTATGTGTCTTATCATCTTTCAATTATATCGGTGATGGTCTGTTTCTAAGTGATTACGTCCCTTGCCTTGCGATCCTAAGGTCGTAGGTTCGAATCCGGACCAGGCCGTTTTGTTTAAGAGTGCATTTGTTTCCAGTCTCTATGATTGTTGTCGACTAAGGTCGGTGGAATACTTCGACATGGCATGCCATTTCTGAGGACTCGAGCAACATGGGGTAAAACCTAGTGGGTAAAACCTATAATCAATCTTGGCTTAAACCATTAAAGTTATATATGTAGTTAACAGAATGCAGCTGAAACACTATAAAAATATCCATCGCAAGCAATGTGCCAAAAGCCTGTTTGTTCCTGGTATTGTTGGAACTGTATTTCAATCACGAGCAATCTACACAGGTGGACGGACAACATGATCATATTTAACTATGGTGCCGTGTGGTTTCGCCATTTTTTATGCGCCTCAGTAAGACGATTCCAGTTCGATTTCTTGGATGTTGCACCGCCAAATTTGCGATCTACAATGGATTCTAATAACTCAGTTTCTATGTCAAATCATTTTAGAGACACTTCAAGGGTGTATTTGAAAGTTTTATTTCAGTCCACAATAAAATCTCATTGGGTTTTCTGCAACAGAATACTTGGAATCTTGTCTCTCATGAGAACTTCGATGTCTGGAATACCATTTATAATGTAAACTGCAAAGAAGTGTTCTTGTTCTTGTAACACAATGGTTCTTCTTCTTCTTTTGTCGTCACACTGCTACCGGGTTGTTGCCCAGTGTCGTGGTTTTCTGTTTTTGTCTTGCGCTGTTCTGGTGGCTTGTGTGATTGTTATCTTTGCTCTTTCACAGGATGCTGCCCCGCCATCTAACCATCTTTTCCGTGGTCTTCCTCTTGCCTTCTTTCCCGATGTTCTGTTGTAGAAGACTCTGTATACTGTGGAGTTTGGATGCATTCTTATTAAGTGGCCAAACCACTTCATTCTTTGTTTATCTATATAATTCAAGCACGGTTTTGTGCCAACTTAGCTAAAGCTGGAAGTGACATGAACAAAACAAACTAGGAAATACACTTTTTAAACTTTATGTATTTTAGCAAACAAACAGAGAATGTTATGCATGCATGGGGGTGTACACGTTAAGGCAATGAAGGTGTGGGTGGGGGAGAGGGAGGGGGAGGAGAGAAAATGCCATCACCTGAAAAATGAATTTTTGATAAACCAGTTTTATGCGAATCTGTTTTTTCTCCATTTTCACTAATAAACTAGCAACTTAATTAAACAACTAAAAACAGTATGGAATGAAACTGATAGGAAAACAAATATCAAAATACTAAAGGCATGCATTCCCAGTGGCAAGGTATGCGTGTGAAACATGGACATTTAACAAGGCAGTGGGAAAGCATATATGTGCTTTTGAATATAAGTTTTACAGACGAGTCCTTGGTATATCATGGACAGAGATGAGAACAAATAGTTCTATCTAGAAAGAACTCAAAATCAAATAAAACTGACTGATACTACAAGTAAGAATGTGAAAATTGAAGTATTTTGGACATATAAAAAGAGACATGATGGGTTGGAGAAGATCATTATGGAAGAAGACATCCTGCAAAAAGAAGATGATGACTACGGAGAAAATGGATTCAGGATGTAGCTTCTTCGTCTTCGTTGGGAATCGCTATTTTAATGATTATACCATTAGACGCGTTCTTATGATGAAGTCGACTGTTCTCTTGAATTCATCTCTGGTGTCATGTAGTAGTTGAATGTAGAGTTGAGTTGTAGGGCCAGCATTCATTTCTAGAGAGGACATACAGTGGACAGTCTTGCAGGACATGTCCTGAGGTTTGCTCAGCGGTGCCACTGGGACGCAGAGGAGATGGATGACAATCGTAGCCTGTGTAGGTACGGTGTTTGTTCAATCTGTTATGTCCTATCCTGAGTCGGAAGATGATAGTCTGTCTTGATCTGTTGAGTGTGGTAGTGTGGTAGACATCATTGGATAGTGTAGGTTCTTTTCTGAAGTCCACAATAGCTTTTTTTTTCAAAGTAAGAATGCAACTTATGAAGAACATGTGGCAAAGCACCAGCAGAATATTTAAATTAAAAATATTGAGAACATGCATTTTCCCAGCGGCTACTTATGGTTGTGAATCATGGACCATTACACACAACAACAAAAACAAGAACGAAAATCTAGTCCTTCGAAACCAAATGCTACAGAAAGATCCTACGAATACCATGGACAGAAAAAGAAAGAACACTGATGTATTTGAAAGAACTAAATGTTAAAGAGAATTGGCTGATAAACAACATACTATACAGAAAAATTACATACTTTGGTCACATCAAGCGTCACGATGGCCTGGAAAGAACAATATTAGAGGGTAGGGTCCCAGGACGCAGAGGCAGACCAAGAAGAAGATGACTACAGGGTATTAAAGAAACCATAAATATGACCATCGACGAAGTGGGTGAACTGGCTAGAGACAGAGTGAATTTCAGATGGCTGCAAAGAGGCAACGTCCTATAAAGGATACGCACCTTGATGATGAAGGATGTAACTAATGATGTGAGCAGGGACTGCAGAGGCAGGACCTATGAGAGAAAAGAGAAGAGAGAGAGAGATAGAATTCAGAAGGACAAAATAGGGTGACAAAGTTCTGCTCAGAACAAGCTATTTGATGATGAAACTACCAACATTTTTTTCATTTTGCTCCTCTTTGAAAAAAATCTTCGGAGGACGCCCGTGTACGCATGCCTTGCATTAGCTGCACCTTGTCTAAATACTTATTACAATTAATAATTTTAGCAGGTAATTTGACTATATAGCAAAACAACTTGTATTTTTTATTCCTCTAAAGTTTAGTTAGTTTAGTTAGTTTGTTCCTTTCGTGCCAAAGGCGGCACATAGGCAGAGGTTTTAGATCTCCATGTAATGCGTTTGCTACTAACAGTTGCAATAGTATGAGAAAGTTACTGACATCCAAACAAATCACAAACAGGCTAAAATTAGAATGATCTAAATGCTTATATATCCATATAATGTATGGTTGAAACATGGACAATGAACAGCAGTTAGAAGACAGAATTGATGCATTTGAGTTATGTATATAGAAGAATAAGCAGAGTTTCATGACAGAAAAACAGACAAATAAACAAGTTTTAAGAAAACTAGGCATGAAGAAACAATTATTAAGAGAAATAAATAGACAAGTAAAGTATTTTGGGAAAAAAGGATGACACCATGATAAAACATTTACTAGAGGGAAAGTTGAGGGGAGAAGAGCAAGAGGAAGACGAGAGATAATGGGGAAACTTTAAGAAATGGACAGGTTACGTCTGGCATGTGCAACACCAAGGCGAAAGACAGGATGCTGAATTCATTGCAGCCAACCTCGATGGAGAGGCACCTGATGATGATATGACTAACAGTTGGAGATCTCGTATGGTTTTACATCCGAATAGTTTACTTTCTTGTAGGATTGTTCTTCGAAGAGTGGTCTTAGGTCTTCCACGTTTTATTTTCCAACTTTTGACCACATAGGACTTGTTGATTTAGTCTCTTTTCGTCTGATCTAAGAACATGGCCTAAATATTTCCACCTTCGTTTCCTTATTTCTAAGTTAGCCCGCCTGCCCAGCGTGTTCATAGCGCGTTGGACTGCGGGTGACTACCCTGTGAGTGCGGTTCAATTCCGTGGCTAGCAGAAAAGCCACAGGTTCCCAGATTCACGGTGTTCGTGGCACCGAACCGAAGGTTACGATGTCCATGGCACCGAGCCGAAGAGCTGAAAGCTCATGCTTTGGATCAGGAAAAAATTCTAAAGTTTAGTAGTATGCATTTGAGAAAAATCTGGTGCAAGTATGCGTAGAAACAGCAAGCGTCCAAGATGGTGGACAGTGGGGATTTGCAGTCTGATATACACTTATTATATACTGTCTCGTAATATTTTGGTGTTTAATCATATTCTAAGTAACACATGAGTACGTTTATAGCATAACAATGTCATAAAAATCTTATTTTAACTATAAACCAATTATCACGCAGTGACCTTTGCGAATAGGACAAGAAAAATTGTCGTTGCATATCTCGAGTAATGAAGAATTTGAATCAATTGGACTGAATTGAATGTTGACACTCGTATATAATCATAAATAAAAATAAACATATGGCTGTGTTATTGTTCCTATCAATTGTTTTTCTTTAGTGTTGCATAACAAATTCTTAACTGTTAATATACGTGCTCAAAATTCAGGACGTTGTTCGCTCGTTATATGCAGTAAATTTGAAAGATTGACTAACTTTACAAATACAATCCTAATTTCTTTATTTTCAACTTGAATGCCTTCTGTAATATCTTTAAAATTGACAGGGCGATTCTATATTATTAGTAGCTAGTAATGTAAGTAATGTCATTGTGCAAATATATTGATTTATAGGACCATCATCATTGTGATTCAGGGAATAACAACGTGTACCTGATCTCTTTCAGTGGTCAAATAATCTTGTTCCATCATCTTTCAATTCTCAACTCGGAGACATGTTCAGTCTTTTATAATGATCCTCGCCCGAGTGGTTACCGGGGCCCAAATTTGGGTGTAAAGAATAGAACCACTGCTACCTGCCACGCATGTCGTAAGGGGCGACTAAGGAGGTTTGGCTGAAATCGGATGCATATGTCCTAAACGTGTAGAAGTCTTATGTGTTTAGGGGCCTACCAAACCAATGTGCAACGTATCACGTTCTTGGCAAAGATCAAACATATCACAAAGAGTGATTGAAATTGGTCGTAAAAACAACGCAAAGAAGAAGAAGATAATGATCCTTTGGTGGCTTGAAGAAGGGACAAGAAACAAAACTGGCAAGAAGCTTACTGACTGTTTCACTCAACATCTACATGATATAGATAAACATTCTGTGACCCATGTAGCACTCACTTTAGTCGTACTGACTATCTGGGAGCTTGTGACATCCAGGTCACAGTCATCCGATTGTGTTACTCTGATGATCAAAGTCAATTTGTTCTAGGAAATCGTTTTATATCTTATATGGTGTCTTGCAGCCTTTAGGGTAACACATTATATTCCTACTATACTTCTTAATATATATATATATCATCAGGGGCTGTGCCAACTGGCATAGGTGATCGTGTATCTCTGTCTCTGGTGTTTGCTATCATCTCAGATGTTCACGTTCTTCTGTGTCATGAAGTCAGGTTATCCAAAATTTTCTTTCTGTCTTCCTCTGTCTCGTCTCCCTCGATTTTATCAGTTGTTACAATGTATTCTACAACTTCCTTTCTCGTCACATGCCTGAAAAATGATGACTGTCTCTTTCTTATATTGATGATAAGCTTTCTCTGTGTCTTGACCTCATTCAAAACCTCCATATTAGTCATTTTAGCAGTACATGGGATTCTCATCATTCTTCTGTAAAACCACATCTCTGTGCCCTCAGAGAATATATATATATATATATATATATATATATATATATATATATATATTTATAATTCTGTTTCGTTGTTAAGATTTTTAGTCACTCATTTTCATTATGCAGAGTAAATAGAAATCCATTGTTTATATTGCCTATGATATCTTTCATATGGAGTCATTGTCTTGTATCTCATTTTGTTCTTGTATTCTTTGCTTGATAAAGACTTTTTGGTTGAAACATCGCATTATCTTGTTTTTATATTTTGTAAAATGACATCACTTCACAATTTCATATATTACAGTAACTATTAGTAATTTCTGCTGTACTTGATATATTCCCAACAGAAAAATATGGCAATGCTAGGTTTAGAAGGTGAGGAACTGAAAAGAGGATTGCATGATCTCATCACCAGCTGGGAGAGTATTATAAGAGAAGCTGGATCATTAGAACAAGCAGAAGATACACTTCTACACTTGGAGGAAAATGATGAAAATTTTCACAAGTAAATTTACTTCATTAAAAATTATTTTCTTACAACTGTTTTAGTGTTTGTCATAAATGGCATGTTATCGTTATGATCGATAACTTTCCTCTATTTGATTACAGTTAAATTCTGTTATAATGAGCACAGCTGTAGGGAGATTACTATCAGGGTTAGAAAATGCTACCTCCGAGATAACTTTAGGAGCACCTATAATAAATACAATTTTGGAAGTTATCCTTATAGTTAGATGACTATCAAATACATCAGACAAACGCACCCATGTTTCTTGCGGTCTCTCGACATCAGACTCACATGAAAGCCAAGTAAAACATTAATCCAAGAAAGAGCAGCTAAAAGACTCACATGGGTCTCAGAAACTCTGCCACCTGTTTATTGTTCATTTGAGGATCATCTTCATCGGACATGTCTATAATTGCTCTAATCTCCTCCCAATCATGTATTTCAGTGTGTTTAACTACTAACTCTCATTCTGTGCTGGTTGAAGAATCTACTAGGGTTTCTCTCATGATTTTTCCATCTTGTCACGCCTATCGGTATGCAGGACTTACCCAACCGAGATAGAGAATGCCTGTTATCTTCAGAGCATGTGTTTTCTCTTAGAGCATTGATGAAAAAAAGGGTGTTGCTTTTGTCCATAGAAGGCTCATTATCAATCGCAGCATTGATTGCCAGTTCTTCCACTCTCTCATTACCCTTCACCCTAGAATAACCTGGGACGAAGGTGAGTGTCTGGATTGTCGTGTTTTGTATTTCACTGCCTTCGTACATAACTGGTCTTGATCTTCTGTATAATGCTCATAAAGTCACTGAGCATGCATACATGAGTGAATGTTTCCGTCTTTAGCCACTCCAGGGATTTTGTCACCGCCATGATCTCCATAGTCATGCTGCTGGTAGTTGTCACATATGCGCCACTTGCCTCTTTGATGACCTTTCCTTTAGTTTTAGCCATAAAGGCCCATGCACTCTCACTGTGCCAAATCATGGAACCATCAGTGTAGATGACAGCATCTTCCTCAGATGTGTAGTCATTTATTAATGTTTTGACTTCTTTGTGGACTAATGTAGGCAGCGAATTGCGACTTGGTTTGTTTACGGGGGACTACCATAAAGGTTTGTCCGTTTTCTGTGGCTAGAGGTATCCTCTCTCCTTCATGATCTATGTTCTGGTGCCACCTGTGATTGTGGAGTGCTCAAGCAAATCCCAGGTATATTCTATAGGACTGTCCCATTTGTGCCTTTCAATGAATGGAAACCTGGATGGCCTAAAGGAGCAACCTTTTTAAATAAAATGTGGGGACCGGCAAAGATTGTCCATGACTATGCCAGAATAAAAACTATGCTTGAGATTGATTGCGGAAGAAGATTGGATGTTCTAACATAATTCCAGCATGTCACATAGAAGCCCTGTATGGAATGACTCAGGCGGCTTGAAATGTTTTAATTTATTAGACAATCTCAGAGCTTGCTCCATGGGACCATGTCAAATATATTTTTTTAGATTCAGAAAGTAGATATGAATCTCATGTTCATACTCAAGTTTTGTTTTTACTTCACTGATGATTGTAATGCTATTGGTCATCTGTTATTTAGCTGTCCTAAGCATCTCACTGTTCACTGATAAATAAACAACGGATGATCAACAGGATTTTCATGTCTACTTTGTGTTACCAGAGCCAAACATGGACAATGAGCAAATCACCATTGCAAAAAATAATTACATGTGAAATGTGATGCCTACAAAAAGTTACCAACAACACCAGAAAAAACAGTCACCAACATCAGCACAAGAAAGAAAGTTGGGACAGAACCTTGCTTGAATTACATTGAGAAACCAAAAATGAAGTGGTTCGGCCACTTAATAAGAATGAAATCAAACTCCATTGTATACAGTCTTCTACAGTAGAGCGTCAGGAAGGAAGGCAAGAGGAAGACCACGCATAAGATGGTTAGATGGCATAGCAGAATCCTGTCAAAAAACAAAAGTAACTATCACCCAAGCCACTAGAACAGCGCAAGACAAAAACAGAAAACTTTGGCACCAGACAACAACCTGGTAACAGTGTGATGACAAAAGAAGAAGAAAGGATTATATTTTAAACTTAAATAACTCATTTCTTTTCCGAAACAATCATTGTGTGATTTTGATGGTGTTTTTCAGACATGATTTTATCAAAGCTTTGAAACAAAAGTTGGAAGAAATGCTGAATAGCCTTATTGATGATGAACTTGATAAACATTCAACGACAGGACCCATTGACTCCGATAGTCAGACTCTAGTCAGTCAAATAATTGAGAACATCGTACAGTCTAAACAGTAAGTATTCTGAATTTTGTTTTGTAAAGCTGAATTTCTACAAATGTATAATTGTGCCATAGCCTTTGCTATCCTGCACACAGTGTGGAAATCTACTGCCATCTCCACTAAAACAAAGCTCAGGATATTCAGCTCAAATGTGAAATCTGTGTTACTGTATGGCTCTGAAACATTGTGAGACACCAAGTTAAATATAAATAAAATTCAGAATGGATGTCTTCAAACACAGACCTGTGGATAAAAGCAGGACAAGAATCCATGATGACCCAGGTTAAGAGGAGAAAATGGGGGTCTGTCGGACATACACTAAAGAAGACACAGTCGGGTATCACTAGACAAGCACTTGAGTGGAACTGCTGAAAAAACAGAAAAGGAACATTTAAACAGACCTGGAGCGAAGTCTTGAGAAACTGAAGGGCGCTTGACTGTCCTGGGAGGCCATAAAGATTACAGCTATGAGACAGAGAATAGTGGAGAACCACTGATGAGGCCCTATGCTCCACAAGGAGTGGAGAGGAATAAGTCATGTAAGTCATAATTGTGCAGTAGCATTTATGACAAATTAATGGATATCGCAAAGATGCGGATGACAATAATGACGATATGTCAAACTGTTCTTTAAATATAAACATCTGCCTATAATAATGGAAACTATATTACTTTAAGATCATCATCATCAAGTGGCATGCCTGCAGGGGGTATGTTATCATGTTCTTCCACAACTCTCTATGAGGTCTGATAGTGAGATCCTAGCTATGAGGTCTGATACTGTTTTCATCCCATGGCATGATGGCTATCTAGAATCTTTTCCCTCTGTCAACCTCTATCTCTCTTCCCCTGTATCTTGCCAGTTATCACAATGTATTCAAGCTATTCTCTTCTCATAACATGTCCAAAAAATGGTGATTGTTTCTTTCTGATGCTTTTCTTCGTCTTTGAACACTCCATATTGATCACTTGTTAACCACTCTGTGTGATCTGTATGTGATCTGAGCCTAAGAGCAATTGAATGCTGTGTCAGTTATGTGCCTACAAGTAGGCTAGCACATCTGATTTCTGCATCGCCTTTTATTTACTAGGATAGCTTCCCTAAGCTCTTACCTCAGTCATTTCTTACAACATGCCTTGTAGTTCGCAGTAGTACTATTCTTTGCTTCCCTTGTGGTCCCCCAACACCACATGGGCTTGATGCATTTCATAAATGATCTGTTCTCACCTGCTTTGTTTTAATAACAATATCATTTGTCATCTTTTCTGTTCATCATATTCTCATCCTTCTTTTATAGAACTAATCTCTGTAATCTTTATTAACTTATTTTTACTTTAAGATGTTTATGTTTTAAAATTTATGTTTAGGTATACAGACTTAAAGAAGAAGCTTGGAAGGAACATCACGGAAGTTGTAGATGCTCTGATTACAAATTTTGAGTCAGAGTTTGGTGTTGGCCGAGTGAATGGTGATGTGGTGTTTTTCGACCCACGTAAAACTCCAATGGTTACCGATGATGAGGAGGTACCATTATTTAATTACTTGTCTGAAAATATGAAATATTGGAAGAAATAAATAGTGTAGTAAAATGTAGTATACATATACAGGGTGTTCAAGATAATTGCAGCCCCATTGACAATTCAAAACTTGCCAGGTACACATTGAGTTGTGTTTATTTACTATTTAAACCGGTTCTGACTAGCTCTTCCTACGTCACATTTGTTCATCGCCCCTTCCCGCCCTACAATTACACACCATCACACAACCTTGACCTATACTACGTCATAACTGAACCTTCTCATTTCCATACATATATGCCAGATTAGCTCCATTCACGGGCTGCTTTTAAGTTGAACACACTGTATATCTTTTATGAAAATGTGTATATATTATTCTGATGGGCAACAAAATGTGTATATATTATTCTGATGGACTATATAAAAGGATCTAAAAAGAAAGGATTCATTTCATCATACTGGGCCTTATCCATATGACTCGGTTTCTCTCCTTAGAAATGGTACACTACCTGCCGGGAGTATTGCACAATGCACAAACTCCTTAGCTCCTGCAACAATGCTAGGATCTCTGGGAAAAAATTACTAGTGAACAAAATGACACTGCCTGGATTCAAATCCTCGACCTTTAGAAAGCAAGGCAACAGCTTAGCCACAAAGACCTTAGAATATATATGACTCTGTATATCAATCAATCAAGCATGCTGAGATAGTTCAAACATGCCTCACATCTCTTTCCATTCTTATCCCCTTTATGAACTTGTTGACCATGATGTCAAACCCTTCAATCTTCTCCTCAGCCTCTTTGCATAGACATGACCTGATGCTTATTCTGTTATATATGACTCTTTGTATATTGTTCTAGTGGATGAATCTCTATCAATAACTCTAGCATATGCCTTAGGGTGGGATATGATTGGGACTGTGAAGAATGACAAAGAATATCAATACTAAATGGGGATTCTAGAAGCAGACCCAGAACATGAAATGACCTTTTCTGAGACAGCAAAATATCGGACTCAATTCATGGAGATCGTTGAATTCCTAAGATCATTACTTCTGGAAGAAATATACAGTATGAGAGGAATATATATTGCTATCTCATGCCCATTAAGCAGCTGATAAAGATAGATGCAAGGGATATGTATGTTGTTGCATTATACGCACATGGCCAGTTCAAGTTCAACTAGTGTAGTTCCAGGCCATCAGATGCCTCTTGTGCTATGTGTCGCATGGTTAGTTGTTGCTCCATGGGGCCCACACCACAGGGCATATTATTATATATAGATATTATATTATCATTTATTTTAAAAGATATATATATATATATTTTTTAATTTTATTCATTGTGACAAACATTTATATAATAGATATGTCACTCTTTCTTATCAGGGCAGTGGATGTTGTCTTAGAAGGATTTCTCAACCTACAGCGGGCAAAGTCGGATATATGCTGGACCTTGTGAGTGTTTACGGTATTTAAAATGCGCAAGCTTTCAGACTTAGATTGATCTGTCATCACATTTAAACTAGTGGACAAAGGTAGGGGATTTTCCCTTTCATGTACTCGTCTGAACTGAAGACTTCATCTGTTGGATGAGTGACACTAAACAAAGAGTAGGAGATACAGACATGGAGCGACTAGAAAGCAGTTTGGAAAATACCTGTTGAATAAACTGGATGCCCAAGGCAGAGTGGAGGTGTGTTTAATCAGCGAGCCACAGGAACCATCAGTATGCATACTTTCGATATCTGTTGGGGGAGACTGAGCACCTATGGGTCTGCCGGAGTGCAATGACGTCAGTTTAGTAACCAATAACCAACCAATCAATCAAGTGTCATGCCTGCCGGCATAGGCAATCATGCCTCTCCACAACTCTCTTTCCTTAGTGCAGTTAATCAGTTCTTTAACTGATCTTTTGTTGAGCCACAATGTCAGACCATTCAACATCTTCTCCATAGTCACAAATGTTCTAAACCTACTCTTTGCATTATGTACCTGATGAACCTTGATTGTCTTTTTCTTTTGATATATATATGACTCTTTGTATATTGTTCTGAGAAGGGATGAAATCAGAGAAATGTCTGATCAACTATTACTCTAGTATACTCTAGCATACTGTTATATAAAGGAGAAGATGGAGATATATTGGGCACACCTTGAGAAGGAATGATTAAAGAATATCAAAGCAGGCATTAAAGTGAGAGGAAAAGGGTTCAAGAAAGAGAAGACACCCTAGGGAAACCCTGAAATGAACTTTGCTGATAGAGGCAAAAAATATCAGACTCAATTCCATGGAAGAGATTGAGCGAATTGTCTAGGCAGAGCGCCATAAATTACTGCAGACTCTATGTAATATATAACAGTATGAGAGGAATATATATTTCTTCTTCCTCTTATGCTCCATATCAACCACCTGTTAACCACTCTTTGTGATTTGTATGTGATCTGAGCCTAAGAGCAATTATACTTTGTGCCAGTTATACACCTACAAGTAGGCCAACACATGAAATATCTATAATGCATTTCATTTACTAGTGTAGCTTCCCAAGGTCCTACATCAGATGCCTCTTATTGCATGCATTGTAGGTCGCAGTGGTTCTATTCTTTGCTTCCCTTAGGGCCCCTACACCACAGGGGCAATATATATATATATATATATATATATATATATATATATATATTTAAAAAAAAATATATATATATATATATTTAATTAATGTTTTTATTCATTGTAGACAAACATATTTATATAATATATATTTTCACTTCTTTCTTATACAGGACAGTGTGATGTTGTTTAACCAGGATTATCTCAAGAGCATTACTGACAGTCTGGGAAAGACAAAAAGTCAAGCGGTATGTGACTGAGTATTTAAAGTATGAGTAGTTTAACGTCTGGTATTTTTAAAAAATTGTCTCATAGCCTTTTCAGATCTTAGGGTATGAAGTGCCTGTCACTTCACATCATTTCTAAACCCTAGTGGACAAGAGGTAGGAGGGCCAATTCCTTTCCTTACATGTGAAACATCTGGTACACTGAACTGAAATAAAGAGTCTTCCAGGTAACTGTATGGTATAGTAGCATGAGCACTAAACAAAAGAGGTAGGAGATGACCTAGAGAGACATGGAGACGAACTGGAGAAAGAGAAGAGGTGGAAAAGACCTGGAATGAACTAAACTGACTTGCTCAAGACAGATCTGGTTGGAGGAAATTTGTTGATTCTTCAAGCGGAGTTGAGAGAAGAAGAAGAAGTTGCTTATGCTTACATCATATGGAGAGTAAGTGATCAAATAGTTACAAGTGGTGGGGGTTTCCTGATGGAAAGTGGTGTTCGACTCCTTGGTAAAGTCAACATAATTTTTCTTAGGGAGAAAATAAAACATCACACACACATGCATGGTGACAACCTCAGGCAAGCATCCTCTGCCCAACAAAATCTACATCATGCCCTCAGAAATGCAAACAAAAGCGCTTTCAGAATGTTTTTAATATAAAAAAGAACATCGTGGTGGTTTGCCATTTCTGCAGAGAGGGTTCGAACCATGTGGGCAAACCTGATGAAATGAAATCAATAATTCACTTTTATATGTAGTTTTAAAACAAGAAATCTCCTATGTGGGAACAAAATTAGTATAAAAATTTGTTATATTTTCAATAAGTTTTTTACAGTATAAACCAAATTTAAATTCTTATAATTTTATTTTTCAAGACTCGAAAGGAAGCGATGCAAAAACTCAACCAAATTGTCTCTGGGGAAATTGTGCAGAACAAACATTGGCCTCAACTGCGCAAAAACTTGTTGGATGTTATGGATGATTCAGATGACCAGTTATCAGTGAGTAAATTTCTTCATTTTTCATCTAAATTCTTTGTTATTTTATTACAACAAAAGTTTAGGGGCTCTGGTGTTAAGTCTTGCAAAGGTCGTGGGTTCGAATTCAGACCACACCGTTCTGTTCACAAGTGCATTTTTTCCAGAGACCCCTAGGATTTTTGCTGGAGCTACAGAGTTCGTGCTTAGTGCAATTCTCTCGACAGGTGATGTGCCATTTCTGCGAAGAGGGACCACACCATAAGGTGTAAATTCTGTCACAAGTTAATTCTTCTGCTTTAGACCCTTTTTAAACAATAGTTTCTTTTTTCCTTACATAGCCATATTTTTATTGCTCTAGGTTCACTTCTTAAGTGACCTATGAATCTATTAATGTCAAGGACTAAATATACTCTCATTGAGGGATAGATAGTTTAAGTCACCTAGCGATTATCCTATCCTATACCCTTATTGTCATACAATATACATGCCCAACTCACCTCTATCTTCATCTTTTAATAAGGGTCTCCAATGATTCACAGAACTACATCTACCAAGAGAGCAACCCTAGCGTAGTGGTTAGTGCAATTGCTTTGTAGATGCATGATCCCAGTCTCAAAATCTTCAGTTGATGTAGGATATTTTCTGACCACACCGGCTTTCCAGTCGACCCAGGCTCAAGTGGGTACCAGAGAAACACTTGAAAGTAAAAGCGACTGTCATGATGTTGGCCACATCAGCCATTGTGTAAAATTGGCCAAAGAAATACTTTCCTACTGTCATATTCTTCAATATACCACATTTTTACATAAGAATTTCAACAACTCCTGATTGTAATACATAAAATAAGGGGATTTGCTTGTGAGATGAAATATAAGATGGTCAACCTTGCAATGTTCTGAAGTGAATGATGATGGTGATGGCATATATGTAAATTACATTTTGGAAAAGTGTATTTAAGGGATTGAGAACCATAGAGTATTTCTGCCAACAAGGAGGTGTCTCATCCCATCTTAGCAAGAAGCTCACAAATAAAGCCAGGGGTCCAGTAGATACTGTTGCCTGTGTTATCTCACTTCCATCGGGACTACTTGCCACTTCCCAACTTGGACTAGATAAAGAATTTTTTTTTAATTGGACCCTCACCCAGCAGTGCCACAGTGGGTGGACCCAGTTATGGTTGAACATGTAAAAGCAGCATTGTTACGAATGAGAGCGACTTGGAATTACATGTGTTGAGTTTTTATTGGCTCTTAGAAGACTTCCACCCTTAGGCTGCTATCAAGTGGGCTCTACACTGACCGTAGCTAATAAGCAGAGAAGTGATTTAGATAAGAGATTAGTCAAGACAAGGCAACATTTTTTGGTTTAATATTAATTTTGTAAATTTTGTTTATTTGTGACACTAAAATCACAGTGTAGCGCTCACTTGATCTCACCCACTTTGAAAGGTGAGAGGCTTCAAAAAGCCAAAAACAATAAAACCCACTTTGAAAAAAATGGCAGCTCTCATTCAAAAGAATGACCATGCTCTGAGTTTACACATTTAACCGTACTGGGTCCACTCGTTGTGGCACTTCTGGGTAGGGCTCAATAAAGACAGCAGTGGTACACACATTAGTAGACCTAAATTAAATGCCCTTTTTCTTTCTCTTTGTTACAGGAACTGAGTTTAAAGTTTGTTGCCAGATCATTTGCATGTACATCTCACCATACAAGCCAAGTATATATTTTGCTGAGTAAGTCCAGTTTTGTTGCTTTTCCAGCGCATGTATGTGCAATAAGAATGATTTACCTGTAGTTTTTTAACTCATTACTGGTGTTAGATTAAGTCAAAATTTTGTTTGAGTGAATTTCATATCACACAGTGTGGTCTCATTGATAGTGAAGTTAATAACATTGTGCTACAGTGACTACAGGCCAAGGAGAATCGAGATTTGAGGCCAAGGAAAGGAACCTTTTTTCATACTCCGAGGTATATTGGCGTAATACAGTGTTAGGCTCATATTTTTCATTGACCGTCTACACACTATAGGTGATGGGTCAATATCACGCTGGCTTCCTTTACTTCCCAGTGCTTTCCTGGTACCCAATTGAGGCTGCGTTGACCTGAGAGCTGTTAGTCAGAAAAATATTACATGTCTACTCTGGAATTGAACCCGGACCACATGCCTAAGAAGTGAGTTCACTAACAACTGCGCTAGTTTTGCGGCCAGTTTGACCAAAATTCTTGTGGTGCATATGGTATGCAGTTGGACTACTTACTGGAGACCCTCATCCTTTACTTGGGGATCTAAATTACAAGTATCTCTGAAGTCAAGTGAGATTCACCTGTTTTTTTATAAAACTATTATTCTTTATCCAATTATTGAAAAGCAAAAGTTGTCCCATTATTTATAATATTATGTGACGAGATTATATCTTGGTTTTGTTATTATTTCCATCCCTTTGCTGTCGCTTTATTATCTTTTCTCAAAGTCATCTTCATATGATATTTGTTGATTGTCCTCTATTTCTCTTTCATTGTGAGTTCCAGGACAAAATCCTCTTTGCTATACTACTAGCTGATCTTCTTAATGTAATTTCTAATAACAACATGGATACTTAAAATTGATCTAGAGTGTGACCATATTTTTTTTTCAGCTGAATTTTTGTATGACCAATTTAACTCAAAGAACTCCACACTGCCATCAGTTGAGAATGGTCTGGACTGCACAGACAAGTTAGTGGTAAAACTACTGAAAGCTGTAAGTTTGATGATTTACTCTATCTTTGTCTTGAAACAATGGCTACAGTAGTGTGAAAATACCGATTTGAGGCCAAATCCACATTGGGAACACCTTCTTTAACTTGGAGAGCCCCCAGCCTATGTTGTTTGCATTACAGATAATGAGGTTGCGTGCGATTTTGCTGGGGCGAGACTCGCCACAAGGTCCCCAGCAAAGCATAAGTAGTGAAGTTGGCTGGTGGAACCATTGATATGTTCACACTACTGCAACGTCCTTCTGAATCAGAGCCATTCAATAATATCACAAGCTTCAGAAAATACATAACAGGTCTCCATAGTTTTCAGAGTGCTGGTATAGTCAAGTGGGTAGGATACTGGCTTTGCAATGATAAATAATAAAGTAGACAAATGGTAGACTGGTATAAGAAACTGTCAGGAAACACAAACAACAAACACCTAAGAAGAAAAGTTTGAATCTAACCGGACTCTTCCAAACAGCACAGTGTCTCGCTATGATAAAGAATGAGTTTTTGCGACCTATTAAGTTCCTTAAAATATAAGCAGTCATTATTGGTTTCATTCTGAAGGCTGTGGGTTCGAATCCAGACTGCACCGTTCTGTTCACAAGTGCATTTTTCTCAGAGATTGTTGTTGAAGCTACAGAGTTTGTGCAATATTCTCGACAAGTGGCAAGCAATTTCTGCGGATAGGGGCCAAGCCATGTGGGGTAAAACCTGGCCCAGTGAAGTCATTCCTTTGGTTTTAGACCCTTTAAATTTTATATTTGTTTTTAACATTATGAATATTAACAACACTGACTGTTTCGACTTCCACAGTTTCGTCTAATGAATGAGTTCCAGCAAGAGGCTCCAAACTACTGGGTACGATACCCTTTAAGTTACTTGGAGGACATTGTCGAGAGTTCTCTTAACCTGCTCACTTTACAGATGTCACCACAGTCTCCATTGACTAAGCTAGCACCGTTGCATTTCATTTCAGTGTTGGATCCTAAAGCACAGTGGTTTATCAAATGGATGGTAAATATATTGTTATGCTTCTGTCTGTGTCTTCTTCTTCACCCTTCGCCCTTAGGGGGACATAGGTCCAAACCAATGCCTTCCAAGCCTTCCTATCTAAGGCCATCTTTTCCAGATCTCTCCACTCTCTCCAATTTTCTTGCATTCTATCTCCAACTCCCATCTCCAGGTGTTCCTGGCTCTTCCCTGACCTCTATTACTCTGAAGGCTCCATCAGAGAGCCTGTCTTGTGATGCTGTCAGAGGGTCTCCTTGAAAGGTGAGTTGGCAGCTCGATTTCCTTTCAGATTTCAGCAGGCTGCTTCGTGGGTCCTTCCTTCCGGAGTCCTACTTCTTCCTCAGGTGTCAAGCTATGCAATTTCCTTGGTTGTTGTTTCTGTTCATTAAGAATGAAACTGCGACATGTTCAGCATACCGGTAATGGATTTAATTGTTCACAAGAATCTGCTCTAGATATTTTGCAAGAACTAAGACTGTGCTACCAGTGCAAAACATGGGCACTGACAAAAGAATAAGAAAGAAAATTGTCACCTGTGAAATGAGATGCTTGAGGAAAGCGGTAAATAAAACATAAAGAGACAATATAAGAAATGAGGAAATTAGAAGAACATTCGGAACAACACCTGCTATTAGATTAATTGAAAAACAGAGACTCATATGGTTTGGCCACTTGGTGAGAATGAACCCGAATGCATCAGTTGCAAGAGCGTACAATCTAAAAATGGAATCATCAAGAGAAAGGGCAGACCAAGAAAAAGATGGGTTGATGGAGTTATAAACATCTTAAAACTCCACAATACCACAGCATATCAAACGATTGAGCGTGCACTATCTCGGAAACCGATCATCAGTTAAACCTGCTACACCTAATGGCAAAAAAGCAGAGGACAAAAGAAGAAAGAAAGTTGTTTCTTTAGCTATCTAGTGTTTTTACAGGGTGGGATATCTAGCCCCACCTCCAAACTCCTTAGTCGCCTCTTACGACATGCGCTGCAGGTAACAGTGGCTCTATTCTTTACCCCCTCCCTAATTTGGGCCCCAGTAACCACTTGTGTGTTCTGTCTGTGTACACCACAATAATCATAAGAATATAATTCTACCACAACACATTGCAGGGTGCCAGCCATATGCTTACCCTCATAAAACTGATGACTATGGCCTCTTTCTTCATCTTTGTTTTCTGCATTCACCCAATATGAATTCAGGGGCTGCCTTGTATTGTGCTTTGGACCGATTTTTGCATGAAGACCTGCTTTCCTTATTATCAGTGTCCCCCACCATACAGGCATGCTTTCTCCAACTTCAGAGGTTAAAACCTCTTTGAGTGTCAAGCTCTTGATAATATCAGAAAATGTCTTATTTCTCCAAGGCAAGATAAATGAAGGACATTGCACAAAATGAGACAACATACAGCTACATTCAGATACCGCTATATAGCATTAGTAAAAGGACACAGGGCCTGTAAGGTCAGAACGACAGGCAACCATCTTAACCACTTCACCGTATAGATCCCCCAACATCTATTGAGTTATACTGTAGTAGTATGGTGTCAGATATTAGAGGTCAAAGAGGAAACCATTAAAGCTGGTTCATACCCATTTCTTTCTTTGATTTACTTGTATTTTTCTGTTGATGTTTAGACAAAATGTTTACTAAATTACTTTATTCATTGTTTTGTTTGTAATGTTGTTTTTCCATAATTTTTTTTCAGCATGGCAACTACTGCAGACGAGAACTGTTAGATCGGCTGCAACAGTACAAAATCATTGTGAGTGAATCTATCTGTATTTGTAATACAAATGAAGAGTTTCTCTGACTTCTGAAGTTGTAGTAAGACTCGTCTGAATGGCGATGGACACTGATGTTAAGGAAAGCAAGCCTTCATGCAAAAAATCAGAGGTGCCATATTAGGTGCCATAACTATGCCTGAATTTATTGTTAAACAAGTTCTTCTTCTTTGCGTTCGTTCTTTAGACCAATTTTAATCACTATTTGTGATATGTTTGGTCTTTACAAAGAACGTGTATACGTTGCACATTGGTTTGGTAGGCCCCTAAACTCATAGACTTCTACACGTTTAGGACATGTGCATCCGATTTCAGCCAAACCTCCGTAGTCGGCTCTTACGACATGCATGGCAGGTAACAGTGGTTCTATTCTTTACACCCCAAATTTGGGCCCGGTAACCACTCAGGCGTTAAACAAGTTTGTTTACAAGCAGTTGATGAGAAGTCTGGTAGCAGAGTAGTGTTGCTTTTTCAGGCGCAGTCTGTTGGTAATCTTTTTATGTGGCCGAACCGTTTAATTTGTTGTTTCTTGATGATGTTCAATACTGATGTTGTACACACTTTTGTCCTGATGTTTTCAGCTCTAAACCGGTTATCAGTTATCAGATGACTATCATCATAGCACTTCGGACATGTCAATAGGTGCTCTGATCTCAGCCTCAACAAATCCAGCAGCGTCCAGCGGCCCAACACGCCAGTTCAGTGTTGATTAATCAATCTCTTTGTATATTTGGTATGTCATTCTTTTCGGCTGTACCAATATTAACACCCATCTCTCTCAGTCTGGCCAGCGAGTGCCCAGGTACAAAAATGAAGGTGATTTCTTTTATCCCTGCCTGTACCAGTACCTCCACCCAGTTTCATCTTACCATTCCAGTTTCAACTTTACGAATCATGCTAATGAAGTTTCTAAACAGGTCTTTTCTTGATACTCCCAGCATTCAGTGTAATTATCGAAAAAGGGGGAAGACTGCAGTAAAACTTGGTAAATAGCGAAACACGTACAAACAAAGTACTATAGTTTTACAAAATACAGAAACAGTGACGATAAACAGCAAGCTTTCGACCAAAGGCTTTTATCAAGCAAGCGACACAACACGAGTTATTTTTTAAGGGAAGAAACTTCATCTCTGTCATGACTAGTTCTCTTCTATCATTTGACGTTAGCGTCCAGATTTGGCACTGAATCATAATGTTGGGAGAAAGATTGTGTTGTACACTGCTCTTTTTGTGCATTAATAGGTTAGGAACAACAACCAAAAACCTATAAAATTGACTTTGTTACAAAACCTGCACTGAAAACAGACAAAGTATTAGGAAATATTTCAGAAGCTTGTTCAATGGAAATGCTGAACTGAAAGAGACTTAGCAACTGTGGGGGATCGCCGATAGCAACATTGATAACATGCTGCACTAGTGACAACATGCCATAGAAATTTCTACTAGATACTAGGGCCAGTTTGGGCCAACAATTTTTGGTGTACACTTGGCAGACGGTTTGACTACAGGAAAATCTTATCTTTTATTTTGGTATGACTTGTGCAAAAATCAGTCAGAGGCGCCATATTAAGAGCTATGACCGCCTGAATTTATAGTGTGCGAATGAAAAATAAAAGCATCTGCGGATTTTCCTGAAATCCGGTTGCATCAGTTCTTTTAAATAACTAACCAATCAATGTCAGTTCCTTTAACTAATTAACCAATCAATGTTGGTTAATTAATTGACTAACCAATCAGTCAGTTCTTTTAACTAACTAATTAACCAATCAACGTTGGTTCTTTTTATCTCACTAACTAACCAGCCATTCAACATCGTTATTCTTTTACCTAACTAACCAGTCATTCTCGGTTCTTTTAACTAACTAATCACTAAACTAACCAACCTATAACCAGTATCATTTATATTGACAGGTGGAGTCATCCCTTAGACAGTGTTTGGATTTCTCTGCCCTTCGTAAGTCACCTCCTGATATCATGAGGGATGTTTCAGAATCACTATCCAAAGCATCATTCGGTTTGTAATTCTTCACATTTTAATTTGATTTAATTTATTTAGTATTTGTTCTGGAGAACTGTTGGGGAGGCAAAGTTCTGCTCAAGACAAGCTATTTGATGATGATGATGATGAATATTTGTTCTGGAGAACTGTTGGGGAGGCAAAGTTCTGCTCAAGACAAGCTATTTGATGATGATGATGATGATATTTGTTCTACTTCTCTTCCACCATTTTCTCCTTTAAAGAAGAAAGGGGTGGGGGGGATTTAGTGATCTTGTGTGTGTGCTTGCCTAAGGCACTTTGTAATCTGTTATTCATTTTCTGAAGGCTGCTATTAATGCTGTCGCTCCATCTTTTCCGTAGTCTTGCACTGTACTCATTACACTTTTTTCAGTGTGGCTCTGTTTGGTAGTAGATACCAGGCATTCTTGTCTAACCATTAACCTGTTGCTCTTTTATGAATTGCATGACTGGTTTCATATCCAGTCTTCTAATTTCTTAGTTTCTAATTTTGTTTCTTATTGTCATTCCTGCAGCTCTTCTAAGGCACCTAATCTCCGTCGTTATGATTTTCCACTCATTGACTGCTGTTATTTGTCATGTTTGGCACTGGTAATGTATTTTATAAGCATATATAAAAAAGGAAATATTTCACCAGCACAGAATATCTACATGCTGCTTTGTAAGACACTTTAAGAGCGTCTCTAAAGCGTTTTTTCTGTCCATCAACTGATTGTCTATCCTCTTCAAGCTCGTCATACATCCACTGTTATAGGATGCGTTTATCAGGCATCAAAGCAATGTAACCGGCCCACCAGGCTTGCCTGAATGTCGAGGGACACTGATGATAAGAAAGTCAAACCTTCACGCAAAAATCAGTCATGACTCTGCTATTAAGCGCTATGATTATGCCTCAATTCAAAATAGGCCAACAAAAATCCAACACAGGAACAACTTTTTGTAAACAACTTCGTCAACTCAATCATTAGAAGAAGAAGAGTAAGAGTATATAGTTCTTTGCTTATTTGAGAAATGTTCTATATTACATTTGTATGTTCTAACTTCATACTGACCAACTGTTGCACTTAATACCTTGTTTTTCTCAGTGGAAAGTGACTGTAGGCTGTATTATCCATTCACAACTTCAATATCTTTTGTTATTCACTCACTTTCATTCTCGAAGATTCCTGTGCTAATGAGAAAGGAGAGTCATTTTTCCTTTCAAGCTTAAAAGATCAAGTAAGTGATCTCTTGATGTTTCTTTAAATATTTACTGATCAAAGAATAAGAAATATTGTCTTGTTTTCTCAGTGTGACTGAGTGGTTAGTTCCAATTAAGGCTAAATGCTTAGATCCATGTTCCTCACTTCATTTTCTGAAGATTTGACTATGGAGGATGGCATGGGCATGCCTCTCACGTTAAAGAAAACAAGGTAGTGAAACTCGAGTTTCTTAAAAATTTATTGAAATCAAAGAAATGAAAATATTGTTTGTTAGTTTATCAGATCATCTACTGATGTTAAGGTCAAATTAGGGCATAAAGTAACCCCTGTTCCTCTCATGTTCTCAGGAGGTGACCATGGAGCTTGGGACAGAGCAGAACCACCTCACTATAAAACACTAATACAAGAAACTAAGAAAATTCGTAGCATATGACACCCGAGAGGAAGTAGAATTTTTTGCTTCTTTTGTGTATCTCTGATAATCCTTTGGGGCTCTCAGCGTGTTACCATTGACTTGGGAAAAGGAGTCTTCAAGGCGGTAGTGAGCTGATCACGCTTAAGTCAACCATGTGCAGCAGTAAGCAATGGTAAACTACTGTAAGTATGTTAAGCTTTGAAAATTGAATTTTTACTTTTGTGTGATTTTGGTAAATGCCTTTGTAAAAGATATGTCATGATTTTTTTACTTTGTGAAAAGGAGTCTTTTGTGTCTTGATAGTTTGTTTATATCAACCAGGCAATCCATAGTGAACTACTGAATTTGCCACAGGATTTTGTGTACCATGTCTAATTCCAAGGTGATATGTATATAAAAACAAACTGATACATTTCTCAGAGATTTGTTGAGCGGATATGATAGACAATATTTTCCTATCAATGATGAAAATGTTATCATAAGAGAATAACAATGATGAAAATGTTATCATAGAGAAAAAATCTTGTTTAATCACAATACATTTGTCATGATATCTTCTTACAGCACCCGTGACTATCAGCCAACTATTGAAAGTACTGGTCCTACTTATTGTTGATCCTGGGATCACAGCTTCTTACAAAAGGATGGAAAAAAGTAATTTCTGATTATAAACATTTTCATCAAAATTATTATCAACATCATCATCACCATTTTATATATGATATTTTATTTGTTACCACCATTATCTCCTTCGCAATATCTCCAACAGTGTCCAGCGACTGATCAGTTCGATGTTGATTAATGAGCCTACTCATATGCCTATTCTGTTCTTTTCTTTTCTGGCCACTCCAATCTTCAATTCAAGCTCTTGCAATCTAGCAGTTGACAGGGACTGGTTTAAATGAAAATCCTCTTTGGACTCACTCTATAAGGGCGTTTAGAATGTCAGCTCTATCCATTGGCTGGTTCCCTGATATGGTGGCAGAGTCAGCCAGCCTGTTTGCTCTCTCATTGCCATTGACACCCTCGTGCGCTAGAACGAAGATGAGTGTAATTCTGCAAATTGTTGACATTTCATCCTCATACTAAATGTAGTTGTCCTGTATGTTTTATTAATGTCAAATGAAGAAGATTAAGACGAGAAGATGCTCGTCTTTATTTAGAAAAAATGGATAAAATTGTTGCAAGTTCAACAATATTTTTTGCAGATACGCATGATGCTGCCTCCATGGTTACAGAGGTTTTCAAGTTCCTGTGCAGTACAGAGACAACATGTAGCTTCTCATTATGCAAAGATGACATCATGAACACACTTCTATCACCTGTCTCACAGATCTTGAATGACACAGTTGTAAGTGTCAGCACAAAATTCATGAGCATTTTATCAATTGTTTACCCTGTAAATAAGGGAGCATGAAATATTTTCCCAAACATAATAAACAATATTATTTTAAAGATATCTTTTCAGGAGAATAAATATCAGTTAGTCATCTGTAACTTAAGCGGTAGTGAGCTCGATCACAACCTAAGCGTACCTGGTTCAAACTCTGCGACCGGCAGTTTAGAAACACATTTGTTTGGTGTGGATTTTTACGAATGGTAAAAATGGATCTCATCGTTCAGAAAGTAATGGCAAACTATTAAACGTGTAAGTGGTGCCTAGAAACTCGACAACTTGTTTACTATGGTTGATGGCGAATTTCTGTAAAGGATATGCCACGATTTTCATTTTCATTCAGGAGAATACAAAACTCTATATTGTATTCAAGATTTCCATTCATGGATATACAAAACTCTATATTGTATTCAAGATTTCCATTCATGGATATACAAAACTCTATATTGTATTCAAGATTTCCATTCATGGATATACAAAACTCTATATTGTAGTCAAGATTTCCATTCAGGGACATACAAAAAAGAAGAAAGAAGAAGATGTAGATGAAATTATTTCACTTTTTATATTTTATTATCAATGCAGGATAGTACTACAGTGTGAGAAGCATGCCTCCTTCATGTTTTATATTTTATTATCAATGCAGGATAGCACTACAGTGGGGGAAGCATGCCTGCTTCATGTTTTATATTTTATTATCAATGCAGGATAGCACTACAGTGGGGGAAGCATGCCTGCTTCATGTTTTATATTTTATTATCAATGCAGGATAGCACTACAGTGGGGGAAGCATGCCTGCTTCATGTTTTATATTTTATTATCAATGCAGGATAGTACTACAGTGGGAGAAGCATGCCTGCTTCATGTTTTATATTTTATTATCAATGCAGGATAGCACTACTAGTGGAAGCATGCTGCTTCATGTTTTATATTTTATTATCAATGCAGGATAGTACTACAGTGGGGGAAGCATGCCTGCTTCATGTTTTATATTTTATTATCAATGCAGGATAGTACTACAGTGGGAGAAGCATGCCTGCTTCATGTTTTATATTTTATTATCAATGCAGGATAGCACTACAGTGAGTGAAGCATGCCTTCTTCATGTTGCTGATATTTTATCTATGATGGCATCTACAGCAAAGGGACGTCTCTTCTTGTTGTATGGAGAGAGCAAAGGTCTTCTAACCAGAACAAAGTAATTATGTTATTCACTTCCTAGTTCATGTATTTTTATATAATGCCTTTGGGGTATCTGGCGTAGAGATAAGGTGCTCTCCTCTCACTCTAAAGGTACTTGATTTGTTCCCCACGTGGAGCGGTCTGGATATTTTTCAATAGGTCTCTAATCTCAATGTAGGTGAGATCGAGTTCCTAGTCCTATTGGAGACGAACGATAAAACGGACATCCTGTGTTAAAGTTGAGCATTTAAAAGAACTTTTGGCCAACGTGTTCGTAGCGCGTTGGACTACGGGTGACTAGTCCTCTGTAAGTGCGGTTCAACTCCGCGGACTGGCAGAAAAGCTACAGGTTCCACAGATTTATGGTGTTCGTAACTGAGCCGAAGGGTTACGATGTCCATGATACCGAGCCAAGAGCTTTCAGCTCAAGTGGTTCTGGATCGGAAAAAAAGAACTTTTGACTGTTGAAAATCAATAAGAGTAGGCTGTAAAGCCACTGCCCATGCAAAATTCATGACAATAAGATTAAAACAAATTCCTACAAAATTTAAACCATCTTCAAAATGCTCTTGTAGACCCTTGTCTGTGCTACAGAGTTTGTACACTGCCACTGAGATCTTCCGTGTAAGAAAGAGATAGGAGAATAAATATTATTCACCAAGTGCAATGACGATGATCCTATCAATCGATTAATCAGTGTAATGTCTTTGTTCATGCTAATCACAAGATCTCAGATTGTGGAAAATATAGTAAAGAAGTGGTTGCTGTAGGTCTCCCATACAAAATGAGAAATATCAACAACCAAGTCAGCCATACTTTCTCGAACAATTCATTTATTTAATCCAATACAGACCTCAGAACAGACCGGGTTAGTATATTTTGCCTACGTATTGGACACACCAGACTCAACAGACATTTACATAAATTAGGAATAAGTCAAACAGCTCTCTGTCACTGTCAACAGACAAAACAGACACCTGAGCATGTCCTGCAAGACTGTCCTTTCCTTGGAGAGCTGAGAAGCAACATGTGGCCACACACAGTCTACTTGAAAACTAATCTTTGGGGAAACTTGACAGACCTGACGCTAACTGCCCAGTTTATAAGTTAACTGTGGAATAAGCATATGACCAGAGATCACTGAAGAAGAATCTGGCTCTAACAAATACCTATGTGGAAACATAATCCAGACCCCAAATATACATTTCAGAACTGTCCATTTTACAGTGACCCAAGATGACAGATATGGCCAGAGGGTTCAGAACTGAGGCAGAAGCTATGAGGCTGCTGCTTTGACCCGGAAAAGAAAATAGACTTTGCCCTAGCAACAGAATTGAAGTTCTAGCATAACCACAGACCTGACTGCAGAAGAAAGATCCAGTACTCACTATTTCTATTACTAACACTGCTCTGGCAAATGGCGAGCATCTGTCATTAAAAATTAAGTTCAGGAAATATACTGAAGTTTAACGAGAGCTCATGAACAGAACGAGACAGATCCCAGTTAATTCCTGCTCTTTTTGATTTTGAACTGCCATGGGTTCTTTTACATGCTCAACTTAAACACATGACCTACATTTTTTCGTCCATCTGGATAGGACTAGGAACTCAATCTCACCTACACTGAGATCAGGATCTTTGAAAATATCCTGATGGCTCCATAAGGGAGCGAACTGAGAGCCTTTGAAGTGAATGAGTACCTAACCTCTACACCACAGAGACCCTGTATGTTTTCTGATTTGCATGAATCATCTTTATTTATTTTATGTTTGTTTTCTGGGGGAAACAACTGGTAAACAGGTTAAGCTCATTGCCACTGCACACATGGCAGAAGTTTAGACGTTAAGAACAGAGAGAGAAGCTGGGTACACTGAGAAGCTGGGTACACTGGGAAGCTGGATACACTCGGAAGCTGGGTACACTGAGAAGCTGGGTACACTGGAAGCTGGTACACTGGGGAGCTGGGTACACTGAGAAGCTGGTACACTGAGAAGCTTGGGAAGCTGGGTACACTAGGTGCTGGGTACACTGAGAAGCTGGATACTGGGAAGCTGGGTACACTGAGAAGCTGGGTACACTGAGAAGCTGGGTACACTGGGAAGCTGGATACACTGAGAAGCTGGGTACACTGGGATGCTGGGTACACTGAGAAGCCGGGTACACTGGGATGCTGGGTACACTGAGAAGCTGGGTACACTGAGAAGCTGGGTACACTGGGAAGCTGGATACACTGAGAAGCTGGGTACACTGGGATGCTGGGTACACTGAGAAGCCGGGTACACTGGGATGCTGGGTACACTGAGAAGCTGGGTACACTGAGAAGCTAGGTACACTGAGAAGCTGGGTAAAGTGAGAAGCTGGGTACACTGAGAAGCTGGGTACAGTAAGAAGCTGTGTACATTGGGAAGCTGGATACAGTGAGAAACTGTGTACACTGAAGCTGTGTACACTGAGAAGCTGGGTACACTGAGAAGCTGGGTACAGTGAGATGCTGTGTACACTACGAAGCTGGGCACACTGGGAAGTGGATTTATTCAATTATTATAAAAGTTAAATTTTTTAAACAGTTTTTTAGATTCATATTTTTGTTTATCTTCTCAGGTCCTCACCAGCACATCTTATTGCTGAGTTCACAAAGAAAGCTCTATCCAGTAAACTGCCCAAATCTTCCAAGCCACCATCAGATACTGTGATAGGTGCATACCTCTATGTGTGTCGACAGCTGTATAGTACCTGTGATGGTCTGCTTGTTATGTCCCATTATGAACTACACACCTGTATAGCACAGGCTTGGAAACAGGTATGGTTAGCTAGAGGATATATACTGTATTTGCTTTATGTATATATTATAAATAGCGGACGTCTGTAGTTTATGCGGTAGTGAGCTCGATCACAGCCCAAGAGTACATGGTTCAAACTCAATGACAGGCAGTTTGGAAGCACATTTCTTGGTGTGGACTTTTACGAATAGCAAAAACAGATCTCACCATTCAGAAAGCAATGCAAACTACTAAACGTATGAGTGGTGCCTAGAAAACCAACGACATGTTTACTGTGGTTGACGGTGATGTCCTGTAAAGGATATGCCATGATTTTCATTCATATTTTACATACAAAGTCCCCCATGTATGCTTGTACTATTTATCCTCTTCTTCTTCTTCTTTGCGTTCGTTTATGACCAATTTTAATCACTCTTTGTGATATGTTTGATCTTGCCAAGAACGTTATACGTTGCACATTGGTTTGGTAGGCCCCTAAACGCATAGATTTCTACAAGTTTAGGACATGTGCATCCGATTTCAGCCAAACCTCCTTAGTCGCCTCTTACGACATGCATGGCAGGTAACAGTGGTTCTATTCTTTACACCCCAAATTTGGGCCTTGTAACCACTCGGGCGACTATTTATCCTATATATGCTTGTCCTATTTGTACTGTATCTGCTACACTTGGTAGAAAAAAGTACATACAAAGGAGAGATTAAAGAAATTGGCTCAGTATTGAACTCAGAAGAATTGATTGCCTTGTCACCCGTGTGTTGTCGGGGCTTGCAAGAGGAGCAAAGAATAGTAACACTGTAAACTACAATGCATGTCGTAAGAGGCGACTGAGGTAAAAATCTAGGGAAGCTACCCTAGTAAATAAAAAGCATCACAAAAATCGGATATGCTGGCCTACTTGTTGGCGCATAACTGGCGCAATGTACAATCGCTCTTAGGCTCAGTTCATATACAAATCACAAAGAGTGGCTTAACAAGTGGTTGATATGGAGCGTTCAAGTAAAAAATCGCCTTATACTGAACTTAACTCCATGTTAAACTTTCTTCAACTGAATAGCTACAAACATCATAAAAGTAGTATATACTATAAATACTGTTGTCATGCTGTTCTTATATTCCAGTTTCTCATTTATTCATTGCTGCTATATTTTTTCTCTCAAATGAATAGCTACAGGCATCAGAAAAATCTGGAGGTTCATCCATCAATGTAAAGAATGATGAAGTGGACAAACACAAAGATCCTCACTTGTAAGTAAATTGGTCATAAATTTCTTGTTTTGTTTTTCTATTTTTAAGTGATATTGAATAAAATTTGTGCTCAGCAAGTCAGCCTTGATTTAACTCCTTCCACGCCATTCACCACACACTGCGCCACAGCGTATTACGTTGAACACCATTCACCATATACTGCGCCATTCGTTTATACAAGTCTATCTAGTTTTACTTCAACTAGTTTACTTCTACTACTTTTTAACCTTGTTATTTGAATAGGTCATCCAGATTTCTTCATATTAGTTTATAATAAGATATATAATAATAATTCCTCTCGATCCGTTATACGTTACATTTAATTAACAAGTAATTTCTCCATACCGCTCTATCCTGGGCAACTCGCTCAATCTCCTCCATTGAACTGAGACCGATATTTCCTGCCTCTCTCAGCAAAGTTCGCTTCAGGGTCTCCTTAAGTCGACCTCTCTTTCTTGAACCCTTTGCATCCCACTTTAATGCCTGCTTTGATATTCTTTGATCATTTCTCCTCAAGGTGTGCCCAACATATCTCCATCTTCTCTTTCTTATAACAGTTGTCACTAGTGGTTGACCAGACATGTCTCTGATTTCATCACTTCTCCTGAATTCGTTCCATTTTATATTCATTATTTTTCACAGACATCTATTTTCAAATGCATTCAACTTGCTTTCTATATCTTTAGTCATTTTCCAACTCTCGCTGGCATATGTTAGGATTGATACAACATTTGAATTGAAAATTGTAATTTAGTTTTAATACTATATAACTTGCAGTTCCATATTTTATTTAGACTTTTAAAAGCTGATGTTGCTTTGCCAATTGTATCATAATTTCTTTTTTAACATTTCCTGTGCAATCAAAATTGCTACCCAAATAGGTGAACTGCTCTGTTATTTTTATCATTTTAGATTCCAGTGTGATATCTGCATTACTTGCCATAGGTGTCTTCATTATATTTGTTTTTTCATAGCTTATCTGCAGTCCAACTTTTGATGCTATAGATGACAAGTTGTCTGTTTTTCTTTGCATATCTTGGTTGTTTCTACTTAACAAGGCAATATCATCTGCAAAATCCAAATCTTCTAGTTGACTATTTTCTACCCAATCGATGCCAGTTTCGCCCTGCAACATTTTCGCATCACCCAGTCAATGCCACTCCAAACAATAGCGGAGATAGAATACAGCCTAATAAGATATATATATATATGTATATATATATATATATATATATATATATATGTTTTTTATTTACTTTTTAATTGCTTTTTGCCTCCCTTGAATTAACTGTGTACACCTGAGGAAATAACTGAGTACGGAAAGAATTAAGTAAATTAGATTTTCATTGTTGTCTAAAAGTCTAAAGACAAAGTATTTACTTCATTGTGTAGTAGTCTGCCAGGACCGGGCACAACTGTTCCCCAACCCCAGGTAGTAGCCAACAGACTAGACAGGTAGTTTAAATAGATAAGTTTGTAGAAAAGCATAAGTAGAGACTGTAGTGTTTGCACACCAAATCTGCTTACTATGAGCAGATAGCAACACTAGAACGAGACATTGACATAGTGAAACTAGTTGACGTAAATTTGTTAGTACTCCTTAGCGACGTAGTGACAACATAGGGAGACGAACATAAACACCACAACTGAACAGACATGTTTTGGAAAGCTGTGAATAACATCAATAAACATATATATAAAGTCTTCAGCATTGAGTTGGTATCTGTTGTGATCTTATTACCATCGTCACCAGTAAATAAATAATAACCACACAAAAGGAGAAAACCCATCAAACTGGTACAAATTAGAATCACACCCAGACAGAATAAAAGCGTCCACTACAACAATTGCAACCGACTTTTCCCCATATAGCTCGTTCTCTCTACACAGAAATGGCACCCCAACTGCCGAGAGTATTACACAAAGCACAAACTCTGTAGCTCCAGCAACATACCTAGGGAACTGGACAAAATGCACTCAAGAACAGAACGCTGTTGTTTAGATTTGAACCTATGACCCTCAGAACGCAAGGCAATGGTTTAGCCACACAGACAAATTTTCAGTTTGTTTTTAAAAAAACCAGGAGTGTAATTTTGAGAAATATTTGATTGATTTTGTGCCAACAGACTTTATCTCTACATACCATTATCACTGAAAATATTCTTTATTTACTTGATTGACTTGGCAATTGATGACAAACAAGGTCAAGGCTGTGATAGTGGCAACAATATCTTCACAAACTATAGATCTGCTCTAAATTAAAGTTATCAATGAAATTTAATTAAAACCAATCCTAGCCACATTGTATATCCATTTTTATAACTGCTTAACCCATAGAACTCTTGATCCTGATATTTCGGTATTGAATGTAAACATCTCATATCCCAATGTCCCGAAATATTGGCCTGAGAGACTCCATCATTTGTTGTTTGTGATCGAAGATAAATTGTGTACAAATGTGACATCAAACTCAACTCACATATTCTATATGGTTTGGCAAGATGGAGGATGCTGTTGTGTGATATTTTTGTGGGCAGATAATGTAATTAGTTAAGTATTTTCATGATGAAAATACTTGCTGAAAAATATTGAAATGGTCACACTAAAAGGATAACAACAGAGCAAGCTGTTGAACTACTTTTGAATGAATCTGAAGATGAATTAGACCTAGAATGTAATTATTCTGTTACGGATATCAAAAGTGAGTGAGATGATCATTTAGGCAACAAAGAATTGTTTTAATCGATTGATATTCAAACCATATATGTTCAATCTGGAGAACAAGCTACATTACCTGGGAGCATTTGGGGCGTGACCCATGTAATATATCAAGTAAATTTTAAACAGTTTAATATTTTGCAAAAATATTATTAGCAGAAATAATGGAGATGATGGGATAAGTCAGTAACAAATTATAGAGCACTTTATTGTGCTAAATTATTGTGTTTGTAATATCACTCTAATATGTGCTGTTTTTTGCTCAGAAACTCAGGGGAAAGTGGTTTTAGGGTACAGGTGGCCAGGGTTCAATGGGAAAAGAACTTTTTAGTATGTCTCAAATTGATCTAATTTTAACGTCATGAAGCTTTGATTAGCATTTTCATTACTGGTAGTGGTGTTTTTTTTTGTTAATGTATTTGTTAAAAATCAAACCATTCTGTTTCATGATAACTTGACTCTAACACTTACTTTTTGTTTTTTATTCCTAGGATTCATGGACAGAAATGTTGCAGGATAACTTATTGAATTTTGCCAACACAGCCAAAGGAATTCTTCTTCTTCAACAAACTGGAGCATTTAATGAATGTGTCCGCTACATGTACTCACGTTATGACAAGAAGCTACAAGTAAATTTTCCTATCTTTAATTTCATTCAAGCATAGATACCTTGTTGTAATAAACCAAGTTTTATTGGAGGTGCAGAGATCTAAAGGCACATGATCATCCCAAACCCCAATAACAACATCAGCCTCCTAGATATCAAAGGACAATTTTAGACTCGAACCCAGCACACACTACTAAACTTATTCTGTACTAACTGCCACATGGGGGGCCAAGATCGTCTATTAAGATAACTCAACTGCCCTACACTGCACCAAGCATTGTTTCATGTAAAATTAGTGCTAAATTTACATCAACACATTTTGATCCATGCATCTGCATGTACCAATCTTTTAGTATTTGTTAATAAAACATTTGTTTATCTACAAAACAATATACAATTCATAACAATCCATTTTAAACTAAGTAAACCCTGTACACTAGATTCAAGATAGCCACCATTGACATGTGCCCCTGTGGCTTGGTGAGTATGATGACAGAGCATGTTCTACAGAACTGCCCCCAGTAGGCAGACCTGTGAAGAAAGAGGTGACCCCATTACACCAGAATCCAAGACAAACTGTAAGGCATGGCTGACAATCTGAGGCAGAGGGCGGCCTTTATTAGTGAGTCCGAAATCCCAATCTAGTGAGAACACAGAAGATGAAGAAGAAACTAAAAAAACTGCAGCAGAACTTGTAAATACATTCACGGAATGAAAAAATGAACACAAATTAATTTTACCACACTGTGTTTTTCTGTTCGGTAATAAATTATTGATAATCATATAAACAGAATTAAATCACAACACACTCCAGAGTGCACATCATCATGAAACCTTTCACCACCACCTCTTCAGCTGCCAAGCTCTGGATGATGTCAAGAAGATCCTTCTTCCTCCAAGGCCAGATAATGGAAAACATTATATGGAACAAGAGAACAACTTACAAAGTCATGCAGATACCACTACATAGTTTTAGGCCGAGGGACCAAGCAACACTGGATCATTGAAGAAGAAGAATTGGAGATGTAAATCCTGAATGAGCCAATTTATTACAATTTTTCTTTGTATATTGCTACCTACTTTTTTTTTGGTGCCAGATGTAGCAGATACAGGACAACTAGGACAAGCACACATGGAATTTGTATGTATAATACGCCCATGTGTTGCCGGGGCTCAAAAGGGGAGCAAAGAATAGTAACACTGCGATCTACAAGTCATGTCGTAAGAGGAGACTAAGTTAGGGGTCTAGGAAGCTACCTAGTAAATAAAAAGCGTCACAGATGTGCTGGCCTACTTTTAGACGCATAATGGGAACAACATATAATCGCTCTTAAGACTTAGATGACATACAAATCACAAGTGGTTAACAAATGGTCGAAATGGAGCGTTCAAAGAAGAAGAAGAAGAAGAAGCATGTATAATATAGATAAAGCTAAAGCAGTTAGTCAGATCTGGTTGAAGGAAATTTGTTGGTGCCTTATGCTTCATTGGAAGTTAAGAGAAGAAGATGATGAATACCCCTTTACACAAAAATAAAGATATATAGTTTAAATAAAATTTGATGTTGTTATGCTCAACTTGTGCTCGTTTTCAGGTCAGCAGATGTGAAAAGTTTGGCTATGGATACATGGTGACACAGGTAGCAGCCACCTCACCTGGCATTCAAGCACTACAAAGCACAGGTAACCTTACAGCTGGTCTAAGCCAGCACTATCCAACGTGGTACCTGCAGGTGCCATGGCGCTTGTGTAATACATCCATGTCTGGTTTGACGAAAATGACGAAGAAATCAAGTCTATCCTTCTCACGAAACATGAGACATACAGAGCCTATCAAAATGACCCATCATCATCATCCAAAAAAAACCAGCTTTCCTAGATGCTCGTAGAAGGGCTCAAGAGAGAATCAGGAAATTACAAGACGCATGGCTAAGAAAAAAAAAATCTGATGAAATCCAGATATATGCAGACAGACATGATTTCAAACGCTTCTACGATGCCCTAAAAACTGTTTACGGACCTCAACAATCTCACCCCACTCCCATACTCGATGCAGATGGAGCAAGGCTACTAATTGACAAGCCTCAGATACTAAATCGCTGGGCAGAACACTTCCGTTCTGTCCTCAACCATCCATCCACTATATGTTATGAAGCCATAGAGCGCATGCCCCAGGTCCCAATCAATGCCAAGCTTGATATTCCACCTACCTTAGCAGAGGTCAAGAAGGCAACAAGCCAGATGTCCAGCGGAAGGCACCGGGTGCGGACTCAATACCAACCGAGTCTACAAAGAAGGAGGGCCCACGTTGATGCTAAAATTGACAGAGTTATTTACATCCATTTGGTGCAACGAACGTGTGCCACAGGAATTAAAGGATGCCACTATTGTCCACCTGTACAAGCGGAAAGGAAACCGCCAGGCCTGCGATAACCACAGGGGATCTCCCTCCTGTCAATCGCTGGCAAAATACTGGCCAGAGTCCTCCTCAATCGATTAATCGATCACCTGGAACAGGACTTACTCCCTGAGACCCAATGTGGCTTCAGAGCAGGTCGTGGAACAGCAGACATGATATTTGCTGCTCGCCAACTACAGGAGAAATGCCAAGAGCAGCACCGTAACCTCTATATGGTCTTTGTCGATCTGACAAAGGCTTTCGACACGGTTAACAGGGAGGGTCTATGGAAGATCATGGAAAATTTGGATGCCCAAGGAAATTCATCAAGATCGTCCAACAGTTTCACGAGGGCATGATGGCACGTGTACTTGACGAAGGGGAGCTGTCGGAAGCCTTCGATGTCACCAACGGCGTCAAACAGGGCTGTGTACTGGCCCCAACACTCTTCAGCATGATGTTTGCTGCCATGCTCACGGATGTCTTTGGGAAGGCGACGAACATGGGGTAAAGATTAGATACAGGACAGACGGTAACCTATTCAATCTTCGGAGGTTAAAATCCTCCACCAAGGTAAAAGAATCAACTATCTCAAACCTGTTGTTTGCTGATGACTGTGCCCTCGCTACCAACTCTGAGGAAGAAATGCAGACTTACATGGACAAGTTCTCAATGGCCTGTGATAGGTTTGGCCTCACCATTAACACCAAAAACAGAGGTCATGTTCCAGCCCGCCCCTAGAGAACAGTACTACGATCCAGTCATCAACATTAAACACCAGCGTCTCCAGTCAACGGACAACTTTGCTTATCTTGGCAGCCTCCTATCCAGATCGGCAAACATAGATTCTGAGGTCCACAATAGGATATCCAAAGCCAGTGCTGCGTCGGAAGGTTACGTGTCACTGTGTGGGAACGGAAGGGGATAAGCATAGTCACAAAGCTGAAAGTTTACCAGGCCATAGTGCTAATAACGCTGCTGTACGCAAGCGAGACATGGACAGTGTATAGCAGACACGCAAGAAAATTAAACCATTTCCACACAAGCTGTCTACGCAGAATACTAAAAATAAACTGGCAGGACAAAATTCCAGACAGCGAAGTCCTCACAAGAGCAAAGATCCCAAGCGTCAACACCCTGTTGCAGAAGGCCCAACTGAGATGGGTCGGTCACGTTGCTCGAATGCCTGATAAACGCATCCCAAAACAGTTGATGTATGGCGAGCTTGAAGGGGGCAGACGTTTAGCTGGTGGACAGAAAAACGCTTTAAAGACACTCTTAAAGTGTCTCTGAAATGCTTCGATATAGACAATACGTGCTGGGAATCCCTTCCGCAAGATCGCCAAATGTGGCGCTGTAACAACAAAGAGGAACCCGAATAGCTGAGAATCATCGTATTGTTGAGTCACAGAGAAAACGAGCAGCGCGAAAGACAGAGCACACAACACGCACATGTCTAACCTTGATCATGTATGCCCCACCTGTGGTCGGGATTCTGTTCTAGGATTGACTCTACAGTCACCTCCGCACACACCAGAGAGGTGCAACAGTACACGTCTGAGATTGTTGTCATCATCGCTTGCGATGTTGTCATCATCGCTTGCGATGGACGGCTATTAATACATCCATGACACTTTATCCCTCCCCGTTGGTTATCAAGCTCATCAGAATTTAAATTTTAAAAAGTATTTCTGAATAACTGTATGTTTCATTTTTTTTCTCAAGCGCAATATTTTGTTTTAATAAAACCTTTTAGTGTCATGATTAAGTTTTAACCTGTTTTTATTTTTATTAATGTTACTATTAATATTACTTTACTATTAGTGTTATTATTGCAATTGTCATATGACACCTGCACCTCCACAGTCGTTAATTAGAAGCACCCCAGTATATAAAAACATTAGAGAGCACTGATCTAAGCTATGTGCTAGTTTAGACTTGTTTTTCTTGAATGATCTAGTAATGTGATGAGTAAGTGTTTTTAGAAATATTCGCAGTGGCGCAGTTTGATTGATTAATTGACTAATTGTTTTATTCATTGACTGATTTAATTATTATTCAAAGACTTATTCCTCTTCGCTCTCTGTGGAGCATATAACGTACTACCATTGTTCTAAACATACTATTCACATGATACATATCTACTGCCAACGTTATATATAAACTATTCACATGATACATATCTACTGCCAACGTTATATATAAACTATTGATATGATACATATCTACTGCCAACGTTATATATAAACTATTGATATGATACATATCTACTGCCAACGTTATATATAGACTATTCACACGATACAAGATGAGTCAAATAAATGTTTTCCCATGCCTACTTCACAGGCTATATCAAAGCATTACTAGTGGAACTTTGGTCATCTCTAGAATGTGGACCTCAAGATACACCAGTCTTCACTCCTAAAACGTGGCCTGTTGATCCCATCGACAGACATTCCCAAAAGGTGAAAGATTTTTGTTGCTGCTTTTGTTATTTTTATTCTTCTCCATTCAGGACATTGGTTGTGCTAGACCACAAGTCTAGTCACCAGGATGGCCAAGTGATGCCCATTTGTCTGTGTCAATTTCTCACCAATACTGGCTGACACATTCTATTTCTGAGAACATCTTTTTTTTTTATTTACTCTCTTATCTAGGCAAAGCGCGGTCGCAAAAAATAACTACATGTGAAATGCGATGCCTACGACAAGTTACCAACAGCATCAGAAAAGAGAGTCACTAACATCATCATAAGAAAGAAAGTTGGCACAGAACCTTGCTTGAATTACATTGAGAAACAAAGAATGAAGTAGTTTGGTCACTGAATAAGAATGCATCCATACTTAATACTCGTCTTCTACAACAGAACATCAGAAAAGAGAGTCACTAACATCATCATAAGAAAGAAAGTTGGACAGAACCTTGCTTGAATTACATTGAGAAACAAAGAATGAAGTAGTTTGGTCACTGAATAAGAATGCATCCATACTTAATACGTCTCTACAACAGAACATCAGAAGAGAGTCACTAACATCATCATAAGAAAGAAAGTTGGCACAGAACCTTGCTTGAATTACATTGAGAAACAAAGAATGAAGTAGTTTGTCATGAATAAGAATGCATCCATACTTAATAGCTTCTAAAAGAACATCAGAAAAGAGAGTCACTAACATCATCATAAGAAAGAAAGTTGGCACAGAACCTTGCTTGAATTACATTTGAGAAACAAATATCAACAGATATCATATAATAATACTGAGATGTGATTTGTTTCAGCATTTTATTCGTCTTGTCAACATTCTGTCAGCTTTCCCAGCTGTTTATGAGATGATACGGGGACAGCCACTGCCAGCTAAAGAAACATACAGCTTGCGAGACATTCCTGAGTCGATTATGGTAAGTGTTGATTTATTGATCGATTGATTTATTGATAGAATCAGCATCATTACATTTTGATGAATAATCTTGTTTGAGGGAAATTATTAGTCTTTGGTTTGTAGTCTTTTGTGTGTTTAAATTTGTTGTAATAATTACTATGCTGTTTAAAAATTTGTTGACACTTTGTTTTAGGGTTTTGTCTGTTATGGTGTCTTGTTTAGACACTTACCTTTTGCTTCAAACTCAGTACAAACTCAGTGCTGTGATCTTGTTTTTATGCAGGAAATTCTCAGCAGCAGTGCACGAACTTCATTGGCAGTTCGCGATGTAATTTTAAGATAATTAAAATTTGTGTGGTATTTTTATATTAATATTTTAATGAATTTTTCACTACTGTAGTTTTTGTTACCTTTTCCTACTATTATTGATTGTTATCTACCAAGGATACTTTTATGAGCTCAACTTCAACATGGGACATATGTTATTTTTTGGTCCGTTCCTATACCATATCGGAGGGATCTGATAATAGATAGAGCTGACATTCTAAACACCTTCAAAGAGTATGGCCACAAAGAAGATTCTCATTTAAACCAATCAATGTCAACAGCTAGATTTAGAAAGCTTAGATGGAGATTAGAGTGGCCAGAAAAGAGAGCACATAAGGCGTGTGAGTAGTATCACTAATCAACATTTAACTGTACAGTTGGTTGCTGGGCGCTGTTGGAGATATTGCGAAGAACATCATAGCACCTATGGACATGCCCAAAATGCAATGAAGATATTTAAATTTGTAAAACTACAGTACTTTGTGATTACGTGTTTTGCCAATCAAATAGTTTTACTGCAGTCTCATCTATTTTGTGAGTATGAATGAAGATATTCAAAACTGAAACTGATGTTATAGTTATTTTTCCTAGGCCTTCATTGATGTTATAGTTTTTTTTCTAGTCCTTCATTGATAGAATCATCATGGTGGATTCTGATGCAAAAATCCACTCTTTATTCAACTATGAGCATTCCTGCACATTTGGTCTGAGGTAAGCTTATCTGGCCATGTGAATCAAATGTTACTTATGTTGTTATTAGAAGCAGTGAGATAATGCTGTAAGTAATATTGTTAAGAATTTGTTGGTTGTAAGCGTATTGTTAATAGGATACACTAATGTAACCATGAAACCAACTTTACTGAGAGAGACCAGAAATACCAGACTAAATTTTGTGGAAGAGATTATCCCCAGGATAGAGAGATATAGAGAAATAGCTTGCAGGCCCTATGTGACGTATAATGTTACAAGAGGAATATAATAATAATATAATATTGCTAATAGTGAAGAATTTTGTTACTGTATTGTTAAAATATTTTGTTATAAGTAATACTACTGATAATTTTAAAAATATTGTCAATAGTGGAGAGCTGAGATGACATAATTGTCGGTAAAAAAAGTGTAACGGGATAAAGTCTTACAGTGGGAATGGGATTTTTGTCGACCTTAATGGCTCTCAGGTTGACCGAGGCTCAGTGTGTACCAGAGAAATGCTGGGAAGTAATGGCGGCCGGCATGATGTTGATCACACCAGCCATCGTGGGCCGTTGGTCAAAGAAAAATATGAGACAAAGAGTTCAGTATTCCTTAAATGGTTTGTTGATGGAAGCATCAAAGTGACTGCAGTTAGCAGGCTAGTCCTGCCATCAGAAATCACAGCCAATTCACCATGTTTGTTAACAATTTTATGTTTTAATCCCTCTGGCAAACATCTACAAAATGTAAATAGGACTAACCTGCTAGGTAAGTTTAAAAGATTAACAAGGCATTTATACCACACAATATTTAGCCAGTACAAATCACTGGAAATAAAGTTACCTCCTGTAAATGTTTATCTATGTTCCAAAAAATACTTGAAAACAAAGAATGTACGTTATCGTTTTATTTACAGTAATTTATGCTGCTGTATCTATTTTTATTTCATCCTTCTTGCTTCCGTTTTACTGAAATATTTTAATGGATATTTTCATAATTTTGTTTCGCCCGAGCGGTTACCGGGGCCCAAATTTGGGGTGTAAAGAATAGAACCACTGTTACCGCCATGCATGTCGAAGGCTACTCAAGGAGGTTTGGCTGAAATCGATCATGTGTCCTAAACTTGTAGAAATCTATGCTTTAGGGCCTACAACCAATGTGCAACGATACACGTTCTGGCAAAGATCAAACATATCACAAGAGTGATTAAAATTGTCGTAAGAACAACGCAAAGAAGAAGGAGAAGAAGAATAATTTTGTTTCTCTCTCAACTTACTTAATATCATTGATATTTTCAACTGCTCTTCTTTTCCTCTTTTCATGATAAATTTGAGGGAAATTATTAGTATTTGGTTTATCCTCTTTTGTGTGTTTGAATTTGTTGTAATAATTACCATGCTATTTAAAAAATTTTTGTCACGTTGTTTTAGGGTTTTGTCTGTTATGGTGTCTTGTTTAGACACTTACCTTTTGCTTCAGACTCAGTACAAGTTTCAGGAGTTTTTGCTGAAGGAACAGGAGTCTGGAAAGATTGAGGAAAGGTATTGTTCATCTGATTGTTGACTTTGTGTGAAATTCAGATTTTGTTGGAACTTTGTAAAAATATTAATTTTTGCAAATATCTTCTTCAAATACTCCATATCGACCATTTGTTAACCACTCCATGTGATTTATATGTGATCTGAGCCAAAGCGCAACTGTATGTCCGTATGGCCAGCACATCCGATTTCTCGATGCTTTTATTGACTAGGTAGCTTCCTAGGTCCTACATCACCGCCTCTTATGACATGTCTTGTAGGTTGCAGTGGTACTATTCTTTGCTTTCCTTGCAGGCCCTGGCACCACACAGGCGATTTTTTGCAGATATTAGAATTTAATAAATGTAATGTAAAATAATATAATATATAAACGTAACAATATAATATAGCATAACATAGCATAGTCCCTGGCCTGGCCTAGCCAACTTAACTGTTAAAAATCTTGTCATTCTCAGTGAGACTTTCATCACAGACATGCTGTCTGTGGAGAGGAATTATATTTTGGTGAAGACCTTCTTGGTTGGAGGACCTACTGAGAGGATATTACCATCCAGGAGCTTGGAAGAAGTAAAATGCATTTCATAATGTTGTAAATTTGACATATATATGATGTTTAAATTGATTAAATATGTAATTCCTTAACTCTTAGAATCATGATCATCAAATAGTTTGTCCTGTGCAGAACTTTGCCACCCTAACAGTCCTTCTGGATTTCTCTCTCTCATAGGCCAGATGTCTTGCCTCTGCAGCCGTCATGCTCAAACCATCAGTCACATCCTGAATCCATATTATCTGTGGTCTTCCTCTTCTGCTCTTTGCTGGGACACCTCCTTCCATGATGGTCTTGTCCAATCCTTCATGTCTTTTTAAAATCCAAAATATCTCAATTTTCTCTTTCTTATTTGAAGCATCAGCCAGTTTTCATTGATTTTGAGTTCTTTCTGCATAGATCTATTTGTTCTCTTCTCTATCCAAGATATATGGAGGACTCTTCTGTAACACTTATATTCTCCAACCCTTCATGACTCTTTATATGTCTAAAATACTTCAATTTTCTCATTCTTAATAATGGAACACTTGAAGAGCCAGCACTTTAAGCTGTAACGAACAGATGAAGTCTGACACAAAGAAATAGTTTCAAAAACAAAACAACGATTTCTTTATGGGCGGATTACAAAAGCTAGTGTTATGTTGACAAAAATGTATTGACTTGCGGGTTGATTTTTTTTAGAAATAATTGTGCAGCATTGATACTAAATGTTGTAGGTTTTCTTAGTTCATTAAAATATCTTTTCCAGTACATTTTCTATTTAACCCTTTCACTCCATAATTGTTCTGACTTAGGAACGCATTTATTTTGTGATGTATATTGAATTAGCCAGTATACTGGCTTTGTGTCTTCTTAAAAAATACAGCTAGCCGATATATCGGTTCAGAAGGGTGAAGGGATTAAGTGGAGTCAAAACTTTTTAACTTGTTTTTGTAACATTGATTATTTAAGTTTGTGTTGAAACTGTTGGCAATTTGTTGTTTGTTTTAAAATTTCATTAGGACAATACAGGAAATGTTAAAAGTCCAATTCTGTTCTCATCATATCCCATCCCAAAAGAATACCAGCCAAATATTGTTCGTAGGTCTGCCATTAAACAAGGTCAGTATAACCTGTTCTTCTTATATGTCTTTCACTTTTTCTTGGACAAATTGTGTGAGTGGTTTTGTTGATTCATTGATAGGACCATCATCATTGCACTTCGTTGAGTAACCATGTCTGCTCTGATCTTCTTCTTACACATAAAGATCTCAGCAGCAGTGCATGAACTTTGTAGCACCGGCAAGGGTCCCCGATATAATTTTGTTGATTCATTGATAGGACTATCATCATTGCACTTCGTTGAGTAACCATGTCTGCTCTGATCTTCTTCTTACACATGAAGATCTCAGCAGCAGTGCACAAACTTTGTAGCACTGGCGAGGGTCCCCGATATAATTTTGAAGATAGTGAAGATATTTTGTAGGAATTTGAAATCTTTTTTTTTATGAATTGTTGTCCGGGCCAATTTTTGTTGTTTTGAATGTTGTTAATTTCTGTATTTCAGTTTGTGTATCAGTCTGTGGCCACATTTCTTTCCCCCCAAAATAGCAAATTTATTTCTTCAGAAGACACTATATATTCTCCTTTATTTTTAGCAAGAAAAAAATCCCTGGATTTCACCTACTATTTAATCCTGCCACATGGAAAAATATAACAGATTTCAAGATAACAATTATTGATATAATAACACATGAATAGATAATCTAGGTACATGACTGTAGATAAAAACCAAGTATAATATACTTAAATATGTGGGGGTATGAGGGAGTACACAAGTGAGGGGGTTAAGCAAGAGAGTTAGTGAGAGAACCATGATGACACTTGATAACCGATCCCGTCCGAGTGGTTAACGGGGCCCAAATTTGGGGTGTAAAGAATAGAACCACTGTTACCTGCCACTCATGTCGTAAGAGGCGACTAAAAAGGTTTGGCTGAAATCAGATGCATGTGTCCGCTAGGGAATGCTAACCTGAAACAAATGCTTGCAGAAAACGGATGCACCAGGCCATAAGGCGCATAACATGGTGCAGCGACCCTTCACAATGAGGAATGGGATAACGGATTCTACGGTCGCCAATCTGCCTCGGAGACTTAGCCATGCAGTAAGAATGTCAGACCTACCATCACAAGGGTGGTCAAAACTTACTGCAGGAAGAGGTCGGCACAAACGAGGAAGCAGAAATCATAGGAATTATATCCTACAGAACTGCCCCCAGTATGCAGACTTGAGAAGAAAGAGGTGGCCTACTTACACCAGCGTCCAAGACAAACTGTATGGTGTGGCTGATAATCTGAGACAGGCGGCTGCCTTTATTAGAGAATCCGAAATCCCAATCTAGTGAGAATGCAGAAGAAGAAGATAACTGATCCTTCTTTCATTCTGTTTGCTTGAAATATTATCTATATATTCAGTGTTTCATGTTTAAACTTCACTGTCTTTTGTAGCTCATACAGAGGTCTGTATTGTTTTCTTTCCAGTGTTATTTCACTGAGCCAGTGGGTTTGATTCAGCATATCATATTTGAGGCAGTCTTGAAGTATGTGTTCTGCAGTTAGGAGTGCCTGTCCACATCATCATCAAATAGCTTGTCCTGAGAAGAACTTTTCCACCCAAACAGTCCTTTGGAATTTCTCTCTCTCTCATAGGTCAGATGTCCCCCCTCTTCAGCCATCATGCTGAAATCATCAATTATGGCCTGAATACATAATCTTTGGAGTTTTCCACTTCTCCTCTTTGCCGTGATGCCTCCTTTCATAACTTGTAGTCTCCAACCCTTTGTGACTCTTGTCCAAAATAATTCAATTTTCTCATTCTTACTTTTAGAATTAGCCAGTTTTCTTTGATTTTGAGTTATTTCTAGATAAATCTACTGGTTCTCTTCTCTGTCCATGATATAGGAGGACTCTTATCTAACACTTATATTCAAAAGCACATATATGTTTTTCCACTGTCTTGTTAAATGTCTATGCTTCACACCCATAAGTTGCCACTGGGAATATGCATGCTCTTAGTATTGTTATATTTATTGTCCTATGAATTTCCTTCCATACTGGTTTTAGTAGTTGAATTTTGTTATGTTTTTTTGTTGTTGCTGCATTGCCAATTTTGAATTTTGTATACCCCATGTCTGCAGAGTCGAATGTTTCCTGTTCTTCTTCTTCAAATGCTGCATATCTACCACTTGTTAAATCACTCTTTGTGATTTGTATGTGATCTGAATCCAAGAGCCATTGTACGTTGTGCCAGTTATGCGCCTACAAGTAGGCCAACACATCCGATCTCTGCGATGCCTTTTATTTACTAGACTAGCTTCCCTAGGCCTCTACCTGAGTCACCTTTTACCACATACCTTGTAGGTCATAGTGTTAATATTCTTTGCTCTTTTAGAGGGCCGCAGCAACACACAGACATGTCCTGTTCTGAAGATCAGAATGACAATATGCTCTTGTCTCTATATATTTTGATAGTTATCCTGCTACTATTGATGACTTTCTGATTGATGTAGTCATTTTTGATAATGAATAATTTTGATTATCAAATATTAACTATTCCTAGTATCTTCTCATGTTAGAGAACGATATGACCAAGTTTCTGAATGCCCACCGAGGTGACAAGAAATCTAAACTGTGGGTGGAGAAGTGCAGAGATGTGCTGTATAAAATGATGACTACCAAGCCAGACCAGACCAAGGGAAATGGTAAGAACTAACCTTTACGCTAATGCTTGCAGCTTTAGTAATGCTTGTTGAACTCTCTTCTTATTATTATAAGGATTAAATATGGCTAAGGGGTTGAGCCTTTGCTTATGCTCCGAAGGTAGTAGGTCTGAATATGGACCACATCATTCTGTTCAAGAGTGCATTTTTTCCAGAGACCCCTAGGATTGTTGCCAGAGATTCGTGCTTTGTGCAATTCTCTCTGCAGGTGGTGTGCCATTTATGCGGAGATGGATCAAATCATATGAGATCACGCCCGAGTGGTTACCGGGGCCCAAATTTGGGTCGTAAAGAATAGAACCACTGTTACCTGCCACGCATGTCGTAAGAGGCGACTAAGGAGGTTTGGTTGAAATCGGATGCATGTGTCCGCTAGGGAATGCTAACCCAAAACAAATGCTTGCAGAAAACGGATGCACCAGGCCGTAAGGCGCATAACATGGTGCAACGACTCTCACAATGCGGAATGGAATAACGGATTCTACGGTCGCCAATCTGCCTCTGAGATTTAGCCACGCGGTAAGAATGTCAGACCCATCATCATGAGGGTGGCCAAAACTTACTGCAGGAAGAGGTCGGCACAAACGGGAAGCAGAAATCATAGGAATTATATCCTACAGAACTGCCCCAGTATGCAGACTTGAGAAGAAAGAGGTGGCCCACTTACACTAGTGTCCAAGACAAACTGTATGGTGTGGCTGATAATCTGAGACAGACGGCTGCCTTTATTAGAGAATCCGAAATCCCAATCTAGTGAGAATGCAGAAGAAGAAGATATGAGATCAAACCCGGCGAAGTGAAGTAAATCCTTCGGTTTTAGGCCCTATATAATTGACGAAACAATTGAAACTTGCTTAGCACAGGAAATGATGGCTTTGTTATGTGTTCACATAATCTCAAATGCAATTGATTTTAAAATTTGAACTTAAATTGTAGATCATGAGTTATCCTATTTTTAGAGTTTGCAGTAGCTACACATTGTGTGTGATACTTTAAATAAAATTTCCTGAAGCCTTTTCAGACCTTGGGTATAAAGCCACTTTACTTCACATTTCTAGAGCCTAGTATGCAGGGGTAGGAGGGTCAATTCCTTTCCTCACATGTGGAATGTAGAGTGTGGGATTGAACTCACAACCCTCTTGTATTTGAGTCGACAGGCGAAGGCTTATCCTTTACACGAATCTGCCGAAGACACTTCTAATACCCAACATAAATAGGTCAGCTTGTAAATGTGTAGAGTGGTTTTGGACCTGTTCAGATTCAGGGAATAATGCTGGTCTTGGGGGAAAAAAAAGCAATAGCAAAGAAGGACATTACATGCTTGTACAAATTGTTATTTTGAAGTACATTGTATTAACTTATGGAATTAACATTAAAGCACCCATTTTCATACCATGAGCTTTAATGAGGAACATTATGTTAGGCCCACATTTTCTTTTACCAATGGCACACGATGAATGCTGTAGTCAACATGACACTAGCCACCTTTATTCCCAGTGATTCTCTGGTACTCAGTAGAGGCTGGGTCTACCTGAAAGCTGTACGGGGGGGAGGTCTCTGTGGCGTAGAGGTTAGGTGCTCATCTCTCATGCCAAAGGTACCAGGTTCGCTCCTTGTAGAGCCATCTAGATATTTGTCCAGAGATCTCTGATCTCAGTGTAGGTGAGATCGAGTTCCTAGTCCTATCGGAGACGAATGATAAAACGTAGGTCCCCTGTTCAATTTGAGCACGTAAAAGAACCCTTGACAGTTCAAAATTGTGAAGAGCAGGCTGGATGGCCACTGCCCGAGCAAAATTCATTAGAAAAGATTAAAAATAAAATTCCTACAAAAATGTCTTCACCGTCTTCAAAATTATACCAGGACCTCCGGTGCTGCGGAGTTTGTGCACTGCAGTTGAGATCTTCCTGTATAAGAAAGAGACCCGAGCACACATGGTTACTCACCGAAGTGCAATAATGATGGTCATATCAATCAATCAATGAAGGAAAGATGTACAGTCTGAAAAAATCTTGTTCACACTTGAAGTTTAATTCTAGGATCATACGCCTATGAAATAAGTGCACTAACTATTACCATATCAGGACTGTTGATCAACTTTTGTACCAGCATGTTTTTATCATGTGCTATACCAACTGGTACAAGTAATTATAAAACTTCACAAATTCATGTCCCTATCTGTTTCTTTTCTCTAATCCTGTTTTGCCTCACAGCATCGGAGAAAGAAAAGATTTTAAAACAGACTTTGTGTGCGCTTGATAAATAGTGTTTTTCTTTGCCTCTGTTATTTCTGTGGTACTCCTTTTGTATGACTGTATTGGAGCTACATTGCTCTTTGATGTGCACTGTCTGTTGGTAATATGTTTATGTGGCCAAACCGTTTAATTTGTTGTTTCTTGGTGAAGTTCAGTACTGATGTTGTACCCACTTTTTTCTGATGTCTTCATTTCAAAACCAGTTTTTCTTGATGCTCCGTTCTGTGTAAATACTTGCCATTATTGTCCATATTGCTATTAATTAGTTATGTTATTGACTTTCTTTTTTGCCATGATGTTAAGCTATCCATTATTTTCTTGTCTGTATCTTCTATCTATCTTTGTCTTCTTTGTCTCCCATTAAACACATAAAGCTTCCACAAGAGATTTCCATTGTTGCTGTTCTCCTGCCTTTCGACCAATTGTTTCTCACATCAGGTCACAATCTTCCAACTCTTCTTCCATAGTTCTTCTCCTTGTTTCCTTTGGATATCCCAACCTTTGTCTGTATTTTGTCATGATAGTAACATCTGATTTACTTTTATTTGTTGACATCTTGATGTATCTTCTGATATAGACATATTATTCTCTGACTAATTGCTTTCACCATTTTTTACTATGGTTTTCAATAAAAATGTGTCTAAAATATTGCATTTTTTAATCTCTCTTTTAATTTTTTAACCTTAATTTCGAAGGTAGAAATGGCAACTATAAATATAACTGGTTGAATTAAGTCAACATATTTTAATTACAGAAGAGATAGGATGGAATTACTTGACAAATGATATCACTTTTTGAGAGTGTTTAGTTGGTTCAACATGTTAATACATATCTGTCTTCTTGTGAAGTGTGACTATTTTTTATATGGAACAGTGTTTGATCCGTAGTTACGTAAATATGAAATTAAATTATAATATTTTGTTTGTAATTTTTGTTTCAGTTCTTCATCAGCTTTTGGAACAAATGGTGTCAAACCAGTGCCAGATACAAGATGAGGCTATATTCCCTTTATTTAATCTATCTGGTAACAATTATTATGGGATTACTTTAATATGAAATAAGAGACAAAATTATAAATGAAGAAATCAGAAAAAGGCTGACCAGTCAGGCAATTTATAAAAGAACAGATTTAATGGGTTAGAAACCTAACAAGAATGCCCTGGTATCGACTACTTACCACAGAGAGCCACAATGAAAAATTATAGCAAGTACAGAGCAAGATGAAGACCATGCAAAAGATAAAGCGACAGCATCAAGAACAACCTTCAGAAAATGTAAAACAGTAGAAGGTAGAAGGGTTACAAAATAAAACAAGATTGCAAAAGTGAGAAGATCGTGTTTATGAAAGTGCTATGAAAAAACCCCAGAAATATATTTTATTTTATGAAACATGAATACCTTTAATGCTGGCGAAGTAAAATAGGACCAATGAATGGGCACCACATTGAATATCGCTGATGTAGAAGAACCTTTGGCAGTTGAAAATCTATAAGAGTAAGCTGGAAAGCTGCTGTTTAGGCAAAAATAATTAATACTTATTAAAAGTACATCTTTGACAGACTTTGACTTTCCTTAAAATTAACTTTCCCCATGGAGTTTGTGCTTTGCAACTAAGTTCTTGTGTGAGAAAGAAAATTGTTGTTTGGGGTTTAAGAAGCAGTGAATGAGATGACAAGTCAGATTCAGTAAACTAGAGCTGACCAAGACACCACTCTACCTCCATATGGTAGTACTGGTATCAGGCTGCATCATTGCAGCCTGACCAAGTTTGTAGAAATTTGAAAGGAAATTTGTATCCTTCCTAAAAATGCCAAACTGAAACAGATGTGTCAGACAGACAGGCATAGAAATGACAAATTTTCTGTAAACTAGGTCACAATGTAACAAATGCCTTGTTCAGGGGAAACAAAGAAGCAGAAAATGTTGTCTACATGTATCACTGGGCCTACATTTTTTTACTATGCTTTTTTTTTTTGATCCAGAAGCACTTGAGCTTTCAGCTCTTCGGTTCGGTACCACGAACACCGTAAATCTGGAACACCTGTGGCTTTTCTGCCAGCCTGCGGAATTGAACCACACTCACAGGGGACTTGTCACCCGTCGTCCAACGCGCTACGAATACGCTGGGCAGCGGGCAACTTAGTTAATAAGACGAATGCAAACAACAAAACATATCTGATTGTCGCTATAAATATTCTTGTATTTGTGAGTGCCAGAATTTTCCAGTTTACTATGCTTTAAAGAACCATATTGTTATATTGGGTTTGTTTGTAACTTGGTATATGGCTGATGTCTTCCATCTCCCATCATTTGAAGGTTAATGGAGCGTCTGGCCGAATGACTTAGAACACATGCTCCCATGGGGGAGACCTAACTTCAATCCCTGGTAAGGCTAAGGAGTTTTTCTGTTGAGGCATAAAGAAAAACCTAACCTGCATAGTTTCGCTGCGGTTGCATTAGCCATGTGGCCATTAAATTCCATAGGCACATGTTCCCCATGTCCTACACTGCCCTAAACAGCGGTATTACTGGCAGTAGCGACAGTTTAACAATTTTTAAACAAAATTATTTTACTCCCATCTTCATCATTTGAAGGTTAATGACAATGTTGTTTTGTGAATTACAGATGCTGATAATGCTATCAAGAACTTTAAACTGTCCCCTCTACAACATCTTGGAGTTAAGACAGTTATCAGGTAGGTGAACTGATATACAGACCTGTCAGATGAGTTTTATTCTTTATTTTAGTAAGGACATAAACTTTCTTAATCACTTTGTATGCCAAAATTGACACATCGATTAGTCTGTATCATGAAGACATGCTTGTACAAAGTGATTTGACACATTGATTAGTCTGTATCATGAAGACATGCTTGTACAAAGTTATTTTTTCTATGGTCCTGCACCCAAAAGTCTATAATTTAATTCGTAAACTATGACAGAAAGTCTATAATTTAATTCGTAAACTATGACCAAAAGTCTATAATTTAATTAGTAAACTATGACCAAAAGTCTATAATTTAATTCGTAAACTATGACCAAAAGTCTATAATTTAGTTTGTAAACTATGACCAAAAGTCTATAATTTAGTTTGTAAACTATGACCAAAAGTCTATAATTTAGTTTGTAAACTACGGCAACAGTTATTCATCCATAGCAAGAGCCATGTGTGACTTTGTTGATCACCATCTTGTCTTCATCATGCCTAAGACACATAAGGCAAAGACAAAAATGTCCACTCAGTTAATGAGTAATTTGTGTTTTTTCTCTTTCTGTATCTGTTTGGTTTTTGTTACAGTGTGATGTAACAGGCCCCATGACCAACCACTCTTAGACACATTTTACAAAATGCAAGAGGAGACAGTGGTTATATTCTTTGCTACCCTGGAAACCACATGCAGCCAACTTTGTTGATAGAGTCAGTGTATCCGAGCAGATAGTTCCTTATATTTAGAAGTTATAGAAGATTGTGAATGAATTTTTGTAAACAAGTTCAAACTGGCACTCCTAAGGAATCCAATAAAATAACCAAATATAAATAATGTGCAACAGTAATGTTTGTCTATAAAAAAGTAAAGGGACTTTTTCATACCTCCAAGTATATCGGGAAATACAGTGTTAGGCCCCGCCCAAGTGGTTACCGGGGCCCAAATTTGAGTGTAAAAATATGACCACTGTTACCTGCCATGCATGTCGAAGAGGCGACTTAAGGAGGTTTGGCTGAAATCGGATGCTTGTGTCCTAAACGTAGAAGTCTATGTGTTTAGGGGCCTACCAAACCAATGTGCAATGTATACACATTCTTGGCAAAGATCAAACATTTCACAAAGAGTAATTAAAATTGGTTGTAAGACAGACGCAAAGAAGAAGAAGTGTTAGGCTCATATTTTTATTGAACATTGGCACACGATGGCTGATGTGATCAACATCACGTTGGGCACCTTTTACTTCCCAGTGCTTTTCCTAGTACCCAATTGAGACTTTGTTGACTTGAGAGCCTTTATGGTTGGAAAACTATTCCACGCCCACTGTTGAATTCAACCCGGATCACTAGCCTAAAGAAGCGGGTTCCTTAAAAACTACACTACTGAGGCTTTCAAGTTTGTCTATGCAGTAATCTAAGTGCTAATATATTTTCAGATATGGAATTCACTTGAAAGTTATCAATACATCTTCTGAGAGTACAGAAGCTCTTTCACATCTGATGAAACATACAGGATGTTTCCTCAAACAGCAGCAAAAATCATTCAAGTCATCATTACGTATCCTTTGTCAAACAGAAATTTTATAATTTGTTGCTGCCGATATTTCTTCTTCTTCAGTGATCTCTGAATATGTGCTTAATCCACTGTGGACTGCAAACTGGGCAGTCAGTTTCCTGTCTGTCAGGTTCGCCCCAAAGATTAATTTTCAGGTCGACTGTGTGTGACCCTGTCTTGCTCTCAGCTCACCCAGTCTTGCAGGACATGCTCCGGTGTCTTTTCCACCCATTGACACTGATAGAGAGCTACTTGACAACAGCTATTTGAGTTTTATGATTTCTTCTACTTCATCTTCAGCGATCTCTGGTCATGCACTTACTTTACTGTGTACCACAAACTGGGCAGTCAACTTCAGCGATCTCTGGTCATGCACTTACTTTACTGTGTACCACAAACTGGGCAGTCAACTTCAGCGATCTCTGGTCATGCACTTACTTTACTGTGTACCACAAACTGGGCAGTCAGCTTCAGCGATCTCTGGTCATGCACTTACTTTACTGTGTACCACAAACTGGGCAGTCACATTCAGCGATCTCTGGTCATGCACTTACTTTACTGTGTACCACAAACTGGGCAGTCAACTTCAGCGATCTCTGGTCATGCACTTACTTTACTGGTCACCACAAACTGGGCAGTCAACTCAGCGATCTCTGGTCATGCACTTACTTTACTGTGTACCACAAACTGGGCAGTCAACTTCAGCGATCTCTGGTCATGCACTTACTTTACTGTGTACCACAAACTGGGCAGTCATCTTCAGGTCTGTCAGGTTTCCTTCTTCAGCGATCTCTGGTCATGCACTTACTTTACTGTATACCACAAACTGGGCAGTCAACTTCAGGTCTGTCAGGTTTCCTTCTTCAGCGATCTCTGGTCATGCACTTACTTTACTGTGTACCACAAACTGGGAAGTCAACTTCAGGTCTGTCAGGTTTCCTTCTTCAGCGATCTCTGGTCATGCACTTACTTTACTGTGGACCACAAACTGGGCAGTCAACTTCAGGTCTGTCAGGTTTCCCCAAAGCTTAGTTTTTAGGTCAACTGGATGTGGCCATGTATTGCTTCTCAGTTCAGACAGGAGAGGGCAGTCTTGCAGGACATATTCCAGTGTCTGTTACATCTGTTGACACTAATAGAGAGTTGTTTGACTACAGATATTTGAGTTTAATGGGTTTTTTTCATGTTTAATAGTGAAATTTTGCAATTTTTTTCCAAATAGAGCATAGCTTCCTCAACTAAAATTGAAATTGATAAATAAATTTCATTCTGTTCGACCTGTGAATTTGCTGTATTTTACTTTGTATCTGTAAAGACTCATTTAAATGCATGATACAGAACAGATAGAATGTTATGGAAAGAAATAGAAACAATAGAAGAACAATGGCAAATGCTCCAAGAATCAATCCACAAGATAGATGGATGCACAAGTTGACTAGCCAATGCATCAGTGTTCAGTGAAATCTAGAAGCACTTTTGTTATTGATGTGTTTGTTGAGGTTGTCAAGTATTTTAACAGACAAGTTTTATCTTGAGTAAGATTTCCTTAACAAAAGTCAGGTTTCTTAGAAGGCATTTATCCTGGATTTGATTGGTTCACAGCTTCTATTTTTATTTTTTTTAATGGAAACGGAGACAGAGCATGGAACTTTTTGTACAAATTCTCTGCCCTTAGAACTTCAGGTTATATGTGGATGGCTAGACTTCATGCATCTGTAAGTTATTAGTTTTATTAGTATCTTTGACTTGTATAAGGAAAGAATCTGACATTGGGTATTGGTTGCTGAACTGACATCACAGCACTCAGGGCAGATCCATAGGTGCTCAGTATTCCCCAACAGATATTGAAGGGTATGCATACTGATGGTTCCTGTGGCTCGCTGGTTAAACACATTTCTATCTCTGCCCCTCAAGCATCCAACTCTACTTGTACAATATATAATTCCAAACTCCCTAAATCGCTGGATTGATTCATCGTCAATTTTAATGTCCTCATCCAACAGTAGTGAAACACGTACAAACAAAGTACTATAGTTTTACAAAATACATAACAGTGCGATAAACGCAGTTGACTCATCCAACAGTGGTCCCAAAACCATAAACATCCCATTATCCATCATAAGCTCCCAAAATCTTACATATATAGTTACATCTACTATTTTTATATAAGACATTCAATTGAGTACAGACCAGATATTCATGCAGGATTAAACAGAATAGCAAGTTAGAAGCCAACATTAAACAAAGCAAATGAACTAAAATGTGTCTTGTATCGATAACATCTCCTGGTTTTTAAGTTGACGGTTGAACAAGGGGAGGAGATCCCATTCCTGTAAAAAGAAAGGTTGTGTTATGGAAATTCAAGTAAGAGAGCGATATCCTTATTGCAATGGGTGATAGGGGTGAAGTAATCAAACAAGTTAGTGAAAAACTACCAGAACTAAAAAAAACATTAAGTGAGCTGAATATCAAAAGATTGGTGGTGCTGCAGTGGATACCATCACACTGTGGCATACCAGGAAATGAGAGAGCAGACAAATTAGCCAAGGAAGGAGTAGCACAGGAACAAAGGAATCAAATAATCACTTTCCAGGAAAAGAAAATACTCATCAAGGCCATTAGAAAAGAAGACCAACAAAGAGACAATTACCACTATCTAGACAGAGCAAGACAGGTGATACTGTTTCGACTCAACACAGACTAAGACTGGTTCCATCACCCACATGCGCATGTGGGCAGACAGTCGAACATATCCTGCAAGATTGTCACCTGATGAATCAACTTCGGAAAGAACACTATCCAACAGAGTCAAACATACATACAAAACTGTTTGGAAGCCTTGATGAACTAACAAACACAACAGCATACATCCAGAGAACCGGACTCATTGTGTAGACATTGGACAACAGCGAACAAGAAGAAGATCAGGCAAATTGGAAACATTTCAAAATAGATGTTTAACAAGAATCCTGCAAATTTTTGGTCAAATATGTTAGCAAATGAAAAACTATTCTTGTAAATATATGAACAAGCTTTGCATCATTGGTCAAATATGTTAGCAAATGAAAAACTATTCTTGTAAATATATGGACAAGCTTTGCATCATTGGATACTATCATTAAAAGACGAAGGTGGAGATAAATTGGGCATGTTTGTCATATACAATAAGGGAATTGTCTAGGACAACTCTCCAGTGGATAGTAGATGGAAAAAGATGGCCTGGACGTCCAAAGAAAACATAAAGAAAAACTGTGGAAAGAGAGTTGAAAGGTTGTGACTTGACAAGGGAAACAGTTAATAGAAAGTAAGCAGAACAACAACAATGGTAGTCTCTTGTGGAAGCCTTGTGTGTCAAATGGGACACAAAAAGTATATCGATTTAGCTAGATCTAGGACATATGGGATATAGATTAGCACAAACATAGAACATTTTGCTTTTCAAATTGGACAACAAAAAGTGTTATGGGTTTACTTGACATAAACAACTTTTCACATATGAGTAAAGATACTATTGTTCATAATCATGCGAGTTACATGTTGAAATTCTATCATTTATATGTCATGTGAATTTTGTCTTTCATAAAGTTATCACCAAGTTCGCTTTTGTCCAGTGGAATTCCACCATTGTTCTCAAGTACAGCCCACAATATAGAACTTCTTCTGCAAACTGAGCTCCCATTGGTTATCTCTGCATTCAGAATGTCTGGCTACACTCCTTCACAGGTAACATTGCTGAGTACTTTATTAACAATTTGTTTGCATCTTTTGTTTAAGAGAATAAAGAAGACTGATTGATAGGACCATTATCATTGCACTTTGGTTAATACTGATTGTCTGATGTACAACAATTCTCTCATTATGTGCAGCAGCACTACCACCACATCGTGTGAATGGCATCCCCGCGATCCATACCCTCTTTACCAGGCGTCAGTGCATCAGTTTGTTTTCAGGGCCACCTCGTGGATGTGGGATATGGTCCTGGTCAATGCCAGCTCACTGACTCTGGTGCTGTGTTGTTCCCTTAATTTCATACTCCTTTGGCCACACCGTCTGGTACACAACTGCGTATTCATCTCGCCTCAGAAATAACAGAGGCAGTAAAAAAACACTATTGATGAATCCCATACAAAAATCTGTTCTAGAAATCTCTTCTTATCCTGACGCTGTGAAACAAAAAAGGATTAGCGAAAAGAAAGAAGAAAGATGTAGGAGATGGATTTATTTCTTCTTGTATTTTGTTGTCAAATTACTCTACTATTTGTGTTTTAATCTTTCTGCCATGTCCCATGAAACTAGATCTGCCAACACTGGTTAACCCAATGTTTCTGGAACTACTTGGACTGGCTGGATATTGTTCATTACATTTGTGTGTGTGTCTGCATGGGTGTAGACTATCAAGTGTACATGTGTGTGGCTATCTTCAGACTTTTGCAGGAGGACATCCTTTCCCACACGCAGACGCATGACCTGATCATATTCCTGAAGGTAATTTTAAAACTGTCTTTACTGTACATAATACTTTTTTGGGGCAGTGTAGGACAAGGGGACTTGATCCTGTGGAATTTAATGACTGCAAGGCTAGGTCAGTCACTACGAAACTGTTTAGGTTCTGATTTTTTCTATATGCTCTGACATGACAGAAAAAGCTCCTTGGTCTTACCGGGCATTGAACTCGGGTCTCCTGAATGGGAGCCAGCGCTCTAATCTATTCGGCCAGACACTCCAGAGAAGGTAACTAAAAAATGATTATATTCTTTAATGTGTTATTTATTCAGGGAATTTACTGTCCTGGGCATGCAGGTTTTTGTGTTAATGAGAGAGTGGATAGGCTTGCATCAACAGCATTGATTGTTAGTGAGTTGAGAATGGATAAGTGGGATCATTATTGGTCTCTTGGCAACCGTCTGTTAGATGACGACATTAAAATTGATGCTGAATCTATCCAGCTGTTAAGGAATTTGAAATTACCCATTGTACAAGTAGAGCTTGATGCCTGAGGGACAGAGAGAGAGGAGTGTGATTAACCAGTGAACCACAGGAACCATCAGTACGCATACCCTTTGACATCTGTTGAGGGAGGCTGAGCACTTATGGGTCTGCCTGGAGTGCTATAATGTCAATTCATTAACCAATAACCAGTTTATTGCATTAAAGGGTTTTTAAGCCGAAGGATTGACTTCATTGCACCGGGTTTTACCCCATATGGCTCGGTCCTCTCCGCAGAAATGGCAAGCCACCTGCCGAGAGTATTGCACATAGCACGAACTCCGTCGCTCCAGCAACAATCCTAGGGTTCTCTGGAAAAAACTGCACTCGTGAACGGCACGGTCCGGATTCGAACCCACGACCTTCGACTCACAAGGCAAAGGGCTTAACCACTCAGCCACAGAGACCCCTATTGTATTAATTATTTATTATCTCAAGTACAAAACAGAAACAATTTCCAACAAATGAATACATTTTCTGCGGTAGTGAGTTTCAACTCTGGGGATCTTCTTTTACTTTGCGTTTGTTCTTATCAAATAAATTAATCACTCTTTGTGATCTGCATGTTTGCCTCGAGAATGTGGATACGTTGCACCCCGGTTCATAGACCTCCGTAGACTTGTAGCTTGTTGAACAAATGGTTGAAATCAGCTTTTTGTGACATTGGCAATGCATGAATATTTTTATTTGTTTCTTTCATCATCTTCTTCATTTGTTACATTCTGTTAGTTTGCACCAAAGTTGCCAATACCTGCGCCTTTCAGTGTGACATAGCTGTTTTTAACACTGCATTTTTGGGGATCAGGTATGCCTTTCCTTTTCAATCCTTACTCACTTAGCCAAACTGCAGTGATGCAGCCTGTTGTTAGAGACATGACTTGCAAGTAAAGTAAAGTCTTGGTCAGAAGTTTTTTCTGGCTTCCACTAATTCCTACAATAACAATTTAAATTATCAGAGTTATTAAATTGAAAGTCCGAAAACAAATATAGAAGAAATGAGAAATTTGCATTTTAAAATGTTGCAAAGATACTAACTACAATTATTTAATTTGTATTTGACAAAATGTTTGCAGGAGGAAGCCATCAAAAACTTCCATGTTTTGAACCAGATGAAATACATGAAGGAGCTGGAGCTAAGATACAGGAAAATTGTCCTCTCAGATATGATGAACTTTGACCTGCCATGAGCCATGGTTGAATCTTCCAAGATTTGTATCTCTTATTGAGAAAATTTGTCTCTCTCATTCCGTCCACTGTCTTATCCTACAAGAGTTTGGTCAGTCACAACAATGGATATGTTTCTCCATGGCAACTTGACCAATCATATCTACTATTATATTTTATGCAGACTAAGAACTGAAGTTGACCAATCATATCTACTATTATATTTTATGCAGACTAAGAACTGAAGTTGACCAATCATATCTACTATTATATTTTATGCAGACTAAGAACTGAAGTTGACCAATCATATCTACTATTATATTTTGTGCAGACTAAGAACTAAAGTTGACCAATCATATCTACTATTATATTTTATGCAGACTAAGAACTGAAATTGACCAATCATATCTAGTATTATATTTTGTGCAGACTGAGAACTGAAATGACTGAGACCTGCTTATAAAAACTATGTACATTTCTTTTTATTTAGTCAATTTTTTAAAAACTAGTGTGAAGTCATAGAATACACACACACACCGTCCGTGTGGTGCCGGGGCCCGCAAATAGTACCACTGCAACCTACAATGCATGTTGTAAGAGGCAACTAATGTAGGCCCTAGGGATGATACCATAGTAAATAAAAAGCAGCACAAAAATCAGATGTGCTGGCCTACTTGTAGGTGCATAACTGAACTGGCACAGTGTACAATCGCTCTTAGCCCAGATCACATACAAATCACACAGAGTGGTTAACAAGTGGTAGATATGGAGTATTCAAAGAAGAAGAAGAGGACACACGCATCACTATCCCCCATCGTCTCAAACTCAACCATAAACCAAACTTATTTTGTTATAATACATCACAAGAAATGATATACTTTGCACTGGTTACACAAATATTGAAACTTGTGTGTTCATTTGAAGGAAAGTGGTGCATGTTTGAAGGAAAGAAGGAAAGTGGTGCATGTTTGAAGGAAAGTGGTGCATGTTTGAAGGAAAGTGGTGCATGTTTGAAGGAAAGTGGTGCATGTTTGAAGGAACGTGGTGCGTGTTTGAAAACTTTTTGGGATAAAGTTGTGAAAAAATAGTATTAAAAATGTGTCTACTTCTTCAGTACTGAGCTTCATCAAGAAACAACACATTAAACTGTTCGGCCACATAAGCAGATTACCAACAAACAGTGCCCTCAAAAGCAATGCTACTCCGATACAGTGGATACAAAGTAAAAGGCAGACCACACAAAAGCAGGACTTTATAACAGGCAATAAAAAACACTGTTTATGAAGCGCACACAAAAGCCTGTTCTAGAAATCTCTTCTTATCCTAACGCTGGGAGGCAAAACAGGATTCAAGAAAAGATGAAGAAATTGTGTTCTTCCTCATGAATTTTGAGAACTGGTTATTCCTTAAGGAAGAGGTAGACCAAGGACAAGATGTGTGAAGTATGTCATAGACGAGTATGACTGCAGACACTGAACAGAGAGACATTTAGAGCAGTTGTCATGGAAGCAACATTCTGACGGGGCAAGCTAGATCATGATGATGAATCTTTTGTAGTTACATTTTCTTTTTCTTCTTCTTTCTTTGCATTTGATTTCGTATGCTCGTCTAAACCATGAGATGGATTGTTTCTATGAAGCTGCATGTCAGTTGGATTTCCTCGAGAGTTCCCTATAGCTTGCTCAAGCTTCTTTCATAAGGCCACGTTTATTTCGTTGGTGTATGTATGATGGATAGGACATTTAATATCACATTTCATAATTCTTAACCTGACGCTGTGAAGCAAAACAGAATTGGATAAAAGAAAAGAGAAAGAATATCACTTTTGGCAATTGCAACTTATAACATTTCATAGAATAGGAACTAAACTGAACTTTGATTACTATAATATCATATACAAATTATCGGCCTAAATAAATGTTCATCCTTATCTTTTCCAAATCAATAAAAATCTTATTTCTTGTTGCTTCATGTTCTATATATTTGTGTATGTGTGTGTGTGTGCTCACATGTTGTTAAATTAATTTGTGCCAGGTTGAGAGTGTATAAGAGAGCCACAGCAGCGTAGTTGTTTGTGAACTCGCTTCTTAGGTGCATGGTCCGGTTAAATTCCACAGTGGGCCTCTTAGGTCGACCCAGCCTCTAATGAGTACCAGGAAAAGCACTGGGAAGTAAAGGTGGCCAGCTTGATGTTGACCACATCACCCTTTGTATGCTGACGGTTGCTGAAACTAATAATCACCTAGCACCATATTACTCTATATACCTCGAGGTATGAAAAAGATTTCACTGAGAGCGTATGAGGCCATTCACTGTTTGACATGTCAAGATAGTAAATATTAAAAGAATCAAGATAGGATCATCATCAATGCACTTCAGTGAATAACCATGTGTGCTATAGGGTTATCTCACAAATAGTCTAGAATTTAACTCCAGTAAACCCTCTGTTGGGTTTTCAAGGTACCTACGAATAGAATAACTGTCTCCTCTCAGTGCTAGTTGTAAAAGGCGACTATTATGGGTAGTTGGGGCCTGTGATCCCACAATATTAAAAAAGCAAGCATCTACAGGAAAAAAACATTGAGTGGGGATTCACAAAGTTTCAAACAAACAAATTTAAACTGAATCACTCAACTAAATCCAGTTTGATAATAATAATAGTATTCATTTTAATATAAAATATTTGGTGATAAAATCATTTATTATAACACAATGTGATAAAAGAATCACAAAGTTTCAAAACAAACAAATTATTGCATATCAAATCAACAGCTTGAATATAAGCACAAGTATTAACCTCATAGTCATCAAATTTAAATATACGATAATGTATTCAATATTTGAAATGATGGACAACAATATTTTATTAATTAACTCTTAGTGGACCAGGGCAAAAGTCACGTTTTTACAAAGCCATTTTTTATTATACATTTGTATACAGACAGCTGTCATTAGTTTTGACATAAAACTTATATATTTAATTTTATGGAACATGTACAATATATCAAAATGTTCAGAAATGAATGTTCTATTTATTTATATTAGTGAAATATTTTGAAAAAGAAAGAGAGAAATTTTATGTGACTTTTAGTAAGAAGAAAATTTTTAAAAATATTTTTAGTGAGAATAAAATTCTTACTTACCACTCAATATGAATATATCCAACACATCTGCAAGCCATAACACATTTTCTGCTCATACTACAATCATTTTTACACATTCCAAGAAAGTTTCATCCGTTTTTATGAATAAATAACATTTTTATAATAATTTACAGTGTTTGAGTCTTGAAATGGAAAATTTTGAAATTTTTGAAAAAACAATAAGTCATTATGTACAAGTTGTTCCAAATGTTAATTACTTGGAATGATATTTAGAAAAACATTTGTTTGGATGTAGAAATGGGTGATTGGTGCATCTTTGACAAAAAAATGATGTTCTTGTTCTTTTCTCTGAGGTGCTGCAGATAACACATTGACGGGTTATCAGCAGTGATTTTCTTATTATGTGATTGTTAATTTGAAGTCTGCTTATATGGTGTTCATCGTGGAATACAAGAGATAACTCATGTATGAGCTTGGTCTTGAAGTGCAGCAGAGGCTTTTTTGTAGTGTTTCCTGGTCTTGTCAGGGCATGCAGAATAAATGCATTCAACTGCGCAACTTCGAAGATCCAAAAAATATTTTTTTCCACCATTTCCTGGTTCGCCTTTGAAAAGTGCCATAAGTGGTGACACACTGATCGACCTTGTCACATCCATTCATGCTGAAGTTATATGATTCAACTAATGATGGCTTTCCCCTTACTTCTCCAGTACGGCTTGTTTTCTGGACCGTGGCTACTGAAGCTTCACTGGAAACAAGAATGCAAGGCTTTTTAGCTTTCTTGTCCCTAAACATAACACAGAGAAATTTATTTTCTACATGCATAAACCACTTCATCTGCATGTAGATCAATTTTGTGGTCTTGATCGCCTTAGGGAAATCTCTGCGGTTTATGTTTAGGGTTCCAGTGTAGTAATAGCTTCTCTCATGGAGATACTGAAGAAGTGGGGAAACTTGTGTAGTATCGATCAGCGTAAATATGATGGCCTTTTCCTGAAGGTTTCAGGAGGGTGTCAAAACTTTAACAGCCTGTTGGCTGGCTGGATCAGGTCTGGGCTATAAGATGTCTTGCTGCCAAAATAAATAAGTACGTTGAAAACATAGCCAGTGTTGCTGTCACAGAGCCCGAAGGTTTTAACGTGATATTTTTTGGCTTTGATGCATTGAACATCTTATGAGCCCACCGTCCCTTCCATCCAATGACCATCTCATCTATAGAGAGATCTTTGAACGGATAATAGGCAGTTTGAAAGTTAGACACCACTTTCTGCAGAAAGGGCTCTATTTTTTGCCTTTCCCAGGGCATCTACTTCACTTACATGGAACATGGTTTGGTAGATCGCCTTGAACCTGTTCCTTGTGAACATCTCACTGTACCATTGTGTCTGCATGTAGGGTTCAGTGGACCAGTAGTCGCTAACTTTGGGTTTCTTTACTATGCCCATTGCTATGACTACAGCAAAGAATTTATGCAGTTCTGGCAAGTTCAGTGGTGTCCAGGAGAGAAAAATTGAGTGCTTTCGTGCTTTTCCTTGTGCACCTTGCACCGCTCTTCAGCATAGTTATTTACTGATGTCACAAGCTCTTCCAATGTTTTGTCGCTGAAGAGAGCTTTCAAGCAATGTAGAGCTGTTGAACCTTCAGGTATAATATCAGGATTGACACCAGTAATCCTATGCTGAGGTGGAACAAACCGAAAGTTGTTCTCAGTTTTGCCCTCAAATATTTCCTCGCAGTTTCCATCACTACTGGCCTGTCTGTTTGGTCTACTGGATGGTGTTGTGCCTGCTGTGGGTCTCCTTCTAGTATTATTTGCAGAAACAGAAGTAGTTGGATTAGTAGTATCAGTATCAGTTAATAATACAGAACGTGATCCTCGTTTCCTTTTAGAAGCAGAGCCTTTTCCCTTACCTTTACAGACTTTACTTGAACAGCTGGGTAGACAGCAGGAAAACGCCCCCTCTTGATCACTTTCATTATTGCTGCTGGTATCAGACAAATTATTCAGAACTTCGTATTCATAATCTGAACTATCAGCACTCGACACTTCATCATCATTGTCGAACTCAGCCAAATGATGAATAAGATTTACAGCTTGCTCTACTGTATAACGCGACTTACATGTTTCAGAAGAAGAAGCCATTTTTTTTCAATAAAAACTGTGAGTAAACAAAAATGTTTGCTGAGATTTTGTGTGTTTTATAACGGTTCTACTAACTGTAGCTCGAAAACGACTACACAAGCATGTACAGACGAAAATGACGAATGACCAGAGGTCAAAATAAAAAATGTGGACTGGAATATAAATTTACTACAGCGGTTCTAAAACTATGATAACCAAACGCCACTTAGCGTGGCGAATGTAAAAGCGTCCACTTCAAACGCCACTTAGCGTGGCGCTTGGTCCACTAAGAGTTAAGAAGATTGATGTAGCAATAAGCTACCAGGACTAGTATTTTATAAGTACTTGAAACACAACGGAACAAATCTGAGTGATTATGAACCATGCAGCCCAATCAATTCACTATTGAATAATCTTGCAATCAACTCAATATAAAAAAATATGGAAATCAAGAAATCTTGCAATAAATTTAGTATAGAGAAATCTGGCAATCAATTTAGTATTGAATAATTTTGTAATCTTGAAAGAAATATCTGGTCAATCACTAGTAACAACTGTTATAAGGAGAGGATGGGGATATGTGGGACACACCTTGAGAAGATATGATCAAGAATATAGGGCATTGAAGTGGATGCAAGGATCAGAAGAGGACAAGGAGACCCTGAAATGAACTTTGATGAGATATCAAAGAAATATCAGTCTCAGTTCCATGGAGTAGAATGAGCGAGTTATCCAGGATAGAGCAGCATGAAGAAATTGCTTACAGGCCCTATGTAATTTATAAAACAGGAATTACAAAGTAGTGTTTTCAAATCAAAAAACAATGAAAAATCACAAGTTACAACAGGCCTTTAATATATATATATCTGAATATGTAATTTATAACAGAGAGGAATTTTCTATTATTAATCTTGCAATCAACAATAATAAGAAATCGGAATCACTAAGACACACATGACTCCTCTAAAAATTAATTATTCAGTGAGGAGTTGAGGGGGTTTGAAAGAGAGAACGCTAAGAAAAGCATGGGCAGATAACACATAGAATGGTCAGAGAGGACTTTTCCACACTCATCCACCACCTCACAGATGAGAGATTGTGGGGGTCTCAAATGGCAAAATGGTTAAGGCATCATTTTGAAGGTGTGAGGTTCAACTTCAGACCAAGTCAATGTGCAATTTTTTTATGAGATCCCAAGGATTGTTGCTGGAGCTACGGAGTTCATGCTTTGTTCAACATTCTCGCATGGTGGCATGCTATTTCTATTAACAGTAACGGAGCCATATGGAGAAACCTGTTACAATGAAGTCAATCCTTTGCCTTTAGACCCTTTTCACAGAGGAGAGATCTTTGGTGAGACTTATGTGTTGATGATTCCATTGTAGCATCTCTACAATAACCCTAATGGGGATTTATAACTTTATTATTATTGCAATAGTGTCAGTGTTAACTCTTTCAAGATTGTGTTTTTATATGATTCACAACTCTGGTTGCGACAGTTTTCATTTATATATAAGACAATAATCACAAATTGTTTCTTTACATGATTCATAACCCTGGTTGCGACAGTTTTCATTTATATATACGACAATAATTACAAATTGTTTTCAGTTATAAATCAAATGACAAGGGAACTAGTTATAAATGAAGTGAGTGATGCCAGATATAAATGAGATGACGGTCACACCAGCTACAAATAAGTGGACAGCTAAACCAGTTATAAATGAGATGATAGGGCACAATTATAAATGAGATGACAGTCACACCAGCTATAAATGAATGGACAGCGACATCAACTACAAATAAGTGGACAGTTAAACCAGTTATAAATGAGATGATAGTGAGGCCTTCTTCACAGACTCAGCATTCTGGTACATCTCCCGCAAGTTCTCCACTCTGTCGTTGACTGAGCCTACAATAAAATAGGATGACACGATTGATAATGTTGGATCTATTTTCAGAAGTAACTGTAGGAGGATCGCAAGAGAGAGAGAAGTAACTGTGGAGGATCGAAAGAGAGAGAGAAAGTAACTGTAGGAGGATCGCAAGAGAGAGAGAGAAATAACTGTAGGAGGATCGCAAGAGAGAGAGAGAATAACTGTAGGGGAATCGCAAGAGAGAGAAGAAGTAACTGGGGGAATCGCAAGAGAGAGAGAGAAAGTAACTGAGGGGAATCGCAAGAGAGAGAGAGAGAAGTAACTGTATATATTTATTAGTACAAACTATTACTATTTTTGCATATTCTTCTTGTACCATTATATCAGGTCAGTTGAGGTCAGAATGCGAGTTATTCAGTGCTACATAGAACTAATACTAACATACGAATGCGAGTCACAGACAATAAACAAACAGCTCGAAAAATCTCTGGAGGCCACAGAGATGTGGTTTTACAGAAGAATGATGAAAATTTCATGGACTGCTAAAATCACTAATGTTGAGGTGTTGAATGAGGTCAAGACACAGAGAAAATTTATTATCAATATAAGAAAGAGGCAGTCATCATTTTTCGGGCCTGTGATGAGGAGGGGAGGTTTAGAACACATTGTAACATCTGGTAAAATCAAGGGTAGACGAGACAGAGGAAGACAGAGAGAGAAAATTTTGGATAGCCTGACTTCATGGCACAGTAGAGCGTCAACATCTGAGTTGATAACAAACACCAAAAATAGAGATTTGTGGAGATCCACGATCGCCTATGCCAGCCGTCACAGCACCCGATGATGATGACCATTATATGCTACGTAGAGCCTGCAAGTAATTTCCCCATACCGCTCTGTCTGGGGCAACTCGCTTAACCTCTTCCATGGAATTGAGTCCAATATACGTTGTCTCTCTCAGCGAAGTTCGTTTCAGGGTTTCCCTATGACGCCCACTTTTTCTTGAACCCTTTGCCTCCCACTTAAATGCCTGCTTTGGTATTCTTTGATCATTTTTCAAACTAAGCTAGAAATAGCATGCAAGTGGTTACCGGACCCAGATCAGGGGTGTAAAGAATAGAACCACGGTTACCTGCCACGCATGTCATAAGAGGTGAGTTAGGAGGTTGGAAGTGGAGGCTAGCTACCCCACCCAGTAAAAAACACTAGACAGCTATAGAAACCACAGCCAGGTAAATTTATAACTCGCCACTCGAGGAAGAAGAAGGATCCGCAAAGAAGGGAGTTGCAAGCAGAATGCAATAAAATGGGGAGAGATCTGGAAAAGATGGCCTTGGATAGCAGGGCTTGAAAAACATTGGTTATGGACCTATGTCTCGTAAGGGTGAATGGTGAAGCAGCAGAAAGCAGTTTATAAATAGAGAAAAGCTACAACTTTTGCAGAAGTGTATCATTATTATAATTTCCCATAATTCATAAATTACTCTTCGCAAATAAAAAGTTTTTCAAATTATGTGTAAAAGTAACTTCATACAGACCTAAGTTTGAGTTGACCATAGATGTACAAGAGCTGATTACATCCTCTACTCCTCCATCGTCTGAGATCACAGGTCCATCGTCCCACATAAGGTCAAACAAGCCAATCTTCTTTTCTCTGCCTGTCAGTCTGAAAGAATTAGTTAAAAAGTCTCTACTTAAATTTTGTAAGTTAATGTTAGTGGTACTAATATTGTTTGTCAGATCAGATGTTTCATCTGCTACCGTAAGACTGTAGACTGTACGATGTCAGATCAGATGTTTCATCTGCTACCGTAAGACTGTTGACAGTATGATCTGCAACTGTTAATCCCACTGCCTTGTGAGGGAAACTAGGAAAAGTTAAAGGCTAGGGGAGGAAACCCTGATATAAAATCCCCACTGTCTTGTGGGTCAACATGGTTATGCAGAAAGTTAGATGAGTAAACCTTGACCACAAATCCAGGGGTTGGGACCTAAGGAAGTTTATGTTTGTATTCCATTCCATCTTCTGGCATCCCCTGCAAACCCTGCTCGATTCCAAATGTATGATTAAAAATATGCTTGGTAAAAGGTTTCTGGTCAAATACACTAAAGAGTTTAATATTCTGCAAATATATAATAATCAGGAATAACGGAGATGATGGGATAAGTCAATAACAAATTTGAGAGCACTAATTGTGCAAAATTATTGTGTTTATAATATCACTCACTGTTTTTGCTCAAGAGCTCAGGGAAGGGCCTTTAGGGTACAGGCGACCAGGGTTCAAAGTGTTAAAGAATATATAAATGCAGACTTTTGCTGGAAAATCTACTCATTTATGTATGTATAAACAAAATGTTATCTCCCTCAGAATAAGTGCCTCAACGAGTACTACACACACATACCCAATGAGGGTTCAATGCATCTGTATTAAAAATAAGATTCTGGACCTTCTATTCCTCTATATACTAATTTGTCCCATACATTTCTGATTATACTGTGAAACTTTATAGAACAAATATGACTACCTCTGAAGTCGGAAAAGGTCTGCCTGTATGGCAGGGGACACTGATAAAGAGGGAAAGCAGGTCTTAATGCAAAAATCAGTCAGAAGCACCATACCAAGCGCCCTGACCACACCTGAATTCATAGCGGATGAATGCAAGTAGAAGAAGCATAACAAATGACAGTAGAATATTGTATAATCTCTTAAGTGAATGTTAACCTAGTTCTATTACCTGCTCTCCAGGTCAAGAACATTGAGAACATCGTTAAGTAATCCAAATTTCAAATCATAATCTTCTTTGTTGCTGGCAGTCAAAGATGGGGAAGCATTGATTTCAATCAGCCATCTATATATTTAGAAAGACAAAGTTATAATATTAGGTTAAGTTATGGATGTATGGCCTTTTGCGTCTTTACAGACGGTCAAAATTGGCATGTGTTTTACTGTGGCGACTTCTTAATTTTTGCTTTTCTCTCCTGTGTTTCAGCTCATCCTTAATTCTCTTTTTCAAAAAATTCTGCACCTTTGCATAATGTGGTTTTCCACATAACTCGATCATCAGCTAGTTTTTACCATTGTTAGGACTGTTAGAAAAATTGTTCGCTGAGGCATTGCAGACATTCTTATATCTAAGCACTGGTCTGCCTTTGAGCCTCTTCCCTTCTGAAAATTCACAGAACAACACCTGTCGTGGTATGTGGCTATTGTCCATTCTGCTCACATGCACTAGCCATCTTAGTCTTCTACTGCAGAGCATGCCTATGATTGAAGGCAAGTTTGCACGTTGCAGTACTTCAGAGTTGGCCATCTTGTCATACCACCTTATGTCCATAATCTTGCGGAGACATCAAAGGTGAAATATGTTAAGTCTCCTCTCGTGTCTTGATTAGGCTGTCCATGTTTCTGGGCCATAGGGTAAAGAAATGATTACACAGGTTCGATAGATTTGAAAAAATAATTATGCTAACAATAAATTTGGCAGAGCAAAATAGTGCACCAGGATTGTATAACACAGGCATCATGGTGCCATGTTGGACAGTGCTGGACTGGAGAGTAGCCTTTTCTTTACTTTTTTAGCCAAAGTGAGATTCCTGGGCAAACCTTTATGAGGATCAGAAACTATGCATGCACTAGTGCCAAGTACTGGATGCATCTTTTGAAGGACTTGTTCTGTCAGAGGTTTCTATAGGGTCACATCACCTCAGGATCCCATTTAAGGGGTCTCTGTGGCGTAAAGGTTAGGTGCTCGTCTCTCATGCCAAAGGTACCAGGTTCAGCTACTTTGTGGAACCATCTGGATATTTTTCCAGAGATCCGTGATCTCAGTGTAGGTGAGATAGAATTCCTAGTCCTATCGAAGACAGATGATAAAACGTAGGTCCCGTGTTCAATTTGAGCATGTAAAAGAACTCTTGGCAGTTCAAAATCAAGAAGAGCAGGCTGAAACCCACTGTCTGGGCAAAATTAATTAGAAAATATTTTTTTTAAATTCTGACCAAAATATCTTCAAAATTACATCTGAGACCCTCGCCGGTGCTACGGAGTTCGCGCACTACAGTTGAGATCTTCCTGTGTTAGAAAGAGATTGGAGCACACATGGTTACTCACCAAGTGCAATGATGATGGTCCTATCAATCAATCTATCAATCATGTGCAGTCTCCACATCAAAGGTTGGCTGTAATGGCTCTCTAATATGTTCTGTTCCTTGCCCTTACAGTACGCACTGTCAGACTTTTGCCTTCCCACCCCCTGAAGTTTTCCTTCCAATTGTATCTCTGTTTTCCTCTTGCTCTCATGCTTTCTACCTTCCCTTCTAAGATGGTTTTTTAACAGTGTCATGTCTCTTTGGATGATCTAGAATGAGTTGATGTTGTCTATAGAGGTTTCAGAAGCTCATGTGGATCAACTGTCTTCAGCATGCAGGTGTTCACAGCAATGAGACAGCAATGAGACAGCGTATAGGCTTGCATCAACAGCATCATTTGTCTGGGAATTTAAGATGGATAAGGGGAATGTTCTTTGGTCTCTTAGCGACCTCCTGTAAGATGAGTACACTGAAATTGATGTTGAATCTATACATGTTGAAACACGTAAAAGCAAAGTGCTACATAGTTTTACTGCAGTTTTCCCTTATATCGATGAATCTATCCAGAAATTGAAAGAGTTTTAAATTACAAGTTGTACAAGTAGTACTAGATGCCTGAGAGGTAGAAAGAGGAGTGTGTTTAACCAGCCAGCTACAAGAACCATCATTATGTATACTCTACAATATCTGTTGGGGAAGACTGAGCAACTATGGGTCTGTCCGAGATACTATAACAAGGTTCAGTCACCAATAACTTGCATGATACTAGATTGTATTAATTGTAAATATTTTCAGAGTCAAGAATTAATTTTACCAGCAGAGACTTAATGTTCTTCTTTTTCTTGTGTGTTCACCCGCTAAAATTCAGGTGGAGTCAGGGCACTTGGTATGACGCTTCTGACTGATTTTTGCATGAAGGCCTCGTTCCTTTTATCAGTGTCCCGCCATACAGGCGTACATTCACGGACTTCAGAGCTAGGCGTAACCTTTTCGCCCTTCTGAGCCAATCTACTGGCTCTTGTTACATGTTAAGATGACACAAAGCCGCTATACTAGTTAGTTCAGTATGCACTGCAATATAAATGCGTCCGAAGGTTAAAAAAAATTACGGAGTCGAAGGGTTAATGTTCAAAATTATAGTAGATAACAGAGACATACACAGTGTCTGGTTGGAGCTGTGAAACATTTGAAATGTCTAGTGCTACATTTGACTGAAGTTGACGGCACAGACTTACGGCTTAAGATCACAATCAATGAGAATATCATAGCCATACAATTCAAAGCAGTGCTTGTCGTTAATGATGACACGTTGACAAGATTGTAGACTAAGAACAAAGATATTTGTTATCTGTTGGAAAAGGTAATTGATCTGTAAAGAAAAAAAACATTTATTATATATTAAATCATCTACATTTAAACAGCTATCTAACCATCTCAGGAGCATCTGGCCAAATGGATTAGATTGTAGGCTCCCATTCATGAGATCTGGGTTCAATCCCCGATAAGACCAAAGAGTTTTTTCAGTCACGGCTTTTAAAAAATGACCTGAATAATTTTGCAGTCCTTCCTTCCTTCCTTTCGTTCGCTTGAAATTTGTCTATATATTCAATGTTGTCTCTTATATGAACTTCACTGTCTTTTGTAGCTCACACAGAGGTCTGTGTAGTTTTCTGTCAAGTGTTGTTTCGTTAGGCCAGCGAGTTTGCCTCAGTGTATCATATTCGGGGCAGTCTTGAAGTATGTGCTCTGCAGTCTGGTGTGCCTGTCCACATGTACACATGACTGAATTGCCAATCCTGAATTTTGCAGTGACTACACTAGTCTTGCGTCAATTAAATTCCACACACTCATGTCCCACCTGTCCCACATCACCCTAAATAGCGGTATAACACAGGCAGTAAAGATAGGGTTTTTTTTAATAACCATCCCAAGGTGCTAGTTTCAAGTGTAGCACTATCTTTTGAGTGATTCAGTGACCCTCAGAGCTATGTCAGTGGGAGACTTGTGGTTCTGGCAGGTTTAACCAGACCAGACTGATTTTAATGAGAAGAAACAGACCGGTTGGTTATCCAGGTTGGGGATTAGAGATTAGGTTGACAATTCATTCCTGTGTCTGCTGTTATTTGTTTGTTTGTGTTCATTCTTATCAACCAAGTTAATAACTCTCTGATCTGTGTGGTTTGCAGCGAGACGCTGAGTATGTTGTAACTTGTTAGGCCCTACAGTATTTTAGGATAGACATTCCAAGTTTCTGCCAAAGTACATGCACATTATCAAACAGTACACACATTTGTACATATACACAACTGTAAAGTTTTACAAACAGAAAAACCTCACTTTAAAGTCCTCATCTGGAGTTATGTGCTCACCATGAACACAAAAGAGCAATGTTCAACACAATATTTCTCCCCACATTATGCTATCAGTGCCAAACCTGGACGCTGACATCAAATGATAGAAAAAAAAACTAGTCACGACAGAGATGAAGTGTCTGCACAGAACGCTGGGGGTAACAAGAAGACACTGGTTGAGAAATGAAGACATCAGGAAAAAAATGGGTACAACATCATGACTGAACTTCATCAAGAAGCAACAAATTAAATGATTCGGCCACATAAGCAGATTACCAACAGACTGCAACTCAAAGAGCAATGTTGCTCCAATACAATGGATACAAAGCAAAAGCCAGTCCACGCAAAAGGTGAACCTCAGAGATAAGAGGCGAGGAAAGACACTATTTATGAAGCGCACACAAGGGCTCGTTCTTGAAATCTCTTCTTATCCTGACACTGTGAGACAAGACAGAATTGGAGAAAAGAAAGGAAAGAAAGATCTGGAGTTATACCGTAACATGGTATCAGATCTGGTTAGTTATAGCCAGGCTGTCAGAACTGACTGATGCCAAAATATAAAGTAAAACATGTCTTTACTGCCTGTGTAATTCCCCTCTTTAGAGCGGTGTAGGATAGGGACGATATGAGCCTGAGGAAATTAATGGCTCCATGACTAGTGCAGTCACAGTGAAACTGTTCAGGTTAGGATTTTTTCTTATGTCCCCCAGACAGAAAAACTTGTTGACCTTACTGGGGATCGATCCATGTCTCCCGAATGGGAGCTCATGCCAGATTCATGCCTAATCTATTTGGCCAGACACTCCTCAGAGTAAAACATGAACGGTTGGAAAAGACCACTATGGAAAGAGACATCCTGACAAAGAAGAGAAGAGGAAGACCCCAAAGAACATGGATTCAAGATGCGACTGATTATATGAGAATGAAGTGGCGAGAACACTGATCTATGAGAGAGAGAAATTTAGAAGCACTGTTAGGGTGGCAAACTTATGAAAACAAACACAAGAGAAAATGTTGCACTGGTTGAAAGGAGAAAAGCAAATCAGATAGCTTTCACAATGACAGTGGAAAGAGAAATGAAACAAAGTGGACTGACATGAGATACCATGAGAAAAAAGGCAGCAGATGTGCAGCACTGTGAATTACTTATTGGATGCTGTATATGTCAATTATGACATGAAGAGGATATAGATTAAAAACAGCCGCATATATCAGAGATTTGATTGATTAATTGATTGATTGGACCATCACCATTGCATTTTGGTGAATAACCATGTGTGTTCCGAGTTCTTTCTTACACAGGAAGATCTCAGTGGCAGTACATAAACTCTGTAGCTCAATGAGGGTCTCTGATGTAATTTTGAAGATGGTGAACATTTTGTAGGAATTTCAATTTAATCTTTTTTCATAAATGTTTCCTGGGCACAGGCTTTGCAGCCTACTCTTATCGATTTTCAGCTGTCAAGGGTTTTTTAGCATTCCCAACTTGAACACGAGACATCCATTTTATCATCTGTCCTGATGTCTTGTGTGAAGCAAAGCCTTGACCAGTATGTTACCTAGTCCTGACTCCTTGTGTAAAGCAAGCTCTTTACCAGTATGTTTCCTAACCCTGACACTTGGTTAAAGCTTGAACTGTCTTAGCAACCAATGCAGAACTGTACAGATGACATGTCATGGAAACAGAAGATGTCAACCATTAGGATCATGTAAGCAGTGTGATGCTGACCCAATAACAAATACAACACTCACCTTCCGTTGTCCATGTTTTGCTGTGAGATACCTGCGTAGCTGTTGGATAGACCATTTGCAACCTTTTTCTGGGTCATAGTCAGGAGCAGTTTTCTGTATTGCAACGTTTGTCAGATGAACATCTTTGCATTTAATTAAGGATTGTGCCGTCATTGAAAGAATTATTTCATTTTTGAAAATGGAATTCATCAGTAAACAAACAAGAAACAAAATATGCACCAAAAATATGTCATGAAACAAGGTCTCTGTAGGGTGTAAATAAGGTGCTTGCCTCTCCCTTCACAAATGTAACAATATTATTACTTTTTGGTTCTGTATCCTTTTCAGACTAGTACCTGTCACTTCAAATTTCTATACCCAAGTGTGCAGGAGGTAGTACGGTCAATTACTTTCCTCACACGAGGAAAATCGAGTGTGGAATTGAACCCACAATCCTCTTATGTCCAATTCGATAAGCAAACGATCTATGCATTATGCTGCCCCACAACACCATCCTATCTCATTATGCTAATCTGCCCCACAACACCATCTTATCTCATTATGCTAATCTGCCCCACAACACCATCCTATCTCATTATGCTAATCTGCCCCACAACACCATCTTATCTCATTATGCTAATCTGCCCCACAACACCATCCTATCTCATTATGCTAACCCTGCCCCACAACACCATCCTATCTCATTATGCACTACATCTATCTCATTATCTAATCTGCTCCACAACACCATCTTATCTCATTATGCTAATCTGCCCCACAACACCATCCTATCTCATTATGCTAATCTGCTCCACAACACCATCTTATCTCATTATGCTAATCTGCTCCACAACACCATCCTATCTCATTGAAATCTGTAACATCAACCTATCTCAATAATTACTATGACATCATTATATCTCATTCAAATCTGTAACATTATCATCCTATCTTATTAATTACTATGCCATCATTATATCTCACTGAAATCTGTAACATCATCACCCTATCTCATTAATTTCTATGATATCATTATATCTCATTCAAATCTGTGACACCACAATAATGAAAACAAATGGATACAGTTGTCATCAATGCTTGTTAGGGAGTAACGATTATTTGCAAAACGTGCAAAACCACTTCTATACAGCCAGACTTTCAGCGGAGTGTACTGAAAATAGTTGCATCATTACTATGAAATGCCTACATTATAATGTACTATAAGTAGGTGGTTGTGATAGCAGAGTTTTGAGAATATATAAGGTTTAATGTTAAAACAGACTTTAGAGGTAGGATTTAACATATTAACTACCATAAGTTGCAGCATGCACCATTTTATCTGTCTTGTTTGGCCATGTGCCACAGACTGTGCCATCACTTGTTTCATTGTCAAATAAGCTTTAAATTTATGTTAACACATTCTGATCATTCATCATCTTCATCAGTCATTCATTGTGCCCAAGGGCACATAGAGCAGATACCAAAAATGCTCAATCAATTCAATCTTGTGCCTTTCTTTCTACCACAAACCTAGCCTTACGCATGTGTTTGAGATCTGCTTCAAAAGTTTGCCTCCTTATGTCCCTAGACATCCCTTTTTTTTCACTGTCCCTGCGGTGTCCACTGTATTACATGTCTTAGCCATCTTACTTTTCTCATTCTGAGGACATGTCCAATCCATTGTCTCCCTTGTATCTATTTATATCTTCTAGATGAATTAGTTCTTGTAGCCTGATATTGCTAATTTTATGCTTCTAGGTATACCTTGATTCTCTTTTTCTTCTTCTTCTTTGCATTCGTTCTTTACGACCAACTTTAATCACGCTTTGTGATATGTTTGATCTTTGCCAAGAACGTGTATACGTTGCACATTGGTTTAGTAGGCCCTAAACGCATAGACTTCTACACATTTAGGACACATGCATCCGATTTCAGCCAAACCTCCTTAGTCGCCTCCTCTTCCGACATGAGTGGCAGGTAACAGTGGTTCTATTCTTTACACCCCAAATTTGGGCCCGGTAACCACTCGGGCGACCTTGATTCTGATATTGCTAATCTTATCCTTCTAGGTATACCATGATTCTGATATTGCTAATCTTATCGTTCTAGGTATACCATGATTCTGATATTGCTAATTTTATCCTTCTAGGTATACCTTGATTCTGATATTGCTAATTTTATCCTTCTAGGTATACCTTGATTCTGATATTGCTAATTTTATCCTTTTAGGTATACCTTGATTCTGATATTGCTAATCTTATCCTTCTAGGTATACCTTGATTCTGATATTGCTAATCTTATCCTTCTAAGTATACCATGATTCTGATATTGCTAATCTTATCCTTCTAGGTATACCATGATTCTGATATTGCTAATCTTATCCTTCTAGGTATACCTTGATTCTGATATTGCTAATTTTATCCTTCTAGGTATACCTTGATTCTGATATTGCTAATCTTATCCTTCTAGGTATACCTTGATTCTGATATTGCTAATCTTATCCTTCTAGGTATACCATGATTCTGATATTGCTAATCTTATCCTTCTAGGTATACCTTGATTCTGATATTGCTAATTTTATCCTTCTAGGTATACCTTGATTCTGATATTGCTAATTTTATCCTTCTAGGTATACCTTGATTCTGATATTGCTAATTTTATCCTTCTAGGTATACCTTGATTCTGATATTGCTAATCTTATCCTTCTAGGTATACCATGATTCTGATATTGCTAATCTTATCCTTCTAGGTATACCTTGATTCTGATATTGCTAATCTTACCCTTCTAGGTATACCATGATTCTGATATTGCTAATCTTATCCTTCTAGGTATACCTTGATTCTGATATTGCTAATCTTATCCTTCTAGGTATACCTTGATTCTGATATTGCTAATCTTATCCTTCTAGGTATACCTTGATTCTGATATTGCTAATTTTATCCTTCTAGGTATACCTTGATTCTGATATTGCTAATTTTATCCTTCTAGGTATACCATGATTCTGATATTGCTAATCTTATCCTTCTAGGTATACCTTGATTCTGATATTGCTAATTTTATCCTTCTAGGTATACCTTGATTCTGATATTGCTAATCTTATCCTTCTAGGTATACCATGATTCTGATATTGCTAATCTTATCCTTCTAGGTATACCTTGATTCTGATATTGCTAATCTTATCCTTCTAGGTATACCTTGATTCTGATATTGCTAATTTTATCCTTCTAGGTATACCTTGATTCTGATATTGCTAATCTTATCCTTCTAGGTATACCTTGATTCTGATATTGCTAATTTTATCCTTCTAGGTATACCATGATTCTGATATTGCTAATCTTATCCTTCTAGGTATACCTTGATTCTGATATTGCTAATCTTATCCTTCTAGGTATACCTTGATTCTGATATTGCTAATCTTATCCTTCTACGTATACCTTGATTCTGATATTGCTAATTTTATCCTTCTAGGTATACCATGATTCTGATATTGCTAATTTTATCCTTCTAGGTATACCTTGATTCTGATATTGCTAATCTTATCCTTCTAGGTATACCATGATTCTGATATTGCTAATTTTATCCTTCTAGGTATACCTTGATTCTGATATTGCTAATCTTATCCTTCTAGGTATACCTTGATTCTGATATTGCTAATCTTATCCTTCTAAGTATACCATGATTCTGATATTGCTAATCTTATCCTTCTAGGTATACCATGATTCTGATATTGCTAATCTTATCCTTCTAGGTATACCTTGATTCTGATATTGCTAATTTTATCCTTCTAGGTATACCATGATTCTGATATTGCTAATCTTATCCTTCTAGGTATACCATGATTCTGATATTGCTAATTTTATCCTTCTAGGTATACCTTGATTCTGATATTGCTAATCTTATCCTTCTAGGTATACCTTGATTCTGATATTGCTAATCGTATCCTTCTAAGTATACCATGATTCTGATATTGCTAATCTTATCCTTCTAGGTATACCATGATTCTGATATTGCTAATCTTATCCTTCTAGGTATACCTTGATTCTGATATTGCTAATTTTATCCTTCTAGGTATACCTTGATTCTGATATTGCTAATCTTATCCTTCTAGGTATACCATGATTCTGATATTGCTAATCTTATCGTTCTAGGTATACCATGATTCTGATATTGCTAATTTTATCCTTCTAGGTATACCTTGATTCTGATATTGCTAATTTTATCCTTCTAGGTATACCTTGATTCTGATATTGCTAATTTTATCCTTTTAGGTATACCTTGATTCTGATATTGCTAATCTTATCCTTCTAGGTATACCTTGATTCTGATATTGCTAATCTTATCCTTCTAAGTATACCATGATTCTGATATTGCTAATCTTATCCTTCTAGGTATACCATGATTCTGATATTGCTAATCTTATCCTTCTAGGTATACCTTGATTCTGATATTGCTAATTTTATCCTTCTAGGTATACCTTGATTCTGATATTGCTAATCTTATCCTTCTAGGTATACCTTGATTCTGATATTGCTAATCTTATCCTTCTAGGTATACCATGATTCTGATATTGCTAATCTTATCCTTCTAGGTATACCTTGATTCTGATATTGCTAATTTTATCCTTCTAGGTATACCTTGATTCTGATATTGCTAATTTTATCCTTCTAGGTATACCTTGATTCTGATATTGCTAATTTTATCCTTCTAGGTATACCTTGATTCTGATATTGCTAATCTTATCCTTCTAGGTATACCATGATTCTGATATTGCTAATCTTATCCTTCTAGGTATACCTTGATTCTGATATTGCTAATCTTACCCTTCTAGGTATACCATGATTCTGATATTGCTAATCTTATCCTTCTAGGTATACCTTGATTCTGATATTGCTAATCTTATCCTTCTAGGTATACCTTGATTCTGATATTGCTAATCTTATCCTTCTAGGTATACCTTGATTCTGATATTGCTAATTTTATCCTTCTAGGTATACCTTGATTCTGATATTGCTAATTTTATCCTTCTAGGTATACCATGATTCTGATATTGCTAATCTTATCCTTCTAGGTATACCTTGATTCTGATATTGCTAATCTTATCCTTCTAGGTATACCTTGATTCTGATATTGCTAATTTTATCCTTCTAGGTATACCTTGATTCTGATATTGCTAATCTTATCCTTCTAGGTATACCTTGATTCTGATATTGCTAATTTTATCCTTCTAGGTATACCATGATTCTGATATTGCTAATCTTATCCTTCTAGGTATACCTTGATTCTGATATTGCTAATCTTATCCTTCTAGGTATACCTTGATTCTGATATTGCTAATCTTATCCTTCTACGTATACCTTGATTCTGATATTGCTAATTTTATCCTTCTAGGTATACCATGATTCTGATATTGCTAATTTTATCCTTCTAGGTATACCTTGATTCTGATATTGCTAATCTTATCCTTCTAGGTATACCATGATTCTGATATTGCTAATTTTATCCTTCTAGGTATACCTTGATTCTGATATTGCTAATCTTATCCTTCTAGGTATACCTTGATTCTGATATTGCTAATCTTATCCTTCTAAGTATACCATGATTCTGATATTGCTAATCTTATCCTTCTAGGTATACCATGATTCTGATATTGCTAATCTTATCCTTCTAGGTATACCTTGATTCTGATATTGCTAATTTTATCCTTCTAGGTATACCATGATTCTGATATTGCTAATCTTATCCTTCTAGGTATACCATGATTCTGATATTGCTAATTTTATCCTTCTAGGTATACCTTGATTCTGATATTGCTAATCTTATCCTTCTAGGTATACCTTGATTCTGATATTGCTAATCGTATCCTTCTAAGTATACCATGATTCTGATATTGCTAATCTTATCCTTCTAGGTATACCATGATTCTGATATTGCTAATCTTATCCTTCTAGGTATACCTTGATTCTGATATTGCTAATTTTATCCTTCTAGGTATACCTTGATTCTGATATTGCTAATCTTATCCTTCTAGGTATACCTTGATTCTGATATTGCTAATCTTATCCTTCTAGGTATACCTTGATTCTGATATTGCTAATCTTATCCTTCTAGGTATACCTTGATTCTGATATTGCTAATTTTATCCTTCTAGGTATACCTTGATTCTGATATTGCTAATTTTATCCTTCTAGGTATACCTTGATTCTGATATTGCTAATCTTATCCTTCTAGGTATACTTTGATTCTGATATTGCTAATTTTATCCTTCTAGGTATACCTTGATTCTGATATTGCTAATTTTATCCTTCTAGGTATACCTTGATTCTGATATTGCTAATTTTATCCTTCTAGGTATACCTTGATTCTGATATTGCTAATCTTATCCTTCGAGGTATACCATGATTCTGATCATTACTGGTTTCTAATTTATTTCTATGGGTCTGCTTGGAGTGCAATGATGTCAGTATTTTTGGTGCTTTTTTTTTCCTGATCCAGAAGCACTTGAGCTTTCAGCTCTTCGGCTCGGTGCCATGGACATCGTAACACTTTGGTTCGGTGCCACAAACACCATAAATCTGGAGAACCTGTGGCTTTTCTGCCAGCCCACGGAATTGAACCTGCACTCACAGGGAGCTTGTCACCCGTCGCCCAACACGCTACGAACACGCTGGGCAGGTGTGCTATGACGTCAGTTTAACCAATAACCAATTTATTTCTATAGGTCTGCTCGGAGTGCAATGACATCAGTTTAGTAACCAATAACCAATTTATTCCTTCCCCTTTTGTTAACAACTACTCCCAGCGTGAGGATGGAGGTTGAGGTCATTACTGCTGCTATCTATTGGCTCTCTGGGACTCTGTTTACTCAGGCCATTGTTGTTTCTGACTCTCAGTCGATGCTTCAGAAGATCTGGAAATAGAATGTTGCAGTATGAGTGGATGTCGTTGATAGAGATCTCCAACCTCCAGAGATTCATGTGGATCTACTTTACTGTTCCATTACTGTTCTCTCCAAACCGCTGTGTAATTTAAAGTGGCCGAAATACTTCATTTTCCAGAACATAATGTTGTCTGTAAGCCAATGCTGCTAGATATGTAAGTCTTGTAGAATGTCCTTGTTCTTTCCTCTTCTCTGTCCAGGGCATTTTAATAATTTTTCAGTAGCACCTTATTTTGAACGCTTCAATTTTGTTTCTTAATGCCTGTATTATGTGTCCATGTCTCGCAAACATATGTTGTCCCAGGAAAGGTGCATACTCTCAAAAGTCTTTAACTTTGTTCTTTTCCTTGTGTCTGCCAGTTTCTTCATGCTGACCACCCTCTGAAAAGCCATAGCTAGTCTTTGTCTAACTTCCTTTGTACAGTTTCCGTTATTGCTAATTACAGAATCAAGATATTCAAAACATGTGACGTTCTCAATGTCTTCATTATCAATGTTAATTTTAGGTTGGCATTTTGTTTTGTCGGTGGACATGATTTAAAAAAATTTTATTTAGAAAAAGGTTCTGATCCTCGCTGTGTTTTTTGCAATCAAATTCATGACACAAATATCATAGGTGCTCAGTCTTCTTTAGTCTGCGGTTCACCAGCTATGCATGTTTTCAATCCGCCCTCATATGTGACTCTTACAACTCATTCCATACTTGATTATTTTCATATGGTAATCAATATGGCACATATACACAACTATGTATGCATTCATGGTACCACATACATAAAATAAAATACACAGCAATCCGAGATGTTGAAATACTCACAGATGTCACTAAGACATACACCCTAATGTCAAACTTGCGACCACCAATCAGATAAGGATTCTCAATGTACCTCTGCACAACATACGTTTCTATCGCTTGTGAGGTTCCATCAGGAGAGAGAAGTTGAGGCTGGTACTCGACACCCTGTTTATACACAAGAGACATGGTAAATCAGAATTGAAACCATAACATCAAATTATTTTGTCAATATTAAAACAATGTATTTAGAATTTAGTCAAACTATCCAATGGCTAGAGCTGACATTCTGAACACCCTCATAGAGTGTGGCAGCAATGAGGATTTTCATTTAAGGACAGACCGCACTCTATATTTAACGATTTTTCTTAAAAAATGAAATTTGAGTTTTTTATATTTTAGGTAATACATCCAATTTCGAACAAGAATCTATCTTTAGTTTGAAAAAAATATGTAGTTTTGTATTTTAATTACATTTTTTAACTAGGCATGTATATGTTTTTTAGCTAATTATATAGGAAATATCATAACTTTGCTTCAACAGATGGTAGCAAAGTGTTTATAGTAATATGGTAGTGCAGATAGATTAACTAATAGCATCATTAAACTTATGGAGCGTGATTATGATGAGCTTGTATGAACAATTCTGGGAAACTAGAGCACATTGGTTGGGTAAATAGTATTTGAGCCATATTTAAACATCACAAAGATAACCATGAGAACTGCGATAGGCTGAGTAGCTTGTGCCCTAAAGATAAAGTTTTAGTTGATTAAAACACACTGCCTAATTTTATTGTTGGCAACATAATGCAAGTATTTGTCAAGCTATCTTGCGACTTTGTTGACAAAATATATTCATGGTGGTTCTCACAATGCAAATGAATCTTTCCATAATCTTATATGGACTTGGTGTCCTAAGATCTCATTTACTTTGAGGAGGAGCTTAAAAATAACTGTCAATGATGCCAATATTATAGTTAATAATATGAAATTGTGCCGATATGAAACTTTTGTTTTAGTTTAACTTTTCCTTTGGAAAACATTATTTTCAGTATTTTGCTGTCATCTATAAAAACCACATATCTTCCTTACTAATACAGAATTTAGGCACAAAAAGATAGAAAGATGTAAAACAATTAGCATTAGCATCTAAAGCATGGGCTGAGGCAAGTTTGTATGCTCCTGGGGGATCTTAAAGTAAATTAATTTGGTCAATAATTGAAAATATGTTAGTTTTTTGGCTTTTCTCAAAATTGTTATTTTCCATAAATGTATGTCACTAAATACACGTTTTTTCAAAAACTACTCAAAGGATTGCTGTATAAATTTGCATACTTCTTTCTTATGCATATTTGATCATCCCTTACCACTTTAATAAGAATTCATTGAACAGTTTTTGTGTCTCGTGCAAAAGAATATCTCCTACCCCATATTTTTTGAATCAAAAATCTGGATTTGCATTAAAAAATTCAGAAAAAACTCATTTTATTATACTTTATAAATATTTTGCTACCAGTTCAAGATATGCCGATTTACAATAACATCTGAAAGTTCTATAGTGCTAATCTGAATAGAACATAAATCATCTTGTATTTCGCAAGGTCACTTTTTGGGCATTTTTCCCTTAAAATCCCCTCTATATTAAATTTTTTCATAGAATATACATGCTTGGATTTTTTGAAATTTTTTCCCCGAGTTTTTACATCAAGTTGATCATTTAGAATCATAAACGCAACCTCAATGATCAATATTTCTGTTTAGGGTTGCCGTCTGTCCTTAAACCAATCCATGTCAATTGCTAGATTGTAAGAGCTGGGATTGAAGATTGGAGTGAATGCTGCTTTTTTTAATGACTGTGATGGGTCATTTTGATGGACTCTGTATGCCTCATGCTTAGCAAGGAGAATAGAATTTATTTCTTCATTATTTTCATCAAACTACCCCTAACATTCCTACCCCTAACAACAATTTGACTCACCCGCTTCCAATCTGTAATATCTTTCAGTCGTTAAACAAAAAATCCCTTTTCCTTGGGACTTTGCAATTGGTTTCATGATCCAAATGGAACCAGGACACTTATGAACTCATCAACAAAAATGTGGTACTCAGACTGGAACAATACACGAAAGACAACGATTATTATAGCAATTCCTTTTTTTTAAATGTTTTAATTTGTTCCTATCTTGATTTTAATAAATGTTGGTCAAAATGTTAACTTTGTGTATATGAGTTCATTTGTAAAACTGCATTTCAAATTTCAACCAAGTATATATATATATCTTCTTCTTCTTTGCATTCGTTCTTTACGACCAATTTTAATCACTCTTTATGATATGTTTGATCTTTGTGAAGAACGTGTATACGTTGCACATTGGTTTGGTAGGCCCCTAAATGCATAAACTTCTACACGTTTAGGAAACGTGCATCTGATTTCAGCCAAACCTCCTTAGTCGCCTCTTACGACATGTGTGGCAGGTAACAATGTTTCTATTCTTTACACCCCAAATTTGGGTCCGTAACCACCCGGCGTTAGTGTGTTATATATATATATATATATATATATATATATATATATATATATATATATATATGTATATTTTTTAAAAGTAAAGGAACCCTGTCATACTCGTGGTATATAGGTCAATACAGTGTTTGGCCTGTATTTTTCATTGACCGTCGACACACAATGGGTGATGTGGTCAGCATCACGCTGGCCGCCTTTACTTCCCAGAGCATGTCTGGTACCCAGTTGAGGCTGGGTCGACTGAGAGCGACGTGGTCGGGAAAAATTCCTCGCGATTCAGTGGAGCTGAACCAGACCACCAGCCTTGTGAAGCGAGTTCACTAACAACTACGCTACAGCGGCTCTCATATATATATATAGACTACTTTATATAAGAGACATATAGACGACTTTATCGTATGAGACGACTGAGGTAGGGGCCTAGGGAAGCTACCGTAGTAAATAAAAGTGTCGCAGAAATCTGATGTGCTGGCCTACCTGTAGGCACATAACTGGCACAACATACAATCGCTCTTAGGCTCAGATCACATACAAATCACAAAGAGTGGTTAACAAGTGGTCGTTATGCAGCGTTCGAAGAAGAAGAAAAGGCTAATCCTGAGGCCATTAAATTTATCAGGCTCATGTCCGTCCCCTATACCGCCCTAAAAGCGGTATTACATAGGCAGTAAAGACAGTTTTTTTAAAAATGTTATAACTTTAATTAAATTTAGATATTCTATTTTGTTCCACTAACTTAAGTGTGTGCAATTTTTTTAGTTTCAAACAAATTCTGTCCAGAAGCTAAATAAACTGTAACGAATCAGTTATAGTCATTTATGTTATCTTCTTATTCTACTTCTTTTGTCGTGATACTGCTATGGGTTGCTGCCCAGTGTCGTGATTTTATGTTTCTGAAAAAAAATAATTTATGTTATATTCTTCTACTTGAACGCTCCATATTGACCACTTGTCAACCACTTTGTATGATTTGTATGTGATGTGAGTCTAAGAGCGATTGTTCGTTGTGCCAGTTATGCGCCTACAAGTAGGCCAGCACATCCGATTTCTGCTCTGTTTTTTATTTACTAGGGTAGCATCCCTAGGGCCTACATCAGTGGTCTCTTACGACATGAATTGTAGGTCACAGTGGTACTATTCTTTGCTTCCCTTGCCGTCTCCGGCAATGTTATATTAATCTCATATTAAAATTGTATAATCATCCTAATTATTCATATTTTATTTAAAGAAAAATGATTGTACAAAAGATACAGAGAAACTTACAGGAAGTTCAAATGTTGAAGGAAAGAAATCACATCTCACAGAAGTCAAGGATATAATAATCATATAAGTACAACACAAAATAGAGACCAAAAATACTATAGGTCTAACTATATAATGAATTACAGCTATATAATCACAATTGCTACAGACTCTAGTGGATCTACTGTCCTGGACCTGCAGGTGTTTGTGGCAATGAGAGAACAGGCTTGCATCGAAAGCATTGAATGTTGGGGAGTTTAGGATGGATAAGGGAGACGTTCTGTGGTCTCTTGGTGACCAACTGTTGGAAGAGGACCTACTTTAAAGTGTGGTGTTTTTTTCTGTTTGTGAAATCTTACAGTCATCTATACAAATGTGTGTCCTGTTGGATATTATATATTCACTTGGACCAAAATTTGGATGTGTCTATCCTACATACCGGAGAGGTTTAATGGGTGTGCAATGTACTCAAGGTCCTGGTGCAAAAACCACACATATCACAAAGAATGGTTAACTTGGTTGATAAGAACAATCCACACAGAACACAAAGAGTGGTTAACTTGGTTGATAAGAACAAACCACACAGAACACAACGAGTGGTTCACTTGGTTGATAAGAACAAACCACACAGAACACAAAGAGTGGTTAACTTGGTTGATAAGAACAAACCACACAGAACACAACGAGTGGTTCACTTGGTTGATAAGAACAAACCACACAGAACACAAAGAGTGGTTAACTTGGTTGATAAGAACAAACCACACAGAACACAAAGAGTGGTTCACTTGGTTGATAAGAACAAACCACACAGAACACAACGAGTGGTTCACTTGGTTGATAAGAACAAACCACACAGAACACAAAGAGTGGTTAACTTGGTTGATAAGAACAAACCACACAGAACACAAAGAGTGGTTAACTTGGTTGATAAGAACAAACCACACAGAACACAACGAGTGGTTCACTTGGTTGATAAGAACAAACCACACAGAACACAAAGAGTGGTTCACTTGGTTGATAAGAACAAACCACACAGAACACAAAGAGTGGTTAACTTGGTTGATAAGAACAAACCACACAGAACACAACGAGTGGTTCACTTGGTTGATAAGAACAAACCACACAGAACACAAAGAGTGGTTCACTTGGTTGATAAGAACAAACCACACAGAACACAACGAGTGGTTCACTTGGTTGATAAGAACAAACCACACAGAACACAAAGAGTGGTTAACTTGGTTGATAAGAACAAATACAAACAAGCACTTTCTTATTGAGACCATCATCTTCAGATTGACATATCAGTTTCTCTGGTTTACTCTTCAATTTTTCCTTTGTTGGTGTTCTTTGACCATCCAACTCTTCACTTTTATTTTTGGTTTTAGAAAAATAACTACATGTGAAATGCGATGATTATGAAAAGTTACAACAACACAAGAAAAGACAGTCACCAACATCAGCATAAGAGAGACAGTTAGGACAGAACCTTGCTTGAATTACATTGAGAAACAAAGAATCGATAAACTATTTGATAAGAATGCAAACAAACTCCACTGTATACAGAATCTTCTACAACAGAACATCAGGAAAGAAGGTGAGAGGAAGATCATGAAAAAGAAGGTTAAATGGCATAACAGAATCCTGTCAAAAAGCAAAAATAACTATCAACCAAGTCACTACAGCAGCGCAAGAAAAAAACTCAAAACCACAGCACAGAACAGCAACTTGGTAACAGTGTGACAACAAAAGAAGAAAACAAGAAGAACAAACACAAGATCTAAACTTTTAAAAAAAAACTTTCCGCCTGTTTGTTACCAGACTCTCAATGGGAGCAAAGAATAGTAACACTGCGACCTTTAAGGCATGTCGTAAGATGCGATTGAGGTGGGGTCTAGGGAAGCTACCCTAGTAAATAAAAAGTGTCGCAGAAATCGGATGTGCTGGCCTACTTGTAGGCACATAACTGGCATAACGTACAATCGCTCTTAGGCAAAGAGTGGTTAACAAGTGATCAATATGGAGCGTTCGAAGAACAAGAAATATATATTCACGACCAAAATTAAAAACATTAACTTCATTTTTCTGTTTCTAAAATGGTATGAACAAAACAATCTTCATGCAAGGAACCTAAAAACCACAATGTCATAATGTAAATCTTATAATGCATTCCACAGAAAGGATACTTTTGTGCTTCCAATTTTCCAGAGTCTCTTTCCAGTTGTCTGCGCAGTCGTTTCAAATTTTTCACCATCAGATTCTTGCGTGTAAGCTGCAGATGAAAATTAAGAATTGCATAAATAGTTGTTTTTTAAGACACTTAAGTTTTATCTAAATGTTATATTAATTTTATATTCTACTTTTAGCTTCTCTACAATTTTGGTATCAATGTAAATGTGTTGTGTAAAAATGTGAACACTAGCAGTCAAAAAACGAATTTAATCATTTGTTAAACTCTTTGGTTCAAAAACATGGAACATAACCAACAATGACACATCTAAATTGCAGACCACCATAATCGGATGGTGAGAAATAATAACAAACACAGACTTGTGGAAGAAAACAAGACAATAACTAACACAGGGAGAGATTAAGTACAGACAGTGGAGATGGATACGGCATTCGCTTATGAAACCAGGAGACAACCTAACAACCATAAATAGTAAACCCAAATTTCAGACAAGTCTATTGCACTTCTTGTGATTCTCATTCTATTGTACATTCACTGATCTCTGAGCTTCCTCTAAGTTCTTGTAATTCTCATTCTATTGTACTTTCACTGATCTCTGAGCTTCCACTAAGTTCTTGTGATTCTCATTCTATTAAAAGTAATATAAAAACTTAACTAAATAAGCACTGATGGAACCCACAAGGAAAACAAATAGGAAAGGTCAGCACAAAGTGTTGGCAAAGAAATGAGGCCAGACCATTCTTAAATACATGTTTGAGGACAGTCCACTGTATATAGCTCTGAGATTTGGAAAATGGAAAGAAAATTAAAAGTATGTTAAAAAGATTGAAAGGAAGGTATTTTAGAAGACTGAGTATAAATGTTAAGATAAAAATAACAATAACAGATTTCAAGTACAAACTTGTCTGGTAGATATAAGTAAACACGTAAAAACAAGTACTACAGTTTTACAAAATACATAAACAGTGACGATAATCTCACTGTTTATGTATTTTGTAAAACTGTAGTACTTTGTTTTACGTGTTTACCTATTTTTCCAAGTTTTACTGCAGTCTCCACCCTTTCTGGTAGATATAAAGAGATACAACAGAGAAGATGGCAATGGATTGGAAATGTCCTCAGAATGTGAAAAGAAAGACCTCAAGAATGCAATGCGGTGGACCCCATAGAGTTAGTGGGAAAAATGGAAGACTAGATAGAGGTACATTGAGGTGAACGTTTAATTTCTGAAGTCGTAGAAGTTCCGCCTGTATGGCTGGGGACACTGATAAAAAGGGAAAGCAGGCCTTCATGCAAAAATCTGTCAGAAGTGCCATACCAGGTGCCCTGACTATGTCTGAATTAATAGCGGGCAAATGCAAGAAGAAGAAGGTGAACGTTTGAAGCAGAGCTCAAAGTTATGCATAAGACTAGGTTTGAGGTGAAGAGAAAAACACAAGATCAAATTGAGTAGAAATTTCAAATTGAATGGACATTTTTTATCGCTATCTTATGTGCCCTTTAATGTGAGAGGACTGCTCATGATGAGATCATTCTTAGAAGAGCTCAAGAAGAGCTTACGAAGAGCACACACAAAACTCAAGAAGTGAACCAGAAGAGCACAAGAAGTGTCCAGGAAAAGCTTACAAAGAACTCAAGAAGTGCCCAAGAAGAGCTTACAAAGAACTCAAGAAGTGCCCAAGGAGCCCAAGAAGTGCCCAAGAGGAGCCCAAGAAGTGCCCAAGAAGAACTTGAGAAGAGATCAAGATGAGAAGAGCCAGAGAAGAGCTCAAGAAGTGCTCAAGAAAAGCTTAAGGAAAGCCCAAGAAGAGCTCAAGTTCAAGATTGTCTCAAGAAAAGCCTAAGAAGAGCTCAAAAAGAGATCAAGAAGAGCTAAAAAATAGCTCAAGAAGACATCCCAAACATAAATTCACAGAGAGTGACTGCTTTTGCTCTATGCTTCTATAAGAACAAGATGGAAACATGGAGCCTACTAAAATGCATTGAATGACATGAGGAAAAAAATCAATGTTGGCAAACCAGAACTAACGAAACCCTACTAAATCTTCAGTTGGTAGTCTTGGAAACAGATAACATCAGTGCAATTTGAATACGTCTGTAGGCATCAAAGGAGGAAGACAAGACTGGTCCCAAAAGAAATATGTACATATTGCTGCCTCATTGTAAACAGTGAAACAACATAATAAACATCCTTTCAGAGTGAACCAAACAAAAGAAGAAAAAACAATGAATAAGTCAAGTCACTAATAGTAAAAACGTAACGCTTAATACATTAACTACCATGCTCCGCAGCATGTGCCTGTTTCTCTGTTTTATTTGGCCATATGCTGCAGACTGCGCCATGATTTGTTTAATTTTCAAACTAGCAAAAAATCTTTCTTAACACCATTCTGACATCATAGGTTCTTTATTTATTCTTTCGTATTTTGTAAGCTTATGATAAATGTACATTTATTTATCTACAAAACAAAAAGTTATTTATCAAAGTTCATTAAAAAAAACTATAAACTAAATTGTTTATACACCTGTGTGAAAAAGTAGAAACAAAATTAATTTATTTGGCCACAATGTGTTATTCAAAGTGGTGGTTAATGTATTAAAAAAACCATTTTCAAATTTCTCTAAAACTGTTGCATCACAAGAAAATTAAGCCTTTCACCCCACCTATTTTGTGAGCCAGTAAAAATTGCCAGTACATGGCTTAAGAAAAGTGAAGGGCTTAAACCACTGGTCGTAAAAGAAATCCATTTTTCAGGATTCCAAACTGCAGATAAAACAGCAAGAAGAACAAAAACAATAATAATGTATATATACTCTTAGTATACATACATTATAAAGTTTACAAAATGACAACAAAATTTGTTTTTACAAAACATTTTGGCATGTGAGGTGACTTATCAGAGAATTGATACTGACCAAATGGTTTGTGAAGTGGCTTATTGTATTCTACTACTTAATATGCACATGCACAGCTTACAACAATAATTTCATGCATATGATATCACATTTAAGTAGTGAAGAACAAAATATAACTGAACAAAAATATTGAATATCTAATATGATCAAAAACTCCGCTGATGACTTCCAAACTGGGATGATAAAGAACGACTTGTGTGTGAGGCCAGCTACCTCATCAAAAGAAATTTTGAGAGCTACAGAAACTTGCAAGAAAGGACGCCATACCGGTAAACAGATAAGCCAGGTAGCATACAGTGCACATAGTGCATCAATGACAGTTGCAGATGAAAGCCGCTTTGAGGAAGTCAGCTTATCTAAAGCCAGCCTGTTCCTCTCTCTCCCGGTTTTTTCCGATCCAGAAGCACTTGAGCTTTCAGCTCTTCGGCTAGGTGCCATGGACATTGTAACCCTTCGATTCAGTGCCAGAACACCATAACTGGGAACCTGTGGCTTTTCTGCCAGCCCTTGAATTGAACCCGCACTCACAGAGGGCTAGTCACCCGTAGTCCAACGCTCTACGAACACACTGGGCAGTAGGGCTCTCTCTCTGTTTAACATCTACTGCATCTTGGATCTTCTCTAAAATGATTCTGTAGAACATATATTTACTCTGACACTGATAGCAGGGTAATACCTCTGTAATTTCCACAACTGCTAAGGTCTTGTTTCTTGGCATTTTACAATTGTACCCTTCTTTTCATTCTGTTCGTACTATCTTCTCTTCCTGTATCATCTCTATTAGTCTACATAGAATTTCCCCTGATGTGTTGATACCTGCTTTGATTGTTTTTATAGATATATTATCTGGTCCTGCAGATTCTCTTTTTTGTTTTGCTAATTGCAACTAATTTCATCTCTGGTAGGTTTACTGAAGTCTATTGCAACTAATTTCATCTCTGGTAGGTTTACTGAAGTCTATTGGAAGATTTATTTCCGCTTCTAGAATATTTGAGGATCACCTCTAAGTAGCAGCATTGTAATAAGACTGCATCACTGCAGTCTGGCTAAGATAGCAGGACCTGATGAGGAAAGGGAGACCTAGTGCTAAAAATGACATAATGAAAACAAATGTGTTGCAACGACCGGTACTTAAATCGCAATCTCACTGTAAACTATGAAAAAACATAACAAATGCCCTTTGAAGACAAATGTAGAAAAAAGATGAAGACGTACAATTTAATAATATATTGATCATATTAGTTAATCAATATTTTATTTGAAAAAATAAAAATAAAAAACAAAATCATTAAATTCAATCAAAAACCATAGATGATTAGTGGTATTCAACATATATTTTAAATAAAACTTTGACAATTGGTTAGAATGGAGTTCCATAACTAATTGATCAGGTACTATACCCAAATAGGAAGCAGAACCTACCAATCAATGAACAATGTTATTTTTGGATAGAGAAGTTAGCTCTCTAACCACAAAACCAGACAGATGCCCCATAATGTTCTTTTACTGATATAATTAATGGATATATGTCTTTATATGTGGTTATGGTTTTTTATAACATACATATGGCCACATAGTTTATGACTTTATTAAAATCAAGTTAACTACAAATTTTTCTGTTTGTTTATTTACATACTACTAAACATCTTTAGCTTACAAAAACAATGGTATCTGGAATGAGTTAATACAAAAATATGGCAAGCTAAATAATCATTTATTCAAATATCCTGTCAGTTACACCATGAAGTATAAGGTATAGATGCTGTAAGGTAGTTGACAAGGTTGAGAGAGTTGAACGTAAAAATAAATCAAAACTGCTGTGTATGATCAGACAAGTTTAACAAATATCTTGTACTTTTAATTATCAATAAAAGGGAATACTGCAGTAAAACTATGTAGCATAGGCGAAACATGTAAAACAAAGTACTCTTCTTCTTCTCCTTTGCGTTCATTCTTTACGACCAAATTTTAATCACTCTTTGTGATATGTTTGATCTTTGCAAGAACATGTATACGTTGCACATTGGTTTGGTAGGCCCCTAAACGCAAAGACTTCTACACGTTTAGGACATGTGCATCCGATTTCGCCAAACCTCCTTAGTCGCCTCTATGACATGTGTGCAGGTAAAAAGTGGTTTATTCTTACACCCCAAATGTGGGCCCGGTAACCACTGGGCAAAAACAAAGTACTATATTACTTTGTTTTTACGTGTTATCCTTTTAATTATAATATTTATCCTTCACAATATCTGTGGGTGTCTGTAGCTTAAGCGGGAGTGAACTCAATCCCAACCCAAGAGTACATGTTTCAAAATCTGTGGCGGGCAGTTTGGAAGCAAATTCGTGATCGTGGATTTTTACGAATTGTAATAATAGACCCAACCATTCAGAATGCAATGACAAACTACTGAATGTGTAAGTTACTGTGGTTTTGGCTAAGTCCTGTATAGGATATGCCACGATTTTAATTCACAATATCTGAAGCAGACTAATTGTTGTCGAGAACTAGGTCAGCTCAGTTTCTTGATTTTTCAGTCAATTTTAAACATGCTCAGCATCAAATGTGAGCGTTTCTAGCTCAAGCGGTAGTGAGCTCAATCACAAACCCAAGCGTACATGGTTCAAACCCCACGGTGGTCAAGTTTGGAAGCAAATTCGTTTCTGTGGGATTTTTACAAAATGTAAAAATAGACCTCACCGTTCAGAAAGCAATGGCAAATTACTGAACGTATAAGTGATGCCTAGAAAATCAAGACTCGTTTACTGTGGTTGATGGCTATGTCCTGTAAAGGATATGTCACAATTTTCTTTCATTTCAGCATCAAATAAATCAAATTATTATGTGAATTTTGTGTTGATAATCCGTAATACTGACATGGAGATGAGAAACAGGTATTTTAAAGTTGTTTTTTAGCTCAGAACTATGTAAGTTAATCTTTACTTTTTGAATCAAACATTTTTTCTCCCCCTTTTTTTTTTCGTCGCTTTCAACTCAGACGAAGTTTCATCTCTGAAACTGATTTTGCGTGAAAATCCGTTTTTTCCAATTTCTTACAATGGCAGCAGCGTACACATTGTAAATTACTTTACACTGGCAGCCGTGTGCTCAATGTACTCGTAATTAGTATTCCCTCGCCATACAGGCAGATTTTCTCCAACTTCAGAGGTACTCACGTTATCGTCCTGAGTAAGACCAGGGACTCGAACAAATGCCGGACAGTAGGTTCGAACCCGAGCTATGAGGCGTCTCACAGCTATCAGGCCGAGCTACTATCAACTACTCTAGGCAGTCTCCCTTTTTCTCCTTCAATTTCATACAAAACTATGTAAGAGAATCTTTACTTTTTAAAGCAAACATTTTTTCTCCTACAATTTCATACAAAACTATGTAAGAGAATCTTTACTTTTTGAAGCAAACATTTTTTCTCCTACAATTTCATACAAAACTATGTAAGAGAATCTTTACTTTTTGAATCAAACATTTTTTCTCCTACAATTGCATACAAAACTATGTAAGAGAATCTTTACTTTTTGAAGCAAACATTTTTTCTCCTACAATTTCATACAAAACTATGTAAGAGAATCTTTACTTTTTGAAGCAAACATTTTTTCTCCTACAATTTCATACAAAACTATGTAAGAGAATCTTTACTTTTTGAAGCAAACATTTTTTCTCCTACAATTTCATACAAAACTATGTAAGAGAATCTTTACTTTTTGAAGCAAACATTTTTTCTCCCACAATTTCATACAAAACTATGTAAGAGAATCTTTACTTTTTGAAGCAAACATTTTTTCTCCTACAATTTCATACAAAACTATGTAAACTCTTCTTCTTACATCACATATCGATAACTTGTTAAACCACTCTTTGCGATTTGTATGTGATCTGAGCATAAGAGCGATTATACATTGTACCAGTTACGCTCCTACAAGTAGGCAAGCAAATGCAATTTTTGTGACACTTTTTATTTACTAGTGTAGCTTCCCTAGGCTTCTATCTCAGTCGCCTCTTACAACCTGCCTTGTAGGTTGCAGTGTTACTATTCTTTGCTCCCTTTGCAAGCCCCGACAACACAGGCGAAACTATGTAAACAAAGACGATCTTTACTTATGATTCTTAGAAAGATACCTAATCTGAAAGAGAGGAACATTTTGTGTATTTCCAGTCATCATTGAAGGCTCCACAGATATACAGGCTTAAGAACATATACTACGGTTTTTGGCTCAGTCAAGGAATCATCTCATTAAGGATACAGCCATCTCTCAACTTCCTCTACCTGATCTACATTTGTTTGTTTGTGTTTGTATTAACCAAATTAACCACTCTTCGTGATCTGTGTAGCTTGCACCAAGAACATGAGTACCTTGCACACCCATTAGGTCCCTATGGCATGTAGGACAGGCACATCCTAATTTTGTCTAAAATTTATGTGTATTACCCAACAGACATAAAATTGTACAGATGGGTAACTATGAGATTTTACAAAGAAAAAATCCCATTTTATGAAACCACATCTGGAGTCATACTGTAGCATGGTAACAGATCTTACTGTGAGCAATTTTAAAATACATCCAATATTGCTTGTAGAGTTGAATAGTACAGTTAAACTATTTTATTTTAAATATGACAAAGACAACAGTAATAAACATGTTGTTTTTATACTTCTATACAGAATGAAGAACAAACATGGCCTTACAAAAAATGAAACAACCAAAAACAGAATGGAATGGAACTGAAAGGAAAGAACAGAATACTAAGAGCATGCATATTCCCAGTGGCACCATATTGCTGTCATGCACAGACATTTAACAAGGCAGTGGAAAAACATATATGTGCTTTGAGATAAGTGTTAAAAAAGAGTCATCCATATATCATGGACAGAGAAGAGAACTAATAGATATACCACTCCAGAAAGAACTCAAAATCAAAGAAAACTGGCTGATGCTACAAATAAGAATGAGAAAATTGAAGTTTTTGTTTTTCTTTTCTTTTTATCTTTTTTCTTCATCGCTTCAACTCAGACGAAGTTTCATCTCTGAAACTGATTTGCGTGAAAATCCGTTTTTCCAATTTCTTACAATGGCAGCAGCGTGAACATTGTAAATTACTTTACACTGGCAGCCGTGTGCTCAATGTACTCGTAATTAGTATTCCCTCGCCATACAGGCAGATTTTCTCCGACTTCAGAGGTACTCATGTTATCGTCCTGAGTAAGACCAGGGACTCGAACAAATGCCGGACAGTAGGTTCGAACCCGAGCTATGAGGCGTCTCACAGCTAGCAGGCCGAGCTACTATCAACTACTCTAGGCAGTCCCCCTAAAGAAAATTGAAGTATTTTGGACATATAAAGAAACACAAAGAGGGGGTGGTGTCTCTGTGGCTAAGTGGTTAAGCCCTTTGCCTTGTGAGTCCAGACAGCGCCATTCTGTTCACGAGTGTAGCTTTTTCCAGAGACCCCTAGGATTGTTGCTGGAGCTACGGAGTTCGTGCTTTGTGCAATACTCTTGGCAGGTGGCGTGCCAGTTCTGCGGAGAGGGACTGAGCTGTATGGGGTAAAACCCGGTGCAATGAAGTCAATTCTTCGGCTTTAAAACCCTTTAAGGGTTGGAGAAGACCATTGTGGAAGGAAGAATCCCAACAAAAAGGAAAAGAGGACCATGGAGAAGATGGATTCAAAATGTAACTGATGGTTTGAGCATGACCACTGCAGAGGCAGGGCATCTGGTCTATGAGAGAGACAAATTTCAAAGGACTGTTAGGGTGGCAAAGTTCTGCTCAGGACAAGCTACTTGATTATACAGAATGAAGAAATAAAATATATTAAGTGACTTAACTTAACATGAAAACTATTTCAAAACGATATGCTAATATATCACTATATATACTTCATCTTCAATTAGGTATCTTTAAAAGGGCATTTGTTACAAAGTGCAGCATGTTTAGATATTGGGATAAATATATTGGTCTGTTTCATTCTTTGGTCAAATTCCTGTTTACATATTGCTTGATGTATTTTTATGCTTTTGTTATCCTCTGGTTTTGATAAGCTCTGCTGAACTATTGCTACATCCTGGTGATTTTCTTGTCTTTCAATAATACATGTTCCATTTCCGTTGAAGAGTATCTATATCTTTTATGGTTGACATCGACAGCCTTTGATGGAGATTCAATAGTCTTCCTGTTCATTTGATTGCACATTCTAACACCAGAGTTTTCGAGAGTAGTCTCCTCTGTGCTCTTTTTTTAGTTGGGGTGTGCTCCCAGGGTAAGTCTTGATGGGGATGGATCGGGACATGTTTACATGCGAGTAGTTTCTATAGGGTTACCTCATCCAAATATAGTTTAACCCAGACTCCAGGGATCTGGTGTCTCTTCAAGTCAGATGCTAGTCATTCACCAAAGTCCATCTATCTATATCCTCTTTGTGTCCCGATTGTCACATAAGGATTCCACAAAATATTTCAATTTTGGCAGCACTTATGCCCCTTTCTATTAATTGCTTCCCACATCAGGCCGCAATCTTTCAACTCTCGTTCTACTGTTCTTTTTCTATGTTTTTGGACGTCCGAGCCTTTTATTTTGATCCGCTGTTCACCGAAGAGCTGTTCTAGCCAATGTCCCTACTAGCATACGACACACATGACCAATCCATCTTCACCTTTGTCTTTTAATGATCATCTCCATTGATGCCCAGTTTGTTAGTTTTAAAATCCCATTTGCTATCGTATTAGATCTGAAAATGTGCAGGATTCTTCTTGAAACATTATTCTGGAATATCTCTAGCTTGTGTATGATGTTGTGTGCCATTATCCAGCACTCATTATTACTTGAAACATTATTTTAATATTCCAACTTGTATGATATTGTGTCATTGTCCAGACTCATTATTACTTGAACATTATTCTGGGATATTCTAGTTGAATGATGTGCCATTGTCCAGCACTCATTATTACTTGAAACATTATTCTGGAATATTTCCAACTTGTGTATGATGTTGTGTGTCATTGTCCAGCACTCATTATTACTTGAAACATTATTCTGGAATATTCTAACTTGTGTATGATGTTGTGTGCCATTGTCCAACACTCATTACTGCATAATAACTCTCCAAGGGTACTGCCTCTATATATTTAAGTTTTGTTTTAAGATTTCATCCTTGGACTTGCCAGATTTTGTTGAACATGGTTCATCAGTCAAGTTGATATAAACAGGGAGCAACGATTTCAATAATATGACCACTCCAGAATTACATTCGGCTTAGTTTCAGACATTTATAATTTTTTAAAAGCTATCTTTATCAAACCTTACTCCCTAGGGGTCTTTATGGAGAAGTGGTGAAGATGTTTGCCTGCCATTCTGAAGGTTGTGGGTTCAAATCTGGATTGAGTTGCATGTACAATTTCTTCATGAGATTCTTAAGATTGTTGCTGGAGCTACAGAGTTCGTGTTTTGTGTAACACTCCCGGCAGATGGCATGCCATTTATGGCAACAGGGATGAAGCCCAATGGGAAAACCCGGTGGAATGAAGTCAATCCTTTGCCTTTAGACCATGTTTTTAAAAACTTCCTTTTTTGCTAACTGAACATGAAAGTAAATATTTAAAAAAAACAGTGTCAAACTTATACCTCCCTAATATTCCTACCTCGTAATGATTTCTGAAATGGTTAATTCTCATTTGGTCCTCCAAATATGCTCGATCAAAGATTTCTTTCATCCACCAAACATCTGCCCAGTAGAAGTCCCAGGATCCCTCACTACATACATATAAGGATATAAATCAGGAGTCTAAGAATACATTTGCAATAATGCTGCAGAAAAAAAAACCTGCTGAAATTCCCAGACAAACAGAAACTAAAATTAAAATTGTCTGCAATAAATCTCATACACAGCAGTTTCCTGTATTTATTTTGTAAAAAATATTAATTGATTCATTGTGAAAATTGTATTTTTAAGTTCACTTATTTTTTATGCATTTGCAAACAATTTTGTTTCCAAACAAATGTTCTTTTCAGAATAAGCTAATTTTTTTTCTTCAGAATTTTGTTAAGACAATACAAGTAGAAGAAGAAATGAATTATAGGTTGCAGTGTTTAAATGATAATATATTGCAGTGTTGGGATAATCATACATTTGCGTGTTAGGAGAGCCAAAATTGTTGTGTTGGGAGAACCTTTCATTTCAGTGTTGGGAAAACTATACATTGTAGTTTTGGAATAGTAATAGATTGTAGGGTTGGTGGAATATACATTGTTGTGTTGGGAAAACCTTATATTGCAGTATTGGAACTGGAAGAATATACTGTGCAGTGTTGGGAGAATTATACATTGTGGTGTTGAGAGAATTATACATTGTGGTGTTGGGATAGTAATGCAGTGTAGTGGTGAGAGAATCACATATTGCGGTGATGAGAATCATACATTGCAGTGTTGGGAGAATCATGCATTGTAGTGTTGGGAGAATCATGCATTGTAGTGTTGGGAGAATCATACATTGCAGTGTTGGGAGAATCATGCATTGTAGTGTTGGGAGAATCATGCATTGTAGTGTTGGGAGAATCATGCATTGTAGTGTTGGGAGAATCATGCATTGTAGTGTTGGGAGAATCATGAATTGTAGTGTTGGGAGAATCATGAATTGTAGTGTTGGGAGAATCAAACACGTTGATGTTGAGAATTGGGCACTGCAGTTTGGGGATAATCATACATTGTAGTGTTGGGAGAATCATAGCTAGTATTATTTGGAGAATCACACAATGTGATGATGAAAATCATACATTGTGATGACGAGAATCAAACATTGCACTATTTTGGGAGAATCATGGAAAACAGTGTTGGGAGAACCTTATATTACAGTATTGGGAGAACCTTATATTACAGTGTTGGGAGAACTATACATTGTTGTATTGGGAGAATCACATATTACAGCTATGGAAATCATACAGTGCAGTGTTGAAAGAATCATGCATACCAGGGTTGGAAAATACACTGTTGTGTTAGATGACTCCCCATTTCATAACTTTTCTTAAAAATGATAAGCCATATCAAACAATAAATATGATAGGATGTACATAGTAAATTCAGTTGTCATGTTGGATATTGTATACCTTGGTGGGTTTTTTTTTAAGCATATAGAATGCACATGACTGATTTCAGCAGTCATTTCAACGTACTGAAGTCAAACAATATGTTTCATATTTATGTGTCTTTACTGTCTGTGTTAACGCTTTTTAGGGTGGTGTCGGACACGGAGAGGAACATGAGCCTGAGGAATTTGATGGTTGCATGGCTAGCGCCCAGTCACAGTGAAACTGTTCAGGGTAGAATTTTTTATTTATGCCCACGACAGAAAAAACTCCTTGATCTTGCCAGGGATCTCATGAATGGGAGCCTGAGCTATAATCCATTCGGCCAGACGCTCCTCATCCTCATAAAAACACTGCATAATTGTGAATGAATTTGGAGATATGTAACACATTCACTTGGAAAATAACTTATTATATTACTTGTGCAATAGTGAACACACACAACAACACAATTATGGAATATGGGTTGAACAAAAATGCTATAATTTACAACATAACATACAATATTAGGATATGCATAATCGACGGACAACCTGTAGAAAAAATACAATAAAAGAACATAACCCTTTCACTCTGCAATTTATTTTAGCTGGTGATGCATTTGACTTTGCAATGTATACTAAATTAACCAGTATACTGGTTTTGTGTTATCTTAACAAATAATGTGAGACAGTATACTGGCTTTGCGTTATCTTAACAAATACTGGGAGACACAGTATACTGACTTTGTGTTATCTTAACAAATAATGTGAGACAGTATACTGATTTTGTGTTATCTTAACAAATAATGTGAGACAGTATACTGGCTTTGCGTTATCTTAACAAATACTGGGAGACACAGTATACTGACTTTATGTTATCTTAACAAATACTGGGAGACACAGTATACTGGCTTTGTGTTATCTTAACAAATACTGGGAGACACAGTATACTGGCTTTGTGTTATCTTAACAAATACTGGGAGACAGTATACTGGCTTTGTGTTATCTTAACAAATACTGGGAGACAGTATACTGGCTTTGTGTTATCTTAACAAATACTGGGAGACAGTATACTGGCTTTGTGTTATCTTAACAAATACTGGGAGACACAGTATACTGACTTTGTGTTATCTTAACAAATACTGGGAGACAGTATACTGGCTTTGTGTTATCTTAACAAATACTGGGAGACAGTATACTGACTTTGTGTTATCTTAACAAATACTGGGAGACAGTATACTGACTTTGTGTTATCTTAACAAATACTGGGAGACAGTATACTGGCTTTGTGTTATCTTAACAAATACTGGGAGACACAGTATACTGACTTTGTGTTATCTTAACAAATACTGGGAGACACAGTATACTGGCTTTGTGTTATCTTAACAAATACTGGGAGACAGTATACTGACTTTGTGTTATCTTAACAAATACTGGGAGACAGTATACTGACTTTGTGTTATCTTAACAAATACTGGGAGACAGTATACTGACTTTGTGTTATCTTAACAAATACTGAGAGACAGTATACTGACTTTGTGTTATCTTAACAAATACTGGGAGACAGTATACTGACTTTGTGTTATCTTAACAAATACTGGGAGACAGTATACTGACTTTGTGTTATCTTAACAAATACTGGGAGACAGTATACTGACTTTGTGTTATCTTAACAAATACTGGGAGACAGTATACTGACTTTGTGTTATCTTAACAAATACGAGAAGTATACTGACTTTGTGTTATCTTAACAAATACTGTGAGACACAGCATACTGGCTTTGTGTTATCTTAACAAATACTGGGAGACACAGTATATCGGTTCAGAAGAACAAAAGGGTTAAGTTAAATCTAAAACAAAATGCCACAAACATTTATACAGATATGAAGTGAACGGTATTCATAGCAAAAAAGTGTTGCTTATTGTGTAAAGACATCAAAATAACAAGGAAAAAATAACTGTGTTTTATATATGTTCTAAAATTAAACGATAATAAATATTTCTAAATTAAAAGAAGTTACAAAAACTACATCTGAATCATGTGAAGAAAAAATAAATTCACATGTTTTATGGTGAATAAATGGATGTTTTCATTCAAAAATATCTGATTTATCAATGACCTCAAAAAATTTCGAAGTGACTGACTCTTGAGTTCTCAGGAAAATATACATTTTCTTCATTGTTGGTCAGCCAATCCTTGTCACACCAAAAGAAGTCCCATTCATTGCTGCAATATGGCATCATGTGGTTAGTTAACTAACAAAAAATAATTCAATTACGAAAGTTTGGAACAATGATTTTCTGGATGAAAGCCTAACAACACAATATCACTACGCAAACAAGTATTAGCTCTAATTTTTTTGTTTCATCTTGTCTTGTCTTATCCACATTTGCAGTGAAGCATTGTGAGGAGTTTCTTCTTCTTCTTCGCATTCATCCGTATGTTTTCAGATATAGTCAGGGCGCTGGTAGAGGTATGACGCATCTGACTGATTTTTGCATGAAGGCCTGCTTTTTTTATTATCATTGTCCCATGCCATACAGGTGTGCCTTCTCCGACTTCAGAGGTATGTGGGGAGTTTCAGTTTCTATTCTGTGCCAGGTGTGTTGCATCTGTAGTTGTTAGTCTTTGATGTTGCAGGACATCTGTGATGTTATCTATCCATCAGGTTCTTGGTGTTCCTCAGGCTGTGTCCAGGTTGCCGGTTGTTATAAGCACAAGATGGTAGTAGATCTGGTTTCATTCTCATTAGGTAACCAAACTATTTTATTTGTTGTATCTAATATGGTGTGATTCCAACGACATTTCTGATGGTCTCATTTCTCAATCTATCCAATCTTGTAACCTTAACAACTTTTCTTAAACAGTTCATTTCACATGTTGTAATCTTTCTTCTTCATATTTAGTTAGAGACCATGTTTGACATTGATAACAGAGTGTTGGTAGAAATACACAATTTTTCAGTTGTCACTTGTCTGCCATATCTACGATTGGGTGTTTGAGCAGTGGGAACAGATGGTATGTCACTGCATTGGCCTTTCGGCATCCAGTCTCGATTTCTCTTTTCATTTTAACATCTTATGTGAAAATAACTTTCTAGATATCTCAATTCTGAGACCTGTGTGATTTTATTAACATTTTGAATTTCCAACATTTTTGTCCTATTTTATAATTTTAGCTAAACTCCTGGCGAAACCTGGCACTTATTATATTATTTACATTTAAATATCATCAAAACAAAAAATTGATTTTGTTTCAAATTATGTTTTCATATTCTGGTCATTCTCATTCTATTCTCATTTTAAAATATCATGTCGTTCAGCCTAGGTCTCACACAACCTACTGTACCTAGTCCTACTAATAAAGTAGTTCTGTTATTGACTTTCTTACATATCATTATATTAAGATGTCTAGAATTTCTTTCTTTTGTCATTTTCTGCTACAGTTTTTCATTAATTTTAAACTGTTTCTATACTAACTTCAACATTTACTTCTCATTACAATCCCAATTTAACAAACACCATCTTTCTTTGTGATTTGCCTGATAAACTGTTTCTTAGCATTTATCTATCTACCAGCTAGCACCCAAAGATCTCATTGACAGCTAAACAATAGTTGATCAACAGCATTTTCAAGCCTACTCTGTGTTATTAGAGCCAAACATAGACAATGAGGAAACACAGTCGCAAAGAAAAACTACATGTGACTTGCAATGCCTACGAAAAATTACCAACAACACCGAAAAAGAATCACCAACATCAGCATAAGAAAGTTGGGACATAGCCTTGCTTGAATTACATTGAGAAACAAAGAATGAAGTGGTTCGGCCACTTAATAAGAATGCATCCAAACTCCATAGTATACAGAGTCTTCTACAACAGAACATCACGAAAGAAGCCGAGTGGAAGACCATGAAAAAGATGGTTAGATGGCATAGCAGAATCTTGTCAAAGAGCAAAAATAACTATCACCCAAGCCACTAGAACAGCGCAAGACAAAAACAGAAAAACCATGATACTGGGCAACAACCCAGTAGCAATGTTACAACAATAGAAGAAAAAAATACAGAACCTTACTTGAGATGAATAGCTAATTAATGATAATCAAAACAAAATAGCAGTCAGAAGTATGAGAATTGTAGTTAGTCTATCAATATTTATCAAAACAAAAGAAAAACAAATTAAGCAATTCTGGAGAAATGTGGCATGAAAGCATAAACGTTTAGATACAGTAATTTTTTTTAAATATGATAATTGTAGCTATTGTAACAATATTTATGGAAAAGCAAAACAAATTAAGTCCACCGAGACGAAAACATAAATATTTTGAGTGATAAAACTTAAACAAATAACGCAATTTGGACACAAGGAAATGATACCATGTGGAGAACCATAATAAAAAATAAGGTAGTAGGAAACTTGTCAAGATAATGATATAAATAGGAAGGAAACATCAAGAGGTTGATAACAGCAGTCTGGCATAATATTGGGGGTCTCTGTGGCTAAGTGGTTGAAGCCTATGCGGTGCTTTCAAAGGTCATGAATTTGAATCTGAACCACGCTCGCTCTGTTCACTGAGTGCCTTTTTTTCAGAGACCCTTAGGATTGTTGCAGGAGCTACAGAATTTGTGTTTTGTGCAATACTCTCGGCAGGTGGCGTGCCATTTATGCTGAGAGGGGCCATGCCATATCGGGTAAACCCCAGCACATTGAAGTCAATCCTCGGCTTTAGACCCTTTTTGGGGGGGCATAATATAGAACCACAGCAAAAGACAAAAATTGTTGGAGACCTATTACATTCAAATTTGGATGCAAGGATATCCCCAATCTAATTAGTAAATATCAGTCTTTTTCTTCTTCTTCAAAAGCTCTTTTTTTTTTTTTTTTTTTTTTTTCTCCGCTTTCAACTCAGACGAAGTTTCATCTCTGAAACTGATTTTTGCGTGAAAATCCGTTTTTCCAATTTCTTACAATGGCAAAGCGTACATTGTAAATTACTTTACACTGGCAGCCGTGTGCTCAATGTACTCGTAATTAGTATTCCTCGCCATACAGGCAGATTTTCTCCGACTTCAGAGGTACTCAACGTTATCGTCCTGAGTAAGACCAGGGACTCGAACAAATGCCGGACAGTAGGTTCGAACCCGAGCTATGAGGCGTCTCACAGCTAGCAGGCCGAGCTACTATCAACTACTCTAGGCAGTCCCCCTTCAAAAGCTCTATATCGACTCCTCGTTAACCACTCTGTGTGATTTGTATGTGATCTGAGCCCAAGAGCGATGGTGCGTTGTGTCAGTTATGCACCTACAAGTAGGTCAGCACATCTGAGTTCTGCGATGCTTTTATTTACTAGGTAGCTTCCCAGATCCTACATTAATCGCCTCTTAGGACATGCCTTGTAGGTTGCAGTGGTACTATTCTTTGCTTCCTTGTGGGCCCGGCACCACACGGGAGAGTAAATATCAGTAATAGATACTTATACAAACAAATATTGTCTTCTTCTACTTCTACTTTGTTCACAATGAAAAACAGTGGATGTTATGCTGCATTGCAGTTTACAGAGAGGTAGTGATATATGAAGAGAGTATGTGGCAGAGTGAATAAGAGCACCAATCTATCAGTTATGAAGAAATATGTTTGTATCCTAGGTAAGGTTTGAGATTTTTTCTTACTAAAGTACAAAAATAAATCTTCACCTGTACACTGTGTAGCCACAACTTTGGCGTAGCAGCCGTTAAAAGTTCTAGCCTGTTATATAAACTATAAGCTATCCAACCCTCTAGCTCTCTCTCCCTCTCTCTAGACTGTGACACTTCTAGCGCTTGGGGCAGCAACAAATGCACACCATTATTCTCTATTCTTGGCCGTCCTCTGCCTCTCTCCTCTCTCTAGACTGTGACACTTCTAGCGCTTGGGGCAGCAACAAATGCACACCATTATTCTCTATTCTTGGCCGTCCTCTGCTCTCTCTCCCTCTCTCTAGACTGTGACACTTCTAGCGCTTGGGGCAGCAACAAATGCACACCATTATTCTCTATTCTTGGCCGTCCTCTGCTCCCTCTCTCCTCTCTCTAGACTGTGACACTTCTAGCGCTTGGGGCAGCAACAAATGCACACCATTATTCTCTATTCTTGGCCGTCCTCTGTATCATGTTCCAGCTATAATTCATTTCTTCCAATTCTTGTTATACTGTTCTCCTCCAGATTGTTTTTAGTCTTCCATATTTTCTTTTACCGTCTGGTGTCCATTGGAGTACAGTTTTCATGACAGTTAGTGTCCATGCATATCCCATGTCCGATCCATCTCCACGCTTTTTTGGAAGATGGTGCTCACATTCTCTTGTTGACACTGTGCAAGTAGTTCTTGGTTAGATAGTATTTGACCAGAACACACGTAAGAACTTTCACAGACAAGCTGTATGAATGGTGGAGAGTTTGGACATATCTTGTTCTGTCATTCTGCAGCATTTTGATTTGTATAGTAAAGCTGATAGCAAACAGCTGTAGTTTAAATATATTAATCTTGGTTCTGATGCTATATTGGGCTGATTTCCAGACCGTTTGAAGGGTCATGAATGCACTTTCTGCCTTACTCAGTCAGCTTTTAATGTCAGATCTTGTTCCTTCTTCGTGGCTAACACTTGTAAGATATGTGAAAGCAATTGTATTTGGAGGGATTTTATCTTGTAGTTTGACTGTTGCTGGAGTGGAGATGTTCAGTCATTATTTCTTTCACTTCTGATTAATTTTCAACCTAGACATCAAGCTGTACTGGTTAAGATGGCAAGTCTTTTCCTGGAAAACTTTATGTGTCATTATTTAACAGGAGGCCACCAAGAGACCAAAGAACATCCCCTTATCCATCCTAAACTCCTAGAGGTTCAGTGTATAATCAATAACAATCTAATACAGCAGAAAATGCAAATATCAACTAATCGTCCATATAGCCACTAGCTGCACATTCATTCATATCTCTATCTAGTCACTAACTGCACATTCATTCATATTTCTATCTAGCCACCACCTGCACATTCATTCACATTTCTATCTAACCACTAACTGCACAGTCATTCATATTTCTATCTAACCACTAACTGCACAGTCATTCATATTTCTATCTAGCGACTAACTGCACAGTCATTCATATTTCTATCTAGCGACTAACTGCACAGTCATTCATATTTCTATCTAGCGACTAACTGCACAGTCATTCATATTTCTATCTAGCGACTAGCTGCACAGTCATTCATATTTCTATCTAGCCACTAACTGCACAGTCATATAATAATAATAAATAATAATTCCTCTCGTATACGCTACATAGGGCCTGCAAGTAATTTCTCCATACCGCACTGTCCTGGGCAACTCGCTCAATCTCTTCCATGGAATTGAGACCGATATTTCTTGTCTCTCTCAGCAAAGTTCATTTCAGGGTCTCCCTATGGTGTCCTCTTGAACCCCTTGCCTCCCACTTCATTACCTGCTTTGGTATTCTTTGATCTTCTTCTCAAGGTATGTTCAACATATCTCCATCTTCTCCTTCTTATAACAGTTGTTACTAGTGCTTGACCAGACATTTCTCTGATTTCATCACTTCTGAATTTGTCCCACATTATGTTCATTATTTTTCGCAGACATCTATTTTAAAATGCATTCAACTCTATATATATATATTTATATACAGTGATTATGCAATGCTTGTATAATGTCAAAAACATTCTGAATTGTGCCATCAGAACACAGACTTAATAAGAAATGCTGCAGTTATAAGCCAAGGATTATGTTTCAAGTCAATCAATAGACCAGTGGTTCTCAAAGGGTGTGCCCAGGTGCCATTCCTAGGTGCATCCTAGGAAATCCCAGATCAGATGTTGGCAACAATAGGCACCATGGTAAAAAATTGCCAAGACACTTTAGGCCCATGATTCTCATAGGCAGAAATTAAATGATGAATAAAGGTATGTTGCATTTTCCAATTATTTCTGTATTTCTTTGCTTTTTGCATCTTATTTATTAAGTTTTTGTGTATAGTGTGCCTAAAAAACCTGGCCAGCAATGGCGGAATGCGGGAGGGCCATTCAGAGTCAGAACTGTTTGATTCTGAACACAACTTTGCTAGCGCATTTCTGACATGTTTAGTCGGGTATTTTCCGGTTTCGTTTGCCGAGCTACTGAGTTAGTGCTTGAGCAACGCTGTGAGCTATGAATGTTACATGGAATGCTTATTGCTGTGTCAACCGTGTGTTTGTTGTGTGTTAGTGTGTATTCAGAAAATGACGGACAGCGGTTATGACGAACAAACTCAATCTGCCGTATGCAGTTATATTGCGGTGCAGAAAGCTGGATTTTGTCGTGATTGATGTTCCATTCGACAAGAATTGCTATTCAAGTGATGAACAGTTTTGTGTTGCTACATTAGCGACGGTCATATGCATTTTATGTGGAGCAGGTTTCTTTTTGTGGTGGTACGCGGCTGTTTCATTCTGGAATTAGTTCACACAGGAAACATTTCACAGTTGTTAGCATTTCATGTGATTTTCAGTGGCACAGGAATGGAGCAATTATGGGGTGACCCGTTGCAGTGAAGTTTGAACCATACTTATGAACTATGAACTATAGTGTGCCTATGATTTTTTGTAGGACTTCAAGTGTGCCACGACTTCAAAAAGTTTGAGAACAACTGCAATAGACCAACCTTTTAAATATAATGAGTTTTCTGACGTGGTTAGGCCACCTGGTGGGATATATGACACATCCATATGTTTGTTAATATTTTATTTTTGTTTCTGCTGGTTTACTGCTGCAGGTGACATGGTTATTGACCTATAATATTTGTCAATGTAGACATACTTTGTTAATGACGTGAAAACTAAAGCTAAAATTAACCAAGTCTAAACATAACTTGAGCAATATTTTCAGCTGCTGTTGGCAAATATTGTACAAGTATAGAGTTTCCCATTCTCATGATTGCATATATAGAACACCTGTCTTAATGTTATTATTGTGAAATAATATTGTGGTAGGGTCTTAAGGTAACAGATTGAATTAGTTGTACTAGTTTCCACATTTAGCACTGTTGAGAGTGTTGCACAAATAACAAACTCAATAGCTCCAGCAACAATCCTAGGGATCTCATGAAAAATTTGAACTCACAACCTTCAGAACGACAGGAAAACATTTATATTCGTTTTGGTAGGGGAAGCATGTCTATTCTTTTTGCAAGGGGAAGGGTGTCTATTCGTTTTGTTAGGGGAAGGGTGTCTATTCTTTTTGCTAGGGGAACCGTGTCCATTCTTTTTGCTATTGAACAGTGTCTATTCGTTTTGGTATGGGCCAATGTGTCTATTCATTTGGAGGACAGTGTGTCTATTCTTTTACTAGGGACAGTGTGTCTATTCTTTTGCATGAAAGTTCATCTTTGCAGGGGACAGTGTGTCTATTCTTTTACTAGGGGACAGTGTGTCTATTCTTTTGCTATTGAACAGTGTGTCTATTCTTTTACTAGGGGACAGTGTGTCTATTCTTTTGCTATTGAACAGTGTGTCTATTCTTTTTACTAGGGGACAGTGTGTCTATTCTTTTTGCTATTGAACAGTGTGTCTATTCTTTTTGCTAGGGGACAGTGTGTCTATTCTTTTACTAGGGACAGTGTGTCTATTCTTTTGCTAGGGAACAGTGTGTCTATTCTTTTGCTAGGGAACAGTGTGTCTATTCTTTTTGCTAGGAACAGTGTGTCTATTCTTTTACTAGGGACAGTGTGTCTATTCTTTTGCTAGGAACAGTGTGTCTATTCTTTTGCTAGGAACAGTGTATCTATTCTTTTTGCTAGGGACAGTGTATCTATTCTTTTGTATTGAACAGTGTGTCTATTGTTTTGGTATGGGCCAATGTGTCTATTTTTTTCTAGGAAGTGTGTCTATTCTTTGTGGAGTGTCTATTTGTTGGATGGACAGTTCTATTTGTTTTGGTGTGGACAGTGTGTTTATTCCTTTTGGTAGGGAACAGTGTGTCTATTCGTTTTTCTAGGGGACAGCATGTATCTTTCTTTTGGTAGGGACAATGCGTCTTTTTCTTTGGTAGGGCACAAGCCCACAAACAGTTTGTCTTTTTCATTTGGTAGGGGACAGTGTGTTTTTTTTCTTTTGGTAAGGCACTGTGTACATATTCCTCTTGGTAGAGCAGTGTGTACATATTTTCTCCTAAAATTAATTCCAGGCCCCCCACAAAGAGAGGAAACCATACACATATCGAACTCTATATACTAAGAGAAAGAAAGTTGAACACTGAAAAATAAGCCACACGAATCAAAAACTGAAACTGCTGTTTACACAATATATCCTTCCTTTCGTTCACTTGAAATATTGTCTATATCTTCAACGTTGTCTCTTGTATAAACATCACTGTCTTTTGTAGCTCACACAGATGTCTGTTTAGCTTTCTTCTTAGTGTTGTTTCACTAGGGCAGTGAGTTTGCCTCAGTATATCATATTTGGTGCAGTCTTAAAGTATCTGTTCTGCAGTCTATGGTGACTGTCCACACGACTAGTTTGCCATTTTAAATTTTGTATACATGTGACTGCTGAGTTGATTGTGTCCTGTTCTGAGGCACAGAATGATAACTTGTTCTAATCTGCTCATATTTTGGTCATCGCATTGTACAGTGTTATATTGGTAGCTTCTGACTGATTTAATCATCCTTTTCTTTCAGTGATAGATAACTGGTACATCCATTTGCTCTTCTGCAGCACGTTCTTTGACCAGTCTGTCTGCTGTTCTATTTATTGCAGCTCTACTGCAAGACAGTATCCACCAAAAGACAACCTTGCTGTAGTTGCACAGTTTAGACAAGTTGTTGCCCCTAGGGTTGTTGACCTTACCTAACCCTATAACCTGGATACCCATATTATTTCCTTAATTTGGTCTCTCTGCCAACAACCATGATCTAAATGGTTAATAGAACCTTTAATCAGCAAAAATCTCCGCCAGCATATGGATCAAAAATGTGTACTAGACATCCCACCACTTCTTCTTCTGTATTCGTCCGCTATAATTCAGGCATAGTCAGGGTGGCTGATATGGCGCTTCTGACTGATTTTTGCGTGAAGGGATACTTTTCTTATAATCAGTGTACACCACTCCATATTCTCCGACTTTAGAGGTAATCCTGCCACTTAGATATGGATAACAAATATGGTGGTAGTTCTTACAAAATAATGTCTAAATTTAACATCTCAGTGATATTTTGAAACATAATCTTGCTTAATTAAGTATATATTTCATAATACGACACAAAAGTTTACAATTCAATTTTGGAGATACGGGTTGACAGGTAAGGTACTTTTTCAATAGAAACAAGTGCCTACAGGAATACACGATCCTTTTTATGAATCATCTATATTTGAAAATTGTACTTCCTGGTAATACAAACATAACTCTAGAGAATAAAGAATAACTGTCATCAAACAACCAATCATCTGATGAATCTAGAAAGCTAAGTTATGACCCGCTGAGTGGATCCCTCTAGAAAAATGAATGGAAAACACTTCCAGAAGCATAGTGGCCCCTTATTCAATTATTCTGTTGTGTGTCCCATATTTATTCCTTTTAAAATGTACATTCAAGAACAAGAACATTCACCAAAGAACTTACTCTGGTAAAATGTAAGTTAGAAAGTAAATCCGGCTAAAAATCTTGTGTATGAATAGACTGAAAGTTGTGGCAGATGCTCTACCAAGGTAAGCTTGATACAAACCTAGGTAGAAAAGTCTCATTAGTCTAGAAAACATATGTTCTAGGAGAATCCATCCAATTGTTATTGTTTCGCCACTATAAATTCAGGCATAGTCATGGCACCTCTAATTTTTGTGTGATGGCTTGCTTTCCTTATCACCAGTGTCCCTCACCATTCAAGTGAACCTTACTCCAACTTCAGAGGTACTTGTAATTTAGATCCCCTAGTATAGGACCAGGATCATTTGTAGCCTGTATATGATCGTTTATCAACTGCATATTGCATGCACACTGAGAATTTTGGACCAAGCTGGCTTTGAACACCTAGAATTTCCATGGTTCATAGTTATTAGCACAGAGTGTGACCAACTTCGCTGTCAGTGATCTCAATCCACTCAAATGATAAACAATTACCATCTTTAAGCAAGGTAAAGGATAATGAAAAGTTAAAACTGCAGTAAAAAACCAAATGTGGATGCACTGTAGTAACTGGCAAAAAAAGCATGGTAAAATGCAGAAATAGATGAATGCAGAAGAAAAAAACATGATTTAAATGCATTTAACTACTTTTGACGCATGTCACATTTTTTTCTTAATTTCTTTTAATCTGACAACGGTATTGGTTACACTGTGCCACAGTTTACAGCGAGACTACACTATTTCCACTTTTCAGTCCGGATGTTGCAGGGACTTGTTAGGGTAGCAAAGAATAGTAACACTGCAACCTACAAGACATTTCGTAAGAGGCAACTAAGGTAGTGGCCTAGGGAAGCTAACCTAGTAAATAAAAAGCGCCACAGAAATTGGATGTGCTGGCCTACTTGTAAGCGCATAACTTGCACAATGTATATCACTCTTAGGCTCAGATCACAAAGAGTGGTTAAACAAGTGGTCAATATGGAGCATTTCTTCTTCTTCTTCTTCTTCTTTGCGTTCATTCTTTACGACCAATTTTAATCACTGTGATATGTTTGATCTTTGCCAAGAACGTGTATACGTTGCACATTGGTTTGGTAGGCCCCTAAACGCATATATTTGTACACGTTTAGGACATGTGCATCCGATTTCAGCCAAACCTCCTTAGTCGCCTCTACGACATGCGTGGCAGGTAACAGTGGTTCTATTCTTTACACCCCAAATTTGGGCCCCGGTAACCACTCGGCGAATATGGAGCATTTGAAGAAGAAGAAAAAGCACTTTTCAGCCCAATAATACATCGGTTGTCAGCACATAATTTTTGTGACCAGATTTAGGTTTCCCCTTTGAACCATGCTGTCTTAACCAGATTCTACTGATGTAGCTTGTTACTAAGGACCTACTTGGAGGTTGACTAGGGTTTTGGTTAGCTCTAATTTTCTGTCCCTGACTGAATTCACTGCGCTTTATCTGGATAGCATAGTGGTAGGGAACAGAAGAACTATCTTATGATGAAGGACAGAGTGATAACCAGTGGTAGAGCCCAACCTCGACTGCCTGCCTCTTGACACCCAGGACCATGTTACAACTTGCCTGCTGAAATGTCCAAACGATGTATGAAGCAGACAAGACCACTCAAATAGCCATCAAAATGCTAAACAATTGAAAAAGAAAGGTGACCAAGACATGCAATGCAGGGGCCACTCCAGGGACAATGGAAAAAAGGGATTCCTAGAGGCAAATGGTGGTGAACTTTTGAAACAGAGCTCTTCAACTTCGTCTTTTTCTTTAAACGCTCTAGATCGACCATTTGTTAACCACTCTGTGATTTGTATGTGATCTGAGCCTAAGAGCAATTGTACGTTGTGCCAATTATACGCCTACAAGTAGGCCAACACATCCGATTTCTGCGACGCTTTTTATTTACTAGAGTAGCTTCCATAGGTCCTACATCAGTCACTTCTTACGACATGCCTTGTAGGTCGCAGTGTTACTATTCTTTGCTTCATTGCGGCCCCGCACCACATAGGCAGCACTTAACTTAAAAGTAATTGAAAGTCACTAGTTGTGATTTGTTGGATATGTAATCTGAACATCTTAAGACTTCAAACTGTGAAAGAAATTGTCATTAAACAGCTATTCTGCACACAGACAGTTTAGAATTACTTACTTGGTGACTTCTATCCAGCCTGGTCTTGCCCTAAGCACATCTAGAATTGTGTTCTGTAGTGAGCAGCGGAACCTAATGCACTTCTCACTTTATATTCAAGTAAAATGAACATGATATTCAGACAGAACAATATTAATAATATACTTATTTTTTCATGCTAACTATTTTAAATAATAAAGATTGTAGGCACAAACGTAATATCATATGTTTAAAGAGAGTTTTACATTTCAAATGGATACATGTTTGGTTGTGGGCGCTTGTGGCTGAACGGTAGTGAGCTCGATCACAACCCACAAGTACCTGATTCAAACTCTGTTCGGAATCAAATTTGTTTGCCGTGGATTTTTTATGAATGATAAAAATAGACATAACCATTCAGAAAGCAATGAAACTCTGTCTCTGCCTTTTTAACCCGAATGAAAAACTACTGAACATATAAGTGGTGCCTAGAAAATAAATGATTTGTTTACTGTGGTTAATGGCGACTACCTGTAAAGGATATGCCATGATTTTCAAAACATTTTTTTCCCCATATTTGGTTAGTAAATTTAAGCTAGTTTCTGAGAAACACTATCAGGCTAAACTGTCCGCAGACTGGTGCTATAGTAGTTTGATTATGTCTCTCTACTGTACTCTGTCCTCTGCAGCACTCTATTAAAAGTAGTAGTAAAGGAACCCTTTTTCATACCTAGAAGTATATTGGGTAATACAGTGTTAGGCCCATATTTTTCACTGATTGTCTGCACACGATGGGTGACCTAGTCAACATCACCCTGGCCACCTTTACTTCCCAGTGCTTTTCCTGGTACTCAAATGAGACTGGGTCTACCTGAGAGCCGTTACGGTTGAAAAAATATTTCACGCCCACTGTGGAATTGAACGCAGACCACACGGCTAAGAAGCGAGTTCACTAAAAACTATACTACTACGGCTCTCCAGCACTTTATTGGTTAATATAAATTTGAGCCATGATGTCTCTGCATGACTGCTCAAAGAAGATTAATCTCGGACATCTCCTTTTGCTTATTCTAAAGAATTTTTCCTTCAGTATCTATTGTATTATACCATTTTGTCTCCTACTGTTACCAAACCCACCATAATTTTGTCACAGCCCACAAGGGAAGCAATGAATAGTAAAACAGTAGCCTACCATGCATGATGCAAGAAGCGACTAAGGTAGAGTTCGGTTACCCTATCTGTTAGAACACTTTAGCTACAAAATCCAACCAACCATGAACAAGTCAAATACAAGGAAAATCTAACCCAAAAATACATGCAGAAGGGACTTGGGAGGCAGAGATTAACGATATACTGAAGAGCTGGAAGGTGTTGCAATAGATACCTAAAATAGGAAGACTTTGTTGAGTTGGTTGAGAGCCTATGCCCCATCCAGGGTTAAAAAAAGTACAAGAGAGGAGAGAGAATTACCAAACCATGACAGTCTACAATTGTGCATCTTCTCCAGTAGCTGTCTATGTTCACCAATGTCTTTAGGAAGTTGTTGAGGCAATACAAAAAAAACACTAAACAAGAAAGACAGTTCTTCAGTCTTGCATAAGACAAACAATAGTTTAGTTTAGTCATCAGATCATCATCACTGCAAGACAGCGAAAGCTGATTGTAAATCACTTATTTTTGTGTATCTACATCTTCGGTGCAGGCAGAAATTACCAACAAGACCCCATCCTAGAGCTAGACATAACACAACAAACCACCATCTCTAAGGTCTGCACAGGACACAGTAGATTCCAAGCCCATCTTCACACAATAAAAGTTGCCCAAACTGGGCATTGCATAGAGGGTCTAAGCAGTGCATTTGCCTAAATAGCCCTCAGACTCTAAAAAGCACTGTGCACATATTTTCGATGACTTGAGGTCTCAAGCCTTTCCCAGGGTGACTGAACTAAAAAATAAATTGTGGGTCGCTGCAAGTATCAGCTGCTGATGACTGAATTCATAGAAGCAACTCATCTCTATTTAGATATCTAAGTATGTGAAAATTATTACAGAAGAATAATATTACACACTAGATGCAGTTGCTACAATTTCATGGTCGTCATTGGGTTTCTTTTGGTAACCTTTATGATTTCTAACAAATATGTAATCTCATGGTGGAACGGATTAGCATAATGCATAAACGTTCGTTGTCCACTCGGACACAAGAGAGTAGTGGGTTCAATCCCACACTTGATGTTCCACACGTGAGAAAAGGAATTGGTATCCTATCTCCTGCACACTAGGACCTAGAAATATGAAGTGACTTTATACCCTAAGGTCTGAAAAAGCTAGGAAAATTTTATTTATTTATATTCAATCTCACAGCCTTGCTTCTTGGCCTTTTGGCTAAGATCAAATTTAGGTGCCTAATGCTTGATTTTGACCAGAATTGGGAGCTTTCAAATAGCCGAATGGCACACTCTTATACATAATAACAAGCTCTCAGCAGCTCTCTCTCACATGCTGTGTTCACTCAATGCGACACTGCAGGGTAGGACTTGATTATTTTAAACCAAAATAATAATAAATCTAATCTTACACCATACAATGATACAACCATACATACATGCAGTAAAAGGATGAAATTGTATGCTAATAGACTACTTTAACATCACAAAATACATACCTAGAGGCTTTGCTCTTCCCATTATTAACTGTTTTGGGCATTTTAGCAGGCAATGTTCATTCCTGTTGAGAAATAGTTTTGATAACACAAGTTATACAAGGATTGTTCATTTAAGGATCATCTTCATCGCACATGTTCATAATTGTTCCGATTTCCTCCAAAGCATGTATCTCAGTGTGTTTAGACTAATAACCCCTGTTCTGAGTTGGTTGATACATCTACTGGGGTTTCTCTCATGGTTTTTCCTGTCTTGCCACACCTATTGGTATGCATAACTTGAGCAACCGAGAAAGAGAATACCTTTTATCGCTTTTGTTGAAATCTTCAAAGCGTAAGTTTCTCTTAGAGCATTGAAGAAGTTGCTTTTGTTCATACAAAGATTATACAAGGATGTTTCAAGTAATGGCAAACAAGCATACTTAAAGACTTTACACATCTGAGGATAATTTTTTCAGCAAATGAAAGTTAATAAATGAAACTTAATGAAATCTAACACAGGTAAAGCAAATCATAGCATAGGACAAATTATAAAATGCAAACAGGTCACCATGAGAACTAAAAGAGCACTGTACAATTTGCCATTTCTAAAGATATTATGCTATCAGACCTGGATGATATTATCACACAGAAGAAAAATAGTCACTGTATTCAAGAAGAGACTAGTTTAGAGATGAAGACATCTGGAAAAAAGTGGGTTCATCAGTACTGAACTTCATCAAGAAAACCACAAATTAAATGGTTCGGCTCTATAACCAGATTACTAACAGACAGTGCACCACAAATGGCAATGCTATTCAGATCAATTGGATACAAGCCAAAAGGTTGCAAATGCAAAAGGTGGACCACAGAAATAACAAGAGTCAATGAAGGATAGCAGGAATGAAGTGCACACTAAAGTGGTGACTAAGTCTAAAGCCTGTTCTAAAAAGTTGTAAACTTTCAATTTACTGCATTATTCTTACACTTTGAATGTGAGAATTTATAACACATGATCATGTTAATATCATGACGAGGGCGCATAGTAGCAGCTTTGTTTGCTGCTTACATGCATATGGGTAATTTTGTTTGATAATTACATGAAAGGAAGCAGTTTTTATCGTTATGTTTGGGGAAGCAACAAATTATGCAGGAAGCTGATGTTTGTGAAAACCGATGTCATCTCTACGTCTATATTTCTAAAAATTCTGCTCTTTAATAAACTAACCACAACTGAAGGTCTAAGAAATTTGAATAATAAAATAGAAACAGAGAAGGACGTCACAATTTTTGTTATCATTTTTTATCAAATATTCAAATTGAAGCGTTCCTTTGCTCAACTACAGTTTGGAACGAACGATTCTACTGCTAGCATATTTTCGCTCTACCTTGTCTAGTCTATGTTCAAGTAAGAATGTCACAAATGCTAGAGACTATATGTGATCTATAAACAACTGAGTTGTTTGGGGATGAAGTATCTCTCCATAGACTGCAGACGCAGTCAGTTTGACGGAATCGCCATCTTTCCCGTCGTCAACTGTCAACAAATACTCTGACGGAAATGGCTTAATGGTTTCCATATCTGATGTCAAAATGTTAAAAAACATATCAGTTACAGGAATAATTAATATCCATAATACATACTGCAGCTGTGTGCAATTATATGGATAAAATATTAAACAAATATGTTTATTGGACACATTTTGCTATATTTATGCTACGCATATAAATACAGAAAAATTGGATCAAATTGTAATTGTCGGACTGTACAACTAGGCATAGTAAGGAGCAGGCAACTCAATTACAGCGTTCTCCAGGTCAATCACCATAGTTCACTTTTCGTCATAATTTAACCAAAAGAAATTGGTCTTAGGGTGAAATGCGCCAGCCATGGCTAAAAAAAAGATGTTAACATCCCCCTTTCCTTCCAGCCCAATCAAATAAGCACAACAAAAAGTCACCACATACACATTCATTGACATGACTTTTCCGTGAGTAATTTATTCCATGTCCCCGGCAACATGGAAAAACAAAATTCCTGTAATGTTTTTTTTTTCATAAGTGTTTGATAGAAAAGAAAAAACACTGGTGTCCTGAAAGAACTAAATATTAAAGAGAATTGGCTGATAAACAACAAACTATACAGAAAAATTATATACTTTGGTCACATTAAGCGTCACGATGACCTGGAAAGAACAATATTAGAGAGCAGGGTCCCAGGACGCAGAGGCAGACCAAGAAGTAGATGGCTACAAGATATTAAAGAAACCACGAATGTGACCATCGACGTAGTAGGTGAATTGGCTAGAGACAGGGTGAATTTCAGATGCACTGCAAAGAGAGCAATGTTCTATAAAGTATACGCACCTTGATGATGTTTGATAGAAAGAACACTGTAAGGTTTTCTGCAATTTTACACAATTCTACGAGTCCATGGTCATTTGCCTATTGTCTGACCCCAGATAAATGATGGAATTGGTTGTCCACTCTTGCCGTTAAACGTAGGGGTGGGAGCTTTAATTAATTTGCGTTCTAGGTCCAGATGAGTCGCCCTTGTTGTGTTATATCCGTGTTTATTAAGTGTGGTCTTGATATTGTCTATCCATCTTTTTCTTGGTCTTCCTCTGCTTTAGTACCCGATCTCTTTTTATTGTATGATGATATTTGTGGTTGGTTGTATTCCATCTCATGTAAACGTCCAAACCCCTACATTTGATGTCTTTCAATGTATTCGATGCATGACGTTATGCCCACTCTGCTTCCTCATTTCGCAGTCTATCTTTCCTGATGAACCCCACTGCCTTTCCCCCAAGAATTTCATTTCACAGTGGTGAGCTTTCTATGATGTGTTGCTGTCACAGACCAAGTTTAGCACTGGTAACAAAGTGTTGGTAGAAAAAAACTTTTATCATCTGTCTTTTCACTTCCATCTTGATCTTTGGGTGTTGTAGTAATGGTGCCAGCTGATAGGTCACTGCATGTGTTTTTTTGGCATCTTGACACTATTTCTCTATCGAGTTTTCTGTCCTCTGTTAAAAAAACTGCCTAAATATTTGAATTTAGAAACTTGCTTTACTCTGGTGTTGTCTATTTGTATGTTCGCTTGGCTTGGTGTTCTGCTGATTTTCATGGTCTCGGTCTTTTGTGTGTTGATTTTCATGTTGTACTTCTTGCATGCTATTAACATGGTTATTTATTAATAACAAAAATGTGAATAATACTGACATTCCTTATTGTTAAACTTAATTTGTAATATAAAATAACCTTTTATTGCATGTTGTGTTGTTTCTAAAATGAATTTGTCCATATTTAACAATAGTGAATACGAGGGGACACGACGGTTGGGGTCTGATTTTCTAGAATTTCTACCTGAGCTCGCTGGTCTTATGTTATCGGAGGCTACGTTTATTCATATCTTAAATGTTTATGGACCAACACGCCCTGGTATAAGCAACAAGTAGCTCGTTCGAAAGTTGAAAAAACACCGTGTCTTTGCACGATGTTTCAATTATCTATATAAAAAAAACTTATTTTAAACTAATCAATTATTTATGAAGTTTTTCTGTCAACTCCGATCAGACATGAACATAGTTACATAGCAACTAATAATAATAGTTTCCGATAATGACAGCAGCTTCAGGCGTGTATTATTACACCTCTGGCGCGTGAGGAGGTGGTTGTAGAGTTCAATCATGGAAAATAATACCCTGCAAAAGGTGGGATCAAGGTTAGACATGCAGGTGTTGTGTGTTCTGGGTTTTTTTTTCGCGAAAATTGTTTACCTTGCTTCTCAGCAGTACAGCGGTTCTTAGCTATGCGAATTTCTCTTGTGTTTTTACATTGAAGCAATTGACAATCTTTTGCAAGGGATTCCTGGCACGTGTTGTTTTTATCGAAGCATTTTAGAGACATTTTAAGAGTGTTCTTAGAGGTTTATTTTCTATCTAACAACTTATCGTCTGCCCACATTAAACATGCTTACATCAACTGTTTTGGAGATGCTTTTATCATGTATCCGCTGAAATGTGAGTCCATCTCACTTGAACCTTCTACAACAACAATGTGCAGACGCTTGAAATCTAGACTCATATGGGGACTTATAGCATGAGAACGGAGACAAGTACTGTAATTATCGCACTCTATTAGCTAGCTCTCTGGGGTATCATTTTCTAGGACAATTATTGTGTCCAACCAGTGGCGACTCGTCATTAAGGGCTAGTGGGTCCGGGCCCCACCAAAAATAATGTATAACGTGTATTTATTATTTTATAAGTTAAAATATAGCAACCAAAAACCATGATTTATTCGGAAAAAATGTCTGGCCCCACCAACAAAAATGATCACGAGCCGCCACTGTGTCCAACCATCCTGCAAGACTGCGCCATCCTGAGTAGTGTGACAATGGAAATCTGGCCAACAGAAACAACCCTACAAAACAAATTATGGGAGACCGGTTAAGACCTCAAGCGCACCGCCCTGTTCATGACACATACCGGAGTAGTCGCATAGCAGAAGTTGATCGCAGAAGAAGAAGAAAAGTGTGCCCAACTTTCAATCTTTGCTTCGAAAGGTTCAAAAACGATCAGTTTTCCGTGTAGTTGATGTCATCTTTTTTTTCTTCATCCCCAGCATCTCTCTCTCTCTCTCTCTCTCTCGATCCCCATCCCCAGCATCTTAAATGAATCATTTATAGATGCAGATTTTGTGATAATGAGAGCAAGAAAATTTTTTTCGAAAGCATCGATCGTCGGAGTAATGAAGTTGGATACGGGAGACATATAAATGATTGAATGAGTACACTGCAGTTAGTACTGCTGTTAGAGAAATTTGTAGTCAAGAGTTGAACGAGCCGGACTTATCATGTGTTCCTATATGTTTGGTTTAGTTTACATTGCTTCCAATGGTACGTAATGCAGAGACAAAAAATGTCCACTCAACTATGAGCTATTTGCTTTTCTTTTAAAGTGGGGTGATCGCCAGCACCAGCAATCCATCTTAGTTGCATTTACCTCACGCGAGAGGAGATAGTGGTTCTACTTTTCACTACCCCGAAAACCAACCAGAAGAAGTTTATTGCTTAATGTATTCCCAAGAGAAACCAAATGTATAGAAGAGAAACCAAAAGTATGATCCAGATGGAGAAATACACCAGTATGCCCTTGCATCCAATGAAAGCAAGATTAAATGATCTGGCACTTGGCGACTAAAACGTAGCAGCTTCGTCCATCGGTGAAAGCGGCTTAAAAGACAGTAGCAAGATGACCTACCAATGCATACAACACCACTTATACCTAATCTCTACCCTGTCCCCTGGGAACAAGTTAGTGATACAGCAAAAATCATCACAATAATTAGTGGACTCACAACTGGAGAGACACAATGACGTGCAGAAGAGAACAGCCACTATGTGCATGATCCAAGAAAAATACCCCAAACAATCATCTACAGATGCAATTAAGAATGGAAGGGCTGGTATCTATATTACATATCCCAACAACCACACTGAGACAAGGTACATTCCAACTGGTAAATTTTGCTCAAACTACACAGCAGAAGCTCAAGCACTATTACAGGCCGCAATCATGATCAATAATTCCAACTCTGACCGCCAACAAGTGGTATTTTTCACAGATGCACTATCCGTTCTGCAAGCCCTCCAAAGTAAACTCCCAACCCTGAGAAAGGAGCTCAGCAAGATTTCTGCCAACAAGGGAGTTACACTTCAGTGGGTACCATCACACTGTGGTGGACAGAAGGCAGACAAACTAGCAAAAAATGGAGCAGAATGTGAACAAGTAGAAAACGAAATCACCTACTTTGAAGGGAAAAAAAGAGCTATCGTGGACTTGAGTAAAGAACCTAAACCATCCAACGATGACTACCACACACTCGACAGACAAGGACAGACTATCATCTTCCGACTCAGGATAGGACACAACAGACTGAACAAACACCTACACGGGCTACGATTGTCCCCACCCCCTCTGTGTCCCTGTGGCACCGCTGATCAATCCACAGAACATGTCCTGCAAGACTGTCCTCTGTATGTCTTCTTCTCTTCCCCCATTTACTTCTTTACAGAAGTGTTGGGGGTGAAACGTAGTGATCTTGTGTGTGCTTGTCTTAAGGCATTTTGTAAAAGGGTTTAAAGGGTTTAAAAGTCGAAGGATTGACTTCATTGCACCGGGTTACCCCATATGGCTCGGCCCCTCTCCGCAGAAATGGCACGCCACCTGCAGAGAGTATTGCACAAAGCACGAACTCCGTAGCTCCGGCAACAATCCTAGGGGTCTCTGGAAAAACTGCACTGGTGAACAGAAGGCCGCGGTCCGGATTCGAACCCACGACCTTCGACTCGCAAGGCAAAGGGCTTAACCACTCAGCCACAGACCCCAAGGCATTTTGTAAGCTGATATTCATGTTCGTAAGGCTGTTCTTGATGCCATTGCTCCATCTTTTGCGTGGTCTTGCTTTGTACTCATTATACTTTTTCTGTGTTAGGCAATACCAGTGCATTCTTGTCAAGTGTCCAAACCATTTAATCTGTTGTTCTTTTATGAATTGCATGACTGGTTTCACATCCATTCTTCTTCTGTTTCTTCATTTCTAATGTTGTCTCTTATGTCCTGTATGTCCACCGTGGAAATGAATGCTGGCCCTACAACCCAACACTACATTCAAAACTACATGGTACCAGAGATGAGCTCCAGACAACAGTCATCAAAAGAACGCGTCTAACAGTATAATTATTAAAATAGCGATCGCGAAGAAGAAGAAGCATTAAGAAAATAATGCAGCCAATTCCTTCTCTCAAACAGGATGATAGCTCATTAATATAACATAACCTGACCTTCCGCTCAAGGCTACGATCTTCGAGGTCTAAGCCTAAGCACACATGAAACGTGTCAGTTGTGTGTTCATGGGCGTACACATATATTTTTCCAGAGAGGGCAAAAATGATTTTTTAAATTTGTTAGTTGGTAACTTAATAATGAAAGTGCACAAGAAAATCGAAAAACAAAATATATATCTCAATGTGGTAAAAATAAAGAGACAACGGATTAAACAAGCATGACAAATGATATTTTTTTATCAAAGGATATTTTTTTTTCACCCGATCCAGAAGTACTTGAGCTTTCAGCTCTTCGGCTCAGTGCCATGGACATCGTAACCCTTCGGTTCGGTGCCACGAACACCGTAAATCTGGGGAATCTGTGGTTTTTTCTGCCATCCCGCGGAATTGAACCCGCACACACAGAGGGATAGTCACCCGTAGTCCAACGCGCTACGAACACGCTGGACAGACGTGAACACTTTTGAATGTCTCAGTTCATTGCTAGCAACAGATGGAAATAGAATCAAGCAGTGGCGGCTCGTGATCATTTTTATTTGGTGGGGCCAGACATTTTTTTCCGGATAAATTATGGTTTTTGGTTGCTATATTTTAATTTATAAAATAATAAATACACGTTATACATTATTTTTGGTGGGGCCCGGCCCCACTAACCCTTAATGACGAGCCGCCACTGGGATGAAGGAAATAAAAGATGAACAAACGTGACCTTACAAAAACAATTAAACAACTAAAAACAGTATGGAATTAAACTGATGGGAAAGATCAGAATACTAAGAGCATGCATATTCCCAACGGCAACGTGTGGGTGGGAAACATGGAGATTTAACCAGGCAGTGGAAAAACATATGTGTGTTTTTTAATACAAAGGTTACATAAGTCCTCAGTATATCATGAACCGCCTGTGTGAAAAGAGGAGTGATGTAGGACCTATAGAAGCCACCCTAGTAAATAAAAAGCATCGCAGAAATCGGATGTATTGGCCTACTTGTAGGCGCATAACTGGCACAACGTACAATCGCTCTTAGGCTCAGATCACATACAAATCACACAGAGTGGTTAACAAGTGGTCGATATGGAGCGGTTGAAGAAGAAGAAGACACCATGAACAGAGAAAAGAACAAATAGATCTATCCAGAAAGAACTAAAAAATAATAATAATGTGAAAACTGAAGTATTTTGGAAATAAAGAGACACGATGTGTTTGAGATGACCACAATGGAAGGAGACATTCAGGCACAGAGGAGAAGAGGAAGACAACGGATAAGATGGATTCTGCATGTAACTGAAGATTTGAGCATGACGGCTGCAGAGGCATCTGGCCTATGAGAGAAATAAATTCCGAAGGACCGTTGAGGTGGAACACAAAAGTTCTACAATCCCCATGACAATCTACTTGACCATGATGATGAGTTTACTATGCGTAAATGGCAAAGTTCTACCCATGACAATCTATTGACCACGATGATGTAAATGAAATTTACATAAATATGACCGTATGGTTTAATGCAAATGGCAAAGTTCTACCCATGACAATGCAGAAGTAGACTATGTAAAGACAATTCTACATGATAGACTGATGATGTATTACTATGCGTAAATGGCAAGTTCTACCCATGACAATCTATTTGACCATGATGCGATGAGTTTACTATGCGTAAATGGACAAAGTTCTACCCATGACAATCTACTTGACCATGATGATGAGTTTAGCGTAAGGAAAGTTCTACCCATGACAATCTATTGACCATGATGATGAGTTACTATGCGTAAATGGAAAGTTCACCATGACAATCTATGACCAGATATGTTTAATGCGTAAATGGCAAGTTCTACCCATGACAATCATTTGACATGATGCGATGAGTTTAAGAAATGGACAAAGTTCTACCCATGACAATCTTTGACCATGATGAGAGTTTACTATGCTAAATGGAAAAGACCAGACTCGAATAAAACTTTTAAAAAAACACAGCAATTTCCAGTTCTCAACCTGTAAACGTGAACGCCTATGTGTGTTTTGACACATTTTATCCTAGCCATGTGTCACGTTGACCGATCTTACAGTAGGGGGATACACTCCTTTGTTGTGGCATACATCACAGTTGTATTATGTCAGGGAGGTAACATCAAATATCACTTTAAATGGCAACCATCTATAACCAGTTCACAAATTCTGCTATCTTGGGTCCACGGTCACTGAAAAGCCTTTCTCTTGATGAAGAAATCAACGCTCGTGTAGGGATTGAGGCTACTACATTCGGCATACTATCAAAGCGAGCGTGGGACAACACAAAACTGACATTGCAGACGAAGATCCAAACATATCGAGCCTGTGTAATTAGTTCTTTACTATATGGTTCAGAAACATGGACAGCCTACTCAAGACACGAGAGGAGACTTAACATCTTTCACCTTCGATGTTTCCGCAAGATTATGAACATCAGGTGGTACGACAAGACAACCAACTCTGAAGTACTGCAACGTGCAAAACTGCCTTCCATCATGGGCATGCTCAGCAGTAGACGACTAAGATGGTTGGGGCATGAGAGAAGAATGGAAACTTGCCGCATACCAAAACAAATGTTGTTCTGTGAACTTTCGGAGGAAGAGGCACCAGGGCAGACCACTGCTCAGATATACAGATGTCTGCAAAGCCTCAATGAAAAACTTTGATATAGGTCCCAGCACATGGGAGGGACTAGCTGATGACAGAGTTGTGTGGAAAGCCAAATTACGAAAGGGCGCAGTCTTTTGAGAAGAGACTTATATACGAGCTGAACGACAAGAGAGAAAAGCGAAAACTTAGAAGTTGTCACAGTAAAACACTTGCCAATTGACCGTCTGTAAAGACGAAAAAGGCTATATATATATATATATATACATCACATCTATAAACCTCAAGATACAAGACAAGAGGCAATGAATGACATACTCAAAAGAGAAGATGGAAATGGCTCGGACATGTTATGAGAATGAGACAAGAAATGCCTGCAAGGGTAGCCCTCACTTGGACACCAGAAGGAAAGAGAAAGAAAGGCAGACCACGGACAACATGGAGGCGCATGATGGAAGAGGAACTGGACACCGCATCTCTGACGTGGGGCTCTGCGCTGAAGGTTGCACGGGACAGGAGAGCATGGAAAGTCCTTTCTGAAGCCCCATGTGTCACTAGGCATGACGGGATTAAGGCATGAACAAGGTAAGGTAAGGCACATCTATAAAGCAACCTACCTATCTCGGAGTTACATTTGATGATAGACTGACGTGGAAGCAGCACATCAACAAAGCAGCAGCAAAGGCCAGGAGGAAGTTAGCCATCCTGAGAAAATTAAGTGGAACCACATGGGGCGCCAGTCAAAAATACTTAAAAATATTTATCAGCAGGGCATACGATCACACCTAGAATATGGGTCAGCTGCATGGTGTCCAGCATCAAATACCACATTAGGAGAACTGGATAAGGTGCAAAACCAGGTGCTTCGTGTCATCACAGGAGCAATGAAATCAACACCAATAGTGGAGATGGAAAGAATGGGGGGAATACAAGCACTGAGAGAACGCAGAGACACAAAAGTGATGACGCAAGCAGAAAAGTTTCTGAGTATGCCAAGCCACCCAATGGAAAACAGATTCCAAAATCTAGCATTGGGGCGGCTGAAAAGAAACAGCTTTATTCACCATGCCAAAAGACTGAATAGGCAAACCTCAGACCTACCAAAAGCTGGCATTCCCCTAAAGTCTGTGCCAGAGCAAACCCCTTGGAGAAAGGAAACTGAACCAGAAGTATGTATCCAGACAGAAGTGAAAGGAATATTCGACAAGGATGAGCAGGACAGCATACAACGTAAGACAGTCACTCTCAGTTTACTTGATGAAGAATACCCACATGACCCCTGGGTCCGGGTATACACGGATGGGTCAGCAGAAAATGCAGTGAAGAATGGAGGAGCAGGAGTGTACATAGAATACCCAAACAACGCTAGAGATGCGATTAAAGTACCAACGGGGAAATACTGTCCCAACTGTGATGCAGAAATTCAGGCAATCAAGGTGACAACTGAAAAACTGTTGAATACCAGACCCGATCCTCAACCTGTTGTATTTTTGACTGATGCAAAATCAGCACTTCAAGCACTTCAGTCCAGAAAATTGCCAGGTCTACAGACCCTACTGTCTAAATTGTCCAAGCATCGCAGGGTCGTCTTGCAGTGGATACCCTCTCACTGTGGAATACCAGGAAATGAAACAGCAGACAGATTGGCCAAGGAAGGTGCTGCAGAGAGCAACCGGATGTGCCAGTTACCTACCACCAAAAGAAAAGGATGATTAAATCAATCAGAAAGCCATAAATACCAACACAAGACGATTACTATAATATGAGCAGATTGGTACAAGTCGTTATTCTGCGCCTTAGAACAGGACACAATCGGCTCCGCAGCCACATGTATACAAAATTCAAGATTGGCAATTCAGCCATGTATACATGTGGACAGGCAAACCAGACTGCAGAGCACATACTCAAGACTGCCCCGAATATGATACACTGAGGCAAACTCACTGGCCTAACGAAACAACACTCGACATAAAACAACACGGACCTCTGTGTCAGCTACAAAAGACAGTGAAGTTCATACAAGAGACAACATTGAATATAAAGACATATTTCAAGCGAACGAAAGGAAGGAAGGATCACATCTATATATTTAGTATTAATTTCTTCTTGAGGTCACCTGCTATGAATTCAGGAGTAGTCAGAGCGCCTGACATGGTGCTTCTGACTGATTTTTTTTGCATGAATACCTGCTTTCCTTGTTATCAGTGTTCCCTGCCATACATGTGTGCTTTCTCCGACAAAGAAGTAATTCATTTCTGCACCAGTCCATGCACACATCCATTTGTCGATATGTATGTATTTTCATTTATCCATTTATCAGTATATTTCTATCTATTTATCTACATATTGACTTATCTGTTCATCCACCTGTTGAAGTATTTGTTATCTATTCATTCTATACACTTTGTAACGCATAAATTGCAAACAGTCAGCTGGTGTCTGTACAAAATAGAGGGACTAACATAGGTTACAAATGAGGCGCTTATGAAGAGAATAAGACAGGTTCCAGTGAACCAAGAGGTTAAAAAAGACGATGGCGCTGGATAGGGCACATATTGAGAAAATCCGAGGGAAATTTAGCACTAAGGGGCCTTACCTGTTATCCACATAGAATGCGACATATGTGGAGGCACAGGGGCGGCTCGTCCTTAAGAGCCAGTAGGGCCGGGCCCCCACCAAAAATAAGGTGCAACGTGTATTTATTTTATACATTAAAATATATTCTAACCGAAACCATGATTTTTCCGAAAATATCTGTCTGGCCCCACCAACAAAAATGATCACGAGCCGCCACTGTGGAGGCATATAAATACACCGAGAAGATATGTGGAGGCAGAGATTAACGATACACAGAAGAGATGGAAGAACAGGACAGTGCGGTAGATTTTCTCAGTGTGATGCAAGTCTTTGAAATCTTCGTCTTCTTTACCTTTCAACTCCCAACGGAGCACAGGTCTTCAACAAACTTTTTCAAGCTCTTTCTCTCTCTTGCAATCCCTTTCAATTCTTTCCATATTTTACCTATCCTTTTAATATCAGCCTCAGTTCTCTTTTCCAGGCCTGTGTAGGCCTTCCCTACTCCTCTTTCCCTACGGGTTCCAAAATAGTGCATGTCTTGCAATGCTTTTGGTCGGTCTTCTCAATGTATGTCCTATTCATCGCCAGCGTTTCTTCCTGAGCTCCTCCACTGGTATCCGCTTTGTTCTTTCAAGTTTTCGAAATGCCGCCCCTTAAAAGTTTTTTCTTTAAAATAACTTTTGATTGTGTGTGTTTTTTTTTAAACTGCACAAAATGTAGGAATACTATTTTTATTTTGAACATATAAACTACTTTAAATAATGATATTAACTATTCCAAAGAAAAATAATAGCTAAATAACAAATCAAAAGTCTTTCGGCGAGCGCTCGCCAACGATACATCTGCTCCAGAAATCGAAACTGGTCTTCCTCTTCTCCTCTTTGCCGGGATGTTTCCTTCCATAGTGGTCATCTCCAACCCTTCGTGTGTTTTTATATGTCCAAATTACTTCAATTTTCTTACTCTTATTTGTAACAGCAGTCAGTTTTCTTTGATTTTGAGTTCATCTGGATAAATCTATTTGTTCTCTTCTCTATCCATGTATGCGGAGGACTTCTTCAACGCGTATATTCAAAAGCATATATATGTTTGTCTACTGCCATGTTAAATGTCCATGTTTCACACCCATATGTTGCCACTGGGAATATGCATGCTCTTAGTATTCCTACCCTTATTTTCCTATCAGGCTCATTAAAGCTATCTATTTTAAACACTTTTGTGGAAGGGTTGTATACTCATACATATAATTTATATAATCGTGCAACAGGTGAGTCCCGCAGTTTTGACACCATTTTGTTGCTTCATTAAACTTATAATTATTTGTTGTCAGGCCAACAGCATAACACACTTCGCCTGTTGACGTGTGATGTAATTACAACTGTGTATAGCTACTCACACGCAAGTCTTTATTACACCTGTACATACTCTCTTTCTCTATCTACCTATCTATCTACCTACCTATCTGTCTATCTGTCTGTCTGTATTTCTGTCTGTCTGTCTGTCATCTCTCTCTCTCTCTCTCTCTCTATATATATATATATATATATATATGTATATTTACCTACATACCTATCTACCTACCTCTCTGCCTGCCTGTCTGTCTGTCTCTGTCTGTCTCTCTGTCTGTCTGTCTATCTATCATCAACCTATATAAATATATATATCATTCCGTCTATGAAGACTGGGTCACTTGTGTTATATTGAGGACATGTAATAATACGAATAGCTTGTACGGAGAGCTGGCTTCCAACAAGACAACTGCGTGAGATTCCTTCCTTCACTACAAGGACGTTTGAAAATGAGACTTTGAGGTGTTGAACACAAATGCACTAACCTGTAAGAGCATGTCATGGACGTGTCCAACCATGGGAGTCAATACGTTAAGCAAGAGAAAGCAAATGCCACCCCCTGGAAAATGACTTTTTTGGTAACCCAGTTTTATGTGAATCTTCTTTCTTTCTCGAATCCTGTTTGCCTCGTAGCGTCAGGTCAAGTCAGGTCAGGTCAGGCCCTTGTATGCGCTTCGTAGATAGTGTCTTTCGTCACCTCTGTTATTTCTGAGGTCTATCTTTTGCGTGGCCGGCCTTTTGCTTTGTACCCATTGTATCGGAGCAGCATTGCTCTCTGGGTGACTGTCGTTATCTGCTTACGTGGTCGAATCATTTAATTTTTGTTTCTTTATGAAGTCTAGTACTGAAGTTGTACCCACTTTCTTCCTGATGTCTTCATTTCTCAATCGATCTCTTCTTGTTACACCCATCATTCTGCGTAGACACTTCATCTCTGTCGTGACTAGTTTTCTTCTATCAGTTGTTGTCAGTGTCCAAGTTTGGCACTGGTAACATAATGTGGGAGAAAGATTGTGTTGAACATTGCTCTTTTTCTCTTCATAATTATACGAGAGCAGATTAGATTATACCACTGTCGGCTTGCTAGGCCTGTCACAGTGGCTTCAGAATTCCCTAGATGGGTCACATTATACCCCTGTCAGCTTGCTAGGCCTGTCACAGTGGCTTCAGAATCCCATAGATGGGTCACACGGTGCACTAGACTATCACATTCAGGCTAGAATACACAATTTCCATCCAAAGAAAACTGAAAATCGACTTCGGTTAGAGGCCGGCAGAAATTCACAACCAGCTTGCCGCGCCATCTTGACCGGAAGTCCCAAGTGGTCGATATGGAGCGTTCGAAGAAGAAGAAGAAGAAGCTCGTCTAAAACATGATTGTCTCTATGAAGCTGCATGCCAGTTGAAGCTCCTCGAGAGAACCCCATTTTACATTTAAATTCATCTTATCCCCGTCTTATACGATCCATTTTTTCATCAATTTTCTATTTCTTGCATATAATCATTTGATCATTGACCATGTATGACAGAAATATATATCAATTTTCTACGTCAAAGAGAAAATAGAGCATGTTTTTTTTTTTTTTTCGTCCGCTTTCAACTCAGACGAAGTTTCATCTCTGAAACTGATTTTTGCGTGAAAATCCGTTTTTCCAATTTCTTACAATGGCAGCAGCGTGCACATTGTAAATTACTTTACACTGGCAGCCGTGTGTACAATGTACTCGTAATTAGTATTCCCTCGCCATACAGGCAGATTTTCTCCGACTTCAGAGGTACTCACGTTATCGTCCTGAGTAAGACCAGGGACTCGAACAAATGCCGGACAGTAGGTTCGAACCCGAGCTATGAGGCGTCTCACAGCTAGCAGGCCGAGCTACTATCAACTACTCTAGGCAGTCCCCAATAGAGCATGTATATATGTGGGGGAGCGTTGGCAAACTGTTATAATGTGGAGGGGCGTTACAAAGTTTATGTTGTGCAAAGTGGGCGGTGGCCGAAAAAGTCTGGGAATTTATGGTTTATATGAGTCAAGCGAAATAATTTGTGTATAGTTCTAATCTCGTTGTAATCTCGTTCTAATCTCGTTCTAATCTCGTTGTAATCTGTAGATTCGGTCGGTACAATGAATGAGCTTATATTCCCAACATCAAACGTGTATACAGTGGGAGCATTATATATTCATGAGTGAGTAACTCAAGCAAAAACACAACCTGTTTGTTAGTTGATGACGTGGCAATCGATGAAGCGACAGATCGGACTGTTTATGAAATTAAGATCAAACGTAGGCGAATGGGAAATAATATACATACATACACACACACACCCACACACACACACACACACACACATACACACACATGCAGACAGACGTACGTACGTCCGTCCGTCCGTCCATCCATACATACATACATGCATGCACACATACACCCACACACATACACATGTACACACATGCATACACACATACATACACACACATACACACGCAGGCAGACAGGCAGACAGACGTACGTACGTCCGTCCTTTCATCCATACATACATGCATACATACATACATACATACATACATACATGCATGCACGCACGCACGCACACCCACACACCCACTCACACACACCTACACACTCGCGCATCCACACGTGCACACACATACATACATACATAAAAGGAACCCTTGGTGGTATATAGGGCAATACAGTGTTAGGCCTGTATTTTTCATTGACCGTCGGCACACGATGGGTGATGTGGTCAGCAACACGCCGGCCGCCTTTACTTTCCCAGAGCATGTCTGGTACCCAGTTGAGGCTGGGTCGACCTGAGAGCCGTCGCGGTCGGGAAAAATTCCACGCACACTGCGGGAGTTAAACCACCAGCCTTGTGAAGCGAGTTCACTAACAACTACGCTACAGCGGCTCTCACATACATATATACATAATAATAATTCCTCTCGTACCGTTATACGTTACATAGGGCCTGCAAGTAATTTCTCCATACCGTTCTATCCTGGGCAACTCGCTCAATCTCCTCCATGAAACTGAGACCGATATTTCCTGCCTCTCTCAGCAAAGTTCGTTTCAGAGTCTCTTTAGGTCGACCTCTCTTTCTTGAACCCTTTGCATCCCACTTCAATGTCTGCTTTGATATTCGTTGATCATTTCTCCTCAAGGTGTGCCCAACATATCTCCATCTTCACTTTCTTATAACAATTATCACTAGTGGTTGACCAGACATGTCTCTGATTTCATCACTTCTTCTGAATTCGTTCCATTTTATATTCATTATTTTTCGCAGACATCTATTTTCAAATGCATTCAACTTGCTTTCTATATCTTTAGTCATTTTCCAACTCTCGCTGGCATATGTTAGATTGATACAACATTTGAATTGAAAATTCGTAATTTAGTTTTAATACTATATAACTTGAAGTTCCATATTTTATTTAGACTTTTATAAAAGCTGATGTTGCTTTGCCAATTCGTATCATAATTTCTTTTAACATTTCCTGTGCAATCAAAATTGCTACCTAAATAGGTGAACTGCTCTGTTATTTTTATCATTTTAGATTCCAGACATATATACATACATATATAAATAAATAAATCAAGTGCCATACCTGCTGGCGTAGGCGATCATATCTCTCCACAACTATCTCTCCTTGCTTCATTTAATCAGTTTGTAAACATAGATCTTTTGTCGTACCACGATGTCAGACCATCCAATATCTTTTCTCTCTGTCTTCCACGATCTCTCCTTCCCTGAATTTTACCTGTTGTCACCAAAGTTCAAAACCTCCTCTTCGCATTATATGCCCGAAGAACCTTGATTGTCTGATTCTGATTCTTTTGATAACGTGTCTTTGTGTGCAGGCCTGATTTAAAAAAAAAAAAAAATTTTTATTCGATCCAGAAGCACTTGAGCTGAAAGCTCTTCGGCTTGGTGTCATGGACATCGTAACCCTTCGGTTCGGTGCCACGAACACCGTAAATCTGGGGAACCTGTAGCTTTTCTGCCAGTCCGCGGAGTTGAACCCGCTCTTACAGAGGACTTGTCACCCGTAGTCCAACGCGCTACGAACACACTGGGCACGCGGGCAGGCCTGATTTAAAGACTCATCATTTTTTTCTAAGTTGTTCATGAATTTTCAGTATTCTTCTGTAAAACCACATCTCTGTGGTTTGCAATCATCTTATTGATTGTTTGTTCATTGTCCATGATTCGCTGCCATACATAAGTATTCGTTCAATATAGCAATAAAGTATTGGTTTCCGCAGTGTCATTGGTAATAAATATAGATACATACATATATCTCACTTTAAGGATGAGATGAAAGACAAGAGGAGTCTCTGTGGCGTAGAGATTAGGTTCTCATCTCTCGTGCCAAAGGTACCAGGTTCACTCCCTTGTGGAGCCATCTGGATATTTTTCCAGAGATCCCTGATCGAGTTCCTGGTCCTATCGGAGACGGATGATAAAACGTAGGTCCCGTCTTCAATTTGAGCACGTAAAAGAACCATTGGCAGTTCAAACTCGAGAAGAGCAGGCTGGAAAGCTGTTGCTCGGGCAAAGTTCATTAGAAAAGAATAAACATAAAATTCCTACATAAATATCTTCATCATCTTCAAAATTACATCAGGGACCCTCGCTGGTGCTACGGAGTTCGTGCACTGCAGCTGAGATCTTCCTGTGTAAGAAAGAGATGAGCCACATGGTAGCTACAAAGTGCAATGATGATGGTCACAATCAACCAATGAAAGAAAGAAACTGAAGTTGTCACAGTAAACATTCCAATGACTGTAAGACAAAGCGTCATATACATATATATATAACATTTATATGGGACGAATGATTACCAACTGTTTATGTAACCATTCTTCTTCTTCTTTCCACATTGACTTCTTATAGAAGTGTTGCGGGTGAAACGTATTCTTCTTTCTTCTCTTCCACCATTGACTTCTTTATAGAAGTGTTGGGGTGAAACGTAGTGATCTTGTGTATGCTTGTTTTAAGGCACTTTGTAAACTGATATTCATGTTCGTAAGGCTGTTTTTCATGCCGTCGCTCCATCTTTTGCGTGGTCTTCCTCTTGCCTTGTACTCATTATACTTTTTCTGTGTGGCTCTCTGTGGTAGGCGATACCAGGGCATTCTGGTCAGGTGTTCAAACCATTTAATCTGTTGTTCTTTTATGAATTGCATAACTGGTTTAACATCCAGTCTCCTTCTGATTTCTTCATTTCTAATTTTGTCTCTTATTGTCACACCTGCAGCTCTTCTAAGACACCTCATCTCTGTCGTTACGATTTCCCGCTCATTAGCTGCTGTTATTGGCCATGTTTGACACTGGTAACATAGTGTTGGCCAGAAAATCGTTCTTATGAGATTTGCTTTATTTGTTAGCAGTATCTCTTTGTGTGACAACAGTGGTGTTAGCTGTCCCAGCACCTGGTTAGCTTTTGTGCAATGATTGCTGATTTCGCTATCAGTACTTCCATCTGCTGTGAAAATTGCTCCTAAGTATTTGGCCTCAATTGTTTGTTTTATGTCTACGTTCTGGAGTTTTATTGTAAGGTTGTCTGGTTGTCTACTTATTGCCATTTTCTCTGTCTTTATTATATTTATTTTCATGTTGCACTTCTCCCCCTTGATGTTAACTAAGCTCAAATGGTCCTGGAGAGATTCTTCATTTTCTTCAATCAGTACTTGGTCATCTGTAAATAAAAGTTCTGAAATATTATTTCCTTTCTCTATTCCTGCTTCTCTACTTATGTTGTCCATGTATGTTATAAACAGCAGTGGGAGAGCACACATCCCTGTCTAACTCCTGAGTTTACTGTGAATAGATGTAACCATTAATCTACACAAAACATCTAATGTGTACCATACTGAAATATATAATACATGATAGTAATCTGTCTACTGTGTAATTTATACATGTATTTACAAGACCTTGCACGCCGGTATGTAACACATTGCAATAAACATTATTAATGGTTGCACACTAACACAGCGATTCCCAAAGTGTGCGATACCCTCTCCCTCCTTCCCACCTGACGAGACGCCGTAACTGGGCAATACGATGAAAATGGATATTCCAGGAGGGACGGATAAAGAGGGGTCTAGGATCTAATGAAATGATATATAAAAAGGATAACCGTTTAGTATATATATCTGACCTCTTCCATCTAACCCTAGATATTGATAAACTTGTTACATCCCATAACATCAAAATAACTATGTAGTGGAGGATTCCTGGACATCCCATAACATCAAAATAACTATGTAGTGGAGGATCCCTGGACATCCCATAACATCAAAATAACTATATAGTGCAGGATCCCTGGACATCTCATAACATCAAAATAACTATGTAGTGTAGGATCCCTGGACATCCTATGACATCAAAATAACTATGCAGTGGAGGATCCCTGGACATCCTATGACATCAAAATAACTATGTAGTGGAGGATCCCTGGACATCCCATAACATCAAAATAACTATGCAGTGGAGGATCCCTGGACATCCTATGACATCAAAATGACTATGCAGTGGAGGATCCCTGGACATTCAAAAACATCCGGAAATGATAAAGCAGATAGGCTAGCCAAGAAAGGGTCAACACAAGAACAACCAATCACGGCAACAACTCTCCATACAGCAAATCAAATCCTAAAGACAACAAATAAAGAAATTTTGCTGAACAGATGGGCCATGGGAGACACGGGAAGAGAGGTACAGAGACATGGCCAACCCTGACCTTAACGACCAACATCAACCACCTTACAGAAGAGATCAGAGCACCATTTTTAGACTTTGAACCCAACACATAACATTTAATAATCACTTGAACAGAATTCAACCACAACACACTCCAGAGTGTCAGCTTTGGGCACATCATCATGAAACCGTTCACCACCACCTCTTCAGATGTCACGCCCTAGATGACTTCAGGAAGCTCCTCCTTCCTTCAAGACCAGATAAACGGAACACATTATACGGAACAAAAGAACAACTTACAAACACATGCAGATACCACTACATAGCATTAGAACGAAGGTCAAGAGCTTAAGCGCCGCTGGATCATTGAAGAAGAAGAAGAAGTTACGGTTCTCCCGTGTGTTGTCATGGTTCGCAAGAGGAGCAAAGAATAGCCACATTGTTACCAACAAATCATGTCGTAAGAGGCAACTGAGTAGGAGCATAGGGAAAGCTACTCCAGTAAATTAAAAAGCGTCTCAGAAATCAGATGTACTGCGCTAGCCTACTTGTGGGCACAACGTACAATCGCTACTAGGCTCAGATTACATACAAATCAGAAAGAGTGGTTTGACAAGTTGACGATATGGAGCGTTTGAAGAAGATTGAATCAAAGTTATCTAAAATGACAAAATCGCATTGTTCCTGTAAAAAGGTATGCGATGGAAATTTTGGTCTAGTGCCAGTGACGTCATTATCTCTTTGAGGTCCACGCGACTTTTTATGGCGTGTATAGACCTTACATACATAAGTCATTATTCTTGGATTCTCCGAAATGAGTTAATTCTTATTTTTCATGTTTGTTGGCCTACACGCTCTGATATAACCAATAAAGGTTCGCCTTAGGTTGAAAGGGCGTGCCTCGGCTTAAAGAGGCTTTAATCCCTACTAAACAAACAAACAAACAACAAAAGGCGTGCCTCGGCTTAAAGAGGCTTTAATCCCCTACTAAACAAACAAACAATTGAAAGGGCGTGCCTCGGCTTAAAGAGGCTTTAATCCCTTACTAAACAAACAAACAATTGAAAGGGCGTGCCTCGGCTTAAAGAGGCTTTAATCCCTTACTAAACAAACAAACAATTGAAAGGGCGTGCCTCGGCTTAAAGAGGCTTTAATCCCTTACTAAACAAACAAACAATTGAAAGGGCGTGCCTCGGCTTAAAGAGGCTTTAATCCCTTACTAAACAAACAAACAATTGAAAGGGCGTGCCTCGGCTTAAAGAGGCTTTAATCCCTTACTAAACAAACAAACAATTGAAAGGGCGTGCCTCGGCTTAAAGAGGCTTTAATCCCTAGTAAACAAACAAACAATTGAAAGGGCGTGCCTCGGCTTAAAGAGGCTTTAATCCCCTAGTAAACAAACAAACAATTGAAAGGGCGTGCCTCGGCTTAAAGAGGCTTTAATCCCTAGTAAACAAACAAACAATTGAAAGGGCGTGCCTCGGCTTAAAGAGGCTTTAATCCCTAGTAAACAAACAAACAATTGAAAGGGCGTGCCTCGGCTTAAAGAGGCTTTAATCCCTAGTAAACAAACAAACAATTGAAAGGGCGTGCCTCGGCTTAAAGAGGCTTTAATCCCTAGTAAACAAACAAACAATTGAAAGGGCGTGCCTCGGCTTAAAGAGGCTTTAATCCCCTAGTAAACAAACAAACAATTGAAAGGGGCGTGCCTCGGCTTAAAGAGGCTTTAATCCCTACTAAACAAACAAACAATTGAAAGGGCGTGCCTCGGCTTAAAGAGGCTTTAATCCCTAGTAAACAAACAAACAATTGAAAGGGCGTGCCTCGGCTTAAAGAGGCTTTAATCCCTAGTAAACAAACAAACAATTGAAAGGGCGTGCCTCGGCTTAAAGAGGCTTTAATCCCTAGTAAACAAACAAACAACCATATAGATAGAGGCTTGATCCACCAACCACCACAAACAACATACAAACAGGACTACAGCCAGATCAAAACACCAAACGTCCTTCTCATGACTCAACTCATACCCAGAACCTCGACATCAGCCATATTGAGGCTTGATCCACCAACTACCACAAACAACATACAAACAGGACTACAGCCAGATCAACACCAAACGTCCTTCTCATGACTCAACTCATACCCAGAACCTCGACATCAGCCATATTGAGGCTTGATCCACCAACTACCAAACAACATACAAACAGGACTACAGCCAGATCAAAACACCAAACGTCCTTCTCATGACTCAACTCATACCCAGAACCTCGACATCAGCCATATTGAGGCTTGATCCACCAACCACCACAAACAACATACAAACAGGACTACAGCCAGATCAACACCAAACGTCCTTCTCATGACTCAACTCATACCCAGAACCTCAACATCAGCCATATTGAGGCTTGATCCACCAACCACCAAACAACATACAAACAGGACTACAGCCAGATCAACACCAAACGTCCTTCTCATGACTCAACTCATACCCAGAACCTCGACATCAGCCATATTGAGGCTTGATCCACCAACCACCAAACAACATACAAACAGGACTACAGCCAGATCAACACCAAACGTCCTTCTCATGACTCAACTCATACCCAGAACCTCGACATCAGCCATATTGAGGCTTGATCCACCAACCACCAAACAACATACAAACAGGACTACAGCCAGATCAACACCAAACGTCCTTCTCATGACTCAACTCATACCCAGAACCTCGACATCAGCCATATTGAGGCTTGATCCACCAACCACCAAACAACATACAAACAGGACTACAGCCAGATCAACACCAAACGTCCTTCTCATGACTCAACTCATACCCAGAACCTCGACATCAGCCATATTGAGGCTTGATCCACCAACTAACAAACAACATACAAACAGGTCTACATCCAGATCAACACCAAACGTCCTTCTCATGACTCAACTCATACCCAGAACCTCGACATCAGCCATATTGAGGCTTGATCCACCAACCACCAAACAACATACAAACAGGACTACAGCCAGATCAACAAAAAATCCTCAGGACTTCACACACATAGAGCACAATACTCACAAAGTCCGTTCTAGGACTAGTCTCAACTACATGACCACATCAGAAAAAGGCCATTATGCTATGATATAGCTAACGCCTGTGGTGCGGACCTGTAAGAGAAGCAAAGAATAGTACCACTGCAACCTACAAGGCATGTCTAAGAGGCGACTGATGTAGGACCTTAGTAAATAAAAGCATCTTCAAAAATCGGATTGCTGGCCTACTTGTCGTGCATACTGGCACAACTGCAATCGCTCTTAGGCTCAGATCACATATAAATCCACAGAGTGATTACAAGTGTCGATATGGAGCGTTCAAAGAAGAAGGAAAAAGGATCTAACTAAAGTCACCGTCTTAGGTTAAAAGTGTCTATCTCGGCATATAGAAGTTTAATCCACAACTAACAAACAAACAAATAAAATCCACAAGCCAAATATATACTCTTGTATTTTCTGTAGGTGTTAATCTTATTGTAATATACTCGAAAACACTCACCCTTAGGTTGAAGGCGCGTCCTTGACCTGAAGAGGCTTTATTCCACTGCAAAACAAACAAAAACAAACCACAATATTGCTATAAACTCTGTCCTTGACAACTTGTTCAATCTCTTCATTGATATTGCTGTAAACTCTGTCCTGGACAACTTGTTCAATCTCTTCATTGATATTGCTATAAACTCTGTCCTGGACAACTTGTTCAATCTCTTCATTAGTATTGCTATAAACTCTGTCCTGGACAACTTGCTCAATCTCTTCATTGGTATTGCTATAAACTCTGTCCTGGACAACTTGTTCAATCTCTTCATTGGTATTGCTATAAACTCTGTCCTGGACAACTTGTTCAATCTCTTCATTAGTATTGCTATAAACTCTGTCCTGGACAACTTGCACAATCTCTTCATTGGTATTGCTATAAACTCTGTCCTGGACAACTTGTTCAATCTCTTCATTGATATTGCTATAAACTCTGTCCTGGACAACTTGTTCAATCTCTTCATTGGTATTGCTATAAACTCTGTCCTGGACAACTTGTTCAATCTCTTCATTGGTATTGCTATAAACTCTGTCCTTGACAACTTGCTCAATCTCTTCATTGGTATTGCTATAAACTCTGTCCTGGACAACTTGCACAATCTCTTCATTAGTCCTATATTTCTCACCTCTCTCAGTAAAGTTAGCTTCAATGTTTCCATAGGGCATCCTCTCTCTCTTGAACCCTTTGCCTTCAACTTCAATCCCTTCTTTGGTATTCTTAGATAATTTCTTATCAAGGTATGACCAACATGTCTACATCTTATCCTTCTTATAACAGTTGTTGCTAGTGGTTGACCAGACATTTCTCGGATTCCATCACTTCAACGGAATTATTTCCAATTTATGTTCATTATTTTTCGCAGACATCTATTTTCAAATGCATTCAACTTACTTTCACCTTTAATCATCTGTACTACTAAACAGGTAATAATCGTTATTGCTATATTTTTTTTAAAAGGACCATCATGTGGTACCCAGAATCTAGATGAGCCCATATTTTTACTACAAAGTAGTGATGGGTGAATAGTAACCATTCGTTACTCGAATACTTATTGTTGTCTGGATCCGAAAGTACTTAGTGGCATCTAGAGAACAAGTATTCGCTACTTTATTCCAACTATGTCACCATCTTGTGCCGTCCTCACTTGAAAAGTGATTTGAAAGAAATTTCCACCAAAGTCTATTCCGTGTCCTGATGAGACAATATAACAGTCTGTTGCCTGTCCAGCTCTTGATGTTTACGTATCAACTAAGTCTCTGTTGCTGCAAACAGAAAGATTAGTGTCGCTAGTTTCATGTCGCAAGTCGGATGCACATGTCCTAAACGTGTAGACGTATATGCGTTTAGGGGCCTACCAACCAATGTACAACGTATACACGTTCTTGGCAAAGATCAAACATATTACAAAGAGTAATTAAAATTGGTCTAAAGAACGAACGCAAAGAAGAAGAAGAAGGAGAACAATTCTCTGTAATCTCTTTGTGTTGTGCCAAGAACATAAGTACACTGTGCCTGTGTTAGGCCACTACGGTATTTTTAGCCGAATTGAGACCAAATTGTATGCATATTATCAAATAGGACACACATTTGTACAGATTGGTAATTTGAATCTTTTACAAACAGAAAACCTCACTTTCAAGTACCAAATCTGAAGCTGTACAGTAACATGGTACCACATCTGATTGGTTATGAAAAGGCCGCCAGAGCTAACTCTTGCAATATATGTAGCCATCAACCACTAAATTTTGTAATCAATTCTATTGAAGACTACGTTAGAGTAAGACGCCTCTTTCATGTCTTAAAATTTTATTTGTTTAATCAATAATCATAAATATTTAGTCCTTGTAAAACAGAAAGAGATAAATAAGCAATAAAGATAGCTAATAAATTGTGTGTGGGTTTCTATAACTTAAGTTGTAGTGAGCTGGATCACAAATCAGGCGTACCTGGTTCAAACTCAACGGCAGGAAATTTGAAAGCAAATTCGTGTCCGTGGATTTTTACAAACAGTAAATATAGACCTCGTCGTTCAGAATGTAATAGCAAACTAGTGAAGTATAAGTGGTGCCTAGTAAATCAACTACTCGTTTATTGCGGTTGATGGCTAAATCCTCGTTTACTGTGGTTGATGGCTAAGTCCTCGTTTACTGTCGTTGATGGCTAAGTCCTCGTTTACTGCCGTTGATGGCTAAGTCCTCGTTTACTGCCGTTGATGGCTAAGTCCTCGTTTACTGCCGTTGAGGGCTAAGTCCTCGTTTACTGCGTTGATGGCTAAGTCCTCGTTTACTGTGTGATGGCTAAGTCCTCGTTTACTGCGGTTGATGGCTAAGTCCTCGTTTACTGTCGTTGATGGCTAAGTCCTCGTTTACTGCCGTTGATGGCTAAGTCCTCGTTTACTGTGGTTGATGGCTAAGTCCTCGTTTACTGCGGTTGATGGCTAAGTCCTCGTTTACTGTGGTTGATGGCTAAGTCCTCGTTTACTGCCGTTGATGGCTAAGTCCTCGTTTACTGTGGTTGATGGCTAAGTCTTCGTTTACTGCCGTTGATGGCTAAGTCCTCGTTTACTGCGGTTGATGGCTAATCCTCGTTTATGCCGTTGATGGCTAAGTCCTCGTTTACTGCCGTTGATGGCTAAGTCCTCGTTTACTGCCGTTGATGGCTAAGTCCTCGTTTACTGCCGTTGATGGCTAAGTCCTCGTTTACTGTCGGTGATGGCTAAGTCCTCGTTTACTACCGTTGATGGCTAAGTCCTCGTTTACTGCCGTTGATGACTAAATCCTCGTTTACTGCGGTTGATGGCTAAGTCCTCGTTTACTGCCGTTGATGACTAAATCCTCGTTTACTACCGTTGATGGCTAAGTCCTCGTTTACTACCGTTGATGACTAAATCCTCGTTTACTACCGTTGATGGCTAAGTCCTCGTTTACTACCGTTGATGGCTAAGTCCTCGTTTACTGTCGTTGATGGCTAAGTCCTCGTTTACTGTGGTTGATGGCTAAATCCTCGTTTACTGCCGTTGATGGCTAAGTCCTCGTTTACTGTCGTTGATGGCTAAATCCTCGTTTACTGCCGTTGATGGCTAAGTCCTCGTTTACTACCGTTGATGGCTAAGTCCTCGTTTACTGTCGTTGATGGCTAAGTCCTCGTTTACTACCGTTGATGGCTAAGTCCTCGTTTACTACCGTTGATGGCTAAGTCCTCGTTTACTACCGTTGATGGCTAAGTCCTCGTTTACTACCGTTGATGGCTAAGTCCTCGTTTACTACCGTTGATGGCTAAGTCCTCGTTTACTGTCGTTGATGGCTAAGTCCTCGTTTACTGCCGTTGATGGCTAAGTCCTCGTTTACTGCCGTTGATGGCTAAGTCCTCGTTTACTACCGTTGATGGCTAAGTCCTCGTTTACTACCGTTGATGGCTAAGTCCTGTAAAGGATATGCCACTATTTTCATTTATTCAATAAATGGTGTAAGTATAAAGGCTTTAAAATCTAGTTTGACTCTATGGTATTTACTGTCGTTAATCTCCATTTATCCGATCTATCAATATATTTGCAGAGATAAAACTAGCATAAGGCTGGTAATCCTCATTAAAATTCATATGACTCTCTAGCCTGTGAATTGCAATATCAGATTCTCTTCCCTGAAATCATTATCTTGTAGTGGTGATGAGACTGCATGCTCTAATGATACAGTACGTATGATGGGAAGTACCTTGTTCTGAGGGTCAGTCGTCGGCAGGTCGCTGATGAGGCCAGACTGAATATGGCTTCCTCGTTATCTATGCGGAGGTTGGTTTGGGACTAACAATCAATATAATATAACTATATATATGTGTTATATATATGAATCGTTGCGTACGCCTTACAGAACTACTTCAACAACAGTAAACACCCAGTGGTTACCAGGGCCCAAATTTGGGGTGTAAAGTAACCACCTTTACTGCACCTGCCACGCATGTCGTAAGAGCGAATAAGGAGGTTTGACTGAAATCGGATGACGTGTCCTAAACGTGTAGAATTTATGCATTTATGGCCTACCAAACCAATGTGCAACGTATCATGTTCTTGGCAAAGATCAATATCCTAAGGTGATTAAAATTGGTCACTAAAGAATGGACGCAAAGAGAAGAACAATAACAGTAAACGACTCGTCGATTTTCTGACAGGATTATACGTTCAGTAGTTTGCTGATTTCTGAACGGTGAGGTATTTTGACATCATCATCAAGGTGCGTATCCTTTATGGACGTTGCTCTCTTGCATCAATCTGAAATTCACTCTGTCTCTTGTCAGTTCACCCACTTCGTCGATGGTCATGTTCATGGTTTCTTTATATCTTGTAGCCTCTTCTTACTGCCGTTGCTCTGCGTCCTGGGACCCTCCTTCATATTGATTTCCAGGCCATCGTGACGCTTGATGTGACCAAAGTATGTATTCTCGTATAGTATGTTGTTTATCAGCCAATTCTCTTTAACATTTAGTTCTTTCAGGACATGAGTGTTCTTTGTTATTTCTGTCCATGGTATTCGTAGGATCTTTCTGTAGCATTTGTACAGTTGTAAAATCCACGGAAACAAATTTGCTTCAAACTGCCTGCCGCAGATTTGAACCAAGTACGCTTGGGTTGAGATCCATCGCTTAAGCTACAGACACCGTAGTACACACAAATAGTACTCTCTTTTTCTCTCTCTCTCTCTTTATATATATATATATATATATATATATATATATATGCGTGTTTACAGTGTGATATGTTATGACATAAGTCAGCTCTAACAGCCCCATTCCCCATGACTGATTTATTGATTGATAGTACCATTATCATTCACTTCATTTCCTATAATATTTACCTGAGCTCGCCGGCTTGTTATCGGGGTCACGGTGTCTTACTAGACTTCTTTTCGTGTGTGTTTCAAGCTGATAATCGCTTCTCGCTTGTGACTAAGATCAAAGTGTAAGTACCTACTTGATAGCGACCAGAGGTAGGAGTCTTCATTAAATGCCATGGCACAATAAAACCACTTTAAACAAACTCGAGCGCTCTCATTAGAAAGATTAATGATCTCAGAATTGTAAAATGTTTTCCCGTTCACTGTGCTAAGGTCCATCGTTTGACACTTCCGGGTAGGGTCAAATAAAATTTTACAAATATCTCCAACTTATCTTGGACTTATCTTCTAATGTATGTTTCCTACCTATCTCCACTTGTTTACACTTTATATAACTGCTCGTGTTTGTTTCCTACCTATCTCCACTTGTTTACAATTTATATAGCTGCTCGTGTTTGTTTGCTACCTATCTCACTTGTTTACAATTTATATAGTGCTCGTATTTGTTTCCTACCTATCTCCACTTGTTTACAATTTATATAGCTGCTCGTGTTGTTTCTACCTATCCCTTGTTTACACTTTATATAGCTGCTTGTGTTTGTTTCCTACCTATCTCCACTTGTTTACAATTTATATAGCTGCTCGTGTTTGTTTCTACCTATCTCACTTGTTTACTATAGCTGCTCGTGTTTGTTTCTACCTATCTCCACTTGTTTACTATAGCTCTAGTGTATGTTTCCTACCTATCTCCACTTGTTTACTATAGCTCCTAGTGTATGTTTCCTACCTATCTCCACTTGTTTACTATAGCTCCTAGTGTATGTTTCCTACCTATCTCCACTTGTTTACTATAGCTCCTAGTGTATGTTTCCTACCTATCTCCACTTGTTTACTATAGCTGCTCGTGTATGTTTCCTACCTATGTCCACTTGTTTACTCTATATAGCTGCTTATGTTTGTTTCTACTTATCTCCACTTGTTTACTCCTTATATAGCTCTCGTGTTTGTCCTGGCAGAACTTTACCAACAACAATCCTTCAGATTTCTCTATCTGTAGGCCAGATATCCCGATTCTGCAGCCGTCATGCTCTCTTCACCAGTTGCATCCTGAATCTATCTGTGGTCAAAGTCGTATAGGGACATCGTCCCTAGGAGAACGAACCAGTAAACGCTGGTTGAAATCGGACACATCGCCGAAGGATAAGCACCAGAGCTCCAAATGGTGCTGAAGATGTGAGCGTAAAAACCGTTCTTGGCAAGGCTGTTTGATATATCACAAAAAAATGATCAAAATGGCCAGAAAGAACGATCGTCGAAGAAGAAGAATCTATCTTCTCCGTGGTCTTTCTCTTCTTTTCTTTGCCGGTATGCCTCCTTCCATGATGGTCTTCCATCCTTCGTGTCTCTTTATATGTTCAAAACAATTAAATTTTCTCGCTCTTATTTGTAGCATCATCCAGTTTTCTTTGATTCTGAGGTTCTTTCTGATAGTTATATTTGTTCTATTTTCTGTCCATGATATACGGAGAACTCTTCTGTAACATTTATATTCAAAAACCCATATATGTTTCTCCACTGCCTTGTTAAATGTCAATGCTTCACACCCATGTTGTCAATGGAATTGCATGCTCTAGTATTCTGATCTTTGTTTTCAAAGTTTCAATCCATAAGAGCATGTACAACCCGTTACGATTTCTTATTTATCTGTTCTTGTTTATGTCTGTCTAGTTGTTCATCACTCTTGTACGCCACCAACACCTCTGTCAACCCTGTCTTCTCTCTCTCTCTCTCTATCTATCTATCTATCTATCTTCTATCTATCTATCTATCTATCTATCTATCTATCTATCCTATCTATCTATCTATCTTTCTCTCTATCTTGTTATCTCTCTTACATGTGCATGAATCAGCCCAATTTAGCGTGACCTAGATTTGATGGAACAACAAAATGTCTTTCTAACCTTAGCCGATCACATTGTGAATAAAGTCATGCATGGATAGATACGAGATACAACTCTTGAATAATGTAGTCATTTCCCAGCTTCGTCCTCTCTACCTCTCTTGCTCTTTCCATCTTCATTGTTTTTCTCTTACAGCTTCTTCTTTTTTCTTCGAACGCTCCATATCGACCACTGTTTTTGGTTTTCCGATCAGAAGCACGAGCTTTCAGCTCTTCGTTCGGTGTCATGAACATCGTAACCTTTCGGTTCGTGCCACGAACACCGTATATCTGGGAATCTGTGGCTTTTCTGCCATCCCGCGATTGAACCGCACACACAGAGGATAGTCACCCGTAGTCCAACGCCTACGACACGCTGACAGACGGGTATATCGACCATTTTAACCACTCTTGTGATTTGTATGCGATTGTACATTGTGCCAGTTATGACCTACAAGTAGGCCAGCCGATTTCCGAGGCTTTTATTTACTAAGGTAGTTTCCCTAGCACCTACCTCAGTCGCCTGTTGACATACCTTGTAGGTTGCAGTGTTACTATTCCTTGCTCCCTTGCAAGCCCAGGTAACACACAAGCGTCTCTTACTGAACATTGCGATGCGCTTCCATACAACTTTCTATTTAAAAATAGGACCTAAAACAACGAATGATTAATGTCGATAGGACCATTATCATTTGCACTTCGTTGAATAACCATATGTGCTCTATCTCTTCACCTGCAGATCTCGCGGCAGTGCATGAACTCCGCAGACCGGGATGCTTCCATTGTAATTTTGAATATAATGCAAATTATGTAGACAATTTTTAATAAGAATTTTCCAGGAAAATCAGCATAGAGGTTTGGGCATCTGTCGTTTCTTATGGAAAATTTGACTATCCCGCAGGCCCTCTTGACTCTGCCGTGGTTGAAAATGTAATGTATGTATAGAATTACTTGTCATGTCAATCCTTTGCTAACTGCTATCTTGGTATACATCCTCATCTCCTCCTTCTTCTTTGTGTTCATTCTTTACGACCAATTTTAATCACTCTTTGGAACAAGAACTGTATACGTTGCACATTGTTTGTAGGCCTAAAAGCATAGACTTCTACGCTTAGGACACATGCATCGATTCATCAAACCTCATTAATCGCCTTTACGACATACGTGGCAGGTAACAGTGGTTTTATTCTTCCCACCCCAAATTTAGGCTCCAGTAACCACTAGCGACATCACCCATAAAACCAATGTTTCCTTTAACCTATTGCTAGTTTGTTTTAATCTTGGAGCTAGATGACAAAATTGTTGAGAAAAAATATTGATCTTTTAATAATTCATCAAATCAAGATCTTACTTTAGTCCTAGTTTTAAGGGCAATTAATTAAGGCATTGTCCTACAATTCGAGAACCACAACATTGGGGACAACAAAAATTGATCACGAATCGAGACTTTTCTTGATCAATTGTTTATTTCATGCATGATTTATATGCATGCTTACTAATGTGATAAATATCAAATCATGCCCAGCTGTGCAACACAACGTGATGTATTTTTCCTGAATGACATCAGCAATGCTTAGTTACATATGGTATTCCTGCCAGTGGTATGAGCTAGGTCACAACCCAAGAGTACCTGGTTCAAATTCCGCGGCAGGCAGTTTGGAAGCAAATTAGTTTCTAGGGATTTTACGAAAGGTAAAAATAGGACCTCACCGTTCAGAAAACAATGGCAAACTACTGAACGTATAAAGGGTGCCTAGAAAATCAACGACTAGTTTATTGTGGTTGATGGCTACTGATAAAGGATATGCCACGATTTTCATTATCATAGTATGGATGTGGGGTTAAAAATATATATATATACAGACTCTATGATGAAGAAATGACAGTTCTACAATTACAATTTCAGAGCAAAAAAGAAAAGCAATTTGGTTCATTTCTATGGGTTCGTGAGAAGGGTTATTGATTTTGCTTAATCTGCATTTATCTGCTTTTCTCATTTGTATTATTAAGTTGAATATCGTTCGTATGTTGCTGGGGCTTGCAAGGGGAGCGAAGAATAGTAACACTGCAACCTACAAGGCATGTCGTAAGAGGCGACTGGGTAGAGCCTATTAAGTTACCTAGCAAATAAAACCATAGGCGCATAACTGGCTTACAACGTACAATCGCTCTTGGCTCAGATCACATGACAAATCACAAGAGTGGTTAACATGTGATCGATGTGGAGCGATTGAAGAAGAAGAAGAGGAATATAATACACGTTATACTAGTCTTCCACAACTACAGAACACGTGCATGTTCTACAAATTGGCATTGGCTGCTCGAGAACTGAAACTGTAAGTCCTGTTTGAAAGAAGAAGATGAAAATCAGACCTAGTCTCATAAAGCTAGACAAGAATTCTCAACACACTCATCTATTCATAATACCCTTTATTCCCCAACTACAGAATCATCAGATTCTACAGTGTTTGTAAGTCTCACAACACTTTATATGTAAACATCTGTCACTACGCTCCGTCATGCAATCGCTTAAACCAAGGCATATGCGGGTTATCGGTAAAAGACATCCATGCCAAGAATACTAATAATGTTAGGGCACGAGAATCAAACGTTGCATGTCGTGGATGGCCCAGGCTGAGATAACAATTGGCCAGGTGACCACGGCTGCGACCCTACCAAAATGGGAAGAATGGATCCCAACAGATGGTAGCATGACCAACTATCTCAACGTTATGTACTCTTGTAGAGAATGTAGAGATTGGGGCAACATGAAGGCTGATCTCGCAGTTAAGCAGCTGGTAGAAGATAACGCAAGGGATGATGATGTTGTTGTATATACCGATGGGTCGGTTCAACGTGGTGAAAGTCCGGCTGGAGTTTCTTGGCTAATGCGCTGGTAGAGTTGTTGCAGGCGAAGTGGGCGTACAGGACAACTACTTCTGTATGAGGATGGAGGTTGAGGCCGTTCTGCTGCCCTCCTTGGCTCTCTTGGACTTCATCTACTGGGCCGTTAGTTGTATCGACTCTCAGTCGATACTTACAGATCCAGAGGGCAGGTTTCGGTATGAGTGGATGTCGTCTATAGAAGTTTCTAACCTCCAGCGGTTACGTGGATATACCGTCCTGTGCATGCGGATGTTTCGGTAATGAGAGAGCGGACAGACTTGCTTCAACAGCATCGATTGTTGGGGAGTTAAAGATGGATAAGGGGATGTACTTCGTCTCTACGCGATGTCTTTGGATGAGGACACTAAAATAGATGTTGAATCGATCATGATTTAAGCGTTTGGAGTTACCGCTGTACAGAGTAGAACTGGATGCCTGAGGACAGAGTGAGAGGTGTGTTTAATCAGCAGCCACGGAACCATCAGTATGCATACTCTTCGATATCTGTTGGGGAGACTGAGCACCTATGGGTCTGCCAGGAGTGCAGTGATGTCAGCTTATACAATAACCAATGTGGAACATAAATGTGAAAAACAAAGTACTGACGTCATCAAAACATGTTTCCGTAGTCAGTTGGGTGAATATCAGTGAATGACTGTTGTATGCTGTTATAACCTTTTCCTCAAACATAACAGGTGTTTTCAACAAAAGCAAGAATATTTGACAATATGAAGAAACGTTACAGACATATCTTGAAGCCCGTGGTGGATATTTCCAACATCTCTATAATGCTATTCCATTTGTTCTTTCTAGTTTACCAAGAACAACAGTAGACCATAGCAGAAGCTATTATGACTAATTTCACTACTTTGTTTTTGCACATTTTTTGGTAACGTCATGTATTTCATTTTTCGACCTACATATAAAGTGTTGTGAGACTTTACACGTAATCACAAAGTACTGTAGTTTTACAAATTACAAAAACATTGATAAAATAAAGCAACGTTTGACCAACAAGGCTTGCAAACGAACAACAGGAGTGACAAATTTAAAAAACACATGGACGACTACATACAAACGTTTCTAATGAAAATCTGGGAATAAAAACGAATTACGAAATAAATGTAACACAAAAACACACATAAAAACTAGAAATAGAAAAGAAGAGAAACAATGACAAATCTAGTAAATATATAACTTGAATACCTGCAACATATACCCATATAGATTACAAGACATGGGAAGAGAAAGTAATAAGAAGCATAGGAATGTAATACGTTGAGCCCACGTGGTCGCAAGGTACCATACAACGAAATCAACCATTTCTCCAGAGCAAATCCGCAGCGATCATCCGAGGAACATGATCGGATGGCTTTGACCTGGACATCGTGAGCTCCTAAATGGCCAGTATCATTGAAATGGGTGACTACGGGGGTCACAGAGCATTGACGTATGTCGCGCAAGTGTTGGGCGAATCGGTCACTGAGCCTCTTGCCTGTCTCGCCGATATAAGCCTTGTTACACCGCTTACAGATAATGGCATAGATAAGATTACGGGACTCGCATGTGAAACCATCGTCAATAACAAACGTGACTAAAGGAAAAGATACAGTACGCGTCTGTATCACTTAAGCACACGTGTTGCAACGCCGACGGCCACACTGGACAGTGCCAAAATGAGTCTGGATATTGGACAAGGCGACTGTGTAATAACATATCCTTAAGACTTCTGTCCCGTCTCTAAGCCACCATAGGATAGTTAGGAAAGACAGAACGGGTCTCAGGATCTGACTTAAGGATAGACAGATGACGGAATAAAACATTTTTCACCAGTGAACTATGGGAGTTAAAAGTTAAGATAAGTTTTACTCTGTCAGAGTTAGTAGTCCTATGCTGACTGGTAAGGGCCTGCTGGGAAGTGATTTTCTGAACTCGATGCATAGCCGATACAAGCACCCTCTCCGGGTATAGGCGCCTGCGGAAGAAATCAAGCATGTCGCGAGCTCTCTCAAGAAAATCATCATTCTCGCTGCAAAGTTTAATTACCAATTCTTTGAGCAGATCAGTGGGGTTACCATGGGCACTAAAATGGGACCTAGTTATGCTTGTCTGTTCATGGTTATCTTGAACACCTAGTATGGACTACATATGATGGCCCCCTTCCGTCTGTCTATCACAGATACATTGATGACTGTATCGGCATTACTGATATGCCTGAAGCCGATTTGTTCTGCTTCATAAATTTCATTAATGTTTTCAACCCATCTATTTGTTTTACTTCTCACATCTCCACTACTTGTGCCAACTTCCTTGACATTACTATCACCATACGCCTATCCACTATCACTACATCAGTATATTACAAGCCTACTGGTGCACATAGTTTTCTCCTTTATACTTCTTCCCATTCCCGGGCTTGTCGTGACTCTTTGCCATTCTCGCAGCTCTTGCGCCTTCGTCGCCTTTGTAGCGAGAATGATGATTTTCTTGAGAGAGCTCGCGAGATGCTTGATTTCTTCCGCAGGCGCCTATACCCGGAGAGGGTGCTTGTATCGGCTATGCATCGAGTTCAGAAAATCACTCCCCAGCAGGCCCTTACCAGCCAGCATAGGACTACTAACTCTGACAGAGTAAAACGTATCTTAACTTTTCACCCCCATAGTTCACTGGTGAAAAAAGTTTTATTCCATCATCTGTCTATCCTTAAGTCAGATCCTGAGATCCGTTCTGTCTTCCCCAACTATCCTTTGGTGGCTTACAGACGGGACAGAAGTTTTAAGGATATATTGGTACATAGTCGTCTTAAGTTCAATATCCAGACTCATTTTGGCACTGTCCAGTGTGGCCGTCGGCGTTGCAACACGTGTGCTTATGTGATACAGACGCGTACTGTATCTTTCCTTTAGCCACGTTTGTTATTGACGATAGTTTCACATGCGAGTCCCGTAATCCTATCTATGCCATTATCTGTAAGCGGTGTAACAAGGCTTATATCGGCGAGACAGGCAAGAGGCGCAGTGACCGATTCGTCCAACACTTGCGCGACATACGCCAATGCTCTGTGACCCCTGTAGCCACCCATTTCAATGATACTGGCCATTGAGGAGCTCACGATGTCCAGGTCACAGCCATCCGATTATGTTCCTCGGATGATCGCAGTCGATTTACTCTGGAGAATCGGTTGATTTCGTTGTATGGTACCTTGCGACCACGTGGACTCAACGTATTACATTCCTATGCTTCTTATTACTTTCTCTTCCCATGTCTTGTAATCTATATGGGTATATGTTGCAGGTATTCAAGTTATATATTTACTAGATTTGTCATTGTTTCTCTTCTTTTCTATTTCTAGTTTTTATGTGTGTTTTTGTGTTACATTTATTTCGTAATTCGTTTTTATTCCCAGATTTTCATTAGAAACGTTTGTATGTAGTCGTCCATGTGTTTTTTAAATTTGTCACTCCTGTTGTTCGTTTGTTGATAAAGGCCTTGTTGTCAAACGTTCTATATTTTGTCTTTGTTTTGTAATTTGTAAACTACAGTACTTGTGATTACGTCTTTGCCAATCAAATAGTTTTTGCAGTCTCATATATTTGGTGAATAGTTTTACTGTAGTCTCATCTATTTTGTAAATAGTTTTACTGCAGTCTCATATATTTGGTGAATAGTTTTACTGCAGTCTCATCTATTTTGTAAATAGTTTTACTGCAGTCTCATCTATTTGGTGAATAGTTTTACTGCAGTCTCATCTATTTTGTAAATAGTTTTACTGCAGTCTCATATATTTGGTGAATAGTTTTACTGCAGTCTCATCTATTTTGTAAATAGTTTTACTGATCTCATATATTTGTGAATAGTTTTACTGTAGTCTCATCTATTTGGTAAATAGTTTTACTGCAGTCTCATATATTTGGTAAATGTTTTCTCGTCTATTCTATTTTGTAAATGTTTTCTGGTTCATTATTTTGTAATAGTTTTATTCAGTCTTTCATTGAAATAGTTTTACTGCAGTCTCATTATTTGGTAATATTTTACTGCAGTCTCTATTTTGTAAAGTTTTGGTCCAAATTTGTAATATTTTGTCTTTTTTTGTAATTTTACTCAGCTACTTTGTGTTACGTCTTCTATTTAAATAGTTTTACTGCAGTCTCATTATTTTGTGAATAGTTTTACTGAGTCTTATCTATTTTGTGAATGTGAGACTTTACAAACACCCTGTAGAATTTGGCATTGGCTGCTCAAAGAGTGTTCCAGCCCTGGTTGGAAGAAGAAGACGACGAAGAAATCGTTGAATGTGTGGATTTTTTTAATGTGGTAAAATTCTAATGAGTAGTTAGACTGACCACTATTGAGATTACAAAACTGTCGGTCGTTACAGATTAGTCCACAAGCACGACTTCAAGTAAGTAAAATAATATAATGTAGACGGTCTAAAAGTCTAGAGTCTAAAGATGAAGGATTGGCATAATTGCACCGGGTGTTGCCCTGTATGGCTCGGTCCCTTTCTGGAGAAATGGCACGCCATCTGCAGAAAGCATTGCACAAAGCACAAACTCCGTAGCTCTGACAACAATCTTAGGAGTCTATGAAAAAATACACTCGTGAACAGAACGTCGCGTTCCGAATGCGAACCCACGACTTTCGGAACCCGAGGCGAGGGCTTAACCACTTAGCCACAGAGACCCCGTCAGTAACCACTTAGCCACAGAGACCCCGTCAGTAACCACTTAGCCACAGAGACCCCGTCAGTAACCACTTAGACACAGAGACCCCCTGAAGGTTTAAACCATGATACCAATCAGAATATAATATTGTTGCATACATCAACGAAACGAAACATTGTATCATTTTATACATAGCAAGTTATAGAGACTCACGAGGAACTCCAACTGACATGCAGCTTCTTAGAGACAAACCATATCATGGTTTCCATAGGTTCCCAAAGTGGGCTGTACCACCTCCAGTGGGGTTGAAACCTTCTTGTGGGAGGGGGCGATAGTGGGTTCAGAAGCAATTGGAGGACTAACGCGATCGGTGGCTCCTTATAGAAGAAATTAATAATATATATTTTAAAATAAATTATTTTCGGGATTTTGCGATTGAATAACTGTATTCAAGATGAAGCACATATTGATCACTACTTTTTCAATAATTTAACGGCATAAGCAGTAATGTAGTATTAGTTGCTATTTACGTGGAAAATATCCGATGGTATTTCTCACAGACTCACTGTCAGCTATACAAACCCTAGAGGCTAAATCCGCTGACAGCACAGTACAAAAGCTAAAAAGAGAACTTGCTCAGCTTTCAGAAAAGGTAGAGATTCACTTGCAGTGGATTCCATCTCACTGTGGCATTGCAGGCAATGAGAGTGCTGATGTCTTAGCTAAGGAGGCAGTGTCAAATGGCAAATTTACAAACCCCTGTCTTTTCAAGAGGTCAAAACCCTCATACAAAGAAAATATGCAGTAGACTGGAAGACAAACACTGGATATGATCATGGAAAAGACTCCCCCAAAGACCTAAGCAGAACAGACCAGGTCGTTATATTTCGACTGCGCACTGGACACTGCAGACTCAACAAACACTTATATCTACTAGGAATAAGTCAAACAGCTCTCTGCCAGTGTTAGCAGGCGGAATAGACACCAGAGCATGTCCTGCAAGACTATCTTCTCCTGTGTGAGCTGAGAATCAACATGTGGCCACACCCAGTCGACCTGAAAACTAAGCTTTGGGGAAACCTGACAGACCTGAAGCTGACTGCCCATTTTGTGGTCCACAGTAAATTAAGCGCATGACCAGAGATCGCTGAAGAAGAAGAACGCGGAAACGGTTATAATGGGGAGAGGTTGAGGAGGGAGGGGCGTTACAAAATTTATGTTTTGCAAAGTGGGCGGTGGCCAGAAAACGTTTGGAAACCTATGGTTGAGTATACGAAACATATCGCAAAGAAGAGCATGAAGTATCATGACGACAGCGGATTTAACAGATATGTGACTTATTTACACCATTTCTGCAGAGAGAGGGACTTGAGCCATATGTGACTTATTTACACCATTTCTGCAGAGAGGGACTGAGCCATATGTGACTTATTTACACCATTTCTGCAGAGAGGGACTGAGCCATATGGGGAAACCCGGTGCAATGAAGTCAATCCTTTGTCTTTAGCCTGCTCTCCCCCAATACCCCCTTTTTTTTCCTGTCTTGTTTACAAGCTCAAAATCCCAGATTCAAACAAAACCCCAAAAAGAAAGGAGATGTAATTTTTCTGTACAAAATCATTAACCCTAAAGCGAAAAGGTTAAGATCTTGGTGGCTACAACAACACCACAAATCACTCGGAATAGTAACTCTTCTCAAGACAAATTTGCCTCAGAACAGTTTTCTAGTTTTCGACAAGATAGGATACGCCCTTTCTGGGTCAACTGACCCGGCGCTATGAGACAGAATGTAGGCCAAGTGGTAATTTTATCTATCGCAGGGATTCTCAACATATTCAAATCGTAGTCACCGTCTCAGGCGCATGCGTATATATAAAAAGTGATGGTATCATTTCCTGAAACCATTAGGGTCTCTGTGGCATAGAGGTAAGGTGCTCCTCTCTCGTGCCAAAGGTAAAAGGTTCGCTCTCTCGTGGAGCCATCTGGATATTTTTCAAGAGATCCCTGATCTCAGTGTAGGTGAGATCGAGTTCCTAGTCCTATCGGAGACGGATGATTTTATTTTTTTTTCGATCCAGAAGCACTTGAGCTTTTCAGCTCTTCTGCTAGGTGCCATGGACATCGTAACCGTTCGATTCGGTGCCACGAACACCGTAAATCTGGGGAATCTGTGGCTTTTTCTGCCATCCCGCGGAGTTGAACCCGCACACACAGAGGGATACAGAGACGAATGATAAAACGTAGGTCCCGTGTTCAATTTAAGAACGTAGACCCTTGACCCCAAAAACCTTGACCCCTTGACCATTGGTAGTTTAGAATCGAGAAGAGCAGGCTGGAAAGCAGCTGCACATGGCAAAATTCATTACAAAAGATTATAAATAAAATTCCTACAAAAATATCTTCACCATCTTCAAACTTACATTGGGGATGTAACTACCCACTCCGGTGCTACGGAGTTCGTGCAGTGCCAGCTGAGATCTTCTTCGTGTAAGAAAGAGATCGAGGCATACATGGTTACTCACTGCAGTGTAATGATGATAATCCTATCAATAAATCAAACCAAAAATCATATACAGTTTGCTGTCATATACAGTTTGCTGTCATATACAGTTTGCTGTCATATACAGTTTGCTGTCATATACAGTTTGCTGTCATATACAGTTTGCTGTCATATACAGTTTGCTGTCATATACAGTTTGCTGTCATATACAGTTTGCTGTCATATACAGTTTGCTGTCATATACAGTTTGCTGTCATATACAGTTTGCTGTCATATACAGTTTGCAGTCATATACAGTTTGCTGTCATATACAGTTTGATAATTAAATACGTGGTTGTGGTTTTCTAGACATACATTCAATAAATACATAAGTATATATAATCGACAGTTGTGGTCAAGTCAAGATATCTACTGCGATATATGGAGAAGGGATCTGGATTCATTGATTTGATTGATTGATAGGGCTATCATCATTGTACTTCATCATGTAAACATGTGTAATCCGATCTCTTTCGTACAGGGAGATCTCAAACCCCGTAGCATCTGCTAGGGTTCCCGATGTAATTTTGAAGATGATTAAAATAATTTGTAGGAATGTTATTTTAATCTTTATAAGGAATTTTCCCTGCTCATCGGCTTTCCAGCCTGCTCTTCTCGATTTTGAACTGCCAATGGTTCTTTTACATGCTCAACACGGGACTTGAAGTTTTAAGGTCCGTCTCCGATATGACTAGGAACTCGATCTCACCTACTCTGAGATCAGGGTTGTCTGAAAAAAATATCCCTATTGCTCCACAAGAGAGCGAACCGCATACATTTGAAGCGAGAAATGAGTATATAACCACAGAACTGCAACATAAAGAGAAAATGTAAAGTAAAAATGTACCCAAGGAGTGAAGAATCACAAGTTATGTGTGTCTAAAACGCGATCAGATAATATGTGATTCAATCGAAGTAGTATAAAAGTCGCCAGTGGTTACGCCCAATATATAAAATTTGGATTCTCGAAAGGATTTAAATCTATTTTCATGTTTGTTGGCCTACAGCTCTGATATAACCAATAAGGTCGCCTTAGGTTGAAAGGGCGTGCTTCGCTAAAGAGCTTAATCCTACTAAACAAACAACAAACTGGCCCAAATTTGGGGTTTAAAGAATATAACCACTGTTACCTGCCACGCATGTCGTAAGAGGCAACTAAGGAGGTTTGGTTGAAATCGGATGCATGTGTCCGCTAGGGAATGCTAACCCGAAACAAATGCTTGCAGAAAACGGATGCACCAGGCCGTAAGGCGCATAACATGTTGCAACGACCCCTCACAATAAGGAATGGGATAACGGATTCTACGGTCGCCAATCTGCCTCTTAGATTTAGCCACGCAGTAAGAATGTCAGACCTACCATCACGAGGGTGGCTAAAACTTACTGCGGTAAGAGGTCGGCACAAACGGGGAAGTAGAAATCATAGGAATTATATCCTACAGAATTGCCCCCAGTATGCAGACTTGAGAAGAAAGAGGTGGCCCACTTACACTAGCGTCCAAGACAAACTATATTGCGTGGCTGATAATCTGAGGCAGACGGCTGCCTTTATTAGTGAATCCGAAATCCCAATCTAGTGAGAACGCAGAAGAAGAAGAAGAAGTATAAAAGTTAGTCAAACCGTGACCTCCGATAATATAAGGCCAAAGGGCTCAGGTAAAACATATATTAAATAAGACCACAACAGTTGCGTAATATTCGCATTCCAGTATTGTTGTATAAATGCAAATTCATGTTAAAAACAACATAACATGATATATCAAGGTTATACTATGTTACAAGTTCAGCTGAAAGATAATGAGTATTAGTTTTATTATTAACATTTGTTCATCAATAAATAACAATGGACTCATATAATTGAGTAACATTGCAAAAATGTTTACAGTGTTCTATTAAACTCATACAAAAACTAGCCCCCACTGAACAGGAATTTTCGATTTCCTGTCTGGGCTTCTATTGCCGGGGGCCATGGTCTAATGCATCCGCCATTCTTGATGGGACACGCGGAATGTTGTGGGTTTCATTCTGTTAGTTTATTATATCATTCATTCCGCACCTGTGCACCTATTAGATTAGAACTGTTCAACGTGGTACTTGCACCTATTAGAGTTGAACTGTTCAACGAGGTGCCGTGCACCTATTAGAGCAGAGCTGTTCAACGAGGTGCCTGTGTCCTACATTCATGTAGTTCTATTTGGCACTGCTTGCTCTAACGTGTCCTATCTCAAGAAAAAACTATTTGTCAGGTTGTTTTTGTAGCATTTCCAGGAACACGATCTTCCTGCTTTTGCAGTCTTGTTTTATTTTCTAACCATCCTTCTGCCCTCTAACATCACACTTCTAACACGATCTTCCTACTTGTGCAGTCCTGTTTTATTTTATACACCTTCCTCTAACATCACATTCTAACACGATCTTCCTCTTTGCAGTCTGTTTTATTAACCATCCTTCTGCTAACATCCTTCTAACACGATCTTCCTACTTGTGCAGCCCTGTTTTTATCCACCCTGTTTCTAACATCACACTTCTAACACATCTTCCTACTTACAGTCTTGTTTATTATAACCACTTCTGCCCTCTAACATCACACTTCTAACACGATCTTCCTACTTGTGCAGTCTTGTTTTATTTTCTAACCATCCTTCTGCTCTCTAACATCACACTTCTAACACGATCTTCCTACTTGTGCAGTCCTGTTTTATTTTATAACCATCCTTCTGCCCTCTAACATCACACTTTTGTTTTTTTCACTGGAGAAAACGTCGGAATCTCAGCTATATTAACAGTACTATTGTTATTATTATTATTATTAGCAGTAGTAGTAGTAATAGTAGTAATAATAGTAGTAGTATTAGTAGTAGTAGTAGTAATAGTAGTAGTAGTAATAGTAGTAATAGTAGTAATAGTAGTAGTATTAGTAGTAGTAGTAGTAATAGTAGTAGTAGTAGTAATAATAGTAGTAGTAGTAGTATTATAGTAGTAGTAGTAGTAGTAGTAGTAATAGTAGTAATAGTAGTAGTAGTAGTAGTAGTAGTATTGCAATCATCACATAGCGCCCGCGCCTCCACAACCACCAGGCCGTTGCATATTTTGAATATCTTGGCTCTTTAATTAACAACAATAGAGAATGTTACGAATACAACATGAGAATTAACATCGACAAAACAGAAGTAATGACATTCGCCAGAGAGGAAAACACTACCAACATCTCCATCGATAATCATCTACTAAATCAAGTAAAAGATTTCACATACCTGGGAGCATTTTTTCAGCAAATGGAAGAATAACTAATGAAATTCAACACAGATGCAACAAAGCAAATCAAATGATAGGGCAAATGGCGCCAATTTTAAGATGCAAACACGTCACCATGAACACAAAAAGAGCAATATTCAACACAATCTTTCTCCCACATTATGTTACCAGTGCCAAACCTGGACGCTGACAACAAACGATAGAAGAAAACTAGTCACAACAGAGATGAAGTGTCTACGCAGAATGCTGGGTGTAACAAGAAGAGACCGGTTGAGAAATGAAGACATCAGGAAAAAGTGGGTACAACATCAGTACTAGACTTCATCAAGAAACAACAAATTAAATGGTTCGGTCACGTAAGCAGATTACCATCAGACAGTGCACCCCAAAGAGCAATGCTGCTCCGATACAATGGGTACAAAGCAAAAGGCCGGCCACGCAAAAGATGGACCTCAGAGATAACAGAGGCGACGAAAGAGACTATCTACGAAGCGCATACTAGGGCCCGTTTTAGAAATCTCTTCCTGACCTGACGCTGTGAGGCATACAGGATTCGAGAAAGAAGAAGAAAGAAGAAGAGAATGTGCGAAAGAAGTTGGAAGAAGACTGGTCATGGCTTTTCAGTTGGAGGGGGTGTCAGCAATGAAGAAACTATGGCACGACGCAAGCAAAGAAACAAAAGTAAGACATCCGAGAACATGCATATTCCCTGTGACAACATATGGATGCGAATCGTGGACAATAACACAAACATTAAAGAACAAAATTGAAGTTTTTGAAACAAGGTGTTATAGAAAAGTTCTTAGAACATCCTGGACAGAGAAGAGAAGAAACAAAGACATCCTACAAGACCTGCATATCAAGGAGCATAGGCTTATAAATAACATCATGTCCGGAGAGGAAATATTTTGACCACGTTGAGCGTCACAGTAGTTTGGAGGGGGAGGAAGGATGGTCCGAGTAAAAGCAGGACGACAGACAATGTGTGCAAGACATCAAGAAACCTTAAAGACCTGGTACAAAGCAGGGGACGACCTGAGACGAATGTGGTAGCAAGGACATCAAAGAAACCTTTAACATGACACTGGAAGAGACGGGAGAACGTGGTAGAGACAGCGAGTTTTTCAGACTGGCTGTAGTGTAAGCGACGTTCTGTAAGGGAAATGCTGCTACTTGAAATAGTTAATCTCATCTTGTTCATCTTGTACTCCATCTCATCTTGTTCCTCTTGTACCCCATCTCATCTTATTCATTCATCTATCTTATCCTATTGTACCCCATCTCATCTTATTCCTATTGTACCCCATCTCATCTTGTTCCTCTTATACCCTTGAGGTGTCTGAGTTAAGTGTCGAGTGCGGACGAGTGTCATCTTATGTGTTATAAATATTTAATAAACGCAATATTATTCTTATCTTATCTTCTTATCTTATCTTAACCACATTTGCCGTGAGCGTCGTGGGGAGAGTTAGTTTCCTATCTTGTGCCAGGTGTGTTGCGCTTGACGTTGTCAGTCCATGCTTTCGCAGGGACTCTGAGATGTTATCTATCCATCGTGTTCTTGGCCTGCCTCGTGCTCTGCGCCCTGAGTGTCGATTATTATAGGCACGTGATGGTAGTAAATGCCTATATTATTATTATATTTTAATGTGTGAGTTTCTGAATATCTGCATAGCCAAGTAATATCAGAGAATAAGGACACAAGATTGCATTTACCCCAGACCCGAATATAAGAGACCACTGCTCGACTTGAAGATAAATCATCTTTGTCAGCCTCTAAGTGCATACACTAATTCCTACTTTACGCACCAAGTTAATACACTTCTCAAATCTAAGAGCTTTTTAGCGTTGGATTAAACACTGTCTGCTGAATTCATTTTACGGGTCGTTCGATCTAGCTCGGAATGTTGGACAATGGCCATCTGTATCGATGTTTTTGCACTTCTTACAACGTTTCAAGACGGTGAGGAAAAAAATAATTCGCTACGACCCCTGACTTCAGGGGTCAAGCATCTAGTTTCATTGGAGATAAACGAAAAACGTGGAAGTTCTGTGTGAAAATTATACAAGCTAAAGATAAGTTATCAGTTAAAATGATAAAGAAATAGTAGGCTAGATCAGCGTTTCCCAAACTGGGGTCTGTGAGGTATTCATAGGGAGTCCTCAAGCGCATGAAGAAATATTATGACCTTTGACATTTCAAACAGAAAATACATTTTAAAACATGTTTAAAAACAGTAGTAAACTAGTTCCGCTGCTAAATCAAAGGACTCGGACCAGATCGGAATCTAAATGTCTGACAGGACAAAATGAAAGATCATTTGAAGTTTTCTGCAGGCTGAGAGATTAGAGCCAGCTTGACTGTTGGTGTGGTGTAATAATAACTTCATCGCTAGAAGATTTTACATATAGAAACTTTTCGGGTCTTCAGCAGCAAAATGTATTTAAAAGGAGTCCTCGGTAATGCAAAGTTTGGGAACCGCTGGGCGAGAAAACTAGTTGGATGTTTACCTTAACCCCTTCACCCTTCTGAATCGATTTACTGGTTCGCGGTACTTTCTAAGATGATTCAAAGCCAGTATAATGTCTAAAGTCGAAGGATTGACTTAATTGCACCGGGTTTTACCCCATATGATTCGATCCCTCTCCGCAGAAATGGCCCGCCAGCTGCCGACAATATTAAACAAATCACGAACTCCGTAGCTCCAGCCAAGTCCTACGAGCTTCTGGAAAAAATGCGCTCGTGAACAGAACACCATGGATTCGAACCCACGACCAGACCAAGAGCAGACAGACAGTTAGACAGATAGATAGACAGACAGTTAGACAGATAGATAGACAGATAGATAGACAGATAGATAGACAGACAGTTAGACAGATAGATAGATATACTAAACAAGTGCATGAAGCAAGATGATTGAACACACACACACACACACACATATACCCCCAACTCATTGACAATCTAAGAAATAAACTACACATTCCCATGCTTGTCAAAGCCAACATATATTTGATAATCGCCATGGAGAACTAGTGGGCGACTATGGCGTATCGATAGTGAACTCGATAACAACTCAAGAGCACCTAGTTCAAACACCGCGGCGGGCACCTTGGAAGCAATTATATTCACGTGAATTTTTACGAACGTTAAAAATAGACCTCACCGTTCAGAAAGCAATGGCAAACTACTGAAAGTATAAGTGGTGCCTGGAAAATCAACGACTCGTTTTTACTCGTGTGATACCGGAGCCCGCAAGGGAAACAAAGAATAGCACCACTGTAACCTACAATGCATGTCGTAAGAGGCGCCTAATGTAGGCCCTAGGGATGCTACCTAGTAAATAAAAAGCAGCGCAGAAATCGGATGTGCTAGCCTACTTGTAGGCGCATAACTGGCACAACGTACAATCGCTCTTATGCTCACAAATCACAAAGAGTGGTTGACAAGTGGTCGATATGGAGCGTTCCAAGAAGAAGAAGAAGAAGAAGAAGAAGAAGAAGAAGAACGTCTCGTTTATTTTGTTTAATGGTGACGTCCTATATCGATTTTCATTTTGATTTCATGGAGAACTAAGCACAGAAAATGTTATCTATTAAAAAAAGATTATTTCATCAAGTCCTGATACACATGAGAAAAATTATTGATTGGTAATTGATTGATCAACTCATCAAGACTCAATCTAGAGAGTATCGATTTAGTAAGACCATGAAATAATTCTGCCCTTTACAAACATGACGATTCTATGCTAATGTAATTTACCAGTAGGAACTTTTCTACCTCACTCATTTACTCCAAGACGCTAACTAAGATGTGTTCAAAGAAAGCAGTGTGTTTGATTGATTGATTGATTGATTGATTGATTGATTGATTGGACCATCATCATTGCACTTTGGTGAGTAACCATGTATGCTCCGATCTCTTTCTTACACAAGAATATCTCGGCAGCAGTTCACGAACTCCGTAGCACTAGTGAAGGTCCCAGATGTTCTTCTTCTTCTTTGCGTTCGTTCTTTACTGCCAATTTTAATCACTCTTTGTGATATGTTTGATCTTTGCCAAGAACGTGTATACGTTGCACATTGGTTTGTTAGGCCCTAAACGCATAGACTTCTACATGTTTAGGACATGTGCATCCGATTTCAGCCAAACCTACTTAGTCGCCTCTTACGACATGCGTGGCAGGTAACAGTGGTTCTATTCTTTACACCCCAAATATGGGTCCTGGTAATCACTCGGACCGGTCCCAGATGTAATTTTGAATATGGTGAACATGTCAACTGGGATGTGTTTTTGACTAAGTGGTTAAGCATTTGCCTTGCGACCCAAAGGCCATGGGTTCGAATCTGCACCGCGCCTTTCTGTTCATGGGTACTTTTGTTCTGAGATTCTGTTCATGGGTACTTTTGTTCTGAGATTCTGTTCATGGGTACTTTTGTTCTGAGATTCTGTTCATGGGTACTTTTGTTCTGAGATTCTGTTCATGGGTACTTTGTTCTGAGATTCTGTTCATGGGTACTTTTGTTCTGAGATTCTGTTCATGGGTACTTTTGTTCTGAGATTCTGTTCATGGGTACTTTTGTTCTGAGATTCTGTTCATGGGTACTTTTGTTCTGAGATTCTGTTCATGGGTACTTTTGTTCTGACATTCTGTTCATGGGTACTTTTGTTCTGACATTCTGTTCATGGGTACTTTTGTTCTGAGATTCTGTTCATGGGTACTTTTGTTCTGAGATTCTGTTCATGGGTACTTTTGTTCTGAGATTCTGTTCAAGGGTACTTTTGTTCTGACATTCTGTTCATGGGTACTTTTGTTCTGAGATTCTGTTCATGGGTACTTTTGTTCTGAGATTCTGTTCATGGGTACTTTTGTTCTGAGATTCTGTTCATGGGTACTTTTGTTCTGAGATTCTGTTCATGGGTACTTTTGTTCTGAGATTCTGTTCATGGGTACTTTTGTTCTGAGATTCTGTTCATGGGTACTTTTGTTCTGAGATTCTGTTCATGGGTACTTTTGTTCTGAGATTCTGTTCATGGGTACTTTTGTTCTGAGATTCTGTTCATGGGTACTTTTGTTCTGAGATTCTGTTCATGGGTACTTTTGTTCTGAGATTCTGTTCATGGTACTTTTGTTCTGAGATTCTGTTCATGGTACTTTTGTTCTGACATTCTGTTCATGGGTACTTTTGTTCTGAGATTCTGTTCATGGGTACTTTTGTTCTGAGATTCTGTTCATGGGTACTTTTGTTCTGAGATTCTGTTCATGGGTACTTTTGTTCTGAGATTCTGTTCATGGTACTTTTGTTCTGACATTCTGTTCATGGGTACTTTTGTTCTGACATTCTGTTCATGGGTACTTTTGTTCTGAGATTCTGTTCATGGGTACTTTTGTTCTGAGATTCTGTTCATGGGTACTTTTGTTCTGAGATTCTGTTCATGGGTACTTTTGTTCTGAGATTCTGTTCATGGGTACTTTTGTTCTGAGATTCTGTTCATGTGTACTTTTGTTCTGAGATTCTGTTCATGGGTACTTTTGTTCTGAGATTCTGTTCATGGGTACTTTTGTTCTGAGATTCTGTTCATGGGTACTTTTGTTCTGAGATTCTGTTCATGGGTACTTTTGTTCTGAGATTCTGTTCATGGGTACTTTTGTTCTGAGATTCTGTTCATGGGTACTTTTGTTCTGACATTCTGTTCATGGGTACTTTTGTTCTGAGATTATGTTCATGGGTACTTTTGTTCTGAGATTCTGTTCATGGGTACTTTTGTTCTGAGATTCTGTTCATGGGTACTTGTTCTGAGATTCTGTTCATGTACTTTGTTCTGAGATTCTGTTCATGGTACTTGTTCGAGATTCTGTTCATGGTACTTTGTTCTGAGATTCTGTTCATGTACTTTTGTTCTGAGATTCTGTTCATGGTACTTTTGTTCTGAGATTCTATTCATGGGTACTTTGTTCTGAGATTCTGTTCATGTACTTTGTTCTGAGATTCTGTTCATGGTACTTTGTTCTGAATTCTGTTCATGTGTACTTTGTTCTGAGATTCTGTTCATGTACTTTTGTTCTGAGATTCTGTTCATGGTACTTTTGTTCTGAGATTCTGTTCATGGGTACTTTTGTTCTGATTCTGTTCAGGTACTTTGTTCTGAGATGCCTATAATTGTTGTTGGAACTACGATGTTCGGGCATTGAGCAACACTTTTGACAGCTAGCATGTCATTTCTGCAGGGAGTGACTGAACCATATGAGGTAATCGCCAGTTTTATTCATCAGGCCAAAAGACTGCATAGGTAAACTTCAGATCTACCAAAAGTTGGCATGTCCCTAAAGTCTGTGCCAGAGCAAACCCCTATGAGAGAGGAGACTGAACCAGAAGTATGTATCCAGACAGAAGAAAGGAATACTCGACAAGGATGAGCAGAACAGCATACAACGCAAGACAGTCACTCTCCGTTTACTTGATGAAGAATACCCACATGATCTCTGGGTCTGGGTATACACAGATGGGTCAGCAGAAAATGCAGTGAAGAATGGAGGAGCAGGAGTGTGCATAGAATACCCAAACAACGCTAGAGATGCGATTAAAGTACCAACGGGGAAATTCTGTCACAGTTATGATGCAGAAATTCAGACAAGCAAGATGTCAACTTAGAGACTGTTGAATACCAGACTTGATCCACAACCTGTTGTATTTTTGACGGATGCAAAATCAACACACCAAGCAAAATCCAGGTCCAGTCCGGAAAATTGTCAGGTCTACAGACCCAACTGTGCAAGCAGCGCAGGGTCGTCACGTAGTGAATACCGTCTCACTGTGGAATACCAGAAAATGAAACAGCAGACCGACTGGCCAAAGAAGGTGCTGCATGAGAACAACCGGATGTGCCAGTTACCTACCACCAAAAGAAAAGGATGATTAAATCAATCAGAAAGCCACACATACAAACACAATCCGACTACTAGTAGAAGATTAGAACAAGTTATCATTCTGCGTCTTAGAACAGGATACAATCGACTCTGCAGCCACGTGTATACAAAATTCAACATTGGCAATTCAGTCATCTGTACATGTGGACATGCACATAAGACTGCAGAGCACATACTTCAAGACTACCCGAATATGATACACTGAGGCAAACTCACTGGCCTGACGAAACAACACTCGACAGAAAACTACACAGACCTCTGTGTGAGCTACAAAAGACAGTGAAGTTCATACAAGAGACAACGTTGAATATATAGACAATATTTCAAGCGAACGAAAGGAAGGAAGGAAGGAAGGGGTAAACCCCAGTGCAATGAAGTCAATCCTTTGGCTTTAGACCCTTTATATATTTGTGATGAGGAAGGGAGGTTTAGAACACATTGTGACAACCGGTAAAATCGTGGGTAGACTAGACAGAGGAAGACAGAGAGAGAGAAAATGTTGGATAACCTGACTTCATGGCACGGTTGAGCGTCAACATCTGAGTTGATAGCAAACACAAACGACAGAGATTTGTGGAGATCCATGATCCTCTACGCCAGCCAGCACGGCACCTGATGATGGTGATATATTTGTACTTGAAACTCAGAATCAACCATAACAGGAATGTGACTCTCACTCGATATTGCTAACGTTTCACAAACATACACATATGTCATACATACAAGGTAAAATACCAAACACCCAATCTTTATTTATTACTCTAGTGGCATGACCGATAAAACAATATAATGAAAAAACAACCCAGAAACAATAGAAGAACATTGAAACACAGTAAAAGAATCAATTCAACAAAGATCAAACGCACAAACTCTAGCGGCACGTTGAAAGACCAAGCACAAATGGATGCCGGGAGATATCGCAAATCTAATGAAAAAACATGAAGGAAAACAAGCAGAATAAATCAGATTAGACAGAATCAATAAATAGATAAGATATAAATGTGAAAACAGAAAGAGAATACAAGTTAAGTAAAAAAGAAAAATGCAGACAGATCGAAACAGAACTCAAAGGAGACTCAAAAATCAATATACGCAAACGCAGACCACTTAAATGTCAGACGAAACCCCTGCAAATACTGGATGTTCAAAATCTAAAGAAAGAACTATATCTGAAGTCGGAGATAGAATGCCTGTATGGCGGGAGACACTGATAAAAAAAAGGAAAGCAGGCCTACGCGCAAAAATTAGTCAGAAGCGCCATACCAGACGTCCTGACTGTGCCTTAATTAACAGGGAACGAACACAAGAGGAAGAAGAAGAAGAAGACGATGAAAAGAAAGAGAAGGAACTATCCTGCTGGAAACAGAGAGGAAAATAGAGATGGACAGAATAAACTAATCAATTATACAGTCATAACATGATTCTGCTTCTTCGAAAGTTCCATATCGACTACTTGTTAAACCACTCTTTGTGATTTGTGTGTCATCTGAGCCTAAGAGCGATTGTACGTTGTGTCAGTTATGCGCCTACAAGTAGGCCAGCACATTCGATTTCTGCGATGCTGTTTATTTACTAAGGTAGATCCCCCCTAGGCCCTACCTCAGTCGCCTATTACAGTTTGTGTAAGCAGCATCTTGTTATAAATTTTACAGTTTGTGTAAGCAACATCATGTTATAAGTTTTACAGTTTGTGTAAGCAACATCATGTTATAAGTTTTACAGTTTGTGTAAGCAACATCATGTTATAAGTTTTACAGTTTGTGTAAGCAACATCATGTTATAAGTTTTACAGTTTGTGTAAGCAACATCATGTTATAAATTTTACAGTTTGTGTAAGCAACATCATGTTATAAGTTTTACAGTTTGTGTAAGCAACATCATGTTATAAGTTTTACAGTTTGTGTAAGCAACATCATGTTATAAGTTTTACAGTTTGTGTAAGCAACATCTTGTTATAAATTTTACAGTTTGTGTAAGCAACATCTTGTTATAAATTTTACAGTTTGTGTAAGCAACATCTTGTTATAAGTTTTACAGTTTGTGTAAGCAACATCTTGTTATAAATTTTACAGTTTGTGTAAGCAACATCTTGTTATAAGTTTTACAGTTTGTGTAAGCAACATTTTGTTATATGTTTTACAGTGTAAGCAACATTTTGTTATATGAGTTTTACAGTTTGTATAAGCAACATTTTGTTATATGAGTTTACGGTTCGTGTAAGCAACATTTTGTTATGAGTTATACAAAAATCGCACATGTTACCCTGCCCTACCAAATCCCATTACAGAAGTAAACATTCAACTTTGTCAGCTTCAACTAATAATGGCAACATCTGTTAGTAATTGAAATTGAAACACGACTAGTTGTATATCTAGGAACAATTGTAGCTGTACACGTGGATTATATATATATATATATATACACATAGCATGTTAAAAATAGCAGAGAAGTTGACATATTTAGGTAGAAACTGATTGCACAGGAAATGTTAAAAAAGAAATTATGCTACGAATTGTCAAAGCAACGTCAGCTTTTAAAAGTCTAAATAAAATATGGAGCTGCAAGTTATATAGTATTACAACTAAATTAGGATTTTTAAAATTCAAATGTTGTATCAATCCTAACATATGCCAGCGAGAGTTGGAAAATGACTAAAGATATAGAAAGCAAGTTGAATGCATTTGACAATAGATATCTGCGAAAAATAATGAACATAAAATGGAACGAATTTAGGAGAAGTGAGGAAATCAGAGAAATGTCTGGTCACCCACTATTTGGGGAAGGTGGGGGTGCGAATGGTCTCTGTAGCTAAGTGATTAAGCCGTTTAACATGCGTTCGAATGTCATGGGTTCGAGTCCGGAATGCTCCGTTCAGTTTACGAGCGCATTTTTTCGGAAACACTTGGGACTTTGCACAGACTTTTGTTTTGAGCAATACATTAGGCAACTGCGTGCAATTTTTGCACAGAGAGACGGAATCATATGGGGAAAACCCGGTACAATGACGTCAATGCCTCGTCATTAGACTCTTTCTAAAGCTTTGAAGTATCCTTAGCCTTTCAAGTTTATAATTTGATTGACATTTGCAGCATATGTAGCTATACAGGTGTTAAGTCCATTGAACTGGAAACACAATTTCCAGTCAGCGAACATCACATACACAATAATTACATATAGACATTGTTTCATGTAGTTTTTTATGATTGTTCCATTGATGAGGTATTCCGTGTCTGTGCGGAGGGTTGCTTTGCCCCAGAGTAAACGTTTATTCCCAGACTACAGAACGTCTGGCCAAGATGAGGTATTCCGTGTCTGTGCTGAGGGTTGCTTTGCCCCAGAGTAAACGTTTATTCCCAGACTACAGAACGTCTGACCAATATGAGAAATGCCGTGTCTGTGCTGAGGGTGCTTTGCCCCAGAGTAAACGTTTATTCCCAGACTACAGAACGTCTGACCAAGATGAGGTATGCTGTGTCTGTGCTGAGGGTTGCTTTGCCCCAGAGTAAACGTTTATTCCCAGACTACAGAACGTCTGACCAAGATGAGGTATGCTGTGTCTGTGCTGAGGGTGCTTTGCCCCAGAGTAAACGTTTATTCCCAGACTACAGAACGTCTGACCAAGATGAGGTATGCTGTGTCTGTGCTGAGGGTGCTTTGCCCCAGAGTAAACGTTTATTCCCAGACTACAGAACGTCTGACCAAGATGAGGTAGTCTGTGACTGTGCTGAGGGTTGCTTTGCCCCAGAGTAAACGTTTATTCCCAGACTACAGAACGTCTGACCAAGATGAGGTATGCTGTGTCTGTGCTGAGGGTTGCTTTGCCCCAGAGTAAACGTTTATTCCCAGACTACAGAACGTCTGGCCCAATTGTTTTTGTTGTTTTCCCGATCCAGAAGCACTTGAGCTGAAAGCTCCTCGGCTCGGTGCCATGGACATCGTAACCCTTCGATTCGGTGCCATGAACACTGTAAATCTGGGGAATCTGTGGCTTTTTCTGCCATCCCGCGGAATTGAACTCGCACACACAGAGGGATAGTCACCTGTAGTCCAACGCGCTACAAACACGCTGGGCAGACGGACAACCCAATTGATTAAAGCGCAGCTCCCCTGCGGGAGACCCGTGGTTCAATTCACGGTAAAGCCAAGTATTTTTTTCTGTTGTGGGCATAAATGAAAAATCCTAACATGAACAGCTTCGTGACGACTACACTAGCCATGTGGCCTTTAAATTACTCAGTCTCTTGTCCCACCTGTCCTAGACCGCCCTAACAGGCGGTACAAGCAGTAACCACATGTTTCTTTTAACATCACAGTTTATATATATATATATTACTCTCGTACCCTAATACGTTACATAGGGCAGCAAGTAATTTCTCCATTCCTCTCTGTCCTGGGATTGACTTCGTTAGTAAACGTGTTCTTAAATAATTGCAGAAAGTTGCAGAACAATATCTCCTTAAATCTTCTTCTTCTTTGCGTTCGTTCTTTACGACCAATTTTAATCACTCTTTGTGATATGTTTGATCTTTGCCAAGAACGTGTATACGTTGCACATTGGTTTGTTAGGCCCCTAAACGCATAGACTTCTAAACGTTTAGGACATGTGCATCGGATTTCAACCAAACCTCCTTAGTTGCCTCTTACGACATGCGTGGCAGGTAACAGTGGTTCTATTCTTTACACCCCAAATTTGGACCCGGGTAACCACTCAGGCGTTCTCCTTAAATAAGTCATCATAAAAAATGATTATTTTTTCCCCAGAGACCCCTAGGATTGTTGTCTGAGTTACGGAGTTCATGTAATGCTCTCGGCCGATGGCGTACCATTATTGCGGAAAAGGACCGGGCCACATGGGGTAAAACCCGGTGCAATGAAGTCATTCCTTTGGCTTTATAAGCCCTTTAAACTCATTAAACTTGAGAGCGGGTGGAAGAATGGTTTAACGGGGTAGTGGTTCCTGACAAAAACGTTTCGGGTTCGATCCCTCGGTAATGTCAAATATTTTTTCGTAAACGATTTCTTATATCGTTCTTATATTGTGCCCGCGCGCCCAGCGTGTTTCTAGCGCATTGGACTACGGGTGACAAGTCCTCTGTATGTGCGGGTTCAACTCTGCGGACTGGCAGAAAAGCTACAGGTTCCCCAGATTTACGGTGTTCGTGGTACCGAACCGAAGGGTTACGATGTCCATGACACCGAGCCGAGGAGCTTTCAGCTCAAGTGCTTCTGGATCGAAAAAAAAAATATCGTTCTGTTCACGAGTGCATTTTATCAAGAGATCTTTAGGTTCCATTTTACTTCCATTTGATCTCCCCGCAGCAACCTCACAGCAAATGTCGCGGACTTGCTCATTCTAGGGAAAGGGGTGGTTTGTGCCCGCGCAAACAATTCCGCAGGTAAGGATTCTAGGGAAGGGGTGGTTGAGGGGGTGGTTGGTCAGTTAATTTTTGGCTTCGCAACAATTTCGCGGGAACAGGTGTGTCATCATCATCATCAGGTGCCGTCTCCACATCGAAGGTTGGCTGCAATGAATCTCCAGCATCCTCTGTCTTTCGCCTTGGTGTTGCACACTGCCAGACTGTAACCTGTCCATTTCTTAAAGTTTCCCTCCCACTTATCTCTCGGTCTTCCTCTTGCTCTTCTCCCCTCAACTTTCCCCTCTAGTAAATGTTTTATCACGGTGTCATGCCTTTTTAATGTGCCCAAAATACTTTACTTGTCTGAATTTTATTTCTCTTAATAATTGTTTCTTCATGCCTAGTTTTCCTAAAACTTGTTTATTTGTCTGTTTTTCTGTCCATGAAACTCTGCTTATTCTTCTATATATCCACATCTCAAATGCATCAATTCTGTCTTCTAACTGCTTGTTCATTGTCCATGTTTCCGAGCCATACATTAATATAGGATATATATAGCATTTGATCATTCTAATTTTTAGCCTGTTTGTGATTTGTTTGGATGTCAGTAACTTTCTCATACTATTGAAATTATCCTTGGCCATTCCTATTCTCTTTTTAATTTCTGTTATACATCTGCCATCATCTGTTATCATCTGACCGAGATAGGAGTAGCTTTTACTTGATGTAGTAATTCTCCATGTATTTTTATATTCATTTTAGGTTTTTCCATTTCCTTGTTGATTACCATAGTTTTTGTTTTCTGTATGTTAATGTCTAATCCATATTCCTTGCTAGTTCTGTCCAATTGGTCCACTAATTCTTGTAGATCTTGTTCATTTTCTGCTACCAATACTGTGTCATCTGCATATCTTAAGTTATTTATTATTTTTCCATTGATTTTGAGTCCTGGCATTCCTTCTAGTTGTTTGAAGATTTTCTCTGTGTAGATGTTAAATAGGCTTGGTGACAGTATGCATCCTTGTCTCACTCCTCTCTTTATGTCTATGTATGGAGAGTAGCTATTTTCATATTTTATTATTGCTGTCTGTTCCCAGTATATGTTACTTATTAGTCTGATATCATCCCCATCTAGGCCTATTTCTTGTAGACATATGATTAGCTTTTCATGTTGGACTCAAAAGCTTTGCTATAATCGATGAAACACAAGTAGATACTTTTTGCACTTCTATATACTTGTCAGCGAGTAGTCTTATACAACGTATTGCCTCTCTTGTTCCTCTGTTCTTTCTAAAGCCAAACTGTTCTTCTCCTACTTCTATGTCTATCTTGTTTTTAATTCTTTCATGTATGATCTTGAGTAGTATTTTGTTATGTGGCTCATCAGGCTAATTGTCCTATAGTCTGTGCACTCCTGTGCTTTGGGCTTTTGGGTAGTGGTATGAATACTGATGTCTTCAAGTCTCTTGGTATATATCCTGTGTTATATATATCATTGCACAAATCTGTAATGGTTGAAATACCAAAATCCTCTAAGGAGGTTAACAGGTGTGTATTGGTCAGTTAATTTTGGCGGAACGTAAGTTGGGCCGGTGTGTTATAGTTTTTGTCCGGTGCCTGGTCCTGTTAACAGTTCGCCACGTTGTGTTGTGTGATCATTACAATCATGAATTTCCTTGAACTCTCAGCATTAGTACATGATAAGCAGAGCAGCGTTTGCTTTCTACAGCAGCAAGGCATTCTACACTCGGTGAGACACTTTTCCAACCATCATGTTATGGTGTTATCACTGAGGGATAAACAGGACCGATGGAGGTGCTTTCAATCACAATGTCGCCAGGACATCGCCATTCGCGAAGGCACATGGCTTGAGAACTCGCGACTGCCTTACCGACAGGTTATTCTGTTTGTATACAGCTGATCAAAGAAGTTATCAAGCATCGAGTATTGCGACTCAGAGCTTGGTATGTCACAGACAGCAACCATTGACTGGTCTAATTACCTCCGGGAAGTGTGTACCTACAAACTTCTCCAAAAACTCAGGAGTTAGACAGAGATGTGTGCTCTCCCATCTGCTGTTTATAATATACATGGACAACATAAGTAGAGAAGCAGGAATAGAGGAAGAAAATAATATTTCAGAACTTGTATTTGCAGAGCTTAGTTAACACCAAGGGTGAGGAGTACAGCATGCAATAAGAGACAAAATTAGAAATGAAGAACTCAGAAGACTGGATGTGAAACCAGTCGTGCAATTCATAAAAGAACAACAGATTAAATGACTTAAATGATAACTGACAAGAATGTCCTGGTATCACCTACCACAGAGAGCAACACAGAGAAAGTATAAGTCTATAAAGAGGTAAATGGTGGAAGAAAAGAAGAAGAAGAATTTGAAAGGAAGGAAGTCAGGAGCTAACTATCTTGTTTCAGTACACCTTTTATTCCAAAATCCAATAGCCGCCTCAAGTCATTCGACCGGTTAGTTTTAGTAGGTCGTTCTACATGTAGTAGGTCGTCACCAAATACAAAGACGCCAGCCTATCAAATACAACACTCATACCAAATACAAAGACGCCAGCCTATCAAATACAACACTCATACCAAATACAAAGACGCTAGCCTATCAAATACAACACTCATACCAAATACAAAGACGCCAGCCTATCAAATACAACACTCATACCAAATACAAAGACGCCAGCCTATCAAATACAACACTCATACCAAATACAAAGACGCCAGCCTATCAAATACAACACTCATACCAAATACAAAGACGCTAGCCTATCAAATACAACACTCATACCAAATACAAAGACGCTAGCCTATCAAATACAACACTCATACCAAATACAAAGACGCCAGCCTATCAAATACAACACTCATACCAAATACAAAGACGCTAGCCTATCAAATACAACACTCATACCAAATACAAAGATGCCAGCCTATCAAATACAACACTCATACCAAATACAAAGACGCCAGCCTATCAAATACAACACTCATACCAAATACAAAGACGCCAGCCTATCAAATACAACACTCATACCAAATACAAAGACGCCAGCCTATCAAATACAACACTCATACCAAATACAAAGACGCTAGCCTATCAAATACAACACTCATACCAAATACAAAGACGCCAGCCTATCAAATACAACACTCATACCAAATACAAAGACGCTAGCCTATCAAATACAACACTCATACCAAATACAAAGACGCCAGCCTATCAAATACAACACTCATACCAAATACAAAGACGCCAGCCTATCAAATACAACACTCATACCAAATACAAAGACGCCAGCCTATCAAATACAACACTCATACCAAATACAAGGACGCCAGCCTATCAAATACAACACTCATACCAAATACAAAGACGCTAGCCTATCAAATACAACACTCATACCAAATACAAAGACGCTAGCCTATCAAATACAACACTCATACCAAATACAAAGACGCCAGCCTATCAAATACAACACTCATACCAAATACAAAGACGCCAGCCTATCAAATACAACACTCATACCAAATACAAAGACGCCAGCCTATCAAATACAACACTCATACCAAATACAAAGACGCCAGCCTATCAAATACAACACTCATACCAAATACAAAGACGCTAGCCTATCAAATACAACACTCATACCAAATACAAAGACGCCAGCCTATCAAATACAACACTCATACCAAATACAAAGACGCCAGCCTATCAAATACAACACTCATACCAAATACAAAGACGCCAGCCTATCAAATACAACACTCATACCAAATACAAAGACGCCAGCCTATCAAATACAACACTCATACCAAATACAAAGACGCCAGCCTATCAAATACAACACTCATACCAAATACAAACACGCCATCGTAACCCCAACGCATATCAAATAGAATTACCCAAATCCGGGAACCCCTAGAAATCCTGGCTGCGGGAGATAGAATTGATGGACCGAACAATATGGTAACACCGCTGCATTAAAATCAATGTTTGGCCTTCAAACTACGGATAAGAATTAGTTGTGTGTGGATCGTAATCGCTATAGGTGTGAAGCATGGACATTTAACAAGACAGTGGGAAAACATGTCTTTTTGAATACAAGTTACAGAAGTGTCATCCGTATACCATGGCCATAGTGCTAACCACGCTGCTGTACGCAAGCGAGACATGGACAGTGTATAGCAGACACGCAAGAAAATTAAACCATTTCCACACAAGCTGTCTACGCAGAATACTAAAAATAAACTGGCAGGACAAAATTCCAGACAGCGAAGTCCTCACAAGAGCAAAGATCCCAAGCGTCAACACCCTGTTGCAGAAGGCCCAACTGAGATGGGTCGGTCACGTTGCTCGAATGCCTGATAAACGCATCCCAAAACAGTTGATGTATGGCGAGCTTGAAGGGGGCAGACGTTTAGCTGGTGGACAGAAAAACGCTTTAAAGACACTCTTAAAGTGTTTCTGAAATGCTTCGATATAGACAATACGTGCTGGGAATCCCTTGCGCAAGATCGCCAAATGTGGCACTGTAACAACAAAAGAGGAACCCGAATAGCTGAGAATCATCGTATTGTTGAGTCACCGAGAAAACGAGCAGCGCGAAAAGACAGAGCACACAACACGCACATGTCTAACCTTGATCATGTATGCCCCACCTGTGGTCGGGGATTCTGTTCTAGGATTGGACCCCTACAGTCACCTCCGCACACACTAGAGAGGTGCAACATTACACGTCTGAGATTGTTGTCATCATCGCTTGCGATGGACGGCTATTACAGAGAAGAGAACAAATATCTATCTATCCAGAAAGAAATCAAAAGAAACTGGCTGATGCTACAAATAAGAATGAGAAAATTAAAGTATATTGAACATATAGAGAAACACAAACGGTTGGAGAAGACCAATATGGAAGGAGGTATCCCGGAAAATAGGAGAGGAGGAAGACCACGGATAAGAAGGTTTCAGTGATGTAACTGATGAGTTGAGCATGACTCCTGCAGAGGCAGGATATCTGGCATATGAGAAATTTCGAAAGACTTGCTGTGGTAAAGTTCAACTCATGATAAGCTACTTGATGATGAATCGCTGACTCCAGACGGCATCTCCTTCAAGTGCGAGAATTTTAAAAACATACTTTAAAAAAAAAAAAAATTTTCAATTTAAGTGGAGATAAAGTTATAAATATGGATTCTTCCCACCCATATAACCTTCCCCCCACTTTCCACAAATCCAAACATCTATAATTAACAGGCCGGCATGTAACGGTTCGATGCACCCAGTCATACAGCGACACGGAGTACACCAGAGCCAACTATACACGTATCTAGAGTTGGCTGTGGGTACGGTACACACTTGTTTGTCACAAACCCGCTTCCTAAGAATCTGTTGTAACTGGTTCATTTGTTAGCTTGCTTGGTTTGGGGTAAAACCTAAAGCATCCTTTCAATCCGACTCAGACCTGTCTACAGTGTCATAACACGCTCGGAAGTAGTATTCGAGTCTGCGTTCCTTCGCTGTCACCAATTTCTTAAAAGGTCCACATTTGACTCGCCTGTGTCTGTCACACCGAGACCGTGCTTGCGCCAGATAAGCGGTGTCGCATTCAACATTTACTACCACAGTCATTTTGTCCTATCTCTCCAGCTTAGTTTCCGCGCTGCACGCAGCATAGATACATATTTTCAAAACTAACATTACACTTGTTAGTACACCGGCCTGTTCGATATTGTCAAGCCCATTGTCTAACTGTTAAAAACTATTATGAACACGGAGAAATTATTCTGGGTTGCTTCTCAATTTTAACTGTAGCTTGACATTGCTGATCCCTGACCCGGTTCTGTGATAGCGAGTTATTTAGAATTCAGTTGAAAGAGATGTGTTCGTTTTAATAGTTCAAGCTTTCTGGTGCTAGTTTGTTGAGGCTGAGGATTTTTTCCCTTTTGGTAAGTACTACATAAACTATTTAATTTACTTGTTCTTTATTTATTGTTCATCATCATCATTATTAGTCATCATCGTGTTCAAGGGCACGTACACAAGGGACAGAACAATTTCCTCTCTGTTCGAACTTGTGTTTTTCTCTCCACCTCACATCATAGGCGTCCATACGTGAAGACAAGAGGGGGGCAAGCACCACCCCCTGGAAACAGACTTTTTAATAACACAGTTGTCTGCGAGTGTGGTCTTCTCTATTTACGCGTAATAGACTACCAACTAAAATTTTCAAGTTTCATTTGCCCCTCCTGGGAAAATTTATGTGGACGCCCATACCTCAAATCCAGTCTTACCTAGTCGTATGCCACGTTGTCCTTCATCGTTGTTAGTTGTTCCGTCTCTTACCCCTATGACATCCCAGATCTTCGTGAGCGATATGGACATCATCATCATCTGGTGCCGTCTCCACATCGAAGGTTGGCTGCGATGAATCTCCAGCATCCTGTCTTTCGTCTTGGTGTTGCACTAATGCAGACTGTAACCTGTCCATTTCTTAAAGTTTCCCTCCCACTTATCTCGGTCTTGCTCTTCCCTCAACTTTCCCCTCTAGTAAATATTTTATCATGTGGTGTCATATCTTTTTATGTGCCCAAAATACTTTACTTGTCTGAATTTTATTTCTCTTAATAATTGTTTCTTCATGCCTAGTTTTCCTAAAACTTGTTTATTTGTCTGTTTTTCTGTCCACGAAACTCTGCCTATTCTTCTATATATCCACATCTCAAATGCATCAATTCTGTCTTCTAACTGCTTGTTCATTGTCAATGTTTCTGAGCCACACATTAATATAGGATATATATAGCATTTGATCATTCTCATTTTTAGCCTGTTTGTAATTTGTTTGGATGTCAGTAACTTTCTCATACTATTGAATTTATATTATTGATACTATTGATATGGACAAGGACATATATATTATAGTGTTACATTAGCAAGGAGAAATAATTGAATATGAAAAATAACATTTTATCTGTTACTTTGATAGATTGGTTGACTAATAGAATCATCATTATTGCACTTCGGCGAGTAACCATCATAACCATGTGTGCTCCGATCTCTTTCTTACACACGATCTCCGATGTAGTGTACGAACTCCGTCGCACCGGCGAGGATCCCTGATGTAGCTTTAATGATGGGGAAGATATTTTTGTAGGAATTTTATTTTTAATAATTTCTAATGAAATCTGCGCGTGCAGTTACTTTTCCATGCCACGGTAATTCTCTCTGTAATATACATGTTCTGTCCAACCTAGGTCCTGTGTTCAAATTGAGCACGAAACAAATCACTATTGTCTTTCCCCAGGTGAATAATGGATTTCCTTGTCCACTCTTGTCGTTAAGCGTAGGAGTGGGAGCTTTAATTTGCGTTTCATGGTCATATGAGTCGCCCTTGTGTTATATCTGTGTTTATTTATTGTGTTCTTGATATTGTATATCCATCTTTTTCTTGGTCTTCCCGTATCTTTAAAATACCTGATCTCTTTTTATTATATGCTGTTTTTGTGGTTCGTTCCATTCTCATTAAATGTCCGAAAAACTGCATTTTGTTGTCTTTCAATGTATTCGGTGCATGAAGTTATGCCCACTCTGCTTCTGATGTCCTAGTTTCGTAGTCTATCTTTCCTGGTGACTACCACTGCCTTCCTCAAGCCTGTGGGGAAAAAAAACACCTGACAGTTAAAAATCAATAAGAGTATGCTTCAAAGCTGCTGCCCGAGTTGAATTCATAAAAAAATATTACAATAAAATGTCAACACAAATGTTCACCATCTTCCAAATTGTATCGGGTCCCCTCTCCGACGCAAAGGAGCGGGTGCACTAACCTGTGTAAGAAAGAAATCAGAGCACAAATAGTTATTCACTGAAGTGCAGTGATGATGGTTCAATCAAACAAATCAACTAACGAAATTTTCACATATTGTTGTTATTGAACCTGTAACAGTCGCTTGTCATATTTACTGAAAAATGTTCCTAATCCGGAACATAGTCAAAAAGGCTGCACAGCTCTTTGGTGTAGATCATAAAGCCTAAATATACGGCGAAAGATGATCGTAAAAGAGCAGATCCTAGGGCAAGCTACCCTAGTAAATAACATGCTGGCGAAACTGGATATGCTGGCCTAGTCACCATAGGCGCATAATTGGCTCAACGTATAAAAACAAACGTTTTGTCAAAGATCAATTATATATCACAATAAGAATTATAAAATTGGTAGCCAAGAACAAACGCGAACAACATACTTACTTAAGAGAAGTTAACAGCTGTGTCTGAAACAGGTTTTTTAACGAAATATTTTCAAGTTGATGTTTGAATGTTCACTTGAGAATTACATGAATACTGTTTGCACCTGGTGATATTATGTTAGCCTCGAGAGACAATCACTGTTGCTTTGCCCCCCAGGGGCGGAATTTTTGATGAACTGTTTTGTTTGTTTGTTATATTAAAGCTTTTAGAGCCGGAAAACGCCGCTTTCAACCTAAAAACGACGATTTTGTTGGTTATATCAGATCCTGTCGGCTAACAAACATTGTTTCTTATGTAGGGGGTTTAAGCCGAGACACGCCACTTTCAACCTTTGAACGAGCCTTTTTTGGTAAAATAAGATCGTGTAGACCATAGATTCCCAAATTTGTTAGGCCCACCGCCCACTTTGCACAACATAAACTTTATAACGCCCCCTCCACATTATAACAGTTTGCCAACGCCCCCACACACACACACACATATCTACATGCTCTATTTTCTCTTTGACATAAAATTGATATATATTTCTGCCAAGAGTTCTTTTACATGTTCAACTTTTAACCACGGACCTTCTACTTATCGGCCGTCTCCGATAGGACTAGGAACCCAGGATCTCACTTGCATTGAGATCAAGGATCTCTGGGAAAATATCCGGACTGCTCAAAGCGTTGAACAATACAAAACGAGAAGTTAATTCATCTCTCTCAACCCTGTGACTCGCTTAGGACAGCAACAAATGTACACACTTCTTCTCTATTTTTGGCCGTCCTCTGTATTGTGTTCCAGCTTCATTCATTCAAATTGTAATTCATTTCTTTCAGTTCTTTTCAGAACTTCCTTCCACGTCAAAGTAGCTTCCTTTCGGCTTTCACCACTTCCAGTCATATGAGTCAATGACTCTGGTAGCCCTTCATGTCTGTGAACAAGTAGTGTCTTCCTTGCTGTTTCCGTAACGTTAAGAAGTTGTTTTTTTTTACATGGTATGATTGTTAGCCCCAAGCCAAACCCTCCAACCTGGAGGACCAGGAAGCCATATTTAGACCCCTTCTCAGGGACATGTCCGGCCTCTCCTCAGTGACATGTCCGGCCCCTCCTCAGTGACATGTCCGGCCCCTCCTCAGTGACATGTCCGGCATGGGTGACCCTACCAGGAACATAAACTCCCGTCGTTCTAGCCACAGCCAACTCTATATAACTAGGCCAGACAACTGACCGGGGATTCCCTGACCTAGATCAGAAAAGGGGCTGGAAATTACATATGTTTGATAGAACACTGCAAGCTTTTTGCAATTTTACTCAATTCTGTGAGTCTGGTATTGGGGAAAAATATTCATAATATTGATATTCCTTATTGTTAAACTTAACTTGCTGTATAATATAAACTTGATTTAGCATGTTGTGTTGATTTTAAAATGAATTCGTCTATATACACTAATACTGGAATGCGAGATCACAGGGTGTAGTTGTCTGATTTTCCATAATTCTTACAGAAGTCCAAAGGCCCATAAGTTTATAGTTGGCTCTGTTCTAGTCAACTGTATTATTGGGGAACGCAAGCCTCCCCACCACTACCTCATGGAGAGGAAGTTCATTCATACTTCATACCAGTCTGCTTCTTCGAACGCTCCATATCGACCACTTGTTAAACCACTCTTTATGATTTGTATATGATCTAAGACTAAGCCCGTTGGTACGTTTTTTTCTAGTTATACTCCTACAAGTAGGCCAGCACATCTGATTTCTGCGACGCTTTTAATTTAATATGGTCACCCGTGTGTTGCCAAGGCCCACAAGGTAAGCAAAGAACAGTACCACTGTGACCTAGAAGGCATGTCGTAAGAGACGACTGATGTAGAACCTAGGGAAGCTATCCTAGTAAATAAAAAGAATCGCAGAAATCGGATGTGCTGGCCTACTTATAGGCGCATAACTGGCACAAAGTACAATCGCTCTTAGGCTCAGATCACATGCAAATCAAATAGAGTGGTTAACAAGTGGTTGCTATGGAGCGTTCGAAGAAGATTTACTAATGTTGCTTCCCTATGCCCCTACCTCAGTCGCCACTTACGACATGTCATGTAGGTCGCTCTCTACCTCAGTCGCCACTTACGACATGTCATGTAGGTCGCTCTCTACCTCAGTCGCCACTTACGACATGTCATGTAGGTCGCTCTCTACCTCAGTCGACACTTACGACATGTCATGTAGGTCACAGTGCTGTTATTCTTTACTCCCCCTGCGAGCCCAAACAACACACGGGGTAATTCATACCAATAATAAATATCCCAGAGAACAAGTCACCACAGAAACACATCCCTTTGAAGACATATGCATGTTTTATATAAGTTTAGACATCATATGCATGTTTTATATAAGTTTAGACATCATATGCATGTTTTATATAAGTTTAGACATCATATGCATGTTTTATATAAGTTTAGACATCATATGCATGTTTTATATAAGTTTAGACATCATATGCATGTTTTATATAAGTTTAGACATCATATGCATGTTTTATATAAGTTTAGACATCATATGCATGTTTTATATAAGTTTAGACATCATATGCATGTTTTATATAAGTTTAGACATCATATCAGTAGAACTTATCACGGATACTAACTTCTTCTTTTGTCGTCACACTGCTACCGGGTTATTGCCAAGTGTCGTGGTTTTCTGTTTTTGTCTTGCGCTGTTCTGGTGTCTTGTGTGATTATTTGGCTCTTTGACAGGATTCTGCTACGCCATCTAACCGTCTTTTCCGTGGTCTTCCTCTTGCCTTCTTTCCCGATGTTCTTCTGTAGAAGACTCTGTATACTGTGGAGTTTGGATGCATTCTTATTAAGTGCCCAAACCACTTCATTCTTTGTTTCTCTATGTAATTCAAGCAAGGTTCTGTGCCAACTTTCTTTCTCATGCTGATGTTGACGGATACCAACATTGCTTCATAATTCTACCGCCTATAGAACATATGTGCGGCAAAACCGAATTATAGAACAGACGAAGAAAGAAATAATATATATATATATATTGTTTGGCGATAAGCTCGTAACAATATAGCACTAAGAACAAGCTGCGATAGAAATCCGCCACTGAATTGACATATGTTTTAGTGCGAATGAGGTTATCAACGTTGGTATAGTGAAGTCTGCAAGTGCATTTATCAGTTATCTACTGTAGGCATAGTTTACAAGCGATGTTAAAACATAATTTTAGTAAAGATAAAGTTTCGTGAAATGTTTGCAATTGAAGTCTGTTTGCTGTCCTTGTTTGTACGTGCTTTCAGTGTTTATGCGCGCTGTGTATATCTGACCTAATTATCTTGATGCGTGTGTCCAAAGGCGTAGGATTGACTTCATTGCACCGGGTTGCCCCATATGGCTCAGTGCCTGTCGACAGAGATGGCATGCCATATTGCACATGTGTCTCGGTCCTTATTCTAACCCACAACCTTCAAAACGACAGGCAAACGTCTTAACGTTTGTATTATGGTCCATGATGACCATCCATATGTTGCCACCGGAAAATATATAAACCGTATACACAGTTTGAAGACCAACTCGAAATATAGTGATGTGGTGTAAACTACTTCATCATCTGCATCTCCACGGGCTTCGCACATGTTACTAAAATATTTGATCGATTCCCTCATTTTTTTCCCCCGGTTAATATTAATACTGATAAAGATTAATCCATGAGCAAATATTACACCAGATTTTTACAGACGTGCTTGCTTGCGATCAAGAAATTATATTTTCAGTACAAACTGAGGATTCTAGGTAAAGGTCACATAATCAACCAAACATACTTAGTTAGATATAGATCGTCACAAATCTGCACTGCACGGTTACTAAACTGACCTGTTTCATATGGGGATGTTCTATTACGCAGTTTCTGCTATATCTAACTAAAGATATTCCAAAGATAGGACCGATTTTAAACTATTTCAGTTCGAAATTACGTCACATGTTTACACATTGAATACGTTTCGTGCATGAACCACGTGAAGTTCAATGTCACGTAAGACGCTCCTCATTTATGTCTATCTTTACCAAGTTTCAATTGTGTTGTAATAAATAAATCTGATTCTGCATCTATCAGACTTGGGTGTGCCCAGTGGTTACCGGGGCCCAAATTGGGGTGTAAAGAATAGAACCACTGTTACCTAACTAAATAAAATCTGACCCCCCTGCATTCCATCAGACCCTTGGGGTGTAAAGAATTCGCCTGTCGTAAGAGGCGAATAAGGAGGTTGGTCGTGGGGCTAACTACCTCACACCGTAAAAAACACTAGATGGCTACAGAACGGAGAGCGAACCGAGTAAACTGGCTGAAACCGGACATATCGCCGAAGAATAAGCACCAGAGCTCCAAATGGTGCTGAAAATATGACGTAAAACACACCAATGCTAAAGCTGCATGAATCAGATTTCCACACGAATAGAATTTATGGGAGATCTGGTACATAGGTCTGGGCGTGATCGAGAGAGAGACTTAATCGACTAGTCTCTCTTAAGAAGGACGAAAAGTGAAAACTAGTAGCCGACACACAATCCAACCTCACCTCAAGGTGGTGTTAATCGGGAAACTTTGACAGCGAGGGTAAAGCCTATTAAGGTTCTGCTCGCCTAGAGGGATGAACTCCTATCTCCTGTGACAGGTTTGTGTGTGTGTGTGTGTCCTACTTAGGAAGGCAAACTCGAATAAAAGTCATGAAGAAACCGGATGTCCTTGCCTACTGGTTTGTATGCGCAACGAACTCACGCTCTAGTTGAGAAATCACATACAGACCACAACGAACTCAAGCTCTAGTGGGGAAATCACATACAGACCACAACGAACTCACGCTCTAGTGGGGAAATCACATACAGACCACAACGAACTCAAGCTCTAGTGGGGAAATCACATACAGACCACAACGATTGTTTTAACAAGTGGTTGATGTACAGAGAATAAAGGAGAAAAAGAAACAAGGAAAACATCATGGAATGGCACCTGGAGGTTTAGAACCGTAAATGGGCATAACAATACTGCACATGGCGTCGCAGAAATAAAAAATTCCACATGCTAAAGATATAATTTGATGGAACTGTGGTTTGATGAATTTTGAGGAAAGAAGAAATTAAGAGAAAAAGTCGGTACAACATCAGTACTGAACTTCATCAAGTAACAAGTAATTAAATGATTCGGCCACATATCCATATAACCAATAGACAGTGCGCCTCAATGGATAATTCTACTCATATACAGTGGATACAATGCGGATATACAGTGGATACAATGCGGATATACAGTGGATACAATGCGGATATACAGTGAATACAATGCGAATGTTTGCACACACAAAAGGTGGACCCAAGAAATAAAACAGGCAAGGAATTACACCATGTCCACATTTGACACAAAAGTCCGTTCTAGTTGTAGAAGGCATAAGGCATGTAGTCAGTTCCAGCCCCAGGTGGCAGGTTACACTGTGAGACAAAACAGGATTAGAACATATAAGAAAGAAAAAATATGTACAACGCTACCTATGTTAACGCCGGTCTCTTGTCCGAGCTCGCAAGGGGAGCAAAGAATAGTAAAACTGCGACTTACAAAGCATTTCGTAAGAGTGACTGAGGTAGGGGCATAGGGAAGCTACCATAGTAAATAAAAAACGTCGTAGTAATCGGATGGGTTGGCTTACTTGTAGGCGCATAACTGGCACAACGTACAATCGCTCTTAGATTCGGATCACATACAAATCACAAAGTGTGGTTAACAAGTGGTCGATATGGAACAATCAAAGAAGAAGAAGACCACTCACAAGGTGGACTTCAGAAATAAAAGAGGCAAGGAAAGACACTATGTACGAAGTTGACACAAGAGCCCGTTCTAGAAATATCAGCTAATCTTTACACTGTGAGGCAAAAACAGGATACGCAAACATAAGAAAGAGTAGAATATATATACAACGCTACTTATGATAACTTCCCATAGAAAGAGTAGAATATATATACAACACTACTTATGATAACTTCCCATAGAAAGAGTAAAAAATATATACAACACTACTTATGATAACGTCCCATAGAAAGAGTAAAATATATACAACACTACTTATGATAACTTCCCATAGAAAGAGTAAAATATATACAACACTACTTATGATAACTTCCCATAGAAAGAGTAAAATATATACAACACTACTTATGATAACTTCCCATAGAAAGAGTAAAATATATACAACACTACTTATGATAACTTCCCATAGAAAGAGTAAAATATATACAACACTACTTATGATAACGTCCCATAGAAAGAGTAAAATATATACAACACTACTTATGATAACGTCCCATAGAAAGAGTAAAATATATACAACACTACTTATGATAACTTCCCATAGAAAGAGTAAAATATATACAACACTACTTATGATAACGTCCCATAGAAAGAGTAAAATATATACAACACTACTTATGATAACTTCCCATAGAAAGAGTAAAATATATACAACACTACTTATGATAACTTCCCATAGAAAGAGTAGAATATATATACAACACTACTTATGATAACTTCCCATAGAAAGAGTAAAATATATACAACACTACTTATGATAACTTCCCATAGAAAGAGTAGAATATATACAACACTACTTATGATAACATCCCATAGAAAGAGTAAAATATATACAATGCTACTTATGATAACATCCCATAGAAAGAGTAAAATATATACAATGCTACTTATGATAACTTCCCATAGAAAGAGTAAAATATATACAACACTACTTATGATAACTTCCCATAGAAAGAGTAAAATATATACAACACTACTTATGATAACTTCCCATAGAAAGAGTAAAATATATACAACACTACTTATGATAACTTCCCATAGAAAGAGTAAAATATATACAACACTACTTATGATAACTTCCCATAGAAAGAGTAAAATATATACAACACTACTTATGATAACTTCCCATAGAAAGAGTAAAATATATACAACACTACTTATGATAACTTCCCATAGAAAGAGTAAAATATATACAACACTACTTATGATAACATCCCATAGAAAGAGTAAAATATATACAATGCTACTTATGATAACATCCCATAGAAAGAGTAAAATATATACAATGCTACTTATGATAACTTCCCATAGAAAGAGTAAAATATATACAACACTACTTATGATAACTTCCCATAGAAAGAGTAGAATATATACAACACTACTTATGATAACATCCCATAGAAAGAGTAAAATATATACAATGCTACTTATGATAACATCCCATAGAAAGAGTAAAATATATACAATGCTACTTATGATAACTTCCCATAGAAAGAGTAAAATATATACAACACTACTTATGATAACTTCCCATAGAAAGAGTAAAATATATACAACACTACTTATGATAACGTCCCATAGAAAGAGTAAAATATATACAACACTACTTATGATAACTTCCCATAGAAAGAGTAAAATATATACAACACTACTTATGATAACTTCCCATAGAAAGAGTAGAATATATATACAACACTACTTATGATAACTTCCCATAGAAAGAGTAGAATATATATACAACACTACTTATGATAACTTCCCATAGAAAGAGTAAAATATATACAACGCTACTTATGATAACTTCCCATGTAATAAATAAATACAATTTTCTTTAGTCTTATCAGACCGATAAATCTCTTCTTATCCTGAGGCTTTGAGACAAAACATGATCAGAGAAAGAAGAAGAAGAATACAGTCGGTACAACGAACGATAGCTGAGATCGATTCCAATGTTACCGTCTCTGAGAACACATTATTCAGCATAGCAGAGAACATGGTTACGCAACGTTTCTCAAACTAAGGTCTGCGAGGTACTCACAAGATGTCCCTGCGAGGTACTCACAAGGTGTCCCTGCGAGGTACTCACAAGGTGTCCTAAAGCGTTTGAGGGAATATTATGATCCTTGACATTTCAAACAGAAAAATACATTTTTAAAACATGTATTTTTTAAAAAAAATTTTGATATCCAGAAGCACTTGAGCTTTCAGCTCTTCAGCTCAGTGCCATGGACATTGTAACCCTTCGGTTCGGTGCCACGGACATCGTAACCCTTCGGTTCGGTGCCACGGACATCGTAACCTTTCGGTTCGGTGCCACGAACACCGTGAATCTGGGGAACATGTGGCTTTTCTGCCAGTCCGCGGAATTGAACCCGCACTCACAGAGGGCTAGTCACACGCAGTCCAACGCGCTACGAACACGCTGGGCAGGCGGGCCAATTAAAACATGTATAAAAACGGTGGTAAACTAGTTCTGCTGCGAAATCAAAGGATCCGGAACAAACCGGAGTCTAAATGTCTGACAGGACAAATTGAAAGATCATTTAAAGTTTACCACAGTCTGAGAAATTAGAGCCAGCTTGACTGTTGGTTTGGTGTAATAATAACTCCATCGCTAGAAGATTTTCGTATATAGAAACTGTTGGGGTACGCGGTAATGCAACGTTTGGGAACCGCCGTGGTAATGAACAAGATCGGGAGTAGTACACATCCTTGTTTCACTCCGTTTGAGAGACCAGAAGTGGTTTTGATAACTCGCTACGCTGAACAAATAACGACAGAAGTATCACATATAGCTTACCAAATCGTAAACAGTTTATCGATAGCAGACTTTCTGACCACCAACACGGCTAACGAGTGTGGACACAACAAACAATCACTAGAAACAGTTACATTGCATTTATAACGAGATTATCGACCTTCACTCTCATTCCTCAAATTTTCCTTTATACAATGTTCAAACGAAGTACGTTCATGTTACTTTTAAGTATGTGTAACTACTTTTTACTTTAAAACAAATACTCGATACTCTATTCTCGTTCCTTAGAAACCGTTACGTAGTTATATATAGTTGGATGTTGGCATTTAACCAATTTGTGGTTTGTATGCTTTCTGTCTGTGACTTTGACCTATCACTTGTTGTGTGCTGACTGTCTGTGACTTTGACCTATCACTAGTGCAGATGAGTTTAGTAGCGATACTGGTCTAAATCTCATAAACACAATACTGCCACTAAAATGATTTGCTACTTCACGGATCTCTGTGGCGTAGAGGTTAGGTGCTAGCCTCTCGTTCCAAACGTACTTGGTTTACTCCTTCGAGGATCCATCAGGATATTATTTCCAGAGGTCCCTGATCTCAGTGTAGGTGAAATCGAGTTCCTAGTCCTATCGGAGACTGACGATAAAACGTAGGTCCCGTGTTCACGTTGAGCATTTAAGAAAACCCTTGGCAGTTCAAAATCGAGAAGAGCAGGCTGGGAAGAAACTGCCCGTGCAAAAATCATTAAATAGATTAAATAATAAAATTCCTACAAAATATTTTCACCATCTTAAAAATTACATTGATGACCCTCGCCTGTGCTACTGAGTTCGTGCATTGCAGCTGAGATCTTCCTGTGTAAGAACGAGATCGGAGCACATATGGTTACTCGCCAAAGTGCAATGATGATGGTCCAATCAATCAATCAAAACTAGTTCTTTGTTTTTATTCACAAAATAGATGAGACTGCAGTAAAACTATTTGATTGGCAAAACATGTAATCACAAAGTACTGTAGTTTTACAAATTACAAAAACAATGACAAAATACAGCAACGCTTCGACCAACAAGGCTTTTATCAAGCAAACGAACAGGAGTGACAAATTTAAAAAAACATATATGGATGACTACATACAAACGTTTCTAATGTAGTGACTTGTCGCGACTCTTTGCCATTCTCGCAGCTCTTGCGCCTTCGTCGTCTTTGTAGCGAGGACGATGATTTTCATGAGAGCTCGCGAGATGCTTGATTTCTTCCGCAGGCGCCTATACCCGGAAAAGGTGCTTGTATCGGCTATGCATCGAGTTCAGAAAACCACTCGCCAGCAGACCCTTACCAGCTAGCATAGGATTACTAACTCTAACAGAGTAAAACGTATCTCAACTTTCCACCTCTATAGTTCACTGGTGAAAAATGTTTTATTCCATCATCTGTCTATCCTTAAGTCAGATCCTGAGATCCGTTCTGTCTTCCCCAACTATCCTTTGGTGGCTTACAGACGGGACAGAAGTCTTAAGGATATGTTGGTACACAGTCGCCTTAAGTTCAATATCCAGACTCATTTTGGCACTGTCCAGTGTGGCCGTCGGCGTTGCAACACGTGTGCTTATGTGATACAGACGCGTACTGTATCTTTTCCTTTAGCCACGTTTGTTATTGACAATGGTTTCACATGCGAGTCCCGTAATCTTATCTATGCCATTATCTGTAAGCGGTGTAACAAGGCTTATATCGGCGAGACAGGCAAGATGCTCAGTGACCGATTCGACCAACACTTGCGCGATATACGCCAATGCTCTGTGACCCCTGTTGCCACCCATTTCAATGATACTGGCCATTTAGGAGCTCACGATGTCCAGGTCAAAGCCATCCGATCATGTTCCTCGGATGATCGCAGTCGATTTGCTCTGGAGAATCGGTTGATTTCGCTGTATGGTACCTTGCGACCAAGTGGGCTCAACATATTTCATTCCTATGCTTCTTATTACTTTCTCTTCCCATGCCTTGTAATCTATATGAGCATATGTTGAATGTATTCAAGTTATATATTTACTAGATTTGTCATTGTTTCTCTTCCTTTCTATTTCTAGTTTTTATGTGTGTTACCTTTATTTCGTTATTCGTTTTTATTCCCAGATTTTCATTAGAAACGTTTGTATGTAGTCGTCCATATGTTTTTTAAAATTTGTCACTCCTGTTGTTCGTTTGCTTGATAAAGTCATTGTTGGTCGAAACGTTGCTGTATTTTGTCATTGTTTTTGTAATCTGTAAAACAACAGTACTTTGAGATTACGTGTTTTTTTTCTTTGTTTTTACGTGTTTCGTCATGTGTAGACCGCCAAGACGTTCGCTGAAGAAGAAGAATGAAAACACATTGTTTCGCGAAAGAAACAAAATAAGATAAGCCAAAACATGGTTGGAAAAGAAAGTGACGCGACCAATCGGCCACGTATCTGTTTATGACAGTCATCATTTTTCGGGCATGTGTTGAGGAGAGGAGGTTTAGAACACATTGTGACAACCGGTAAAATCGAGGGTAGACGAGACAGAGGAAGACAGAGACAGAAGGAGGGGAGGTTTAGAACACATTGTGACGTGACAACCGGTAAAATCTAGAGTAGACGAGACAGGAAGACAGAGAGGAGGGGAAGTTTAGAACACATTGTGACGTGACAACCGGTAAAATCTAGGGTAGACGAGACAGAGGAAGACAAAGAGAGAAGGAAGGGAGGTTTAGAACAGATTGTGACAACCGGTAAAATCGAGGGTAGACGAGACAGGGGAAGACAAAGACAGAAAATTTTGGATAGCCTGACTTCATGGCACGGTAGACCGTCAACATCTGAGTTGATAGCAAACACCAACGACAGAGATTTGTGGAGATCCATGATCGCCTACGCCAGCCGGCACGGCACCTGATGACGATGATATGTTTATGAAAACAATACACGTTTTATTTTACATTTTATTTCGTCAATAAAACATAACGAAAATTGCCACGTTGATTAATACCGTTTATAGGAGAACTGGCGAAAATGTCTGCACCGTTCAATATTTGAGAAGGTCTGACTGAACAAATAATTGCTTTTTAGCAGAACGCTAAGTTTGGACACTTTGTTGATTTAAGACTGAGTTGAGGAGATTTAAGAATGAGTTGAGGAGATTTAAGACTGGGTTGAGGAGATTTAAGACTGAGTTGAGGAGATTTAAGACTGGGTTGAGGAGATTTAAGACTGAGTTGAGGAGATTTAAGACTGGGTTGAGGAGATTTAAGACTGGGTTGAGGAGATTTAAGACTGAGTTGAGGAGATTTAAGACTGAGTTGAGGAGATTTAAACGTGAAATAAGAAGTGTAGATTGTACAATTTAGAAGTTTCTGGCTGCTCAAGAGACAGGGCTGAGGGTGTTGTTACGCATTTCTGATCATCGTTAGATTTATTTAGTGGAGAAAATATGTGTTCAAGATTTTTGCGTGTTGATGGTTCATGTGTGTTGGTGGTGCATGTGTGCTAATGGTGCATGTGTGTTGACGATGCATGCATGTATGTTGAGGATAAAGTGTGTTGAACTCCCCGTGTTTTGTGTTAGTGTATTTTTGGCTATCGAACAGCTCTTAAGTCGACCCAGCTTCAAATTGGTACCAAAAAAGAACTGGGTACCGGTAGTAAAGGCGGTCAACGTGACATGTATCCGTCTTGGGCAATTCACAGCCAACTCTAGATAACTAGGCCAGACAACTGGCTGGGGTTCCCTGACCTAGATCAGAAAAGGGGACCGTAAAATATAGATGTTTGATAGAACACTGCAAGCTTTTTGCAATTTTATTCAATTCTGTGAGTCTATGGTTATTTATTGGTGAAAAATATTCATAATATTGATATTCCTTATTCTTAAACTTAACTTGTTGCATAATATAACTTCGAGTTCGGATTTTGTGTTGATTTTAAAATGAATTCGTCTATATACACCAATACTGGAATGCGAGGTCACGTGGTGTAGTTGGGGTCTGATTTCCCATAATTCTTACCTATGTCCGAAGGCCCATAAGTTTATGGCTCTGGGCAGATGGTCAATGAAAATACATGCCTAACACAATATTCTCTAATATACATTATGGTATCTAAAAGTATTCCTTCATACTTACTAGATTCTGGGTATGCCAGAATGGGTGTCCATAAAGTCTAAACCAATGTTTGTAACATAGAAAGTTAGAATATGCAGATAACTGTAACACTTAGTGTTAGCTAGACTTTGTTGTCTAAAGCTTGCTTCCTTGTTAATTATAATGCTCCCATCCGCCACTTGTTAACTGAGTCTATGTGATCTGAGTCTAAAAGTGATTGTACGTTGTGCCAGTTATGCGCCTACAAGTAGGCCAACACATCGAATTTCTGCGATGCTTTTTATTTACTAGGGTAGCTTCCTAGGTCCTACATCAGTCGCTTCTTACAACATGCCTTGTAGGTCGTCGTGGTACTAATCTTTGCTCCCCTTTTGGGCTCCGGCAACACACGGCCACCTAACACGTCAAATTCATTTGTTTGTGTATTTTCTTGGGGAATAAATCCTACTTAAGCCGATTCGAAACCCTATCAACGATCTACTCAAGATTTGAGAACATTGGACTTATCGATTGTCATGTCCTTTATGAATTATATAACAGATTTGTCTTTTAGTGGTTGTTGTGTGACGATTAACCTTACATTTCTGTCACAGTACCATTTCGAAATAATCCTTACGCTTGATACTCATGTCAGATTATGTGTCTCTTGTGGCAATGGGAAAATGTCGGATGAATATTCGTTATAAAAGTTGTCAACAAACGTGAATCAGATAAAGCTTGTATGCAGTGGCGGCTCGTGCTCATATTTGTTGGTGGGGTCAGACACAAATTTTCGGAAAAATCATGGTTTTAGGTTAGGTTATATTTTAATTTATAAAATAATAAATATACGTTACACATTTTTGGTGGGGGTCAAGCCCCACTGACCCTTAATAACGAGCCGCCACTGCGTGTATGGTTTCCACAAGTATCCTTCCCAGATAACCTTTGACTAGACGTTGACATTTATGGACAGGCACGTATTGTCTCCAAAAATAATAATAATCCAAGATGGCGTCTGAAAATGTACACAAATGAGGAAGAATTAATTGATGTTTATTATTAGCATTTGATCTACATAATAATAGATGTCCATCGCAAGGAATGATAATAACAGCATCTGACGCACCTCTGTAGTGTGTGCAAAGGTGACAGCAAAGTCCAATTCTGTAAAACAATCCCCTACCAAAGGTGGGGCATACATGATCAGTGTTGGACATGTGGGTGTGATGTGTTCTGTCTTTTTGCGCCGCTGCAGGACACACAAATACGAAATACTCAACTTAATCCTGAGACATATTTTTAAGTAGGTAAACTGAGAAAATTGAAGAAAAAAAATTACTTTTCTACCAACACTTTGTGATACGCCAGAAGCGGATTGGGTATACCTTCATGCACCGAATATATTGGAAGATAATAAATAGAAAAGTTCGGACATTTAATGAGAATGGAACCAACCACCAATAACAGCATACACTAACAAGAGATCATGTTACAGAGCCAAAGTAAGACAGGAAAAAAATATGGATAGACAATATCAAGACCACACGAAATAAACACGGATATAACACAAGGGCGATTCATCTGGCACTTGAGCTCAAATTAAAGATCCCACCCTACGATTAACGGCAAGAGTGGACAACCAACTCCATCATCCAGCTGGGGAAAGACAATAGATTTAGAAAACAGAACACGAATCACACATGGGCTCGCTAGGTACAAACTGATATGAGATCCAATCACCTCTAGTGAGTTGAGAGTAAATTAAACAGAACACGAATCACACATTGGCTCGCTAGGTACAAACTGATATGAGATCCAATCACCTCTAGTGAGTTGAGAGTAAATTAAACAGAACACGAATCACACATTGGCTCGCTAGGTACAAACTGATATGAGATCCAATCACCTAGTGAGTTGAGAGTAAATTAAACAGAACACGAATCACACATTGGCTCGCTAGGTACAAACTGATATGAGATCCAATCACCTCTAGTGAGTTGAGAGTAAATTAAACAGAACACGAATCACACATTGGCTCGCTAGGTACAAACTGATATGAGATCCAATCACCTCTAGTGAGTTGAGAGTAAATTAAACAGAACACGAATCACACATTGGCTCGCTAGGTACAAACTGATATGAGATCCAATCACCTCTAGTGAGTTGAGAGTAAATTAAACAGAACACGAATCACACATTGGCTCGCTAGGTACAAACTGATATGAGATCCAATCACCTCTAGTGAGTTGAGAGTAAATTAAACAGAACAAAGGAAGCAAACATACCAGGTTCGTTTTCTCGTGAAGCTATCTGGATATTTTCCCAGAGATCCCCGATCTTAGTGTAGGTGAGATCGAGTTCCTATCAATATGGGAACGATTTTTCCTATCGGAGACGGACGATAAAACGTAGGTCCCGTGTTCAATTTGAGCACGTAAAATAACCTTGGCGGTTCAATATCGAGAAGAGCAGGCTGGAAAGCCGCTGTCCGGGCAAAATTCATTATAAAAGATTTAAAATAAAAGTTCCTACCAAAATATCTTCACCATCTTCAAAATAACATCGGGACCCTCGCCGGTGCTACGGAGTTCATGCACTGCAGCTGAGGTCTTCCTGTGTAAGGGAACAGATTGGAGTACGTATGTTTATTCACCGAAGTGCAATGATGATGGTCCAATCAATCAATCAATCAAACAAGAAGTCGCAGGTGGCTATCTGTAGACCATGGCCAACATGATTCATGGAGACAATTGATATTTATGTTTAGATTTTTTAACATGAAAAACTAATCGAAGAAGAATGACAGTGACTGGCGTCCGTTGCTAAATTATGTTTTTCATCGATTACTTATGAATACACTTTCGAGGTTAAAATCCCTCCTCGTCTCCTCGCAGTTTATAGCTAATGTAACCCCATGATGATTAGTATATAGTCAGATTGTAACATGGTACTATGCTGTAGTTGCATGTGTGCTCTAATTTCGCCTTCGCTAACTCACTTCGTTTTCAACAGTCCAGGCTATTTCCTTTTAATTCTGGCTCATATCCCATAGCTTTTCCTTCACCTGTTGGTTGGCTGCAAGAGAATGACTTTGTTTGATTTTCGGTGTTTACATTCTCGTGGCTACAGTTTATAACAACTCTTGACGACATATTTTATGCGAGGTATCAGTACCACCTGCTACCCAATCCTATGGAAAAACATTTTTCCGTCCGCTATGAATTCAAACGTAATCATTGCGCCTTTAGCTGATTTTTGTGGAAAGTCTTGCTTTCCTTAACACCATTGTTCCTTACCATTCATATTAGCCGTACTCCGACTAGTTAATATTTTTCTTCGAACACTTCTTATCGACCACTTGTTAACCACTCTTTGGGACTTCTATGTGATCTGAGCCTAAGAGCGAGTGTACGTTGTGCCAGTTATGTGCCTAAAAGTAGGCCAGCACATCCGATTTCTGCGACGCTTTTTATTTACTAGGGTAGCTTACCTAGACTCCTACCCCAGTCGCCTCTTACGACATACCTTGTAGGTCACAGTGTTACTATTCTTTGCTCCCTTGCGAGTCCCGGCGACACACGGTGGGACTAGTTAATATATGGGTGTATGAACGTGGACATGTATATTACATGCCAAAGGAAAAAGGACGTTGCATATTTAATCTTTCATGTTTCCTTTCTCCTGTCATACTGTATCATACTTGTCTACGTCCATATCGCCCGTTTACTCAGTATAACCACAACCTCACCATGGGCACGCTCAGCAGTAGAAGACTAAGATGGATAAGGCATGTGAGGAGAATGGACAATTGTCACATACCAAAACAAATGTTGTTCTGTGAACTTTCGGATGTGAAGAGGCACCAAGGTAGACCACTGCTCAGATATAAAGATGTCTGCAAGGCCTCCATGAATAACTTTTCTATCGGTCTCAACAAATGGGAAAAACTAGCTGATGGCCGAGTAACGCGGAGAACAATATTACGCAAAGGCGCAGAATCTTTTGTAAAGTGATGTAGGGATGAACTGAAAGACAAGAGAGACAAACGAAAACTCAGAAGTTGTCACAGTAAAACACTTGCCAATTGACCGTCTGTAAAGACGGAAAGGCCATATGTATCATACCGCAGCGGTGCAATAATTTTTTTTCCATATGTGATCTGATTCGGTCTGACCACCTTATATCTATAAGTTCGCATACATTGTCTGACTAGTGAATATGGTAGCGATAGAAATTAACAACAAAGGCCACAGTCGAAATATCAAGACAATAGTTATGGTCATCTCCCAAAAAAATGCATCTTCTTCTTCTTTCTTTTGTCATCACACTTGCTACCGGGTTGTTGCCCAGTGTCGTGGTTTTCTGTTTTTGTCTTGCGCTGTTCTGGTGGCTTTTGTGATTGTTATTTTTGCTCTTTCACAGGATTCTGCTACACCATCTAACCATCTTTTCCGTGGTCTTCCTCTTGCCTTCATCAGATTCCATTAAAATGTATCATCAACATAAATGGAACAAAACTAAAACGAGTTCGCCTCTTCTTCTTCAAACGCTCCATATCGAAAACTTGTTAACTACTCTTTGTGATTTGTATGTGATCCGAGCCTAAGAGCGAGTGTACGTTGTGCCAGCTATGCGCCTATAAGTGGGCCAGCACATCCGATTTCTGTGACGCTTTTTATTTACTAGTGTAGCTTCCTAGGCCCTACCTCAGTCGCCTCTTACGACATGCCTTGTAGTTCGCGGTGTTACTATTCTTTGCTCCCCTTGCGGACCCCGTCAACACATGGACGAGGCGAGTTCACAAATTTCAATATACTCGTATCATACCGCAAACTGACATTTAGGATCTTCCGAAGTATTGACTAAAAGTAGGATCTTCCGAAGTATTGACTAAAAGTAGGATCTTCCGAAGTATTGACTAAAAGTAGGATCTTCCGAAGTATTGACTAAAAGTAGGATCTTCCGAAGTATTGACTAAAAGTAGGATCTTCCGAAGTATTGACTAAAAGTAGGATCTTCCGAAGTATTGACTAAAAGTAGGATCTTCCGAAGTATTGACTAAAAGTAGGATCTTCCGAAGTATTGACTAAAAGTAGGATCTTCCGAAGTATTGACTAAAAGTAGGATCTTCCGAAGTATTGACTAAAAGTCGGATCTTCCGAAGTATTGACTAAAAGTAGGATCTTCCGAAGTATTGACTAAAAGTAGGATCTTCCGAAGTATTGACTAAAAGTAGGATCTTCCGAAGTATTGACTAAAAGTAGGATCTTCCGAAGTATTGACTAAAAGTCGGATCTTCCGAAGTATTGACTAAAAGTAGGATCTTCCGAAGTATTGACTAAAAGTAGGATCTTCCGAAGTATTGACTAAAAGTAGGATCTTCCGAAGTATTGACTAAAAGTCAGATACAAAAGCAACAATCAATTATTGACTATGGGCAAACATTTAAGGAAATTGATGATCGCCTTCTCCAGCCGGTCTGCCAGATAATAATGACTATCTTCATAGTTTATCATCCCTATTCGTCTTTGCGTTCGTTCTTTACGACCAATTTTAATCACTCTTTGTGATATGTTTGATCTTTGCCAAGAACGTGTATACGTTGCACATTGGTTTAGTAGGCCCCTAAACGCATAGACTTCTACACGTTTAGGACATGTGTATCCGATTTCAGCCAAACCTCCTTAGACGGCTCTTACGACATGCGTGGCAGGTAACAGTGGTTCTATTCTTTACACCCCACATTTGGGCGCCGGTAACCACTCGGGCGATCATCCCTATTATATTCACCCGTGTGTTGCCGGGTCCCGCAACGGGAGCAAAGAATAGCAACACTGCGCCCTACAAGGCATATTGTAAGTGGCGACTGAGGTAGGAGCCTAGGGAAGCTACCCTAGTAAATAAAAGTGTCACAGAAATCGGATGTGCTGGCCTACTTGTAGACGCATAACTGACACAACGTATAATCGTTTTTAGGCTCAGATCACATATAGCTCACAAAGAGTGGTTTAACAAGTGGTCGATATGGAGCGTCCGAAGAAGACAGATGCAACAGTTAACCATTAACTACGGACAAACGTTTGAGGAGATTGATGATCGCCTTCTCCAGCCGGTCTGCCACATAATAATGACTATCTTCATAGTTTATTATTCCTTTATTACGCAAGCGCTGCGCACAAATTTGATCGTTTGTGAAACTCAATTTCTAAACAAAGTTTCTACGATGTTTATGATGCCACTAATTATTTCAAATGACAGCGTTGTCATTTATATGTTAAGTGATGAGATCAAGATAAACAGAGGTTTCATTCAAGCCGACTTGATCTGAATAATATTTAAAGAGGAATCGATTAACTTCATTGCACTGAGTTTCTCTATATGACTCAGTCACTCTCCGCAGAAATGACACGCGCAAAGTATTACATAAAGCACGAACTCCTTAGCTTTATCAACAAATCTAATGGATATTTGGAGAAAAAAAATGCGGGAACCGAAAAGCGCGGCCCGATTTCGAGCCATGATCTTCCGCAGCGCAAGACAAACCGTTTTGTCACAGATACAACCGCGAAGTCTTTTTTTTTTTTAAATCAAATTTGTTGTTTTTTCTTTCTTTTCTCCTATCCTGTTTTGTCTCACATCACGTCATGATAAGAAGAGATTTCTCTTCTTCTTCTTTGCGTTCGTTCTTTACCACCAATTTTAATCACTCTTTGTGATATGTTTGATCTTTGTCAAGAACGTGTATGCGTTGCACATTGGTTTGGCAGGCCCCTAAACGCATAGACTTCTACACGTTTAGGACATGTGCATCCGATTTCAGCCAAACCTCCTTAGTTGCCTCTTACGACATGCGTGGCAGGTAACAGTGGTTCTATTCTTTACACCCCAAATTTAGGTCCGGTAACCACTAGAGCAGGCAAGAGATTTCTAGAAGTTTTTGTGTGCACTTTATAAATAGTGTTTTTCACTTTCTCTGTTATTTACGAAGTCAGCCGTTTGCGCTGACATCATTTTGTTTTGTATCTATTGTATCGGAGTAACATTGCTCTGTGATGCGCATTGTCTGTTGGTCATCTGTTGATGTGACCGAACCATTTAATTTGTTGTTTCTTGATGAAGTTCAGTACTGATGTTGTACACACTTTTTGCTGATGTCTTCATTTCTAAACTGGTCTTTTCTTGATGCTCACAGCATTCAACATAAACGCGTGATCTCTGTCGTGACTAGTTTTCTTCTATCGTTTAATGTCAGCGTCCAGGTATGGCACTGATAGCATAATTTTCGGAGAAAGATTGTGTTGTACTCTTTTAGTGTTCATGGTGACATGCTTGTATTTCAAAATTGGTGCCATTTTTCCTATGATTTGCTTTATTGCATCTATGCCAGATTTTGTTTGTTGTGGTGTAATGTAAAATTCCCAAACGTAAAAGAGGCAGACCAACAAACAAATGTAGAATAAAGCTTGACAAAGACATCAAACAAATTGGTCTTAGTTTGAACGGCATGAAGAAGACTGTCAATAACAGGAATAGATGAAGAACTTTAGTTGGCGTCCTATGCTTCCAAAGGAAAGGGCATAATAGTAAAGATCCCTTTTTCATACCATGAGGTATATTGAGGAATACGGTTTTAGACCCGTATTTTTCATTGACCATCGGCACACGATGCGTGAAGTTGTCAGCATCACGCCTTTACTTTCCAGTTCTTTACAGGTGACCACACACACACGAAACTAGTTTGCTAACTAACCACTCTGCCACAGCTGCTCTCAAATGCCTAATATATAATATAATGCAACATATTTCACCCTGCCAACTTGTGCTAGTTTTGCTATGAGTGTTGTAACTGAACGCCACGTTTCAAATGTAAATCAAGCATGGGGAACGCTCTGAAATGTGGTTGAACCAGCTGGTGAACAAAATGGCCGAATGGGAAGTAGTATTATGTTGACATTATGCCATAATCTGACCTGATTTGTCATTAGCTCGACTTATAGACCAGCCATAATTACTATTACTATTCAGCTACCAGCATGCTTTACTTCTGATTTATAACGATGTGGGCCGTTGAATCTCTTTCAAATATTTTAGTTGTAGGTTGTAAACAACATGTTATTGATCGTTGTTGTAGTGAAATGGTTAGAGTGTTGACTTTGTGGTCTATTTATGCATGCATAAAGAGACCCGGATAGTTGGATAATGTGGGTCTCGATCCAATATTTATTTTTGGTCCTTTAGCCTTTGCAGACCGTATGAAATGTTATGCTATGTTATGCGATTGCCGTCATGGCACATTGAGCATTCATATTCGTGCTCTGCCCTCCGCTGCAGAAGCCGTTCTAACGTCTCCAAACTTAACTCCTAATTCTCGCACTCGTTCCAGTGTCTGAGACTCGCCCATATCACATAAATGAGAGCCTACCGCATTGATGACATCGGCTCTGTCCATACTTTTGCCCGCTGGAGATGGCGCATAGTTTGCAAGAAAGTCTGCACGCTCGTTACCCTGCACTTCAGCATGTCCAGGTGTGTACAGCCAAGTCATTTTCTTGAGATGTTATCTCCGAATGCTGTTCACTCATACCACGCTGAGACTTCCAGATTCAATCCTTTGAAGCATGTTCATCGAGTCTGATAAGATAATTGTATGAGTTAAAGACATGAAGAGCTGGAGAAGACCATCATGGAAGAAGGCATACCGGCAAAGTGAAGAAGAGGAAGACCACGGAGAAGATGGATTCAGGATGTAACTGATGGTTTGAACATGACGGCTGCAGAGGCAGGACATCTGGCCTATGAGCGAAATTCAAGAGGACTGTTGTGGTGGCAAAGTTCTGCTCAGGACAAGCTATTTAGTATGGAATGTAGTGCCTGTCGGTACGGTATCAAATTTATAGGCCTAAGTATGCAGGATAAAGAACGGTCAATTAATTTCCCCACTTGTGGAACTTGGTGCGGAAATAAACCGGAGTTATGTTGTGTCCGATTCGATACGCTGAAGTTATACGCATTGCGCTAATCCGTTCCACTCTCGGTCTTGATTATTGAACTGACGTTATTGCGTTCCAGGCAGACACATAGGTGCTCAATCTCCTCTAACATATCTCGAAGGGTATGCATACTGATAGTTACTGTGGCTCGATGATTAAACACACTCCACACTCTGCTCCACAGACATTCAGTTTTACTTGTACAACGAGTAACTCGAAACTGCTTATATCGTTGGATCGATTCAACACATACTTTAGTGTCTTCATCCAACAGGCATCTGTGAAGAGACCAAAGAACATACCCCTTATCCATCTTCAACTCCCCGACAATCAGTGTAGTTGATGCAAACCCACTCTAGGTCTAATCACAATTAATTATGTGTCGTCTCCGCATTGAAGATTCGCTGTAATGGCTCGCCAACATGTCATGCTCCTTGCCCTGACCGCACAATCTGCCAGACTTCCTTTTTCACTTCCTTGTGTCCCCTTCTCGGTTGTATCTCTGTCTTCCACATTCCCTTCCAAGACAGTTATCACTTCCTTGTGTTTCCTTCTCGGTTGTATCTCTGTCTTTCACATTCCCTTCCAAGACAGTTATCACTTCCTTGTGTTCCCTTCTCGGTTGTATCTCTGTCTTCCACATTCCCTTTCAAGACAGTTATCACTTCCCTGTGTTCCCTTTCCAGTTGTATCTCTTGTCTTTCACATTCCCTTCCAAGACAGTTATCACTTCCTTGTGTTTCCTTCTCGGTTGTATCTCTGTCTTCCACATTCCCTTCCAAGACAGTTATCACTTCCTTGTGTTTCCTTCTCGGTTGTATCTCTTGTCTTTCACATTCCCTTCCAAGACAGTTATCACTTCCTTGTGTTCCTTCTCAGTTGTATCTCTTGTCTTTCACATTCCTTCCAAGACAGTTATCACTTCCTTGTGTTTCCTTCTCGGTTGTATCTCTTGTCTTTCACATTCCCTTCCAAGACAGTTATCACTTCCTTGTGTTTCCTTCTCGGTTGTATCTCTGTCTTTCACATTCCCTTCCAAGACAGTTTTCACTTCCTTGTGTTCCTTCCAGTGTTCCCTTCCCAGTTGTATCTCTGTCTTTCACATTCCCTTCCAAGACAGTTTTCACTTCCTTGTGTTCCCTTTCCAGTTATATCTCTGTCTTTCACATTCCCTTCCAAGACAGTTTTCACTTCCTTGTGTTCCCTTCCCAGTTGTCTTTCACATTCCCTTCCAAGACAGTTTTCACTTCCTTGTGTTCCCTTCCCAGTTGTATCTCTGTCTTTCACATTCCCTTCCAAGACAGTTTTCACTTCTTGTGTTCCCTTCAGTTGTCTTTCCATTCCTTCCAAGACAGTTTTCACTTCCTTGTGTTCCCTTCCCAGTTATATCTCTGTCTTTCACATTCCCTTCCAAGACAGTTTTCACTTCCTTGTGTTCCCTTCCAGTTGTCTTTCAATTCCTTCAAGACAGTTTTCACTTCCTTTTGTTCCCTTCCAGTTGTCTTTCACATTCCCTTCCAAGACAGTTTTCACTTCCTTGTGTTCCCTTTCCAGTTATATTCTGTCTTTCCATTCCTTCAAGACAGTTTTCACTTCCTGTGTTCCCTTCCAGTTGTCTTTCAATTCCCTTCCAAGACAGTTTTCACTTCCTTGTGTTCCTTCCAGTTGTATCTCTGTCTTTCACTTCCTTCAAAACAGTTTTCACTTCTTTGTGTTCCTTCCAGTTGTCTTTCACATTCTCTTCCAAGACAGTTTTCACTTCCTTGTGTTCCCTTCCAGTTGTACTCTGTCTTTCAATTCCTTCCAAGACAGTTTTCACTTCTTTTTCCCTTCCAGTTATATCTCTGTCTTTCACATTCCCTTCAAGACAGTTTTCACTTCCTTGTGTTCCCTTCCCAGTTATATCTCTGTCTTTCACATTCCCTTCCAAGACAGTTTTCACTTCCTTGTGTTCCCTTCCCAGTTATATCTCTGTCTTTCACATTCCCTTCCAAGACAGTTTTCACTTCCTTGTGTTCCATTCCCAGTTATATCTCTGTCTTTCACATTCCCTTCCAAGACAGTTATCACTTCCTTGTGTTCCCTTCCCAGTTATATCTCTGTCTTTCACATTCCCTTCCAAGACAGTTTTCACTTCCTTGTGTTCCCTTCCCAGTTATATCTCTGTCTTTCACATTCCCTTCCAAGACAGTTATCACTTCCTTGTGTTCCCTTCCCAGTTATATCTCTGTCTTTCACATTCCCTTCCAAGACAGTTTTCACTTCCTTGTGTTCCCTTCCCAGTTATATCTCTGTCTTTCACATTCCCTTCCAAGACAGTTTTCACTTCCTTGTGTTCCCTTCCCAGTTATATCTCTGTCTTTCACATTCCCTTCCAAGACAGTTTTCACTTCCTTGTGTTCCCTTCCCAGTTATATCTCTGTCTTTCACATTCCCTTCCAAGACAGTTTTCACTTCCTTGTGTTCCCTTTCCAGTTATATCTCTGTCTTTCACATTCCCTTCCAAGACAGTTTTCACTTCCTTGTGTTCCCTTCCCAGTTATATCTCTGTCTTTCACATTCCCTTCCAAGACGGTTTTCAACAAAGTGCCATGTCTCTTGACCCTTTCACTCCGCAATTTTGTTTTACCCTCTAACGCAGTGATATTGCAACGTATACTGAAGTAACCAGTACACTACTACTGGCTTTGCAATATCTTAACAATTACTACGAGCCAGTATACCGGATCAGAAGGGGCGAAAGGGTTAATGTGAGCAAAAATATCTTAAATGTTCCATTTTCTGTCTCACTGAGTAGTTTTATATTCACTTCTCATTGAGTAGTTTTATATTCACTTCTCATTGAGTAGTTTTATATTCACTTCTTACTGAGTAGTTTTATATTCACTTCTTACTGAGTAGTTTTATATTCACTTCTCATTGAGTAGTTTTATATTCACTTCTTACTGAGTAGTTTTATATTCACTTCTCATTGAGTAGTTTTATATTCACTTCTCACTGAGTAGTTTTATATTCACTTCTCATTGAGTAGTTTTATATTCACTTCTTACTGAGTAGTTTTATATTCACTTCTTACTGAGTAGTTTTATATTCACTTCTCATTGAGTAGTTTTATATTCACTTCTACTGAGTAGTTATATTCACTTCTCATTGAGTAGTTATATTCACTTCTTACTGAGTAGTTTTATATTCACTTCTAGATGTTAGGCACATGTACAGAAACCTACAAATCTGAGGTGGTCAGAGCAGTACTGATCAGATCTGGAGAAAACCGAGGAGTGGTCGCGGTGATACTTAATAAATTGACATTTTAGTACAAAGACACGTATGAATTATATCACATGAGCAGGCAAAATGTATAATTAAATCATATAACTAACAAAAATCCAACGTTTCAAATATAAATCTTTATCAAGGAAACATATACACGGTGAATACTAAACAAACTAAAGCACGGATCTAAATAGGGCTTTTTTATTTGTTTTCTTTGAAATCTGGGAACTACCTGAATGACGGGAGAGTCGTTACGGCCTTGGAGTTTGTTGTTTCTTTCTTGGCATAGTTGCTCGCACATTTTTCATCGTGTTTAAACCTGTTGGTTCCTGTTCCGTCGTCCAGAACTGCATATTCAGAAAATGGCAGAAAGCTAGTCGCTGGTAATCTAGCCACTGCCATATGCTGCTGTATTGCTTGTGTGGACTACTGTTTTATGTCGTGACGACCATTTCCGTCGACGTGGTTTGCAATACAAGTGGCGGGTGGCTAGTGTTGACACTCTGATGCCACCTTATGCATTTAATGAGTGTGTGCGCTGCTGGTTTACGTTGTCTACTTTCATTAATTATCATTATTATCCCCTTTACATTATCATTAAGTTACATTAACGTGGCCTCTAATACTAATATTAAAATAATAACTCGGAAATTGAACAATGTAGAGAGTTCAAAAATGGTCGCATTGATCTAGAAATTCCAGCATAAATAAGTTGTGCAAATTTCATGATTATAGAGTTCAGTGTTATGGTGTTTTTTTGTGTGTGAGACAAACATACTCAATGATTTTTTGTTTTATAATTAGGATTAAATCTTCTTTAAAGTGAGTCATGCTCAGGGTAAAGACATAAGAACGCGTCTTCGTCTTGATAGAATATATAAATGTGTGTTGACAAAACAAATAAAAGAAAAATAAGAATGAATTCTTCGTGAAGATTGAAGAATCTAAGCTAATTTGTTTGTTTGTTTAGTAGGAGATTAAAGCCTCTTTAAGCCGAGGCACGTCCCTTCAACCTAAGGCGATCCTTTTATTAGTTATATCAGAGCTGCAATATTATAACACATTTTTCTTCTACGTAGTTCAGCGAACGTCATAGGAATATGTTAGTCCTGTCTGTTAGCCTCGATATTCTTCTTCTACTTCTTCTACTTCTTCAAACACTTTATATCGACCACTTGTTAAACCATTCTTTGTGATTTGTATGTGATCTCTCTCTCTTTCTCGATCACTGCTTAGACTGATGTACCAGATTTCCCCATAAATGTGGAAATCTGATTCATGCAGCCTTAGCATGGGTGTGTTTCGTCACATCTTTAGCGCCATTTGGAGCTCTGGTGCTTATTCTTCGGCTGTCCCCAGCCGACCTGCCAAGGCAGCAGGTTGCTATTTTCTTTGGGGTAGCTACCTTAAACAACCTTCCCTCCCGGGTTGTTAGGCGTCATCTGCCCAGGTTACCTGTCTTTTTTGGACTACTTGGTTTGCCTGCCGTCCAGTTTTGTGTACGATTTGCTCCTGACTAGCATTTTGATTGTCCCCAATAGAACTACAAGGCAGTAGTAGTATGTGATCTGATTCTAAGAGCGATTGTACGCTGTGCCAGTTATGCGCCTACAAGAAGGCCAGCACATCCGATTTCTGCACGCTTCTTATTTATTAGGTAGCTTCCCTAGACCCCTACCTCAGTCGCCTCTTATGACATGCCTTGTAGGTTGCGGTGTTACTATTCTTTGCTCCCCTTGCGAGCCCCGACAACACACGGGTGGTTAGCCTCAATCAATGAGAACCTTTTTGAAAGTGACGGAAGTTTTCAAAACTTAGTCAAATTTATGCAGGGAACTAAGGCTATGACATAGTGTCATTCAATGTTACTGATTTCTGAAACAGATTTTATTGATACATTGAAAAATATATAGATACTCTGTACACTTTAGTCTTTCATACAAAATGTGTCTTAGATTAAACCAACCATTGCAAATCGCATGAGAGTTGAATTTAAATATTAATAGAGCTGTTTACCTCTTGAAATCCTTTTTCATGCGGCTCCTATTAACTGAAGTGAAACGTGTTTTTTGGAGTGCTTTGAAAATAGCAGCAAGGTCATGTATGAAAATTAGTACACGTTCTGTTTTTATCTGTGCTGTATCTGTGCTGTATCTGTGTTGTGTATGCTGTATCTGGGTTGTATCTATGCAGTATCTGTGTTGTGTTGTGTGTACCGTCGTCAAGAGCATAAAAAATGAACTAAAATTCTTAACTAATTTTTTTACTGCTTATCATCATGCGCCGTGCCGGGCTAGCATACGCGATCATGGCTTTCTATAAATGTTTGTCTTTAGTACTTACTATCAGTTCGAATATTGAAACTCTTCTATACCATGAAGCCGGACTGTCCCTAATTCTTTTCTTTCTGTGTTTCTCTGTTTCGTTTTTGGTTGATTTTACCAGTTGTCACAATGTGTTCTAAGCCTCCGTTTCTCATCACATACCTCAAAAATTATGACTGCAGCTTTCTTATATTGATAAGTTTTTCTCTGTGTCTTGATCTCTTTCTGACCTTGTGTTTCCGGGGCTCAAGGAGCAAAGAATAGTACCTCTGCGACCTACAAGGCATGTTGTAAGAGGCCACTGAGGTGGGGGCTTAAGAAAGATATCCTAGTAAATAAAAACCGTCGCAGAGATCGGATGTGCTGGCTTACTTTTAGGCGCATAACTTGCACAACGTACAATCGCTTTTAGACTCAGATCACATACAGATAAGAAAGAGTGGTTTAACAAATGGTCGATATGAGCGTTCCAAGAAGATCTCTTTCAATACATCAATAATAGTCATTTTAGCAGTTTATGGAAATCTTAGCATTCTCCTGCAAAACCACATCTATGTGGTCTATATAATTGTGTCTGTTTATTTATTGTCCATGATTCGCATCCATATATCAGTATTAGCTCTTTTGTTAAATGCTAGCTGTCAGCATGTTATATATGATATCTATATTGTCACACTTAAGTCTGTTATAGGGACGCAATAAATTCACTGCTTCTCAGTGACACTCTTTCATAAATTTGCTATCAGTAAGTGGTTTCCACTGTTCAGAAACGACTCTTTTTTCATTTATAAATGAACAACTCAATGACATAACTCAACATGAAATTATTGTTGACTTTGTTGTGAATATTTTGAAAACCATCTCGCGACAACTCCTTCCTATACACAGCATCTTCGTGTCCCGATTGACGCATACTGATTTCACTGAAGATTTCCATTGCTTGAGTTTGCCTATTTCTACTAATTGTGTCCCAAGTCAGACAGAGATTTTTCAAATCTCTTTCCACGTTTCTTCTCCATATTTCCTTTTGGACGTGTATACCTTTCTTCCCATCCGCTGTCCAACTGAGAACTGTTCTAACCAATGCTGCTGCTGGCATACGGCATACCTGCTTAATCCATCTTCATCTTTTTTTTTTAAATAATGATCTCCAATGATGCACCGTTTTTTTTTCCATTTATAAGTTCTTCATTTGTCATATTATTTGGCTAGAAAATTAGCAGGATTCTTCAACATTTATTGACAAGTCCTTGCTTTCTTCCAATGTTGATACTTTGTGTTTATAAAAGTATATCTTGAATTTTTGTTGTGGGTTTTTGCCCTATATGAATTCGGACGTATTGGTGGTGCCTAATTTAGCACATCTGATTTACTTTTACCTGAAGCCTTGTTTTCCTTATCATGTGTCCCTCGCTTTTCAAGCGAGTCCTATTCTGACTTCAAAGGTCATCATCATCAAGGTGCGTATCCTTTATAGGACGTTGCTCTCTTTGCAGCACATCTGAAATTCACTCTGTCTCTTGCCAGTTCACCCACTTCGTCGATGGTCATATTCATGGTTTCTTTAATAAGGTTGTAGCCATCTTCTTCTTGGTCTGCCTCTGCGTCCTGGACCCTGCCCTCTAGTATTGTTCTTTCCAGGCCATCGTGACGCTTGTGACCAAAGTATGTAATTTTTCTGTATAGTATGTTGTTATAGCCAATTCTCTTTAACATTTAGTTCTTTCAGGACATCAGTGTTCTTTCTTTTTTGTCTCCATGGTATTCGTTGGATCTTTCTGTAGCATTTAGTTTCGAAGGACTGGATTTTCGTTCTTAATTTTTGTGTAATAGTCCATGATTCACAACCATAAGTAGCCACTGGAAAAATGCATGCTCTCAATATTTTTAATTTTAGTATTTTGCTGGTGCTTTGCCACATGTTCTTCATTATGTTTAACTTCTTGATTGCTATTGCCAATCTTCTTGAGATCTCTTTGGAGCAGTCACCGTTATTGTTAATTATTCAGCCCAGATATTCGTAGCTCTCTACACATTGGAGTTCTTCATTGTTTACTTGGATGTTAGGTGAAACTTTTGTTTTGTCAGTTGACATGATTTTTGTTTTTGTGTATTCAAATATAGATGTTGGTCTTCACTATGTTTCTTGGTCGTCATGATTAGGTTTTCCAAACCTTCTTTGCTGGTGGATAATAATACTGAGAATATAGTGAGTGACTTCAAAGGTACTTGTAGTTTATCAGGGTTTCCTGTAGTCTAACCACAGAACGTGTGCACACCTAAAAATGTAGGTCCACGCTCGCCTGGAATGCCTGTTTCCATGACATGTGCTTGTTGCCACTAGCGCAACGTGTTTTCAGCTTTGCTTTTGGTGAACCTTCCACCTCCCTCCCCCTTTCCTTCCCATCCTTCCCGGTCTCTGTGTTGCTTTCATTACTTTTCTCTTACTTTTTTCATCTGGCCATAAAGTTATGTTGGTATGTCAGTCTGACATAAATGTCGCAATAAAATGAAGTGAGTGCAGAACGAGAGGCGCAAATTATACCTTTCGTACAAATTGTTGACCAGATGTCATCCGAGACTACATGCGCATTGCAATTATTTTCTCTTTTTATGGATACATCACCGCGCGTTTTGTGTAAACATTGCCTGTTTTGTTTTACATTCAGCTCTGATACATATATATATATATATAATATCACTTGTTTGAATATTTTATTCAGCTGAAAATGACTGCATTTTTATCAATGGTAACAAGTGTTGTCAATAATATATATACCTTTTTACTATTGTTAAAGAGGCATTTCACGAATAGCTAGCCCCGTTGTTAAGACACTCAAACATCTCACTAACAGCTAAGCAATAGATGATCAACAGCATTTTCATGCATACTCTGTGTTACCACAGCCAAATATGGACAATAAGCAAAGCAGTCACAAAATATAACTACGTGTGAAAGGCAATGCCTACGAAAAGTTACCAACAACACAAGAAAAGACAAATCACCAACATCAGCATCAGAAAGAAAGTTGGGACAGAACCTTATTTGGATTACACTGAGAAACAAAGAACGGAAGTAGGTTCTCTTCGAGTCTCCTACAACAGAATATCAGGAAAGAAGGTGAGAGGAAGACCACGAAAAAGATGGTTGGATGGCATAACATAATCCTGTTAAAAAGCAAAAATAACTAAGACCCAAGCACTAGAGCAGCGCAAGACAAAACAGAAAACCATACACTGTGAAGCAACATGGTAGTAGAGTGACAACAAAATAAAAAGATATGGGCATTTCATAAATAGAGACTGTTTTCGTCTCGATGTTTCTGCTCCACCATTGCTCTGCGCCGGGAAACGCAAAGCTGACTAGATCAGACGACTATCAATGTTGCTAGATCTGCGGTTTTCCCTCCCAATTTGGGCTTTTTAAAAATACTAGTTCGTCATAATACGTTACTATTCGCGGATTTTGTAATTCAGGTTTTTCATTTACCGCTATTTTTGGGCTACTTGTGAAATGCATTTGGGCTGGAAATTCTTGGAATTATAGGATAACTATCATCTCTGCACTCAGTGTATTTCCATATTTTCCTAGCTGCTTTCCACTAGCGTTAGATCACGTGCACAGTAGCTGGGCTCCGAATTTTCCACCGAGAAAGTCTCGAACTTAAACCTCTAGCAAGCAAAGTGATAGTATCCTCCTCAGTTTCAAGACACAGAAGATGGAGCGCCCATTTCGACATCATTTAACATTTTTTTGTGGCTTTACTTCTGACACATTTTATGTCTGGCTGTTGTCATGGAAGGAAAGGGAGGGGGGGTTGGTTGAATTTTTATTCCATTATTCCCTCCTATTTTGTTCATTACTTCTCTTGTTCTGCTTATCATTTGTTCTATTCTATTATTCTATTATTCCCTGCTAATTCTAATAATTCGATATCGTCCGTGTGTTGCTGGGGCTCGCAATGGGAGCAAAGAATTGTAACACTGCACCTACAAGGCATGTCGTAAGAGGCGACTGAGGTAGGGGCCTAGGAAAGATACTCTAGTAAATAAAAAGCATCACGCAATCGTATGTGCTAGCCTACTTGTAGGCGCATAACTAGCACAACGTAAATCGCTCTTAGGCTCAGATCACATACAAATCACAAAGAGTGGTTAACAAGTGGGTGATGTGGAGACGGCCCATGGCAACAGAAGGCCGATTAACTCAGACGGGAAGTCGAAAATTCCTGTTTAATTGTGGCTGATCTTTGTATGTTTGGTAGAACAATGTACGCTTTTTTTTTTACTCAATTCTATGCCTTGCTTGTTATTTCTTAATGAAAAATATTAATAATACTGATATTGATTAGCTTTCAACTTAATTTGTTACGTAATATAACATTGATTTCGCATGTTTTGCTGTTTTTTAAATGAATTAGTCTATATAAAACATCACTCGAATGCCAGGATTAGTTGTGGTCTTATTTTGTAGAAATTTTACTTGAGCTCACCGGTCGTATGTTATCGGAGGCCACAGTCAAAGCTGGCCTCGTACAACGAAATTTCCACGGCACGTTTTCACTAGCTCAATGTGTAATCAACTTCATTATTGTGTCCGAGTCATAGGCGAACGCGTATGTTTACACTAATCCGTCTGACTAATGTGGCTGTTACCTGGACGAACAACCATCATTAGAGACCGTTTGTGCTGGGCTTGGCACGACACTTCGGAACTATGCTTTGTTCTCAAACATAGAATACACCTATGAAATAGTGCGATGCCAGGTAATATGCAGGTATGCATTCTCTCTCTCTCTCTATCTCTCTCTCTCTCTCTCTAATTAATATTTGTTCTGTTTTGTATTGGTATCAAGAGGAGAAAGTCGATACCTTTGTTGACCTAGAAAAGTTGGCCTGTGCACCTGAAGCAAGATGGTCGATAATATCAACCTAGAGGAATGGTTAAGGGTTACTGGAACTGGAGTCACGAAGTTCAAGATTGAGAATTGATTATCAATTTTAGCAGAGTTTTGATGGTCTATGTGGCTAAGTGGAGTGTTTGGCCAAATGGATTAGAGTGTCTGCATGCAGAGACCTGTTCAATCCACGGTAAGGCTAATGAGTATTTTCTGTCGAGGGCATAAGAACATTCTAACCTGAACAGTTTCGGTCACTGCACTGCCATGGACAATTAAATTCACAGGCTTATTCCCTTGTGTCTATACCGCTCAAAAGTGGCATTACAGGCAGGTCGTTTTGCTATTGGACATAGAGCTTTAGCTACAATACAAATCTTTCTTAGCAAATTACAACATAGAGCTGTAGCACATATACATCTTTCTTACCATTACGACATAGAGCTGGCTGCTACAAGTACATACTCTTTCTTGCCATTCGACATAGAGCTGTTAGCTACAAATACAATCTTTCTTTTTTGCTATTACGACATAGATGGAATGATAGACACATGATATCATCTTTCTGTAACCATTACGACATGCATACCATGCCATTTATATGCTGACTGCATGTACGATACTCCTTTCTTGCCACCACTCTCTCTATCTCTTTATCTATCTATCTCTCTAGCACGTGACGCCCCAGGCGATTAGGACAGCAAGAAATGCACACTATTCTTTTCTTTTTTTGGCAGTCCAGCTGATTCATTTCTTTCGGTTCTTGTTCTACCTTTCTCCCCCAGGTCATTTAGGGTCTTCCACATTTTCGTTTACCCATTGGTGCCCATCTCAGTGCAATTTTCGTGACAGAGTTAGTCTACATGCGTATCCCATGTCCGATCCATCCCCAACGTTTCTGTTGGGTGTTGGTACTCATATTATCTTTGTTGACACTGTGCAAGCAGTTCTTGGTTAGTGGTATATGGCCAGAACACACTAAGATCTTTCGCAGACAAGATGGATGGTAGGTGGAGAGCTCATATCTTTCCACTACAACAAAGACAACATTGCTGGTTACATATACTCGTACAATCCTCCTTTCTTGACAGGACATAGAGCTGCTATTTGATATATATATATAATCCTCTTTTCTTGACAACATGCAATAAAGCTGCTATTTTATATATATATATAATCCTCTTTTCTTGACAACATGCAATAAAGCTGCTATTTTATATATATATATAATCCTCTTTTCTTGACATCATGCAATAAAGCTGCTATTTTATATATATATATTAATCCTCTTTTCTTGACAACATGCAATAAAGCTGCTATTCTATGTATATATATAATCCTCTTTTCTTGACATCATGCAATAAAGCTGCTATTTTATATATATATATAATCCTCTTTTCTTGACAACATGCAATAAAGCTGCTATGCTATGTATATATAATCCTCTTTTCTTGACATCATGCAATAAAGCTGCTATTTTATATATATATAAAATATAATCCTCTTTCTTGACAACATGCAATAAGCTGCTATTTTATATATATATATAATCCTCTTTCTTGACAACATGCAATAAAGCTGCTATTTTATATATATATATAATCCTCTTTTCTTGACATCATGACATAAAGCTGATATTTTATATATATATATAATCCTCTTTTCTTGACATCATGACATAAAGCTGATATTTTATATATATATATAATCCTCTTTTCTTGACATCATGACATAAAGCTGATATTTTATATATATATATAATCCTCTTTTCTTGACATCATGACATAAAGCTGATATTTTATATATATATATAATCCTCTTTTCTTGACATCATGACATAAAGCTGATATTTTATATATATATATAATCCTCTTTTCTTGACATCATGACATAAAGCTGATATTTTATGTACAGTTTTTGTGTATGTGTGGTTTTTTTTAAACGTTTACGCTTTAAGTAGAGACGCGCCTGACCGAATGGATTAGAGCGCGGACTCCCATGCGGAGACCAGTTATAATCTACGGTAACACTAATGAGTATTTTTCTGTGGGAGGCATAAAAAAAATCATAACCTAAACATTTGTGCTGCGACTGCACTAGCCATACGACCATTAAGTTTCACAGGCACATCCCCCCACCATCCCTTCCTGCCCTACACCGGCTAAAAGTGGTATTACATGTAGTAACGACAACAAAATTTGACCAGGATGAGGTCAGATTTCAAGTTAATATTTCAGACGTATTCACCCAACGACTTATTTCTTTCTTCAGCACGTAACATGTGATTTGTTCATTGAGACAATTTACACAGGAGGTTCTCCACTTAATAGTTTACATTTTACATCTCCATGGGGCACTTGTAAGTCTTGTTAACTGTGTATGGATGGGGCACTTGTAATTCTTGTTAACTGTGTATGCATGGGGCACTTGTAAGTCTTGTTAACTGTATGGATGGGGCACTTGTAAGTCTTGTTAACTGTATGCATGGGGCACTTGTAAGTCTTGTTAACTGTGTATGGATGGGGCACTTGTAAGTCTTGTTAACTGTGTATGCATGGGGCACTTGTAAGTCTTATTAGCTGTGTATGCATGGGGCACTTGTAAGTCTTGTTAACTGTGTATGGATGGGGCACTTGTAAGTCTTGTTAACTGTGTATGCATGGGGCACTTGTAAGTCTTGTTAGCTGTGTATGCATGGGGCACTTGTAAGTCTTGTTAACTGTGTATGGATGGGGCACTTGTAAGTCTTGTTAACTGTGTATGCATGGGGCACTTGTAAGTTCCTGTTAACTGTGTATAGATTAAAGCAGAAAGATCCTCGAGCAGGCACGGTTGGTATATGATAGAAACTGCATTCCCGCGTGCATTTCTATTTATTGAAGAAGGAGCAGTCTTTTCCACAGTTAATCCACGACGCCTGATTTCATTTGAAACTTCTTCGAACGCTCCGTATCGACCACTTGTTAAACCACTCTTTGTGATTTCTTTGTGATCTAAGTCTAAGAGCGATTGTACGTTGTGCCAGTTATGCGCCTGTACATCCGATTTCTCCTGCGCTTTTTAATTAGGCTTCTCTATGCCCATACCTCAGTCGCCTATTACGACATGCCTTGTAGGTCGTAGTACTACTATTCTTTGTTTTACACACGGGCCCTTGAACCACACGGGCGAATTTGAAACAGGTAATGGGGGAAGAGGGTGAAATCACAACGGTCAACGTATCAAATGCATTCTTAAGGTTACACAACACCGGAAATGACATTAATTGAGTTTAAATTGAAGAAGAAAAAGTCCGTAATAAAAAATCAATATTCTATTCCGCAATGTTTAGTTCCTGCAGCGCATGAATACAACATGCAGCAAGTAGGCCTAACAGTACTAGTTCCAACCTCATTAATAACAGGTAAACTCGGGTACTGTAATTCTATCTTTAGTAACTAGGCTGTTTAATGAAAATAACATAGAAAACATCACGTATGGCTGTTGTCGGTTCTTTCTGTTGTCAGTTATCGTGTCACCTAAAACAATTTATCGACGGAAATACTTCATGTTGAGAGCTATGTCTTTTGTTGAAACCTTGGAAATCTCTGTTTGAACAGTTTGTTTGTTAACTAGATGTGTGAAGTGTATTCAATTACTCTTGATTCATTTGCAACTCTAATCCGTTATGTTGCAACATCTGTGATAATAATGTGTGTTGTTGCAATGGTGTATGAAGTACAATAAAACTTCGTTTAACCGTCACTCGTTTAACCGTCACTCGTTTAACCGTCACTAACCGTCACTCGTTTAACTGTCAGTTTCTGTTATCCGTCATCGTCTTTTTTTTTTGTTTTAATGCGTGAGTATAAACAAACATCTTTCTTCTTCTTCTTCCTCTTCAATGATCCAGCAGCACTTGAGCTCTTGTCCTTCGGCTCAAATGCTATGTAGTGGTATCTGAATGTGTTTGTAATTTGTTCTTTTGTTCCGTATAATGTTTTCCATTTATCTGGTCTTGGAGGAAGGAGGATCTTCCTGACATCATCTAGTGTCACCTGAAGAGGTGATGGTGGACGGTTTCATGATGGTATGCACACAACTGGCACTCCGAGGTGTGTTGTGGTTGAATTCTGTTCAAGACATCTTTAAAATTGTATAAACTCTTGCCTGGACCTATTGAGGAAACTGAAGGAACTGAGACTGTTAGTGTTGACGAAATTGTGTAACTGTTAAAAAGGGTTTAAAAGCCGAAGGATTGACTTCATTGCACCGAGTTTTACCCCATATGGCTCGGACCCTCTCAGCAGAAATTGCACGCCACCTGCCGAGAGTATTGCACAAAGCACGAGCCCCGTAACTACGGCAACAATCATAGGGGTCTCTGAAAAAAATGCACTCGTGAACAGAACGGCGCGGTCCAGATTCGAACCTTCGACTCGCAAGGCAAAGGGCCTTGCCACTCAGCCACAGAGACCCACAGAGACAAATTGCAACTGTGCAACTAAACAGTGAACACATTACGCCAGAAGAAGTAACAGATTGGTTGGAATGTGACAAAATGGATGGAGACTGAAATTTTGAACAATAATGAAATTGTTTCTAGTGTGACCACCATTGAAGAAGAGGAAATTGATGACGATGAAGAATCAGTTCTTAAACAAAAACTTACAACTAGCCACTCAGAAGCAGAAACAATGTTATTAAAGTGCATCGACTGGTTTGCTTAAACAAAAACCTACAACTAGCCACTCAGAAGCAGAAACAATGTTATTAAAGTGCATCGACTGGTTTGCTTAACCTAAAACTTACAACTAGCCACTCAGAAGCAGAAACAATGTTATTAAAGTGCATCGACTGGTTTGCTTAACCTAAAACTTACAACTAGCCACTCAGAAGCAGAAACAATGTTATTAAAGTGCATCAACTGGTTTGCTTAACCTAAAACTTACAACTAGCCACTCAGAAGCAGAAACAATGTTATTAAAGTGCATCGACTGGTTTGTAACCTAAACTTACAACTAGCCACTCAGAAGCAGAAACAATGTTATTAAAGTGCATCGACTGGTTTGCTTAACCTAAAACTTACAACTAGCCACTCAGAAGCAGAAACAATGTTATTAAAGTGCATCGACTGGTTTGCTTAACCTAAAACTTACAACTAGACACTCAGAAGCAGAAACAATGTTATTAAAGTGCATCGACTGGTTTGCTTAACCTAAAACTTACAACTAGACACTCAGAAGCAGAAACAATGTTATTAAAGTGCATCAGCTGGTTTGCTTAACCTAAAACTTACAACTAGACACTCAGAAGCAGAAACAATGTTATTAAAGTGCATCGACTGGTTTGCTTAAACAAAAACCTACAACTAGCCACTCAGAAGCAGAAACAATGTTATTAAAGTGCATCGACTGGTTTGCTTAACCTAAAACTTACAACTAGACACTCAGAAGCAGAAACAATGTTATTAAAGTGCATCGACTGGTTTGCTTAACCTAAAACTTACAACTAGACACTCAGAAGCAGAAACAATGTTATTAAAGTGCATCGACTGGTTTGCTTAACCTAAAACTTACAACTAGACACTCAGAAGCAGAAACAATGTTATTAAAGTGCATCGACTGGTTTGCTTAAACAAAAACTTACAACTAGACACTCAGAAGCAGAAACAATGTTATTAAAGTGCATCAACTGGTTTGCTTAACCTAAAACTTACAACTAGACACTCAGAAGCAGAAACAATGTTATTAAAGTGCATCAACTGGTTTGAAATGCAAGAGGAAGCAAATGCAACACAGATCCTACTTCTGCGTAAGATACGGAACATCGCAACACTGTAATCTCGAGCATCAAAGACACAGAAGAAGATGACCCAATATTTTAAAGTAACGTAGGTTTATAGTATTACAATACATTTCTGTACATTATTACTGTTATATTGAAGTTGATATGATCGTTTTGTAAAATTAAATACAACATGTATGTATTATTCACTTTTAACTGATTTTATTTTCATTTTCGTCCCAAACCGGCAGTGAAATCAAGTTACTGTACATATATATATATATATATATATGTATTAAGAGATGTCTGTTACATATATGTATTAAGAGATGTCTGTTATATATATGTATTAAGAGATGTCTGTTATATATATGTATTAAGAGATGTCTGTTATATATATGTATTAAGAGATGTCTGTTACATATATGTATTAAGAGATGTCTGTTACATATATGTCTTAAGAGATGTCTGTTACATATATGTCTTAAGAGATGTCTGTTATCCGTCACAGCCCTGGTCCTTGCATCTTCTTATCCCAACTCGTTCATATATCTTAATGCATAGGCGTTCGCCTATCGATTCGTACACAGAGGGTTGTGGGTTCAACCCCCCACACTCGACTTTCCATGCGTGAGAAAATGAATTGGCCCTCCTACCTACTGCACACTAGGACCCAAAAATTAAAGGTCTGAAAGGTGTTCTGAATAAAATTTTAATGGTACAGCTGGAGAGTGTACTGACTTTTACTTTCATATAGCTTGTCTTGGACTTCTAAATTAGTTAGTGGTCAGCTGGAGCATGTACACTCTTCATATAGCTTGTCTTGGACTTCTAAATTAGTTAGTGGTCAGCTGGAGCATGTACACTCTTCATATAGCTTGTCTTGGACTGACATGAAAGCTGACCAAGTGTTTTTTCACTGTTCGTCGTATGTTGGAAACTCTTTCCAGGTGTGTGTCTCTGTCATCTTGCTGGCGACACATATGTATGTGTACTTGTTTAACAGATGGTATCTCAGCACATTGTGCTCAGTATGTAACAGCAAAATGGTACGATGTTCTTCTCTACTGAGTTGGTAGTAGGCATCATCTTTTTGTTTACCTGGTAATCTTTTGTCTCTTTGTTCTCGTATGCCATTTTTATGCGTACTTTCATCACTTCATATATTATACAGGTGTTTGTCTACGATAATCTTTGATAAAAAGCGTGCGTAAACAGCACCGATATTAGCGGGTAGTTGAAAATGGATAAGGTCTCTCGGTTTCTCGGCAGCGTTTTGATGGATGAAGACACTAACATTGTTATAGAGTCCATTCAATTATTGAAGGAGTTTGAAATCGCACGCTGTACGAGTAGTAATAGATGCTTGTGGACATAGTGAGTGTTTAACCAACGAGCCACGGGAATTAATCAGTATACTTTCCTTCGAGATGTGCCGTGGGAGACTGAGCACTTATGGGTTTGCCCGGAATGCGAGGGGGTCAGTTCAGTAACCAATAATCAATAACGAAAACATCAACAGGTAGTTTGTCCCCCATTCAGAACTGATCTTGCGGGAAATTCTAGCTCACAGTGGTATTCCAGGAAAAGAGGAGGCAAACGAGCTGGCAAACACTGGATGAGACTTGTAGCAGAAGCATCACCTGACCCATAATTACAAGAAAGTAAAGGCTGTCCTGAAACAATCCAAGAAAGTGATGAAAATAAACGAAGAGTAGGAGGGAGATAAAACAATCAGGCACATTAGAAATAAGCAGGTGTTAACATGTACAGTTTCAGAACGGAGCATTGCAGTTTCAGAACTCTCCTGTAAAGAACTGGGTCTCGTAAAGACTCTGCGACTTTTGGGGCAACCAGACAGACTCCAGACGCGTCTTGCAAGACTGTCCCATCCTTGCTAGTCAAGAAACGTAAGTTTTGTCTAAATGAACAACCTTTTGAAATAAATGGTAGCTGACTGGCAAAAACCTCAGACACTATGTTGTGTTCACCACCCATGTCAGAATAGAATCATAGCTGAAATTGATATTATAATATTGCTGGAGATAACAACACAAACACCCAGTGTCACTACCAGAAATCAAGACGTATATTGCTGGAGATAACAACACAAACACCCAGTGTCACTACCAGAAATCAAGACGTATATTGCTGGAGATAACAACACAAACACCCAGTGTCACTACCAGAAATCAAGACGTATATTGCTAGAGATAACAACACAAACACCCAATGTCACTACCAGAAATCAAGACGTATATTGCTGGAGATAACAACACAAACACCCAGTGTCACTACCAGAAATCAAGACGTATATTGCTAGAGATAACAACACAAACACCCAGTGTCACTACCAGAAATCAAGACGTATATTGCTGGAGATAACAACACAAACACCCAGTGTCACTACCAGAAATCAAGACGTATATTGCTAGAGATAACAACACAAACACCCAATGTCACTACCAGAAATCAAGACGTATATTGCTGGGGATAACAACACAAACACCCAGTGTCACTACCAGAAATCAAGACGTATATTGCTGGAGATAACAACACAAACACCCAATGTCACTACCAGAAATCAAGACGTATATTGCTGGAGATAACAACACAAACACCCAGTGTCACTACCAGAAATCAAGACGTATATTGCTGGAGATAACAACACAAACACCCAATGTCACTACCAGAAATCAAGACGTATATTGCTAGAGATAACAACACAAACACCCAATGTCACTACCAGAAATCAAGACGTATATTGCTGGAGATAACAACACAAACACCCAGTGTCACTACCAGAAATCAAGACGTATATTGCTGGGGATAACAACACAAACACCCAGTGTCACTACCAGAAATCAAGACGTATATTGCTGGAGATAACAACACAAACACCCAGTGTCACTACCAGAAATCAAGACGTATATTGCTGGAGATAACAACACAAACACCCAATGTCACTACCAGAAATCAAGACGTATATTGCTAGAGATAACAACACAAACACCCAGTGTCACTACCAGAAATCAAGACGCATATTGCTGGAGATAACAACACAAACACCCAGTGTCACTACCAGAAATCAAGACGTATATTGCTGGAGATAACAACACAAACACCCAGTGTCACTACCAGAAATCAAGACACATATTGCTGGAGATAACAACACAAACACCCAGTGTCACTACCAGAAATCAAGACGTATATTGCTAGAGATAACAACACAAACACCCAATGTCACTACCAGAAATCAAGACGTATATTGCTAGAGATAACAACACAAACACCCAATGTCACTACCAGAAATCAAGACGTATATTGCTGGAGATAACAACACAAACACCCAGTGTCACTACCAGAAATCAAGACGTATATTGCTGGAGATAACAACACAAACACCCAGTGTCACTACCAGAAATCAAGACGTATATTGCTAGAGATAACAACACAAACACCCAATGTCACTACCAGAAATCAAGACGCATATCAAACGAAAATACAGAGTTGTGAAGGCAAGAAACCCACTGCAAACACCCACAAGATCCCATCAGCAGACTAAATAGTAAACAACACACAACAACCTTCCTTCTCAGAAAAGAAAGTTGCAGATTCAATCATCATACGTACAGAATCAAACCTGCTCAGATTGCGCAGTGTACATGCCAGACAGAAACACAGACTACAGAGCACATCCTGCAGTCATATCCATCATATATACACACCAACGAAACAACATATGAACGAAGATTACAGAGCAAGCTATAAGGAATTCTCGAGGAACTCAAACTGAATGCAGCTTCATAGAGGCAACCCATCTCAGATTTTAAAGGAGCACACGAAACCTAACGCAAAGAAGACGAAGAAGAAGAAACGAAAATACAAAAAGTTGTGAAGGTAATAAACCCACAGCAAACGCCCACAAAATTTCGTCAGCAGACTAAGCAGTAAATAACACAACAATCTTCCGACTCCACAAAATACATTGCATATTCAACCATCACTTGCACATTCAACCATCACTTGCACATTCAACCATCACTTGCACATTCAACCATCACTTGCACATTCAACCATCACTTGCACATTCAACCATCACTTGCACATTCAACCATCACTTGCACATTCAACCATCACTTGCACATTCAACCATCACTTGCACATTCAACCATCACTTGCACATTCAACCATCACTTGCATATTCAACCATCACTTGCACATTCAACCATCACTTGCACATTCAACCATCACTTGCACAGAATAAAGCCTACACAGTGTGCATATCAGACAGAAACACACCAGGCAGTTATGTCTATCATACACGCACCAACTAAATTGAAACATGGCCTCATAAACTAAGCTTACAGAGCAAACTATGGGGAATTGTCGAGAAACTACAGCTGACATACATCATCATAGAGGCAACCCATCTCATGGCTTAGACGAGCATACGAAACCGAACGCGAAGAAAAAGGGTAGAGTTTAAACATCATGCTCTTACAATTTGTTTTATCAAACAGCAATGAAAGATAATACTATATACAGACATTGAATACTAGGACACTTAACACCAATCATTTAATCCTTGCGTCACTTAATCCATACATCTGTCCGCTTCTCACGCACGCTTAACACCGCCTCGGTTAATACATTTCGTATATGATAAATCAATAACTTGTATGGTTAAAGGCGGTGGCTTTTCCAGATAGAAACGTCCCGTGTTCAAACAAAAGTTCAAAAAGTTCGAAAAGAATAAGTTTTTTTATCTTTTGGGGGAGAAAATAAAATTGATAATCTGAACACACGATGCAACAGCTTCGGGAAAGCATCTTTAATTCTTCTGCCTTATACAATCTCCCAGCGTACTCTCAGAAATGGCAATAAAGCGATGTAATGACGGTGATTCTTCTGACACTGGTACTTGCTTCCTCCTTGTTGTCGATATGTATCTCTATCTTCTTCATGTCCATATTGACACATTCAACAATATTTTAAAACTCTTTACTGCCTGTAGTGCCGCTTTTTGGGACGGTGTAGGACATGAGGGACGTGTACCTCTGGAATTTAAGGGCAGCATGGCTAGTGCAGTCGCTGTGAAACTTTTGCAGGTTAGGGTTTTTTCTTTATACCCATGACAGAAAAAAAACTCCTTAGCCTTACCAGGGGATTGAACCCGGGTCTCGACATGGGATCTAACTGTGCGTAATATGGCAGCTTAACAATACAATACAGGATACAGGATATACAATACATGATACTTTACTTACGATAATAGTTTAAATCACAATGAAATTATAAAGAAAGAAATCACACAAGTAGTTACAAATAATTACTTTATGAACGAATGTTAGAAAACATCAACAGCTGTCACTAAAACCAATATAACAGAAATATTTGTTGATTTCATTGACGGAAGTGAACACTCAACGGTAATCTGATAATCTTTTCCAATTTTCCAAACTATAATTTCTTCTTTGATTCGCTTTCTTTATTAATTTTTTAATATTTACTTTATTCAAGTAAATAAAAAGTAAAGGAACCATGTTGTTACCACGTGGTATATAGGGTACTACGGTTCTAAGCTCGTATTTTTCATTAACCATCGGCACACAGTGGGTGATGTGGTCAACATCACGCCGGTCGCCTTTATTTCCCAGTATGGTGTTGATGGCAGAGCAACGACGGGGCGTGGCAAATGTGGGGGTGAGCGGCTCACCCAGGTGTGCAAAAAGACTGGAAAGCCCGGCAGAGGCTTGGGTCCAGTGCAGCCTCAAAGATGGGGTCTCCATCCAGAGAACAATAGTCGCGTTTCTCATTGCAGAGAACTACTACTGCCTTGTAGTTTGATTGGGGACAATCAAAGGCTAGCGAGCAAACCGTACACAAAACTGGACGGACGGCAGGCAAACCAAGTAGTCAAAAAAAAAAGACTGGTAACCTGGTCAGATGACGCTCAACATCCCGGGAGGGAAGGTTGTCTAAGGGTAGCTACCCTAAAGAAAATAGCAACCTGCTGCCTTGCAGGTCAGCAGCTGGGAACATCCAAAGGCTGACGGAGAGCGAACCCAGTAAACTCTCGCTAAAACCGGACACATCGCCGAGGGATAAGCACCAGAGCCCCAAATGGCGCTGAAGATGTGACGAAACCCACCCATGCTAAGGCTGCATGAATCAGGTTTCCACATGAATGTGATTTATGGGAAATCTGGTACATCAGTCTAAGGGTGATCGCGAGAGAGGGAGAGAGGGGGAGAGAGATTTCCAGTGCTTTTCCTTATATCCAAATTGAGGCTGGGTTGACCTGAGAGCCATAGCGGAAAAATTCCACGCCCACTTCTGGAATTGAACCCGGCCCCCGCCTCAATTGTGTACCAGGAAAAGCACTAGAAAGTAAAGGAGGCCGGCGTGATGTCGATCCCATCACCCATCGTGTGCCGATGGTCAATGAAAAATACGGACCTAACACTGTATTACCCTACATACCACGTGGTACAAAAGAGGGTTCCTTTACTTTTTGTTACTTTTTTTTTTACTTTATTCATGAAAGCCAGAGAATGTTTTAATGTGACAGTTCAATATCATCACAAGAAAAGGATGATAAAAGCCATGAGAAAGCTGACAATACCAGTTAGACAACTACCAAGCTATGAACTACATTAGAACAAGTTGTCATTCTGCATCTCAGAACAGGACACAATCAACTTCGCAGCAACATATACTCAATATCAAATAGTGTCAGTGTCATCCAACTATAAACTTTTGGGCCTGTGGACTCACGGGGAACCCCATACCTAGTTTCAGTTGGGGGTAGAAATTATATATGTTTGGTACAACACTACACTGCAAGCTTTTTGCAATTTTACTCAATTCTGTGAGTCTGTGGTTATTTATTGGTGAAAAATATTCATAATACTGGTATTCCTTATTGTTAAACTTAACTTGTTGCATAATATAACTTTGATTTAGCATTTTGTGTTGATTTTAAAATGAAATCGTCTATATACAACAATACTGGAATGCGAGGTCACGTGACCAGTTGTAGTCTGATTTCCCATAATTTATAATTGAGTCCGCAGGCCCTATGAGTTTATAGTTGGCTGTGGTTTGAACATATGTACATGAGGGAGCCAGCCAATGGATAGAGCTGAGATTTTCAACACCCTCACAGATTGTGGCCGCAAAGGAGATTTTTCATTTAAACCAATCCACGTCCACTGCTAGATTGCAAGAGTTTGGATTGAAGATAGGAGTTGCAGAAAATAACAGCACAACATGTATATGAGTAAGCTCATCCATCAAAATCGAACTGGTACGGTCAGTCGCTGGACGCTGTAGGAGATATATATTGCAAAGTAGATTAGAGCACTTGTGGACATGTCCGGAGCACAATGAAGATATTTCAAAATGAAACTGAAATATGTGCACATGTAAACAAGAACCTAGACGACAGAGCACATACTACAACACTGCACAGAGTATGAAATAATGATACAAACTTTCTGGCCAAGTGGAACAATACTTGAAATATAACTACACAGATCTCTGTGCGTGTTCGATCTACAAAAGACAAGACTTATACAAGACATAACATTGCAGATATAGACAATATTTCAAAGAACTAAAGGAAGAAATAAGAAGTGGAGCAAATGGGAGTTACAAATCGCATAGCCATACGCCCGTGTGGTGACGAGGTCGGCAAGGGAAGCAAAGAATAGTACCACTGCGACCTACAAGGCATGTTGTAAGAAGCGACTGATGTAGGACCTAGGGAAGCTACTCTAGTAAATAAAGCTTCGCAGAAATCTGATGTGCTGGCCTACTTGTAGGTGCATAACTGGTACAAAGTACAATAGATCTTAGTTTCAGATCACATACAAATCACACAGAGTGGTTAACAAGTGGTCGATATAGAGCGTTCGAAGAAGAAGAAGCAGCAGCATGGCCGTAAACCGAGTATGAAGCTTTTAATAGCATGTCAAATATATATCTTTCTCAAGCTAGTGACGACCTTGGCGCTTAAGACAGCAACAAACGCATACCATTCTTCTCTGTTCTTAGCCGTCCTCTGTATTGTATTCCAGTTGTGATTTGTTTATTTCAGTACTGTTCTTCTCCATGTTGTTTTGGGTCTTTTACTTTTACCTTCTATATAAAGCATGCACGTCTAGAAAATCAGTGGCGATTTAACGAAACAAAATATTTAATGAGACAGGTTTACGGAAGTACAGAAACGTACGTAGAGTCGATAGTTCAATCAATAAGTTGTCATGACATATGGAACCAGCCAAAAACAGCAACTACAAATTCAGCCAATATACAAGAAACTTACAATACAGACAGAGATATGGCAGCTGACTCACCAGCATAAAAGCAAATAATTGCAACATTACTGATGTAAAAATCGAATATTTCTCGTTGTGCTTGACAAAGGTATTGGTCGAAACATCGACTTTGTTGCTACACTTTTGTACGACCTGACTTCCTTCTGTCCTCTTTCTGTCCCCTCCCCTCACAGAAAGTGAAGTAGCATAACAACTAAAACAACGAGCAAATAAAAGTAAGTTCAATTTATACATGATGAAATGAAAGGAAAATTGTGACATCCGTTACATGACGTCGGTGGTTTTCTAGGCACCACTTATACGTTCAGTAGTTTGCCATTGCTTTCTGAACGGTGAGGTCCATTTTACCTTTTGTAAAATCCCACGGAAAGGAATTTGCTTCCAAACATTCCCACCTTGGGTTTTGAACCAGGTACGCTTGGGTTTGTGATCGAGCTCACTACCTCTTGAGCTACAGGCGCTCACCGATTACTCAGAGAACCTGGATTACTCAGAGATAAAACGTCTAACGCGAAGGATTGACTTTATTGCGCGGGTGTTATACATGATACAGGAAGAAGAAAAACCGGGCAACTGAAACGATTGGTTTCTTGTTGATATAGAACGTAATATGTATACAGACATTAGATATTGTGACAAACGATTCTAGTAGTGACAATCAGATTGCATATCATAGATGCACTGAGGTGTACGTCATGTAACAAACAAACAGATTGCATATCATAGACGCACTGAAGTGTACGTCATGTAACAAACAATCAGATTGCATATCATAGACGCACTGAGGTGTACGTCATGTAACAAACAATCAGATTGCATATCATAGACGCACTGAGGTGTACGTCATGTAACAAACAATCAGATTGCATATCATGACGCACTGAGTGTACGTCATAAGATTGCATATCATAGACGCATTAGAAGTGTACACGTTCAGTAGACAAACAATCAGATTGCATATCATAGACGCATGGTTACGTCATTAACAAACAACAGTTAGATATCATGACAATCAGATGTATCATGAACAACATCAGATTGCATTACATAACGATCTGAGTAGCATGACAAACTCAGATTGCATATCATAGATGCACTGAGGTGTACGTCATGTAACAAACAATCAGATTGCATATCATAGATGCACTGAGGTGTACGTCATGTAAAAGATTGCATATCATAGACGCACTGAGGTGTACGTCATGTAAACGTGAGGAAGGAAATGTAAAGATGTATTGATCGGACCATCATCATTGCACTTCGGGGAGTAACCATGTGTGCTCCGATCCCTTTCTGACACAGAAAGATCTCAGCGGCAGTGCATGAACTCCGTAGCACCGGCGAGGGTCCCCGATGTAATTTTGAAGATAGTGAAAATATTATGTAGGAATGTTATTTTTAATCGTTCTAATTACTTGTGTCTGGGCATCGGCTTTCTAGCAACTCTATCAAACTGTACTATCAGTGATCATACAGCCCATTAAATGTTACGGAGAAGGTTGACTAAGTTATGTAAACTATATAACACATGGTGTATTTATTCGATCGGTAAGTTGAAACAAGCAGAGGCAATGCAACACATGTAGCTTGCTATCTATTTGGAACGTCGTGTTATAAAACAGCATCTTCGGTTCGATATAGAAAACGTCTAACGCTCGATAGTAAAATATTTCTAGTCACACTATCAATCTATTATGATACGCACGCATGCTTATTACAATACTATGTTTTATTATCATTATCCACACTTGATTTTTTTCTCACAGCCTTTCTGTTCTTGTCTGCGCTCTGCTTTTTTTGTTTCGCGTTACATTTTGTCTTCTCTCTCACACATCTTTACTTCCACATTCGAACGTCTTATTGTTCACGCCTGTAGGGTTTCCCATAAAAACCTTTCACATTGTCCAACGCAATGGTATTATCTCTCTCACATCAATCTATTATATACTTACTATACGTGTTTTCTATTCGTCTTAGTTCAGTCTCATGTTGTAGTAATGTAGGATGGGTTGTTGTGTCTCATTGTCTGTTTCATATTTGTGTGTGTATATATATATATATATATATGACCTTTTTCGTCTTTATAGACGGTCAATCTCTAGACCTGCAGCTGATATGACGGCAATTGCCTTGCCCATTGAATGCAAACGGACTATACCCATTTTCACCAGAAGCGGCTTCGTGATCGTTTTTATTGGTGGGGCTAGACACAAATTTTCGGGGAAAAGCATGGCTTTGTGTTAGGTTATATTTTAATTTATTAAATAATAAATACACGTTACATATTATTTTTGGTTGGGTCCGGCCCCTCTGGCCCTTAATAACGAGCCGCCACTGGTTCCACCCAAAAGAAAGACAAAGTCCATACGGTATTTGCAGGGGATGCCAGAATGAAATACACCGATAACCATCATCTGCCGTAGAGTCCCTCCCTCTGGATTTGTGGTCAAGGTTTACTCCTCTAGCCTTCTGCATAACGTGCTGACCCACAAGACAGTGGGGATTTTCTATCAGAGTTTACTTCCCTACCCTTTAGCCCTCCCGATTCCGCCCACACCCTCCCCTCCTCCACAAGACAGTGGGGATTATCTATCGGAGTTTACTTCCCTACCCCTTAGCCCTCACGATTCCACCCCCTCCTCCACAAGGCAGTGAGGTTAACACATAGGTTCCCAAACTTTTTCGGGTCACCGCCCACTTTGCACGACATAAACCTTGTAACCCCCTCCCCATTATAACAGCTTTCTTCTCTCCTCCCCCATATATACATGCTCTATTTTTTCTTTGACATTGAAAACTAATATGTATTTCTGTCCTACTTGGTCAATTTTCAAATGATTATATAATTAAAATAGAATATTGATGAAAAAAATTGATCGTGTAAAACGGGCATAAGATGAATTAAAATGCAGAATTTAAATTTTAAATGATTATTCAATCGCAAAATCTCGAAAATAATTTATTTTGAAATATATATTATTAATTTCTTCTTTAAACAACCACCGACCCATAATTTCCTCAACGCCCTCCAAATGCTTCTGAACCCACTATCGCGCCCCCTTTCCCCAGAAGGCTTCAGCGCCCACTGGGGGGGACCGTCTACTGTCAAGCGGTAGCAGATGAAACATCTGATCTGACAAGAACATATATTATCTTAATAGCGTTATGGCATTATTTAAGTTAACCTTATGTAAAGATAAAGGTTTTGTCACTACTTGAACTGACATAATTACTCTCTCTACAAATTTATGGACACCCGCAGTTAAAACAAAAGTTAAATGTGTGCCTGGTTTTCATTTAATCCAAATGTATTGCATGTCTATTTCAGTTAACATTAAGACAGTTTTGACTAATAATTCGTCGTCTTTCTTAAACGCTGCACTTGAAAGGTTATCCCGACACAGTTTGTTAAACTGAATGTTTACTATTTTCAATTCGTGAAACATTGTAGCTATGCAGGCAGTGTACATACCGTATATGCCACTTATCTTTTGCTCTAAAAATATGACCAGCCATCAATCTTACACACAGCCAGTCGAGCTACACGGTGAAGTCAGTGCGTGTAGGTCGGTCGTATGGCAGCAATCCCAGTGTTTCTTAACCGGTTGGTATATACCCCTAAATGATCGAAGATCTGCAGCCTGTGTCTAGTAGAAGATCCGAAGAAGGTATGTGAGTAATTCTTTTATGACAACAATACTAATTATGTGATTTATAAAAGGTTCTTTTACTTGAATTTTGGTTTATGTATTATTTTGGTGGCATCTAGTCAAGGTATCGATACATGCATTTTACGTTCTCATGAAGGAAACACACTGCGAAATCTTGAGCAATACTGCTTGAAAAAGCTAGCTAGATTTTGATGTTATTCGCATATGTTGAAAATTATAGTTGTATGTTTCTGTAATACTATTAATATATTGAATGTAAGATAATACAATACCATTGTACTTGTTGTTCGCTGTGGTATGTTTCACGTGATCTTGTTAAGTGTCAATTAAGGATTGATTTTGTTGTTGCTGCTGCTGAAGTCGTGACTTTTATGATAGCTTGTCGTGAGCAGGTTGAACACGTACGAACAATGTTATGTATTTTAACGTCGTTCAATGTTTATGTATTCTGTGTATGACGTTTTGAGTCATACTAAGAGGCGAGTACACTACCGTGACTCTTTCGAGATATACTGTATCATGTCATATCTAGGTGGTGGTAGGGTAGGCCTCAGATCTGATTCATGCTTCACAAAGTAGTCGTCTTTCCCCAGATGGATGATGGATTTGGTTGTCCACTCTTGCCATTAAGCGTAGGGGTGGGAGCTTTAATTTGCGTTCCAGTACCAGATGAGTCACCCTGTGTTATATCCGTGTTGTTTATTTAGTGTGGTCTTGATATTGTCTATCCATCTTTTTCTTGGTCATCCCTTGGTTCTAGTACCTGATCTCTTTTTATTGTATGCTGTTATTGATTATCGACATCTCCATCGATAATCATCTACTAAATCAAGCAAAAGATTTCACATACCTGGGAGCATTTTTTCAGCAAATGGAAGAATAACTAATGAAATTCAACACAGATGCAACAAAGCAAATCAAATGATAGGCAAATGGCGCCAATTTTAAGATGCAAACACGTCACCATGAACACAAAAAGAGCAATGTTCAACACAATCTTTCTCCCACATTATGTTACCAGTGCCAAACCTGGACGCTGACAACACACGATAGAAGAAAACTAGTCACAACAGAGATGAAGTGTCTACGCAGAATGCTGGGTGTAACAAGAAGAGACCGGTTGAGAAATGAAGACATCAGGAAAAAGTGGGTACAACATCAGTACTAGACTTCATCAAGAAACAACAAATTAAATGGTTCGGTCACGTAAGCAGATTACCATCAGACAGTGCACCCCAAATAGCAATGCTGCTCCGATACAATGGGTACAAAGCAAAAGGCCGGCCACGCAAAGATGGACCTCAGAGATAACAGAGGCGACGAAAGAGACTATCTACGAAGCGCATACTAGGGCCCGTTTAGAAATCTCTTCCTGACCTGACGCTGTGAGGCATACAGGATTCGAGAAAGAAAGAAAAGAAAGTTATTGGTGGTTGATTATATTCCACTCTCATTAAATGTCCAAACCACTGCATTTGTTGTCTTTCAATGTATTCGGTGCATGAAGTTATATCCACTCTGCTTCTGTGCACAAAGTACCCTACCAGTCTTAAGTCTATTTTGTGATCCGTGCGTGTTCATAGTTTAAAATATGGGTTTTTATTAATCCGAAAGCCCAGATTATTCTCACCAAGCTTCGTATGCAATGCTGAGTTATCAGCATGTTGTACCACAGGGTTATTCTGACACTTTTGTGTGATTATTCGATCGTTCACCGTTGATCAAGTCGCAAACTCAAATTTGCCTCTCTCCGTGATGATTTCTGCATCCAATATTATGAAATAGCAACCAAAACATTGTGCATTTTTATCGATCACTTGTTAACCACTCTTTGTGATTTGTATGTGATCTGAGCCTATGAGCGTTGTGCCAGTTATGCGTCTACAAGTAAGCCAGTACATCTGATTTCCACGATGCTTTTTAAATTACTAGGATAGCTTCCCTGTGCCTCTACATCAGTCGCCTCTTACGACATGCCTTGTAGATCGCAGTAGTACTGTTCTCTGCTTCCCTTGTGGGCCCCGGCACCTCACGGGCAATTGTGCATTTAATATGTTGTGTTCGATCTATGGTTGTTAATAGCATTAGATTCTATTTTTTAAAAGTAGTATTACATCTGGTTATTGTAGTTAAAATTTAACCTGCTTAAAGTCATTGATTTTTTCATTTATGAAAATTGTTCTGGTTGAGCAAAGTCTGGATGGTGTTTTATTGATTTGAATAGTTGATATCGTGATTGTTTTGTGAGACTATTGATTGTGAAGAAATCTGATGTATTGTTGATGTTCTTTTGTTACGCATACAACAATGGAGTCCGTATAATACAGTGTTTTGTGCGCTGGATTTAATTATCAACACTTACAGAAGTTTAAATACTGAAATGTGTGGGTTAATGAACATTTGTAATAGCAACAGAAGCTACTGCGTGAGTGTAATGAAGTTGATATTATTATCAATCTTTAACACATTAGCTACCAAATTCCGTAGTCTGTGCCGGTCTGGTCATGTGCAGCAGACAGCGCCATGATTTGTTTTACTATAAAATCAGTTATATATATATATATATATATATATATATATATATATATATATATATATATATTTTGAAAATGTATATCAAGGAGTAGCCATCAACCACAGTAAAATAGTCGTTGATTTTATGATATTATATTAGTATATCATATATTTGAACGTGGCCATCATCCATATATATATGCCTCTTTTCATTTTTACAGACGGTAATTGGCAAGTGTTTTACTATGACAAATTCTGAGTTTGCGCTTGTCTCTCTTGCCTTTCAGCCCATCCCAATGCATTTCTTATCTTCCTTTTTCTTCTTCGACAGCTCCATATTTATCACTTGCTAAACCCTCTTTGTGATTTCTATGTGATCTTAGTCTAAGAGCGATTGTACGTTGTGCCAGTTGTGCGATTACAAGTAGGCCAGCACATCAGATTTCTGCTATTCTTTTATTTACTGGAGCTTTATGCCCCTACCTAAATCGCCTCTACGACATGGTTTGTAGGTCGCAGTGTTACTATTGTTTCCTCCCATTGCGAGTACCAACAACACATGGGCGTTGCTTATACTCGAGAATTTTCATTTAAAGAGAGAAAATAAGTGTGTTGCCATATTGTAAGATCTTGGCCAAACTATGTCAGTGTCCTTACATTATCTAAATTATTGTGACATTCAGTGATGTAATATATATCATATAGTATATAATATATGCGAAACTTGGACTGTATATCAGAGACACGCAAGGAAGCTAAACCACTTTCACACAGTCTGCCTTAGAAAATTAATGAACATCAAATGGCAGGATATGATCCCAGATACAGAGGTCATAAGCTGCTCTCTCAGCATCTACAAGTAGCCTGATCAGTCCCAGATCTAGATGGGAGATCATGTGCTACAATGCCAGATTGCAGAAGTAACCAAGACTTGTCTTCTATGTGAGTCATACGGAAAGGGGCTCACAGGGGGGCAGAAAAGCGATTCAAAGATACACTCAAGAACTCGATGAAATCTTTGGCATAGATGTCAACAACTGGGAGAATGCTGCTCAAGACAGATCAGCCTGACGTACACTTCTTCGACACGGTTTCTCGGCCTGCGAGGCAGGTTGAACAGCACGGATGGAGCAAAAACGTCAAAACAGAAAGGCAGTAAAACTTCCCACAAGTGCAAGTATACCTTGCCCACACTGTACAAGAACATTTCAAGCCCGTATCGGGTTCACTAGTCATCTACGCACACACAGACAAACATAACACAACTACATTCCCTTGTGTGGTCATCATCACCCGTGATGGACGAGCATCATATATCATATTTGGACATCGGTAACGCATACATCGTATCGGTCCTCAGTACTGTTTTGTACACACAATTACTTATAGTGGGTGTGTTATATATATATATATATATATATATATATATATATATAAAATGTCATATGTATAGAATTTCCTTAGTATTACCAGACATTACGGTATGAAGTGTCTATCACTTCACATTTCTAGGCCATAGTACGCATGAAACACGGACAAGTGGAGCTGGATGCTTGAGGGACAGGAGAGAAATGTGTTAAACCAGCGAGCCACGGGAATCATCAGTGTGTATACCCTTTGAAATATGTTTGGGGGAGACATCATCTATGGGTCGTCTGCCCGAAGTGCTGTGACGTCAGTTCAGTAACCAATAACCAGTACAAGAAATAGACGGACCAATTATTTCATCATGTATGAAACCTCGTGTGTAGAGAAACCTCGTGTGTGGGGAAAATCTGGCTGATGACCCAGTTATGTAGAAAACAACATTACGCAATGGTGCAGAATATTTTGGAGAGAAAAACTTAGGGATGAGCTGAAAGGCAAGAGAGACAAGCGCAAACTCAGTAGTTGTTACTGTAAAACATTTGCCAATTGACCGTCTGTAAAGACGAAAAAGGCTATATACATATATAAATAACAATTCTTAGCACGCCCTGAACGAAGTAGAAGAATAGCTATATTTATATCCTACAAGAACAAAACATCGAAGAACAATAGTTCATAAACAATTATCGTTTCTTGGAAGATACTGAAATGTTTGTGTCAGACTACACGTTACAGTGCATTAGAAAGAGTATTAATTAATAAGGGGGCATAGTTTCTAAAAGATAAGGTTGTGTACGACCAAGACGACGGTGGCAACTGCACTTTAAAAAACATTGAACGTAGAGATTCACATCAGGACCACCAGACAAACGATCCATATTACTAGCTTAACATGAAAGTAGTATGCAGACTCCGCCCCACTTTACAGTAAGATAAAGGTAGAAACTTCTGATAAGTTTGACTGTGATATTGATAAAATGGTTTCTGGATCATCTTTTACAAAAATTGTCCAGTGTGTGGAGATCAGATAAGACTGGTGTTGAAGATCTTCATTGCCGGATTCTGACTGCTTCTGGGTCTGACTGATTCTGATGGTCTGGCTGGAATCACATACTTTTATCCATGAAAGTTCTCTCTGTGACTCAATGCGTATGCTCAGGAAGATTAAGATAGGATGGTCTTGGAAACAATGATTGGAGTCACTGAAGTTGTCTAAGCTGACAAAGATCAGTTGTAGTTTTTGTGCCAAGGCATGCAGGTGTAAAGGGAAATGAACGCGCCGATAGGCTTGCATGTATGACTGCTGTAAAAAGTGGACGAGCAATGGACCAGGCTGATATTCTAAATCCCATAAGAGAGAGAGGACGTGTAAATGATTCAAGTAATAGTTGTGAATTTACAACCCTAATCAGGCTGAAGAATGCCCAAGTCAAATAGCTAGACAAGAACACTATTTTATAGTAGGTAGTCAAAGAATAATAATAAACCAATCAAAAAATCTGTGTCGTTAGCTGTCTCACGATGAGGGACATAATGAGGAGGAGATCGGATCACTTATGGACTAATTGGTTCGATGTGCAACAATGATGATCCGTCAACTAAACTAAACTGATTGCTGTTGTCTTTGACCATAATCAAGTTGATGTCTGACATTGAACGAAGATTTTTTTTAAAAAGGCGAGAGAATTGGCTAGTGATCAAGTCTTTCAAACGATCTGATGAGAACGACGTTCTGGTAAATGACATGCTGTATGATGAGAGCTATAATTCAGCTTTGTGTTCAAATTAACTAAAATGCATCGCAAATGTAAATATTTATAGCAAATTAATTTTTAACTGCTTTCAGCTGATATATACCTCAAAAAGCGTATGATCGTGAATATATAGACGTGTTGAGCATTCTGTTTAACAAGTTTTCAAGTCATGGATTCTCTGGTATCTTTATTTCTCTATAATGTTCTTTTAATGTTTTGTAAATGTTTTATTTACTTTTATAGTTATATGAAAGGAACAGTGCAGGCACAAGTGTGTCGCCGGGTACAGTATGCGCTTACAGGGTCACGGTTATCTGGCAATCCGTATTTTCAATTTACATTATATGTTTCATTTAAATATTAGTAATTCATTAAAAGTTTATAACTTTTTTTATCTGAATTATCGTAGACTTGGTTGAGGTATCACTGAAGTGTAAATTTAACGGCATATCTAACTGTGTTATTTTTAATGCTGTGGGGCTATTTTGAAAAACGTACCAAAGTACTTAATACATGGCACACACTTGCGCAGACATGGCCTCAAATTTGTACTTATCCCTCTTCTTCGAATGCTCCATATCGACCACTTGTTAACCACTTTTTATGATTTGTATGTGATCTGAGCCTAAGGGCGATTGTACATTGTGCCAGTTAATGCGCCTACAAGTAGGCTGGCACATCCGATTTTGTCTTTACTAAGGTAGCTTCCCTAAGCTCCTACATCATTCGCCTCTTACGACATGCCTTGTAGGTCGTAGTGGTACTATTCTTTGCTTTCCTTGCGGGCCCCGGCACCATACGGGTGAAATTTGTACTTAAGTTTAAGTCTACACCGCATGTCCGCCGATCTATACAGTTTGCTGCCTACTAAAAAGTTTCACCTAATTTCACCCATTCTGCTGTCTATTTATATTATGTATCATCTTTTTTTCTGGACACAGACTGATATTGCCGGTCAATGGTCGTCACGCATTGTGTCTTCTTGATGGACAAGTTCATCGGGCTTGGTCAACACAAGACGACTACTATAATATGAGTATTGAGAATATCCCAATCGTCAACACTTTGTTACGGAAGCCCAAGTGAGATAGGCCGGTCACGTTGCTCGGATGCCTGATAAACGCATCCCAAAACAGTTGATGTATGGCGAGCTTGGAAGAGAGCAGACGTTCAGCTGGTGGACAGAACAAAACGCTTTAAATACACTCTTAAAGTGTCTCTGAAATGCTTCGATATAGATACCACGTGCTGGGAATCCCTGGCGCAAGATCGCCAGATGTGGCGCTGTAACAACACGAGGAACTCGCCTATCTGAGAATCATCGTGCCGTTGAGGCACAGAGAAACCGAGCCGCGCGAAAATAACAGAACCAACAATACCCACATGTCTAACCTTGATCATATATGCCCCACCTGTGGTAAGGCTCCATAGACTATTCAACCAAGTCTGGATCACACAAGAAACACCAGAAGATTGGAGGAATGCTACAATTGTTCCCATCTGGAAGAAGAAAGGTAGCAAGAGGGACTGTACAAAGTATAGAGGCATAGCGCTACTGAGCCACACTGGGAAAATATTCTGCAAAATACTTGAGAAAGGCTCCGCCACATCATCGAGCCACAGCTTAATGACTCCCAAATGGGATTCAGGAAGAACAAAAGCTGTACAGACGCAATATTCGCCCTCAGACAGTTAGTAGAAAGGACTATCGAATCCGACAAACATTTACACGTTGCATTTGTAGATCAGGAAAAGCGTTCGACCGCGTAGATAGGCACAAGTTGTGGAAAATACTAACAACCTATGGGGTTAATGAACACCTAATCAACCTTTGCAAGAACATTTATACTGACAGCCAATGTACGATTAGAACAAATACAGGATTATCAGAAAAGTTTCACGTAGGGTCAGGAGTAAGACAAGGCTGCGTACTATCCCCGCTGCTATTCATCACGTACATTGACCACATTTGTAAAATAGCTAACACCAGCGAAGGAAACAACCTCGGAGAACTCTTAAATGAATTTCTTTTGCAGACGATCAGGCAATCATATCAACAACAGAAGAACAGCTACAACAACACATCAACAGACTCCAGTTAGCATGTAACGAATACAACATGAGAATTAACATCGACAAAACAGAAGTAATGACATTCGCCAGAGAGGAAAACACCACCAACATCTCCATCGATAATCATCTACTAAATCAAGCAAAAGATTTCACATACCTGGGGAGCATTTTTTCAGCAAATGGAAGAATAACTAATGAAATTCAACACAGATGCAACAAAGCAAACCAAATGATAGGGCAAATGGCGCCAATTTTAAGATGCAAACACGTCACCATGAACACAAAAGAGCAATGTTCAACACAATCTTTCTCCCACATTATGTTACCAGTGCCAAACCTGGACGCTGACAACAAACGATAGAAGAAAACTAGTCACAACAGAGATGAAGTGTCTACGCAGAATGCTGGGTGTAACAAGAAGAGACCGGTTGAGAAATGAAGACATCAGGAAAAAGTGGGTACAACATCAGTACTAGACTTCATCAAGAAACAACAAATTAAATGGTTCGGTCACGTAAGCAGATTACCATCAGACAGTGCACCCCAAAGAGCAATGCTGCTCCGATACAATGGGTACAAAGCAAAAGGCCGGCCACGCAAAAGATGGACCTCAGAGATAACAGAGGCGACGAAAGAGACTATCTACGAAGCGCATACTAGGGCCCGTTTTAGAAATCTCTTCCTGACCTGACCTGTGAGGCATACAGGATTCGAGAAAGAAAGAAAGAAAGAAAGTGGTAAGGGATTGTGTTCTAGGATTTTACTCTAGTCACCTCCGCACACACCGGAGAGGTGCAGCAGCACACTTTGAGGCTGTTATCATCATCGCTTGCGATGGACGGCTATTGCTAATATGAGCAGATTAGAACGCGTTATCATTCTGCGCCTTAGAACAGGATACAATCGACACCACATTTACATGTATACAAAATTCTAGATTGGCAAGTCAGCCATGTTTACACGTGGACAGGCACATAAGACTGCAGAGCACATACTTCAAGGCTGCCCGGAATATGATATACCGAGGCAAGCCCACTGGCCTAATTAAACAACACCGGATATAAATATGCACGCACCTCTGCGTGAGCTACAAAAGACTCTCTCTTCTTTTATCTTGTCTAACGCCAGTTTTGCATCCTGTTACACTGGGTTTTTTTAAAGCTGACCTTGTCTTTTGAACATGAAATGCAAATTGTCTATCATTTCTTTCTTTTTTCTTCTCTGGACATCCTTATTAGTTTTGTTCTGTGCGTGCGTGGATCGACGATAGCGTAGTGGTTAGTGCACTTGCTTCGTAGGCACGTGGTCTGTGGCTCAATTCTACAGTGGGCGTAAAGTTGGTTTTCCGACGTAACGGCTGTCAGGTTGACCCAGCCTCAATTTAGATATGGGAAGGAAAGACGACCAGCGTGATGTTAACTACAAGACTTATTTGTGGGTCGATCGTCAAAGAAAAATATGTCTAACATTGTGTTAGTATACTCAAATATAGCACGCAGTATGAAAACGGATTCCTGATGGGGATGGGAGCACTATAATATTCACTGCAGCGCACGTCGACCAACAGATTAAATATAGCTTCCGTCTGGATACTTCGCTGCTACATGTGTACATCAACGCTATTTCGTCTATCGTCCCGTTGGTGTTGTTAAAAAAATACGGGTGTCTGTGCTGCTCGTGCTGTCATTCTCCCCACTCTTTCTCGTTCCTGTCTACATTCAACCTTTTCTTCGTCTTAAATTAATTATTGGTACGGAAATAAACAGGGGCACTGCACCTTATCAAGCACATCTGAAACAGCAACTAATAAGGGATATCAATGGGGATAACTACATTATCATGTTACCCAAATTATTATTGTCATCATCATGGGCCATGGCGGCTGGTGTAGGCGATCATGGATCTCCACAAACGTCCGTCCTTAGTACTGACTATAAGATCGGATGTTGACACTCTTCCGTGCTATAAAGCTTGTATAGACGTTTCCTTCTATCGTCCTGGTTCTGTCCTATTTATTGTGCCGTTTGTCACAATGCATTTTAAAACATCCCTTTCTCATTGTATACCTAAACAATGATGATTGCCTATTTCTTGTATTAGTTACGAGTTTTCTCTATGCTTTGACTACTTTCAACACATTAACCTTGGGCATTGTAGCAGTCCATATCTCCTTCTTCTTCTTTGCATTCGTTCTTTACGATCAATTTTAATCAATCTTTGTGATTTGTTTGATCTTTGCCAAGAACGTGTATACGTTGCACATTGGTTTGGTAGGCCATTGGTTTGTAGACTTCTACACGCTTAGGACACATGCATCCGATTTCAGCCAAACCTCCTTAGTCGCCTCTTACGACATGCATGGCAAGTAACAGTGGTTATATTCTTTACACCCCAAATTTGGGCCCCGGTAACCACTCGGGCGAAAGTCGATATGATTCTTGGCGTGGAGCGTATGGTCGATTGGATTAGTACGCGGTCGCCATGCGGGAGATCCGGGTTCAATCCACGGTAAGGGCAATGAGCTTTTTTCTGTCGAGGGCATAAAGAAAAAATCCTAACGTGAACAGTTTTGCGGCAACTGCACTAGCAATGCATCCATTAAATCCAGATGTAACCTTTCCACTTGGATCTCCTCGGTCTTCCTTTGGCAACATAACCAGCCAATACTTAGCTCCACACGTCACAAATAAAATCACAAATTAAATATATTATGCAAACAACAGTGAGCCTCTGTGGCTTAGCGACAGTGAGCTCAATCACAACCCAAGAATACCTGGTTCAAACACTACGGTGGGCAATTTAGAAGCAAATTTGTTACCGTTGATTTTACGAACAGTAAAAATAGACCTCACCGTTCAGAAAGCAATGGCAAACCTACTGAACGTATAATTAATGCCTAGAAAATCGACGACTCGTTTACTGTGGATGATGGCGGTGTCCTGTAAATGATATGCCAGGATTTTCATGCACACAACAACCAAAAATTGCATTTTAATCATGATTTCCACAATGAAATTTTCCAGAGTTATTATTTCTGCTTGTCTTCTCTCAATACAGGAATACACTGCTTGTCACAGCAGTGCTGCTGCTGCTGCCTTCATGATTCGCCGGTTCAAATGTATAATTATCGCGGCATGCGCCTTAGTGCTGATGGCTCTGGTTGTTCTGCAGTTCAAGGGTCACAGCATCAGCACTATTCGTGAATCAATTAGTGTATTTCATACGCAGGTGAGTTAGTGCCTGATATGATTTGTTTAAATCATGTATTCAAATATAGGGTAGCATGGTAGAGGTAAACCTCTATCAAAGGAGATGTAAGGCGCCTCCTTCCCTCCGCTAGTCTACGGGACACCCTTGGGCAAGTTGGAGTACATGTTTAGCCTCCTCCTCCCCTCCCGGCAGGGTCACGTGGAAGCCATGGGAGCAGGTGGTGGATAAGTGAGGGAGCAGCCGACAGAGTGTCAATGGTTATGGTCTCAAAACTCGCGACAGTAGGTAAAGGATCTCTGTAATAGAGACAATGGTTACAGTCATGGACCAGTATGGTCACTGCCAGGAAGGTAGGTAGAGGATCTCTGTAATAGAGACAATGGTTACAGTCATGGACTAGTATGGTCACTGCCAGGAAGGTAGGTAGAGGATCTCTGTAATAGAGACAATGGTTACGGTCATGGACCAGTATGGTCACTGCCAGGAAGGTAGGCAGAGGATCTCTGTAATAGAGACAATGGTTACGGTCATGGACCAGTATGGTCACTGCCAGGAAGGTAGGTAGAGGATCTCTGTAATAGAGATAATGGTTACGGTCATGGACCAGTATGGTCACTGCCAGGAAGGAAAGTAATGGCAGACTACCTTCCAAGACAATGCCTAGAAAACCCCAACAATAATATGGTGGCTGCAGAGTCAGAACATCTGGCCTATGATAGAGAGAAATTCCGGAGGACTGTTGGGGTGGCAAGTTCTGCTCAGGACAAGCTATTTGATGATGATGATGATTCAAATATAGCCTAGTGATTTGTATAGTTTGGTAATTTCATAAATAGAATTTAGAACTTTCAAATAGTGATTTGTATTGTTTGGTAATCTTATGAATAGCATTTAGAATTTTCAAATATAGTGTGATTTGTATAGAAAATACAAAGAGTTGTGGAGGCAACAAACCCACAGCAAATACCCACAAGGTCTGATCAGCAGACTAAACAGCACACAGCAATCTTTCGCCTAAGAACAGGTCACTGCAGGCTCAACCATCACATTCACAGAATACAGACTCCAGCAGACATGTCCTCATGAACGAAACGTAGAGAGCAAACTATGGGGAACTATCGAGGAACTCCAACTGACATGCAGCTTCATAGAAGCAACCCATCTCATGGTTTAGACGAGCATACAAAACCAAACGCAAAGAGGAAGTAGTATAGTTTGGTAATTTCAAAAATAGGATTTAGAACATTGCTGTAAGGTAGTAGTAGTACCATGAACACAGAGACATTGCTGTAAGGTAGTAGTAGTACCATGAACACAGAGACATTGCTGTAAGGTAGTAGTAGTACCATGAACAAAAGAGACATTGCTGTAAGGTAGTAGTAGTACCATGAACAAAAGAGACATTGCTGTAAGGTAATAGTAGTAGTAGTACCATGAACACAAGAGACATTGCTGTAAGGTAATAGTAGTAGTAGTACCATGAACACAAGAGACATTGCTGTAAGGTAGTAGTAGTAGTACCATGAACACAAGAGACATTGCTGTAAGGTAGTAGTAGTAGTAGTAGTACCATGAACACAAGAGGCATTGCTGTAAGGTAGTAGTAGTAGTACCATGAATAGAGATATTGCTGTAAGGTAGTAGTAGTACCATGAACGCAGAGACATTGCTGTAATGTCATTATGGTTTTTAAGAGACTGTTCTCACAATGGTACCATTTCAAATTTTCAGGAAGTGCAGTCAAATAATTCGACACCATCCATACCAGTCACACCTGCTCCAGTGTTATACTTCACAACTGCACCGATACATAACCCAGTACCATCTGATAATGTCCTGCAGCAAATGTCCCACAAGGATTTGCAGGTGTTCTACCATAGGTATGATTCAGTATTGCCGTCATTCTTGTATCTTTTGTCTGGTTATTGATTATTGGTTGCTGAATCGGCATCATATTACTTCATGAACCACATGTACTCAGTCAGGTGGTGTGGAGTGTTCTCAATGATGAAGTGTTCAAAGACGTTTGCATGTCTTTCTGAAGGTATCTGATTCGAATTCGTACTGAGTAACATGTATAATATTTTTCTATGATTGTTGTTGAAGCTATGGAGTTTGTGCAACACTCTCTGCATTTCTGCAGTCAGGGGCAGAGTCTTATGGGGGAACCCGATGTAATGAAGCCAATCCTTTGCCCTTAGACTTGGTCTCCATCAGCAGATCTTAAAGGTTCATAAATGCAGATTTTTACTTAGTTGGAGGTCACAACTAGGATAAACCATTCATAGGAGAAAGACAGAGAGGATGAGAATTAACCAAACAAATGACTAACTGATCTCCCTGGGTGAAACCCAACTTCAAGAGATAGGATCATGCCCATACTTGGGGAGCAATGTAGACACAGATAGAGATTTAAGAATACAGAAGGTAGAAGAAGCTTTCACTATATTAGGAAATTTGTGGAAGTCTAAAGAAATCAAATCTAGAACCAAAATTCATATATTTAACACTCCAATGTTAAAATAGTTCTGCTGTATGAGTCAGAAACATGGAGAACGACTAAAACAATGGCTAATAAATTCATCAATTAGTGTCTGCACAGAATAGAGGGACTAAGATGGTATGATAGTGTCACAGATGAGGAGGAGCTTATGGAAAGAACTAGACAGACCCCAATAAACTAAGATGTGAAGAGAGGACGCTGGAGTTGGATAAGGCCATATCTTAAGAAAACCAGATGAAAATATAACCAGAAGGGCATTTTTCTGGAATCTGCATTAAAGCAAAAAGAATGGGAAGCCTAGAAATACATGGAGAAGAGATTTGGAGACGGAGGTTAATGATATACGGAAGAGCTGGAAGAAGCTGCAAGAGATAGCTAAAGATAGGAAGACTTGGCATGAGTTGGTTGAGTGTCTATGCCCCAATAGGAGTTAAACAGGCACAAGAAAGATATGCAGATGCTTCCTTTTGCTCACTTGTTAAACACACCCCTCATTGCAGAATGGTTACTCCCTTGCCTTTCGCTCCGGTCATGTATTCCAATCTGGACTGCGCCCTTCTGTTAGTGAGTGCATTTTTTCCAGAGATCCCTAGGATTGTTGCTGGAGCTACGGAGTTCATACTTTTTACAATATTCTCAGCAGATGGTGTGCGGAGAGGGACTGAACCATATGGTGTAAAACCTGGTACAATACAGTTAATCCTTCAACTTCAGACCCTTCATTTTCTGGAATCTATTTTTGCCTGACCTGCATCATTCTTTATTATTTTTTTTAGCTTAGTCGTCGTATCACCATCACTGGACGTCGAACAAATTAGTCCATAAGTGCTCCGATCTCTCCCTCAGTATGTCCATCAGCGTGTGGCGACTAACGACACTGGTTCTTTGTTATTTTACAATTCTTCTTTGTCTGCCAGCATAGCGTTCTTGTCGAGCTACACCACACCTAACTTTGAGTTCTTGCAGTCTGGTTAGTGTTGTAGATTCACCCTATTACGTGAATTATGTACACATCCTCTCTCCCTTAAGGAATTTATAATATCAGCCTGGTCCATTGCTCTCCCGCTTTGTACAGCAGCCATACCTGCAAGCCTATCCACACGTTCATTCCGCCTTACACCTGCATGCCCTGGCACAAAAATAAAAGTGATCTTTGTCAGCCTAGACTTCCCCAGTGACTCCATCCAATGTCTCCTAGCCCATCCTGTTTCAATCTTCCTGAGCATACTCATTGAGTCACTGAGAAAACATGCATGAAAAAAAGTCTGTGATTCCAGCCAAATCATTGCTTTAGTAATCGCCATGATTTCCATAGTGAGACTGTTCATAGTCACGGCAAAACCACCACTGTTTTCCTTCACATCTCCGACCTGAGCAGTGAAAGCCCACGAACTCCGCACATGTCAAATCACCGAACCATCCTTATAAATGATTACATTTATTCATCAGTTATTCTTTATTTATCAGTTGACACTATTTTAATTTCCACAACTTTAAGATAAAGGTTTTGTTCCATACTAATTTTTTTTTGGTTTGAACTGACCTAATTAGTTTATCTATAGATTCTGTGTTGTGAATATTAAAACTGTGCCGTATGCATATCTAATCTATACAATAGATAAGACAAATGTGTATTGATGTCACTTGATCAAGACAATGTGTTAGCTTTACAAAATGACACAACAAAATAGTATTGATGTCACTTGATCAAGACAATGTGTTAGCTTTACAAAATGACACAACAAAATAGTATTGAAAGTGATTAGGCTAGAATTCAGTCTCATCTCCACTTCTTCTTCAAATGCTCATATCGACAACTCGTTAAACCACTGTTTGTGATCTGAGGCTATGAGCGTTTGTGCCAGTTATGCGGCTACAAGCACACCACCACATCCTATTTCTGCTGCACATTTTATTTACTAAGGTAGATTCTCTATGTCCCTACCTCAGTCGTCTCTTACTACATTCCTTGAAGGTCGCAGTGTTACTATTCTTTGCTCCCTTTGTGGGCCCCAGCAACACACGAGTGTCATCTCCATAAATTTTGTCTCTAATTTATCTCTACAATTTCTATTTCTTGCTGTGACGGTACGATTCAGACTATTGTTTGTCCAAATCTTGATTTTTCCTTTATTCTTGTAGTAGTATTTTCTTCTTGACTTCAAATCAGTCTTTCCTTCAAGTATGATGTTCATCATCATCATCAAATAGCTTGTCCTGAGCAGAACTTTGCTACCATAACTGTTCTTCGAAATTTCTCTCATAGGCCAGATGTCATGCATCATTGTTGTTCAACAGTCCCTTTACATATATTTATATTGTGCAATATATTTACTTTGACTTCTTTGTTCACGCTAGTATATTTGCCCTATAGATTTCTTTTTGTGATATTAGTAATGTGAGCATTAAAAACTTCACATTGCTATTTCTGTCATTTGTCTTAATGTCAATATTACAGCTGTGCGGCTTCTGTTTGATCTATAGTAGGAATCTCGATAGGCTTTATTCTGTTTATGTGGTGGTTGAGCATTCTATGCCCTGTTCTGAGACGGAAGATTGTTGTGGGGATGAAACTATATAAAATGCTAATACCATCAATTCTTTTGTCTGAGAGATAGACAATACGTAAAGATATGAAGAGAAGCATTCCGGCTTTAGAATATAAATACATTTGAAGTCGGAGAAGGCACACCTGTATGGCAAGAAACATTGATAATAAGGAAAGCATGTCTCACGCAAAAATCAGAAGCACCATACCAGGTCTCCTGACTATGCCTGAATACAAACGTCGAATGCAAGAAGAAGAATATAAATGTCACAGAATGATGTTGCGGATTTCTCAGAACAAAGTACAAAACTAATGAATTTATTAGCAATAAAATAATTGGCAGGGCAGCAGGAAGCACATCTGACAGTGGTGAAACTTTAAACTCACAAGGTTCGGACATGTCAACAGACTTTACTACCTGTTTACAATTTTTCAGGGAACAGTTGAGTATGTTAAAGAAGAAACGGCAAAGAAAAGCCTGGGCTGATAATATCAAGGACTGATCAGGTTAACAGTTGTGATAGTAATACTTTTAGTGGTATCCGCAGTAAAAATTGTGACAAATGAGGTGGTTGTTTTAACAGTTATCAGTTATATGAGGTCTATCATCATAGCACTTCAGACTCTGCCTCAACAAAACCAGCGGTCCAACACACTACCAGTTCGATGTTGATTAATCATTATTTTAAATATTTGGTGTGTCACTTCTTTTGGGATGTACCATTATCAACACCTATTTCTCTCAATCTTTTCAACGATTGGGATTTATAACCCTGAAACTCCTTTGTTCGAAAATACTCTCTTAACATGGTTTTAACTATTGACTTCTTATTTCAGCTACATTAACAGTCCTCAAACTACCTGCAGTAAGGTAGAGAGAATGGGCAAGTTAACAGATGGAGGCTGGGAATTCTGTGATGAAAATTTATATCGGCCTCCAAAAGGAGATTGTTTGGTGTACTCTTTTGGGTAGGTTTTTAAAGACCATCGTTTTTGTTGTATACATTTTTGCAGTCTTGATTTTTGCAGTCTTGTGTAAGCATTAGCAAAATAATAACCATAACCGCATAAATTGCAAACATTCATCAACCTGTGTCTATTCAGAATAGAGGGACTGAGATGGTATCATAGGGTCACAAATGAGGAGCTTACGGAGAGAACAAGACAGATTCCAGTAAACCACGAGGTTAAAAAAAAATGCTGCGCTGGATTGGACTCACTTTGAGAAAATCCGAGGGGAGTATAACAAGAAGGTCCCTTTCTGTAACCCACAGGGACAGCGGAAGAAAAGGAGGCCTAGAAATACATGAAGAGATTTGGAGGCAGAACAAAACACAGAAGAGCTGAAGGGAACTGCAGGAGATAGCTAGAGATAGGAAGACTTGGCATGAGTTAGTTAAGGGTCTATCCCCCTGTCTGGGTTATAAGGGCAAGAGAGAAAGTATTTGGTGTCCTAAGTAAACATTTACAGACTTGTGCTGTTCTGTCTAATCATCTGAAAGTGCTGGTCCATTTTATTGTGAGGATGATATGTTTGTGATCACTCTCTCCAGGTTGTTGTGTTGCTGGTCTTACACTGGATATTTTGTGTTGCAGTTGAAAGATCTGGTGTGTTCTGAAACTTTCAATGTCTGAAGTAGAAGGTGGTTTCTGCTTGTGGCTCATTTATGAGGACGGACTAGTTGGTTTTCTAATGGACCTCAGAGATAACAAAGGCGATGAAAGACACTATTTATGAAGCGCACACAAGGGCTAGTTCTAGAAATCTCTTCTTATCCTGATGCTGTGAGGCAAAACAGGATTGGAGAAATGTAAAGTTGATTTTCTGTTGCTAGTCTTCTATTTCCTCCCTCTCTAAATCTAAGACTAGGTAGCACTGAGATCTTTTAGCATTTGAGCTGTAGAATTTTGTAATGAACAGTGACTCTGGTTTTGTATGTGGTTTGATGGTGAGATTTCTGAATAATCCAGGCTCCATGCAATTTCTGTAGTGTGGATATTATTTTTGACCATAGAGATAATTCCTCCATTGTGACCAAGTTTGTCTTTTCTGAAACATTCAAAGTGTGTGACAGAGTATTTACAGTTTTTGTTCATGTGGGTTTCTTAGATTCTTAGTGTCATCTACTTTCCTTATTGAAAAAAGTTTTGCAGCCCTAGATTTTTATTTCATTGCCGGTTTCAAAGACTAGTTTTATACAGCTCATAATTTGAGAATCACTTCTATAGATCCCCACTGAAGGCAGAGTATGTCAGCCTTAACATGGATGGACACAGAGCTATGAAAGTGGGACATGTACACATCATACAGTTAATGACTATTTTCAGATATCTTACAGAAAATGGGACTACAACTGGGGATAATCATACAATTCATTTGAGCAACTGGGGCCAAATGTTCCATTCCCCTTTGGAGGACTACACATAAGCTGCATGAGCTTGTAGCAGCTAGCAACTCATAGCTGACTGCTAACATCTGGATCAGCATAAGAACAATGCTGACCAAGACTACTCTGCCTCTCCGTGGTGGCCCCAAAAACTGGTGGCTACCAAGAAGTCTGGCTAAGTTTGTGCAGGTCGAAGAGGGAGAAGCTAACTCGATGCCCCAAAAAATGCTATTATGAAGTCAGATGTGTTGAACTGAAAGGTGCAGATACCACGGCTCATGCTGAAAAACTGACACAACGCATTCCATTCTCCGGACTGCATCCTGCTGTAACCAGCGGGAGTATGAGAAAGAAGAAGATTTAGTCAACTCATCTCTCTGGACTTCTGAGCATAGGAAACTGATCACAGAACTACCATAGAAAATTGTTTATAGCTTAGTCCTGTTCACTTTGTTACATTGTGTAATATTTAATTTCATTGAGTGATACTAAATAAGTTGTTACTTCCTCAGAATTAACTTTGACTTCTCCTATGACGACGACATGGCAGCGTATGGTTGTGAAGTACATGCATTTGATCCAAGGTAATATAGTTGCTTCAATATTTCACTGAGTCTCTGTAATGTAGAGGTTGGGTGCTCGCCTCGCGTTCCATAGGTACTCGGTTCGTTCCTCGTGGAGCCATCGTGATATTTTTCCATAGATTGATGATATCCTTGTAGGTGAGATCGAATTCCTAGTCCTGTCGAAGATGGACGATATAAAACATAGGTCCCGTGTTCAAGCTGAACACTAAAAGAATCCTTGGCAGTTCAAAATTGAGAAGATTAGGCTGTAAAGTCTCTGCCCGAGCAAAAATCATTAGAAAGATTAAAAAATAAAATTTCTACAAAATATTTTCAACATCTTCTAAATGACATTGGGGACCCTCACTGGTGTTATGTAGTTCATGCATTACTGCTGAGATCTTCCTGTATAAGAAAGAGATCAGAGTGCACATGGTTTCTCACAGAAGTGCGATGTTGATAGTTCAATCAATCAATATTTCACACACACTGTAACTACGAACAGGTGGCCCTAGGCAGAATATGAAGTGACCCTTGAATCCTCTTCACTTTTTCCTCAAAATTTAAAGTTAGAATTCATGATAAGAATTTTTTTAACAACCTTCAGTGCCTTCTTGACATCTTACTTAGGTATACATATACTGCCAGATAATATAGCTGTAACCCTTCTTTTATTATACATACATTAATTATCATCAGACTGCAACAGTTTTTTGTTCTGACTTGAAACATTGAGGAATGGCAATGAACAGGTGGTCCTAGAGTAATTACTCGAGATGATTGCTTAATTCTGAAACAAGCACTAAACAACAAAGATCTACACCTGCAAATGTTATCAAACATTGTCTCAGAGATGCTGCTAACTCTGTTGTCAGTGATCAGACTATTCCTAATTGTTTTTATGGTCCCAATCTTTGTACTTGTCATCGAGTCATTCAACTTCATCTGATTACTGCCAACTGAGAATATCGTTTGGATATCATCTGAGGATGTTATGCATAATATGAATTGGCAAGGTCATAGTGGGCTAATAATAGCCACCCATCGCAATCGATGATGACAACAGTCTCAGATGTGTGTTGCTGCACTCTTTGGTGTGTGCGGAGGTGACTGTAAAGTCCAATCCTTGAACACAATCCCCTACCACAGTTTTGGCATACATAGTTGAGGTTAGACTTGTGTGTTGTTTTTTCACACAGCTCACTTTCTCTTTGCTTCAACAGTACGATGGTTTGCAGCTATGCGAGTTCCTCTTGTGTTGTTACAGCGCCACATTTGACGATCTTGCAAGGATTCCTAGCTGGTGGTGTGTGGTGTCTATATCAAAGCATTTTACAGACACTTTAAGAGTGTCTTTGAAGCATTTTTCTATCCACCAGCTGATTGTCTGCCCCCTTCAAGCTCACCATACATTAACTTTTGGGATGCGTATATCAGGCATTCGAACAACGTGACGATCCCATCTCACTTGGACCTTCTGCAACAGCCAGTGGGCTAACATTATATTCATTGATGAGTCTCAATTTGTCTTTGACCCTAGAGATGGATGAATCTGTCTGGAGGTATTGTAGTGGGTTGTTTGATGATGAACTGCTCTCAGGTCAACCCAGCCTCAAATGGGTACCACAGAAACACTGGGATGTAAAGATGGCTGTGATATTAACCGCTTCATGCATCGTGTGCCGTTGGTAAAAGAAAATTACAGGCAATATACCTCATGGTATAAAAACAGGTTCATTATTTTATTCTTTACTTAACATACTGTTACTTCTATTCATCTTAGCATGAACACAGCCCCAAATCTCCATGGTGATCGTGTGTATTTTCATCCAACTGGTGTAGGAGCTAAAAATACAACTATATCTATTGCTCCAAAATATGAAGAATGGCAGTTGTATACAATAGGCAGTCATAGGAGAATACTTCAACATGCACCTGAGCAGGTATTGTCATATCATTATTATTCTCATTACTAATTGTATGCACTAAATTCTCCTAATGAATTCCATCTTTTTCATCATTCAATTTATGGCAGTTTTTTTTGGTTCGCCCACTATGAATTCAGTCATAGCCGTGGTACACCTGTCTGATTTTTGCATGAAGGCTTGCAATTCTTTAGTAATTCTGGTATGACTCACCTTTACTTCCCACTTTCTGTGGTACCAAATTGAGAATGAGTCAACCTGCGAGCTGGTGCAGAATAAAATCTGATATCAAACCTTGGGCCGCAAGAATATGAAGGAACCATGAGTCTATGAGGGAACCATGAGTCTATGAAGGAACTATGAGTATAAAGGAACCATTAGTCTATGTAGGAACCAAGAATCTATGAGCAGGGAACCATGAATATGAAAGAACCATGAGTCTATGAAACAAGTGAGGCTGCAACTGTATTATTACAGCTCACTGACTGCATATATAGAGACTGCCGACCTCCAGAGTCCTACATGAAACTATTGTCTTGCTGGTAAGGAAGGAGTTTTGCAGTAATGACAGATTACACCTGATTGTATAAAGATGCACTTATAGTAAGAGTGTTTGAGATGGATAAATTTGACATACTTCAGATGCTTAATGACCACCTGTTAGATGAGAACACTATGATTGATTGATAGGATCATCATCACTGCACTTCGGTTGCCCGAGTGGTTACCGGGCCCAAATTTGGGGTGTAAAGAATAGAACCACTGTTACCTGCCACGCATGTCATAAGGGCGACTAAGGAGGTTTCGCTGAAATCAGATGCACGTGTCCTAAATGTGTAAAAGTCTGCGTTTAGGGGCCTACCAAACCAATGTGCAATGTATACACGTTCTTGACAAAGATCAAACATATCACAAAGAGTGATTAAAATTGGTCGTAAGAACGAACGCAAAGAAGAAGACTGCACTTCGGTGAGTAACCATGTGTGCTCCGATCTCTCTTTTACACAGGAAGATCTCAACGGCAGTGCACGAACTCCGTAGAACCGGTGAGTGAACCTGATGTAATTTAGAAGATGGTAAAAATATTTTATATGAATTTTTATTTTTTTGGATAGCTGTCTTCGTGGAATGAAGAGAAAGGTTGGGAAAAGTATGAGCACCTTACCTACAAAAGCTACGGCCTAAGTACTGTGAGGTCTCCAAGACTTCATACTCCTACAGCGTTATAATATGTAGGTTGCAACACTATAAAGCAAAATGAGAGAAAAAACACCCAGAACACAACATGAATGATGGATATTACCAACTGTCCAGAAGGGACCAGATTGCCATAGTTCGCCTCTGGACAGGTCACAACAAATTGAGACACCACCTGTACATTATATTCAAGATAGGTACCAACGGCCTGTGCTGCCGTGGCCTGGCGAGTAAAACGAAAGAGCATGTCCTACAGAACTGCCCCCAGCATGCAGACCAGAGAAAAAGAGGGGCATGCATACGCCAACATCCAAGACAAATTGTATGGTGTGGTTGACAATCTGAGGCAGACAGTGGCCTTTATTAGAGAATCTGGAATGCAGAAGAAGAAGAATATGGAAACTATATACTGTTATTATTATCTTTTGTAAGCAAATAGTTTGATGTTCCTTATATGTCAGTGTTTTTTCTCTCTGCAAGTAATCATTTTTCTACTGTGTTTAAGTGAAATATTTACTGTTACCTCAGAGACAACTTCACACTGTGAAGATGGACGTTGAAGGCTATGAACTGGATTCTCTCATGACAGCTCTGGATGAGGGCAGTTTGTCAGATGTTAGACAGTTATCATTTGAGACCCATGTTGCATGGGGAAGATTTGATCCAACAAAAGATAATTATATACAGGTACAGCAAACAAAAATATTGTCTGTGAAATACAAGATTTCTGTCACTTTTCTCCCAACATTTCTGATCTAGCTTTTACTGTCATTTTCTTCTTTCGTGTATTTCTTTTTCAAAGTCTCCTCTCCATTATTTTTTTTTAGAACTGATTCCCACCCTACATTATGTATTGTGAGATGAGATCTGTTCAAAATGCTGCAAATAAGCATAAAAATGATGGAGCAATCAATAAAAACATTGCCTGTGTTTGCCAGGGGTCACAATGGGAGCAAAGAATAGTAACACTGCGACTTACAAGGCCTTTCGTAAGAGATGACTGAGGTAGTTGCCCAGGGAAGCTACCCTAGTAAATAAAAAGCGTAGAGGAAATCGGATGTGCTGGCCTACTTGTAGGTATAACTTGCACAACATACTATTGCTCGGATCACATACAAATGGTTAACAAGTGGTCGATGTGGAGCGTTCGAAGAACTATAAAAATATAAAAGCAATTGTAGGGACAACAGTGCATGGTTTTATAGAACAACAAAGAATTTAATGGTTCTGTCATTTGGTTAGAAAGGACCAACCTGAAGCACTACATGAGAACATCAGGATACAAAACAAAAGATCAACCAAGAAGACGTTGCTTAAACTGAATCAAACCGACACTAAGTAAAGTCACCATGACTCCAGTTCAAACTGTGCAAAGGAAAGAAAACTACAATTACATAAAGGTTCTAAAGGCGAAGGATTGACCTGGTTTCCCCATATGTCAATTCCAAATTTCAATGGACTGTTAGGATGCAAAGTTCTGCTCTAGGACAAGCTATTTGATGATAAATATATCTGAAACCGCGTTTGAAGGGACAAGCTATTTGATGATAAATATATCTGAAACCGCGTTTGAATCATTTCTAAAATCAGTTTTGGTAGTGGTAATTATGATACAGAAATGTATTTACATTAAATCCATATTGTCTTCATTTGTCTCCACAGTTCTTGCGACTGCTTAGAAAAGTGTATGAGAAAGGATTTCGCATCTACCTGACACATAGAAACTATGTCTATAGTGCGTTTGACAGTTTGCTGGAGAAGGGAAAGAAGCGTGCATACTGCCATGAGATTCACACCATTAACAGTAACTTTAAGAATGTTATAAACGCTGACGGTTCTGTTGTTGGGGATGGAGCAGTGAGTGATGATAAAAGACGAGAACGACACAACCAACAAATGCAGTTACTCTCAAAGGAACAGCAATGGTACTCAAAACGACAAGCTCAGAAAAGGCAACAGCCTAAAGCCTAGGTTCAACTTTAAATATGTCGTCATTCCCATTTAAGAACTTGGTGGTTACAAAGTTCAGAGTATTGGAACTTTAGTAAATTAAGGATAAACTATCAGTCTGTAACTTAATTTGCCTCTGCTTGAATTAAGAAATTTTTATTGTGGTTGGGTATTATTACATCTTAGTGGACCAGGGTAAAAGCCATGTTTTACAAGCCATTTGTTTTTAGAATTAAAAACACCTTTTAGTGTGACTCCTGGTAAAACAAGGCATCCAACCCAAAGCCACGTAATGTGATGCTTGATCCACAATGAGTTAAGAATGTTTAGATCTGGACATAATCAAGTAGACTCTCACATACTAACCCATACATCATCTGTTCATTAACAGTTTTCACTATATGAATCTATGCAAGATAGGTTATAATAATCTCGTAGCTAGTTAACAGAGCTGATGTCATTATGCTCTGGGCAGGCGTATAGATGCTCTTTCACTTTTAGCAGATGGCAATCGTTATACATTTTGAGATCTTGTTGAGGATGTCATCATCAATACAGGAAAGAGCTTAGTAGCACTTTTAATGATGACAGTTGCTGATCTTGAACTTCTTTCGCTCTACATAAACCACTAATTAAACCACTCTCTGTATGTTATTTGCTCCTTAGAACTCACAAGTTCGTTTGTGCCAGTTAGGTGCTTACAGACTGATAAGCCAGCACATTCGGTTTCTGTTTGCTTTTTATTCAGGCTCATCGCCATAAAAGGGTCTTAGGATTTACATTGTCCCAGTTTTTCCCATATGACTCCGCAGAAATGGCATGCTACCTTCAGCAAAAATCCTAGGGATCTCAGAAAGTTACACGTGACTCGGCCCAGATTCAAACCCACAACCTTAAGAACACAAGACAAACATCTCAACTGCTTTGCCATAAAGGCGAGCCAGAGCCCCTTTAGCCTAGAATCTCCCATGTCTATGCCACTGGGAAGTGGGGTTGACTTGTGTGTTCTATGAGTCATCAGCAGGCTACTCGCCCGAGTGGTTACCGGGGCCCAAATTTGGGATGTAAAGAATAGAACCACTGTTACCTGCCACGCATGTCGTAGAGGCGACTAAGGAGGTTTGGCTGAAATCGGATGCATGTGTCCTAAGCGTGTAGAAGTCTATGCGTTTAGGGGTCTACCAAACCAATGTGCAACATATACACGTTCTTGACAAAGATCAAACATATCACAAAGAGTGATTAAAATTGGTCGTAAAGAACAACGCAAAGAAGAAGAAGAGGAGGAGAAGCAGGCTACTAGTTTTCTCTGTCCTTCCTAAGAGAAACTCCAACTCTGCTGGATACAGATCCAGGTGCAGAATACGCTTTGTAGACCTGAACCTGAACAAAGGATGTTATTCTTACTGGTGCTATATGGGGTTGACAAGGGGCTTGGTCTCATGACAATCTGTAGAGCTTAACTGAAGAGGCTAGATAGGTTGCAGGATGTGGCTTGTGATATTGATCCTTGAGTGCAGAGGAGATACTTGCCAAGTTATACGATACATGTTTAACTTATTAAACATGTCCTAAAAAAACAGGAGATTCCCCCACTGAAGACTTACTTTCTAATCTATTCTGATGACATTTACTAGATGATAGCAATTCACTGTTCTATAGAGAAGTTAAAACTATACTCTACAACCAATTCGCTTCAAAGTGGAAAAGGCATATGAATGTTGAAGACAAATCTGACCCAATTCATCACCTTTAAAGGCACCAGCACACCACCATGTTTTGCCTGAGAACTGCAGACTGCTGCTGAGTCATTTATACTGACTCTAGACTATGTACATAAATTAATACGAAAGTGGAACCAGACCCTTGAACACATAAACTGCCCAACTTACCCAAGATGACAGATCTGTGGCAGAAGGAGCAGAGCTGTGGGGTAGCCAACCCGACCTGGAAAAGACATTGAACTTTGCCTGATGACAGGATTGAAATTCCAGTTAAATCAGATGTATGAATACAGAAGTAGATGAAATATATAAAAAGTGCCAGTACAATTGTTTTGAAACTTCAGTATAACATTAATAGTACTATTGCATCTATTAAATTCATATTTGTTTTGTTTGATGCTCATATTAAATCTCTGTTTTTTAAATATGTATAGTAACATATAAATGTAACTTTTACTAAAAAATATTGTTAGAAAAAACAAAATCTAGCGCAAGATCTTATCTATTTTACAGCTGAAGTAAACTTGTGTGGTACTCTCTGTAGGAACTTTATTCACCTCTGACTTAAATGCATCCACTTGAGAGTTATTGATATGTTTGGTGAAACTCCAGATATACAAATATTTAGGAATCAAGTTAGTTCCAATAGATAATGGATTTTACACCTATGGATTTCTTATAAGTTTCACTTGATATCAGCAAAATGTCAGAGTCTGGCTTCACCAGTTTTCTAACCACTGCTCAGATTCTGCCTCCGTTGGGTTTTAAACAACCACTTTTTTTGTTGTGTCCAGGTCATGAAGTGGATTGCCCTCTTCATGTCATTTTCATAGATTTATTGATATGAAGAATCACTGTTATATGTGCAGCATATCCCCCCCACTCCTAGCAGTTGATAAACTCAAGTGAATCACAAAAGCAAATACAGCTTTATCGCACCGGTGGTGTTGCATGAGCGAGCTAGCAGTCATAGATAGCAATGACAGATTTCTTTCACAACTTCAGATTTGATCTTGGGGATTATTCCCAAAGCCATCTCCATCATTTAGTAGGATTGTAAAACAGCTGATGTTTGGATTGAGTTTGAATTCTTCTAGAAGAGAAACCTTCTATGGCTAATGAATCTCATCGAGGGGAATCAGAGTATATACTTTGTAAAAGTTTCAACAACAGTCAAATATTTGTTCACAGAGAAACAAAACTCGGAACAAAAACTAATATATAATTTTGATGTGACCATTTCAATAATATTCACAATTTCATTCTTTCCTGTTAAAGACAGAAAACAGTATTTTATTATTTGCGACTGATGTGATATTGAACTGTCTTGCACAATTTTATAATATATATATATATATATATGAGACACATTTTTTAAGTACGTTCCTGTATAAAATACCAAAAACAAACCATGAATGTTTGTTTTGGTTTTTTATTGCCCACTATGAATTCAGGCGCCTAATATGGTACCTCTTACTGATATTTGGGAGAAGGCTTGTTTTTCTTATCACCAGTGTTCCTCTCACCATTCAGGCAAGCCTTACTTCGACTTCAGAGGTAGACCATGAGATATCTTCTTCTTTGCGTTCATTCTTTACGACCAATTTAATCACCCTTTGTGATATGTTTGATCTTTTCCAAGAACATGTATATGTTGCACATTGGTTTGGTAGGCCCTAAACGCATAGACTTCTACACGTTTAGGACATTTGCATCCGATTTCAGCCAAACCTCCTTAGTCACCTCTTACGACATGCGTGGCAGGTAACAGTGGTTCTATTCTTTACACCCCAAATTTGGGTCCGGTAACCACTCGGGCGGACCATGAGATATAAAAATTATTTATTGCCTGTGAAGTTCAACACACATTTACATTATTTCTAAACATAGTCACACTTGACTTCAACACATTTTTATATCTTGGCACCTGTTTCCTAATTCCAGTGTCGAAGAAGTCTATTGCCAGTGTCTTAAACCATCTATAACTGTTAGACAGTTATCATAAGTTACCATAATAGAAGTTGTCTGCAGTTTATCATAAGTTTTAAACAGTTGCAATGCAACCCACCTCTTTGGTACCATGAAAAGGTGGTAATAACTAGGTATCTCACTTTTGCCTGCGATATCATTTATATATATTTCATGGTGTTTTTTTGGATTTATACTAGAACTTAGTTAAAAATGTGCCTTGTATATCTAAGTAGTATTGTATTTGAAGCCATTACATTAATCTTTTGTATCCAACAAATTCTATAGTTGATCAGGCCTGCTGCTGTTTCAAACACACTACACTGTTACCTCAGTCCAAGTGTGTACAACATGCTTGACTGGGTAGTACTGTCAGGTATACTTGCCTTCACGGTCCAACCAAACTCTGTAGCTTAACAGACAAAGCCTGTTACTGTGCCTTATTTTCTTTCTGTGTATGTATTGTATTAATTGCTTTTTTTCTCTTCAATTTTTATGTCTTTATTGTAATTATTCCTTTTCTGTCATTCTTCTGTGTTTTAGCATTAATTTCTTATTTCCTTTTTGAAATGTTTCTTCTTTTGTAAAATTGAAGTAAGTAAAATTATTCAAATGTTTTGACCTGCTTTTATTAATTTCTTTCGAAATCTTCTCTTCTTCTGCTTGTCCATTCTGTCTATCTCTTACTTGTTTCGCCGTTGTTCATCATCTTATTCCAGCTGCAACAACTTCTTCTTGCGATCACTATTTGATTATTATACCGTCAGATGTGTTCTTATGATGAAGTCGACTATTGTTTGAAGCTGACATATGGTGCCAAGTAGTTTTGAATGTTGTGTTGTAGGGCCAGCATTCCTATCAAGGGAGGACATACAGGGGACGGACAGTCTTGCAGGACATATCTGTTACTCATTTGGTTGTTATTTTTTAGTTAATGTATTCTTAACAAACAACATAGCCATTTCTTTATTTGTTGATGTTAATGTCAATGTCCGTGTGCTTTCATAACTCAAATAACTGTCTTAATAGCACTTAGTGTTACTATATTTATATATGAACTTCTGTGTGCTGCTCATTATATTTGTACAACAAAATTATCTTACCTAATGATGGCTTCATTTGAAATTTCTGAATGTTTTATTGAATGTACTTGATAGAATATAAACAGCTATATATACTGCTGACTATGTTCAGCATTGATGAGAAGATGCTAACTGTGCCTTTCAGTCATGTCATTTATCGTATAAGTACATATGCTGTTTCATAGTAACAAATTATGTTAATCTTTAGGAGTTTCACATTTCATCCTTTTCTTTTTTCTCTCTTTTTTTTTTTTTTTAAAATGTCAATTGTTGATAAATTGAATATGAGAAAAGTATTCCAGTCCAACAATGATTTGAATATGCATTTTTTTAAATATGAAGATAAGAAAATGTTATCTTTGGTTAAATTCTGTTCCGTCTTGTTTTGGTTATTGTTTTCATATGTTGTTAACTTTGAATCACATTAGAGGCTAACCCTTTCACTCCGTACTATTTTTATTTTTACCTCCAGACGCATTTTGTTAGCATTATATACTAAATTATCCAGCATAATGGCTTTGTGTAACCTTGAAAAATACAGTATATAGGATCAGAAGGGCAAAAGGTTACGCCTCAATAACTGGTTTTTTCTAACTGACTAAAACTCTTTGCTTTTTCTTTGAGTGAATCTTGTTGATACAGAAATACAAGCGAGTCTAGAATGATCCTGATTTAACAAGAATTAAGTATTTTCTAACCGTGAATTCTGTGACTCGTTTGATTTAGAAATTAAATTTGATTTACTGTTATTTCATTAGGCTGCCTGAATATTTCCTGAGTATGCTAATTATATCTGTAAATTAAACATTTTGAGTCAGTAATCTAATTTATATATATATAAAACAGTTGAATGCAATTGTATCTATATCTGTCTCAATTGTTTGAAGATATCTGGACATCCTACGGACTTGAAATTTGGCAAGAGTGTAGCTTTCATAGATGAGAAGAGGAAAAATTGAAAAACACTATTTGTACGTTTCTATAAAGATATTTCAATTTAAATGATTTGGCCATGCACAGAATTCGTCGAAAATAATATCCATGTTGTGACGACGTTCCTGGTCATGTGATAGGCAGAGGTCGTGTTGTTATATTCCTGTGACCTCTTTATGTAAGAAAGAGGCAGTCATCATTTTTCGGACATGTGATGAGGAGGGAGGTTTAGAACACATTGTGACAACCAGTAAAATCGAGGGCAGAGGAAGACAGAGAGAAAATTTTGTATAGCCTGACTTCATGGCATGATAGAGCATCAACATCTGAGTTGATAGCAAACACCAACGAAAGAGATTTGTGGAGATCCATGATCGCCTACTCCAGCCGGCACGGCACCTGATGATGATATCTTACGCACATCAGTCATACGAACGCTAACATATTTATTGGTATTTCAACACTGGTCTGTTCTGTAGCCGAATGCATAAGATTCTAGGCTGCTATCCTGAAGACAACATGTTCAATTCACGGAAAGTTCAACAATTTTTTGTAACATTCTACTATGAGATCATCATTCATTCATAATCGCACATTTGATTATCAGAACTACAGAATTAGATTTGCAGTGATAGAACTGACTCTAAATAAATTCTATTTGCAAATTGTTATTTGTCAACTTTCACGGGAATTCTATTGTATCAGGTTTTACTGGTAATCGGAATGAGGGACATTTTAATCTTATGTGGTCAACCGACAAAGTTTTCAAACCAAGCATGGAGAGAAACGTATTGTTTTTAATGGGGGAGAAGCCGATTTTGAGGCAACGGGCCATGTTTCTTTAAGGGACTTTACAAATAGATTTAAACTAAATTCCTCATGCAAAGAATGGGTAAAACTGCTAGTATAATGAATATAAAATGGAATTAATCCAAAAGTGATGAAATCGGAGAAATGTCTTGTCAACCATTAGTAACAGGTCACCACTTTAAGGATTTAACTGTCAAGTACCTCTGAAGTCAGCAAAGGCCCACCTGCATGGCAAGGGATACCAGTCAAATGGTAGAAGCAGGCCTTCACGCAAAAATCTGTCAGAAGCGCCATACCATGCGTCATGGCTAATGACTGAATTCACAGCGGGCGAATGTAGAAGAAGAAGTAACAGACCGGGAAATGAACTTTACTGAAGGAGAGACAAGAAATATTGGACTGGATTCCATATAAGAGATTGAACAAGTTGCTCAAGATACAGCTGTAAGAATAAATTGCTTGCAAGCCCTATGTAACATATAACGGTATAAGAGAAATAGAATAATAAATTATTAATATCTGTCAACTAAAATTATTTTTAGTGTATCAACAGCGTAATCCATGTTTAATAATCTTTCTTCAGTCAAGTATAAATAAATTACATAAATAAATAATTTGCTTGATAAAGGCCTTTTGGTCGAAACGTTGCTGTGTATTATTATTGTTTTTGTATTCTGTAAAGCTACATTACTTTGTTTTTTACGTGTTTCATCAAATAAATTATCATGTTAAACATTTTTGTGTCTCTGTAACTTATTTTGTCTAGGTTGAGTAACATAACTGATTTGCTATGAAAATTTTTTTAAGCCTCTGGAATGAGTTATTTTTGTATATCACAAAATTAATAACACATTAAGATAGTTAAATTAAAATGTTAAATAGAGGTATTATTAAAATAGAACTTATTGTATTGAATTAAAGACAAATTGATGAATCTTATGAACATATTAATTGCATTAGAAAATATTGTGGAATATTAACTATGAAAGTAAAAATGTGAAATTGTAGCTTAACCCAATAGGACTGCAGAGCCAATATATTGGTTCAGAGTAATGTTCATGATGTTGCAAAACCAATATATCGACTATTGGATGTCTGTTAACGGGAACGAATGTATCTTTACAACCCCTTTACTGAAGTACAAAAAAATCTATAGAAACGGAACGTGTTTAAAAACTAGTGCACCTTATTAGATGAAACTTATAGAATATGTTCACACATGAATTATCTTCATTTTACTGCTACTTCTGGAAACATCTATGAATATTAAGATATAATACAAACCCGTGAGTATAAATATTTTTATGATTTTTGTTTTTTTAAATAGTCATGCTACAGTAATTCAATTTTCATAAACATATATCACCTGATGTAAAATATTTTTACATTAATGTATTCCTAATCCAATTAGCAACAATTTAATATATAATATGTCATACTTTAGAGAAACAGTTCTAGAGTTATAAAGATTTAAACTACTTGACATTAAATGTTAAATTGGAATTGCAAAATAAATGCGTCCAGACGTAAAAATAATACAGAGCGAAAGGGTTAAAATATTATTTGCAAATTTGCACTTGTTGAAGACCTTCAGCAAAGCGTATTCCTTTTATCTAGTTCAACTGCTCCCTTTAGTAATTATTACATGTATGAGTTCCGAACATTTTAAAAAATAGTGCGAAATCTTGCTGAGTAGAACAGAAGGGTTGCGGCTATTACTGGCTGTCAGTTTTTATTTTAAGTCATCTTCCAGTGTTTTGGCATACTCTTTTGCTATTCTTAACCATGTTGCATCTTCACTACTCCTTCCTTCCTTTTGTTTGCTTGAAATATTGTCTATATATTCAATGTTGTCTCTTGTATTAACTTTACTGTCTTTTGTAGCTCACATAGAGGGCCGTGTAGTTTTATGTCAAGTGTTGTTTAATTAGACCAGTTAGTTTGCCTCAGTATATCATATTCGGGGCTGTCTTGAAGTATGTACTCTGCAATCTGAGTGCCTGCACATATGGCTGAATTGCCAATCTTGACTTTTATATACATGGGGCTGTAGAGTCGATTGTATCCTGTTCTAAGGCGCAGAATGACAACTTGTTCTAATCTGCTCATTATACAGTAGTCATCTTCTTCACACCTTTCAACTCCCAGCGGAGCACAGGTCTTCAACAAACTTCTTCCAGCTCTTCTCTCTCTTGACATCCCTTCCAACTCTTTCCATGTTTTACCTATCCTTTTAATCAGCCTCCAGCTCTCTTTCTCCATGTCCTCTTTCCCTGTGGGTTCCAAAACAGTGCCTGTCTTGTAATGCTTCCGGTCGGTCTTCTCAATGTATGTCCTATCCATTGCCAGCGTCTCTTCCTGAGCTCTTTCTCCACTGGTACCTGCTTAGTTCTTTACCTTGGTCTTTCCCCTGTGTATTTTCAAACCTAGTTGCTGAGACTTATTATTTAGGTTATTCATTTTATCTTTAATCTGTGCGTGATTGTGGGACAGCAATGCCAGATCATCTGCAAAATCCAGGTCATCTAGTTGTTTCATAAGTGTCCATTGTATTCCCCATCTGTTATTTGTTGTTATTGATTTCATGATCCAATCTATGGCCAGCAAGAACAGGAATGGTGATAACAGGTATCCCTGTCTCACCCCTGTTCTTATCTCAAAGGATTCCATCAGTTGGCCCTCATGTATGACTGCATTTCATTCCTTAAAACGTTTCCTTTATTATGTTTGCAATCTTGGGTGGAACTCCATAGTGTTTCTAATAGTTTCACTGACTCTCTATCTAGACTATCAAGCACTTTTCATAGTCCACAAACCTATGTATATTGGTGAGTTTCACTCTAAGCTATGCTCTACTATAATGTGCAGTGTAGCTATCTGGTCTTGCAGGACTATTCTTGAAACCTGCTTGTTCTTCTCTCAATTGTTTATCTATGGTCTCTTTAAGTCTATCATACAATCCTATTTAGCATTTTGCCTGGCACTGATAATAGCATTATCCCTCTATAGTTTGTACATTCATGCATGCCTCCTTTCTTTGGTAGTTTGACCAAGTGATCTTCTTTCCCATATCTTACCTAGTAATTTGTATAGTAACTCTGTTGAGATATCCTTATCTACCTTGATGGCCTCTGCTGGAATATAATAGTCACCATCACCACCATTTCTTCTTCTCCATCAGACAATTGAAGATGGTTTGCATGTAGGACTAGCAACCTCTACAAAGTGCTACAGAAATTGCTTCCACTGTAGCACTTATGTGTATGTGGTCACCTCTGAAGTCGGAGAAGACACGTCTGTATGGTGAGGGACACTGTGTGTCGTGCTGTCAGATGTCTAAGTAATGTAACTTGCTATCTCTGATGCATTGAAAATGTGTACTTCTGTTCCCAGTGTCAGACAGTAGATGTTGTACTTTTGACTCCAGGTTGGTGGGTCTTCTGAGAGAGGTGGTTTCTAGAGCTTTGTTTTGAATTTCAGAGAACACCTTGACTGATGGTGGATGCAATACCACAAGATAGCAGTCTTCTACTCCTAAGTCGATTGTCCTGTAATTGTCTCCTACTACCTCAAGGCATACTGAAGGTGAAATATTTGAATCCCTCCTAGCAGACGATATGTCTCCTGATTTCCAGCAGATTTTGTAAAGTGGACATGTAAATTATTGTTTTGTTAACAAAACGAATCTGTTTCCAAAACATACCAGAGAGAGATGTAGAAAGATCTTGTCTAGTGTGTAACCTCTCGTGTAGAAAGATCTTGTCTAGTGTGTTACCTCTCGTGCAAAACTTGGGCCATCTTTGTGCATCCCCCCTCCCTGTCCCAACAAGTAATGTTTTAAAATGCAATTATAGATCTTCGATACATGTGCCACTTTGTTGTGTGCCTTAGTGTCATGTATACATATTTACAACAGACTTATGTTTATTTTTAGATTTTGTTTTCTCTGTCTAATAATAATAATGTGTTTACATACATATCTTGTAATACTTGCCTTTAAAAAGCACTTGTTGCTTTTGGGCATACCTTAAGAAGTATGATCAAAGAATACCAAAACAGACATTAAAGTCAGAGACAAAAGGGTTCAAGAAAGAGTGAGTGCCCATGGAAACCCTGAAACGAACTTTGCTGAGAGAAGCAAGGAATATCTGACTCAATTCCATGGAAGAGATTGAACGAGTTGCCCAGGACAGAGCAGTATTGAGAAATTACTTTGTAGTGTATAATGCCCTATGTAACAGATGATATAGAGAGAATATATAAATATGATCAGCAATAAAAATATTTCTCAAATCTGTTTAGTTTACTTTAGCTGTCAGATCATCATCACTGCTATTAACTTGCTATTTTTGAACAGCTTACAAGTATTTCACCCACAATTCTTCCATGTTTTTGGTTTCATTGGGTTGTTATGTCTGTATACATATGTTGGTATCATCTGATATTTTAACATTATTTTTGGTCATGTTGTCTTAATTGGTAATTATTGTTGATGTTAATAATAGGTCATGATTGTTGATAATGTTAATAATTGAAAACTAAGATTAATTATTTTAATTTGTATAATTCTTCAAAAAATTTGTCTTCAGCTAATGTTTGGGTTGCTAAATGCAAAAATGTTATGATACTTTTTGTCAGATAATTATTTTGGTTGAGCACTTTTTGTTATTTGAACTGAGTAACTTGTTGGAAAATCTTGAAATAACTAAGATCAAGTTCCTAGTCAAATTGGAGACAGTTGATACAATTTAGACCAAGCTGAACATGTAAACGAACTCTTGGCAGTTGACAATCTATAAGAGTGTGCTAAAAAATCACTTTTCTTCTTCTTTCTTCTTCAACTGCCTGTAGTAGCACTTTTTAGGATGGTGTAGAACAGGTGGACTAGAGTCTGACGATCGGCTGTTCAGGTTAGGATTTTCATTTATGCCAACAACAGAAAAATTCCTTGGCCTTACCGTGAGTTGAACACGGGTTTCCTGCATGGAAGCCGCGCTCTAATCCATTTTCAGCTAGACATTCCTCAAAGTCACTGCCCAGACAAAAATCATTCTTTTTCTCTTTCTCCATTGTACCTCAGTACGATTAGGGGTGGAGGAATTGTTCTGTGCTCTCTTCCTCCATTGTACCTCAGTGAGATTAGGAGGGGAAGAGAGTGGAGGAATTGTTCTGTGCTCTCTTTCTTCATTGTACCTCAGTAAGATTAGGGAGGTGGGAAGGAAAATTGTTCTATGCATCTTGTCTAATGCACTTTTAAAATTCATTTCTCTAAAGTTGTTCCTGATGCAGTCAATCCATCTTTTGCAGGGTCCTCCTCTGTGTTCATTATATATATTTTTTCATATAAAATCTGTCAATCAAAAAATAATTCAGATCGCAAAAGATCAAATTCTGGCATATTATCACCATCTTCAAATTTACATTGAGGATCCGCACAGTTGTTTCAGAGTTATGGCACTGCTGCTGAAATATCCTTCTGCAAGAAAGAGGCAGGAGCACACATCATTAAAGAATGATTGAAGCACACATGATTATTCACTGAAGTACAATGATGATGGTTTTATCACTCAAAACCATGTCTACAAATTTATATTGTGCATGTTAGCGTAATGCATAGAACGTTCACTTATCAAATCGGATAAAAGATGGTTGTGGGTACAATCTCACACTAGACATATCACATGTGAGGGCAGAAATTGACCCTCCTGCACACTTGACCCTAAAAATGGGAGTGGTAGGCACTTCATATCCTAAGATCTGAAAAGGCTGCGGCAAATTATTTAAAAAAATTGTGGGTGTCACTATGAGGTTTCCCAGGCTGTCTCCAAATAGTTTGCAAATAATTTTTTAAATCTTCCTCCCAGTCACCAATGTCAAGCTCTGATCTTACTAGAACTTAAACCTGTAATTTGAGTTAAGAAACCAGTGTTATAATTGCTTGGTAATTTCTCTGATTTGTGATAACAAGAGTACCTCATAATGTCATTCATTAGAAAATTTGTTTAGATCTAGGCTGAATTTATATATTTTTTCGCCTGCTATGAATTAAATAGTCATGGCACCTGTGAACTATTTTTGCATGAAAATTTGCTTTCCTTTTCACTCGAGTTGCCCACCATTCAGTCGAACTTTACCCAGACTTCAGAGATAAACCCATTTATAATTGCTATTTTGTTGTTCAATTCTTCTTCTTCACGTTCGTTCTTTACGACCAATTTTAATCACTCTTTGTGATATGTTTGATCTTTGCCAAGAACGTGTATACGTTGCACATTGGTTTGGTAGGCCCCTAAACGCATAAGACTTCTACACGTTTAGGACACATGCATCCGATTTCAGCCAAACCTCCTTTAGTCGCCTCTTACGACATGCGTGGCAGGTAACAGTGGTTCTATTCTTTACACCCAAAATTTGGGCCCGGTAACCACTCGAGCGGTTGTTCAATTCTATCTATATGTATTATTTATGTTCAATCCGGTATATGTTAAATTCAATAACTTGCCAAGTATATATGTCGATACTTGAAATTTGGTATTTAGTAACATAATTTTATCTTGCTGTTTTTTAATGCTTCAGCCATCTTTGTTATTAACTTTCTCTTGATCAAGGTTGTTACTTTAATCCTGGTTATAAACATTAATTGATTCATTATATTATTTAATTATATAATATTTCATTCATTTTCATTGATACTATTTACAATAACTAAAATATAACAATTCAATATTTTCATCTTACATGTGAAGCCTAAATTTGTTGGTTTTGTTTTTACAATAATTTCTTATAATTGTTCTTTTTGAAGCTCCTATTGTAATGAAGTTAATCTAGGTCCCTTGATGATGCAGAAATATGATAATTCCTAAGATTACTTGGCAGTCCTTTTAAAAATTAATGAGATCTGATAGTCTTGAGAGATGCATTATCGTAGTTGTTAGTGAACTCGCTTCTTTGGGTGCTTGGTCCGGGCTCAATTTCACAGTGCAAGTTCAATTTTTGTTACAACTGTAACGGCTCCCAGGTTGACCCAGCCTCAACTGGGTACCAGAAAAGTACTGGGAAGTAAAGGTGGCTAGTGTGATGTTGACCACATCACCCGGCACGTATATATGCTGATAGTTCCTGCACCACACTGGTTATATACCCTCATCTTCACATGGGTCCCTGCTGACTCATACCAAATTTATCTATCTACACTCAAGATTACATTCTCACCAGTGACCTAGCTTTTTGTGTGTTTTTCTTACCCACTACCCCTATGAATTTAAGCTTAGTCGCTTGCACCTAATGAACCCTCCTCTTGAAAACAAATCTTTTGGGAACAGTTGAACAAGGGTAGGAAAAGAGGAAGACAAAGAAAAGGGATGGGCTGATAACACCAAAAATTGGTCAGGAAAGGACTTTTCCCACACTCATCCACTTCACAGAGGAAGAGATCTCTGGATGAACTTATCTGTTGATGATTTCATTGTAGCATTACTGAGACTAATGGGTTATGGATTTTATTATATTATTATTATTACAGAAGATTCAAAGGAGAATCTTGTTCTTCAAATGCTCCATATCGACCACTTGTTAACCACTCTGTGTGATTTGTATGTGATCTGAGTCCAAGAGCGATTGTACGTTGTGCCAGTTATGCACCTACATGTAGGCCAGCCCATCCGATTTCTGCGATGCTTTTTATTTACTAGGTAGCTTCCTAGGTCATACATCAGTCACCTCTTATCGCCTTGTAGGTTGCAGTGGTACTAGTCTTTGCTTCCTTGGACCTCGGCACCACACGGGCAAAGGAGAATCTAAGGTGCTGCTGCCCTGTAGACAAGGTGAAATTGGTCATGGACTATAAAAAAGCAAACCTTAAGAGAAATCGGATATGCAAGGCAGAAAGATGCAGATATCTGCACTTTCACTGTAAGCCGCAGCATGACAGTTGTGTAGTTGTGAGCATGCAATCAGAACATGATAGTTAGAGAACATTGTTTGTGAGAGCAGACATAATTAATGGACAGAGGTCAACAAAGAGTGAAGATAATGGATAGCGTGGTCTTCCTCTTGGAAAAAAAGTCTACAAAATTGGTTAACAGCATAAGGGACATATAGTCTGGCCTTCCTGGAACTGATTGAAACCAGATGGACAAATGCAGGACACACTAGATTACAGGTCCTCCGATATAACCCCCAGGGTAATAGAGGTAAGAGAAGACCTAGGAACGTATGAAGGTGAGAGTTGGGGACAGAATGCAAAAAAATGGCCTTGGATGCGGACCTCTGCCTCCATATAAGTGATGTTTGAAGAAGAAGAATCACAAGGACAGGAAGTTAAAAAGTCGGTGATCGTCTATACCAGCTAGTATGGCACATGAGAGATATGTGTTGCCTTTCATCATCGTATCAGGTGCCATGCCAGCTGGCATAGGTGTTGCCTTTACAAATCATTAATCTGTCACCATAATGGAATGGATCATTTGTTTCTGTTATTTGTTGGAATGGTAACTTCCTTTCTTTCCTGTATATGTTAAAAAAAATGATTATATATATTATATTAATTAAGAATTATAAATATTTCTTTTTCTGTTGAGAATGCTATTACACATACATATATATATAAATTACGCAATCTATGAAATTAATAATGTCGTCATCTGTGCTGTAATTTTTTGGGTGGAAGTTGAATACCTGTACCGATTATTTTGACTATTATTATGTGTAATTAATTTTGTTTGTTAAACATTGTTAAATTGGTCATGCAACCCCAAAAAAAATACATTCCTTAAGTATCTTGTTCTTACATTCCAGTTTCTATTTCAAATATCCTCCCTCCTCCCAGATTTAGAAGATATTTTATGTCAAGAATTCGATTAGAATACTGATAATGATTCTGTGAATTATCTGTTTGTCAGTGCTTGTGTTTGTTTTTTCAATAGCCCAATCTCATGGTTGCAACTCTATTTAGATTGTTCTGGGGGTATGATACTGAAAATCAAAATCGTGGCATATACTTTCCAGGACTTAGCCATCAACCACAAAAAACGAGTCGTCGATTTTCTAGGCACCACTTGTATGTTCAGTAGTTTACCATTGCTTTCTGAACGGTGGAGTCTAATTTTACTGTACGTAAAAATCCACAGACATGTCTGTCATGGAGTGAACCAGGTATGCTTGGGTTATGATTGAACTCGCTACTGTTTAAGCTACAGACGCCCACTTGATACTGAGCAAACGTGGAAATGAAGATCAAGGAGAATATGGGTGCAAGATGTCGTAGATAAGTTGAGTATGACTGCAGCAGATGCCAGACACCTCCCGCAGGACAAGAAAACATTTACAGCTGATGTTATAGGAGCCAAGTTCCAACAAGCTATGATAAAGCTATGTGATTTGTGCATATCTAATATCGGACATTATTTTCTGGAAGTTACCATAGCTCAATGGCAGAGATGAATATGTACAACAGTGGTTGGTGGTCATTTCCTGATGCACTTGCTATTCATTCGTTACTACCTGTAATATTGCTTTTATGGGCAGTGTAGTACATGGGAGATATGAACCTGCAGAATTTAATGGCCACATGGCTAGTGCAGCTGCCGTAAAACTGTTCAGGTTATAATTTTTTTTAGTTATTCAGACACAAGCTGATAATGGATACCAAGACTTTCTGAGTTGGTAGGAAACTTGGAATAGTTGCTAAAACTGATGTGTGTTTTACCACTGACACTTTTAGTTTACTGAAATGGACCAAATTACATATTGACTCCATAGACTGTATTCAATTTTCCAGTTTCATTACTTTCAAAATCATCTAAAGAATTTCTCAGCTATACTGTACTCCAATTTTCCTCAATTTTCAAGTGCTGTACTTTTGTCACAATTTTATTCTCATAGCTTTATGATTTCTTTCTATGTATCCTCAGTTAGGGTCTTTTCAGTTAGGGTCTTTTCTTGTCATTTAATGTTGACAATTCTTCTTAGGCAACTATTTACAAGTCTTCAAATTTTATTGCAGTGTCTTTAGTACTATCATTGATGCATGTACAAACAAAAAGGTGGTGTCCAGTAGGCAGTGAGGAGTCTGTCATGGCCTATGGTGGGAATATGTGCTGAGTAGAAAGGTTCAAATATCGCAGATGTTGTATAGCAGCACAATATACCCCCATTTCTCTGCCCAAACAACATACAGGCCACAGTGATGGGCCAACAAGTGGTGTTAAGAACGAATGCAACAGAAGTTGCTATCCATATCTTTGGTCTATAAATCAACCAGTCTATAAATTCATATCACACAGTAGTTCTAGTTATATGTAATTTCATTTATACATCTGTTACTCAAGTCAGAAATGTGATCAGAATATTATGCTTTTCTTCACCTTTCATCCAAGTGGCTCAATATTGACGATAGATCATATCCCTATTCCTGTATGCAATACAATTTATAGTTGCCTTGACGATAGATCATATCCTTATTCCTGTATGCAATATAATTTATAGTTGCCTTGACGATAGATCATATCCCTATATGCAATAAACTCCATAGTTTCCTTGGTGAAAGATCATCCAAATTCCTGTATGCAATACTCTTTATAGTTTTCCTATCACTGTTCAGGATGTTGACTAATTCAGCATTCAATGTTCATGTACTGATTCACTTGAATTTTTCTGTGTTTGCACTGCACACGAATGACTGACGGATTTCTAGAAGAGGAATGAACAAGTTCAAGTAATAAAATTATATTCTAATGTACCTTCATGTGTGTCTGTCTCACTTTTATGACAGAAAAATTTATCTTCATAATTACATAATTATTCAGACATGTGAAGAGACATGACTCCTTCTCAAAATCATTTCTTCAGGAAATGGTAACGGGTGCTGGATAAGGAAGGCAAACAAAGCATGGGCTGATTTTTGTTTCATTCGTATGCTATGAATTCATGCGTATTCATAATGTCTCCTGCAGATTTTTGGGTGAAGTATTGCTTTTCATATCACCGCTGTCCATAACCATTCAGGCAAGCCTTACTCAGACTTCAGAGGTACTTGTAATTTAGATTCCCAAATAAGGGATCGGGGTCTCCTGTAATCCAACTGCGTACAGTGAGTACACAGAGAATTTTTGCACAAGCTAGTCTTGAAGCTCAGAATTTAGACAGTAAATGGCCACTAGAGCAGTGTGTGATCAACTTCACTATTAGCGACCCCTGAAATAAAATGTGTTGGCGACTCCATCATAGTATCCTTACAACCTTAATGGGTTATAGGTTTTACTATTATATAAAAACCGTTTTCATACCATATGGTATCTCTTGATCATTCTTTTTCTGCCATTTTTATCATTTTTATTGTGATATATAATCAGCCTTTGCCAAGAACATTTGTTTTACGTCACATCTTCAGTACCATTTTTAACTCTAGTGCTTGTTCTTCGGCGTTTACTGGGTTCGCTCTCCGTCAGCCTATGACTGTCTCCAGCCAACCTGCAAGGCAGCAGGCATAAGGTATATTGGAAATTATGGTATTAGTGATGCATTTTTTCTCTGATCCAACGACACATGATGGATGATGTGGTCAATAAAACATATTTCTAACCAAGAATTGCTTACATCGTTTCAGCAAGACAATATTAACACCATCATCCAAAAAGAGATGCATGGAGACTCATGAAAACTGTACTAAATGGACACCAGAGGGTAAACAAAAATGTGAAAGACCCAGAACGACCTTGTGGTGAACAGTAGCACAGGAACAGAAAGAAAAGAATCACAGCTGGAACACAATACAGACGACAGACAAGAATATAGAAGAATGCCATGCAGTTGTTGCTGCCTTAATCATCTCGCAGGATAGTGAGAGAGATACAGAAAGAAAAGATTTAAACTATTTAGTACTGTTTCTTCAGATGGGAACATTATGGTCAAAATTAAACACAGAATTGGGAATGCAACCTACAGCAGGTTTTGCAACATCTCATTTATGACATCAAGACAAAGCTCAGAATCTACAAAAACGTGTTAGGACAGTCCTCCTCTATGGATCTGAGACTTGGAAAATTGATAACAAAATAGAATGTATGCTAGTTCTGTAGAGAGGCACTAAACCATATGGAGAAACCCAGTGCAATGCAAATCAATTATGGTACAACAAATTTACTAATAGGGAACTGATGGAAAACATCTAGTAAACAGCATCGGAACAAAAGCACAATTTTTTTCAAAACCAGTCATTGGATAGAACATATATATAAATAAGACAGATAATAGTATGTGAGGAAGACCACGAAAAAGATGGTTAGATGGCATAGCATAATCCTGTCAAAAAGCAAAAATAACTATCGCCCAAGCCACTAAAGCAGCGCATGACAAGGACAGAAAACCACAACACTGGGCACAACCAGGTAACAGTGTGACGACAAAGAAAAGAAGATACTATAACATCATTTTGTTTAATATCAGCGACTGGGAAGACATAGAACGAATAACACAACACAGAGATGAATGGTATATATTTCTTGAAGACCTGTGCTTGAGAAGGAAATGAAAAGACTATAATACTTGACTGATATATCAAATACAAGAGAAACCAACATTTAATTCAATATAAAACATTTATTTTTAAAAACAAAAATATTGGTATACTGATGCCAAAGGTCAAATTGATTCATATTTTGTACACCAGACAGAATCATGTGTCCCTAACACACACCATCTCATATCTACACACACAAAAAACAAAAAGGTACATTACTTGAGGACAACATAAAATTCTCAGATCCTAGTAGTAAAATCATGTTTGCATGCACACTATACAACTCGTTTGATTCTTGTAGTACCTGTCAACTCTGAGGATTCAGTTTCCTGATATTTTGTTTTGTCTCCACTGATAAACTTACTCCAAGATCAACGAAAATACAACAGCTCAATCTCATAAGGAAACCATGATAGGGATGCATTCAGAAATGTATGTACAAGTAATGTCTGGGGCCAGCATGTACTAAGTTACTGCAGTATCAAGTGCTACTGAACTCAGAATGTACTAAGTTACTGCAGTATCAAGTGCTACTGAACTCAGAATGTGCAGTGGTAGTTAGTTAAAATCTCAGAAGTATTCCAAACACTTGTAAATTTATCCCACTACTGATGTCTAAGGCGATGTACGGAAATCTACAAATATGAGGTGGTCGGACCAGATCAGATCTGGAGAAAACTGTGGGGAGGCTGCGGTGATACTGAATAAATTAGTGATTAATTTGTTAGTTTTATCACTACATCTTCATAACCAAGATGGCTCAAATAGTGACATACATAGTACATCATTTGTTATCAATAAGGTTACATTCACATATATATATCGATATAAATATACAATGCAGTATATCCCACAAAAAAGAATTAGGGTGATCAAGAAATCATTTATGTTTATAAACTGGTCAGGTTTTATTACATTATCTAGCTTTCAATCTAATATTTTAGTTCATAAAGTCATTCTAACTGGCACATTTGACACACTAAGTGGAGACATAAAGAAATAAAGAGTATATTTAGAGATTTATACAGTACAACTTGAGAGAACTAAAGACTTATAGGTGACGATAATAGGGGTATCTGTGGCTAAGTGGTAAGCCTTTGTGTTCCAAAGGTTGGGGTTCGGATCCAAACAGTGCCGTTCTGTTCACAAGTGCATTTTGTACATAGAGACCTCAGTGATTGTGTCCAGAGATAGTTCGTTCGTGCAATACTCTCAGCAGGTCGTGTGCCACTAATGTGGAGAGGGACTGAGCTATATTGGGTAAAACCTGGTGCAATGAAGTCAATCCTTCGGCTTTAGACCCTTAGATGAGGTATGAATAGAATTTATGAGGAGGTCTGGTACATCGGTCTGGGTGTGATCGCGCGAGAGAGAGATGAGGTATCTTTGGAAAGAGCTGCAAAAGATGGGAAGACTTGGCATGAGTTGGTTGAAGGTTTATGACCGACCAACTTATGCTCAGCTTGTAAATGACACTATGTTGAACAGATGTATTCGCCTTTAGATATATAATTACATGTTGGGTGGACAGATCTTTGATCAGCTAACGATATATAATTGTCTTCGTAAAGCTGAAATATCTCTTTGAAGGAGACCCTTATTCTTCCTTTGCTCTGATAAGGATGTTGGTTTTGTTTTTTCGATCCAGAAGACCTTGAGTTGAAAACTCTTCGGCTCAGTGTCATGGACATCGTAATCCTTCGGTTCGATGCCACGAACACCATAAATCTGGGGAACCTGTGGCTTTTCTGCCAGTTTGCAGAGTTGAACCCGCACTCACAGAGGACTTGTCACCCGTAGTCCAACGCGCTACGAACACGCTGGGCAGGCGGGTAAGGACGTTGGTTACATTTGATAATTTACTATAGTATCTGAGTCTTTAGCCCGGCAGCAATGCAATTTTGGGATCTAATTCCATCTTTTCAGTTCACCAATGATATTGGTCCAGTTACATGCCATTATAGGGTCTAAAGGTGAAGGATTGACTACATTGTACCAGATTTCCCTACATGGTTCCGTCCCTGTCTGCAGCAATAACAAACCATCTACTGAGAGTGTTACACAAAGCACAACTTCATAGCTCTAGAAACAATACTAGGGATTTCACCAAAAAATGTCATGTCATTTGGTCCACATTTGAACCTTCAAAACGACAGGCAAAAGTCTTAACCACTTCGGCATAGAAACCCCCAAACACAACAGAGAAAAGGAAAAGAAGAATACCAACACAATTTAGAAATATCTAAAAGATTTCAATTTTGCAGATTCACAATATCTTCTAGCAGATTAACAAGACAGTGAGGAAAATAAAAACAAGACAAGAAGCAGATAATACAGGACTAACAATAAATGTGAATATTTAACAAACAGAACAACCTCATTAGAATTGATGATCTTCTTCTTCTTTGAACGCTCCATATCAACCACTTGTTAACCACTCTTTGTGATTTGTATGTGATCCAAGCCTAAGAGCGATTGTACGTTGTGCCAGTTATGCGCCTACAAGTAGGCCAGCACATCAAATTTCTACAATGCTTTTTATTTACTAGGGTAGCTTCCATAGGCCCTACCTTGGTCACCTCTTACGACATGCCATGTAGATCGCAGTGTTGCTATTCTTTGCTCTCCTTGTGAGCACCGGCAACACACAGGTGGAATTGATGACCAAATAATAGAAAAAGTAGTTTGTCATATATGGGTAGCAATGCTAACAAAGATGAATAAATACAACAAAGATATTAATGTTAAAATATGATGAAGTCTATGTGTGCTTTCAACACATTCTATCCAGTTTGGAAGTCAACAGCGGTTCTTTCTTATTCCCCTAAAAAAAAACTGTCATTACTGCCTGTAATACCGCTTCTTAGGACATGGGGGGGACAAGAGCCTGAGAAAGTTAGTGGCAAGTGCAGTCACCGTGAAGCTGTTCTGGTTGGGATTTTTCATTTATGCCCACAACAGAAAAATTCCTTGGCCGTACCGTAAATTGAAAACCGGTCTCCCGCATGGGAGACACACTCTAATCCATTCGGCCAGATGCTCCATAAATAGGTTTAAACCGCCCGAGTGGTTACCGGGCCCAAATTTGGGGTGTACAGAATAGAACCACTGCTACCTGCCACGCATGTCGTAAGAGGCGACTAAGGAGGTTTGGATGAAATCGGATGCATATGTCCTAAACGTGTAGAAGTCTTATGTGTTTAGGGGCCTACCAAACCAATGTGCAACGTATACACGTTCTTGGAAAAGATCAAACATATCACAAAGAGTGATTGAAATTGGTCGTAAAGAACGAACGCAAAGAAGAAATAGGTTTAAACTGTTCAACATGAATGTACAATTTGTCCTGCTATCAGACCTGGCAGAGATCAAGAATAATCACATCCTTCTACTTCTTGTTTCATATGCTCAGTCTAAGCTATGAGTTTGCTTCTATGCAGCTGCATGTCAGTTGGAGTTCCTCAAGGGGTTTCCAATTGCTTGTTCTGTAGATTCATGTCTTCTTTGTGTATGTATGATGGGCAACAGGATGTACTCTGGAGTCTGTGTTTATTCGCCGAGCAGGCTTCCTTCTGGGCATGTGGTGGTTGAGTCTGCATTGTTCTGAGACTGATGATTGTTGTGTCGTGCAGTTTTTTATTGTGTCTGTTGATGGGATCTTGTGGGTGTTTGCTTGGTGCCGCCACGACTGTATTTTTCTCATCTTCACTTCAGACATTCACCAACAGATGTCTCCGTAGCACACTTCATACCATATGGTTTGAGATGGTAATAAATACAAGCCTAGTGAAACTGAACAGGACAATATAAATACAGCTGGAGGTTTAAAGGGATACAGTGGCAATAAATTGTGCATCTTCTTAAGAAACAACGCAAAATAGTAAGACTGACACGTTGTCTTTGCGCGCCTGCTATGAATTCGGGCGTAGTCAGGGCGCCTGGTTGCATTTCTGGCTGATTTTTGCGTGAAGGCATGCTTTCCTTATTAACTGTGTTCCTCGCCATACAGGCGTGCCTTCTCTGACTTCAGAGATATTACACATGCCTAACCGCTGAAATACCTATTCTACAGCATATGATGAGGTATATTGAGACACAGTGTTAGGCCAATAACGGCTCAAGATGGGTGCACTTGACTGGAACTCACAATGAAAGAGGAGTAAGAAGGCCAAGTAATACCTGATAAAAATAGATTAAGAGATCAGAGAGGGTAGAGCCTCATGGGCAGTACTGAAGGCGGCGACATAAAATCTAAGTTTCTGGTGAGGGACAGCTGCAGTTCAATTTTGCATTGGGTGATACACGAAAACCTAGATCTAAGATGGTCAGACCAAACCAGATCAGAAAAAAACAGTGAGGAAGCTACGTTACACTTATAAACCATCAATACGTGCTCTTGTCCATATCATCCATATGTTGCATTGGGGGGCAAAAAGGTATGTAATAGTATAATTTATTTTGATAATTAAAGAAAGCAAACAACAACAAAACAAGCAAAATAAGATTTAACAATAACCAAGTCAAATTTGTAATAAATGTAAGAGTTTTATACTGCTTGCAATTTTTAAACATGGAAATCCCACAGCTACATTGCTATAATTTGATTATATACAAACTACAATCTGTATTCTCTCTACATTGCATCATACCTGCCGGTTGTTGGAACAATGTTCAGAAGGCTCTTCAAACAGATGATTGTGGAAACCCAACTTAATATAACAAATGGTAATGAGAAAGAAAGATTAGTAGAAACACAGCACACATAAAAATTACTATTTACTTTTTTTCTAAATGGAGTTATGTAAGTAAACACTACAACACACAACAAAATATAAGAAATGAATGATAATGAAAGAGATTGACATCACATCACAACCAAACTTAATACAAAGTCATGCTCCATATACATATCAAATAATGCAGATGTGGTTGGGTTCTCATGTATCACCATTTTCCTGTTCTCTACAACAGGAGGGGGTATGTTATGTGGTGAAGAAGTCTGTCTAGCGATCTGAATGGTGTAGGTTTGAATTCTGAACTTGTTTGGTTTGTGAGTGCATTTTTTCTCAAGAGATCCCATAGGATTTTTTGCAGGAGCTAAGGAGTTTGTGTTTTCAACAATACTCTTGAGAGGTGGCATGCCATTTCTCCGGAAGAGTGGCCGAACTAAATGGGGAATCCCAGCGCTGTAATCAATTAGCCTTTAGACCCCTCTAGGAGAATAAGGCTACTGATGTTCATCTTTTTTTTGGAAGAAATTCTGTATAACAATCATTCATGTTCAACTACAGTAATCGTTTCTTTGTCATGTGTTTCACAGGACACAATTACTAATTTCAAGCACAATCTTCCTTTATGGTCCTTTACAGAATGCTCTGCAAGATTCAGTGACTCCTTCCCCTCAATAAGAGATGATCGTCTGTAGCTTAAGCGGTAGTGAGCTCGATCACAACCAGGCGTATCTGGTTCAAACTCGGCTGCTGGCAGTTTGGAACCAAATTTGTTGCAGTGGGATTTTTCCGAAAGGTAAAAATAGACCTCACCGTTCTGAAAGCTATGACAAACTACTGAACATATAAGTGGTGCCCAGAAAATGAACAACTCGTTTACTACGGTTGATGGCTACGTCCTATGAAGGATATGCCACGATTTTCAATTATCAATAATAAGAGGACTCTTGAGACATTTCTGACAAAATTGCGAATTATAAACTGATTTTTGTTGCATACACTTCAGAATAATTATCTTACCTCTGAAGTAGGAGAGGCACGCATGTATAGTGATGGACAATGATAATAAAGAAAGCATGCCTTCACACAAAAAACAGACAGAAGACAATACCAGGCGCCCTGACTACGCCTAAATTCATAGCGGGCGAACGCAGAAGAATTTTTAGAGACAAATTTTGGTGATTTCAACCAAAAAGTGTGAGTATGTTGTACTGTGGTTTACAACGATTACGCAGCAATACTAAGTCCAACACAACTGTGTTCACCTCATTCGTCTGTGACAATGTCCAGATTGCCTACCGAGAACCTGCAGTTCTTGGTTAAAAGTCATTTTAAGAGATGTTCAAACACTACTGAGTCATGTCTCTGAAATGTGCTTCAGCCATCTGGAACTCCTCCACAGTCACACGTTGCATCAGGTCAGCCTTCACAAATCTCAGATAAGTAGTTATCTAGTACAACTACCGAGACAGACCCATGATAATCTGTTTACTCTGAGAAAGTGCTTCAGTCTAATGATCATCAACAGTTGGATGTGTGGCCAAACCATTTAATTTGTTGTTTCTTGAAGTTCAGTACTGATGTTGTACCCACTTTTTTCCTGATGTCTTCATTTCTAAAATGGTCATTTCTTGAGACTCCCAGCATTCTGTGTAGACACTTCATCTGACATGACGTTTTTTCCTATCGTTTGATGTCAGAGTCCGGGTTTGGCACTGATAGCATAATGTTGGTAGAAAGATTATGTTGAACAATGCTCTTTTAGTGTTCAGACTCCAGTAAGCATGTAACGAATACAACATGAGAATAAACATTGACAAAACAGAAGTAATGACATTCGCAGAGAGGAAAGCCCCATGAGGCCATTACCTTGTAGTGGTGGGGGCTTCGTGCCTCAATGATCCAGAAAGCTATGCAGGCAGGAACGTTCTGTTCCTGGAAGGGTTACCCATGCCGGACAGGTCCAAGGTGAGAGGTCAGACTAAATGTGGCCTCCTGGTCCTCCAGGTTGGGGTTGGCGCAGTGCAAACAACTCTGCCCCATAAAAAGAAAAATGTTACAGAAACTTCAAAAGGAAAAATGCTCTCGATGTCCAGCGGTCTTGAGACAGAGTACCACTGTCAGCATGAACAGTATGGGTGACATACTCAAAAAGAGAAGATGGAAATGGCTCGGACATGTTATGAGAATGAGACAAGAAATGCCTGCAAGGATAGCCCTCACTTGGACACCAGAGGGAAAGAAAGAAAGGCAGACCACGGACAACATGGAGGCGCATGATGGAAGAGGAACTGGACACCGCATCTCTGACGTGGGGCTCTGCGCTGAAGGTTGCACGGACAGGAGAGCATGGAAAGTCCTTTCTGAAGCCCCATGTGTCACTAGGCATGACGGGATTAAGTAAGTAAGTAAGAGAGGAAAGCACTACCAATATCTGCATCGACAATCACCCACTAAAACAAGTAAAAGACTCCACATACCTGGGAGCATTTTTTCAGCAAACGGAAGAATAACTAATGAAATTCAACACAGATGCAACAAAGCAAATCAAATGATAGGACAAATGGCGCCAATTTTGAAATGCAAACATGTCACCATGAACACAAAAACAGCAATGTTCAACACAATCTTTCTCCCTACATTATGTTACCAGTGCTAAACCTGGTCACTGACAACAAATGATAGAAGAAAACTAGTCATGACAGAGATGAAGTGTCTATGCAGAATGCTGGGTGTAACAAGAAGAGACCGGTTGAGAAATGAAGACATGAAAAAAGTGGGTACAACATCAGTACTAGACTTCATCAAGAAACAACAAATTAAATGGTTCAGCACATAAGCAGATTACCAACAGACAGTGCACCTCAAAGAACAATGCTGCTCCGATACAATGGGTACAAAGCAAAAGGCCGACCACACAAAAGATGGACCTGAGATAACAGAGGGCAAAGACACTATCTACGAAGCGCATACAAGGGCCCGTTTTAGAAATTTCTTGACTTGGCGCTGTGAGGCAAACAGGATTTGAGAAAAGTAGAAAGAAGGCGACATGTTTGCATTTCAAAATTGGTGCCGTTTGTCCTATGATTTTATTTGCTTTATTGCATCTACGTTGGATTTTGTTAAGTTATTCTTTTATTTGCTGAAAAATCCTCCCTAGATATGACCAAACAGACTTTAATTGTCTTCGCACATGGTCAAATAGACTTTACACTACTAAAATGCTGCAAAAAACTGAAACAAAGCTGATATAATTGGGTCTTTATTTTCATGACATTTTCCCTCAATAACTGTGTACATTAGTTTTATGTATTTTTATGTGGGTGCTGTTGAACTTACTATGAACCGTCCTACATGTATCATCTACTTTTATTTGCTTATTTGTTCCACTTCTACTCTAGGATGTTGAGATCACATATAGAGACTGTTATACAATTCTATCAGCTGAATCATCTGTTCAACATTTATTATATAAGTATTTCTTACACCAATAAGCAAAAATTAGCAACCATAATTTTGAGATCTCTTGGAATATGGAGGAGCATCTGGGCAAATGAATTAGAGCGCAGGCTCCCAATTGGGAGACTCGGATTTAATGCTCAGTATGGCCAGTTTTTTTTCTGTCGAGGGCATAAAGAAAACATCCTAACCTGAACAGTTTCGCAGTGACTGCCCTAGCCATGTGTCCATTAAATTCCTGTCTCATTTCTCCTCCTGTCCTACATCGCTATAAAAAATGTTAACACATGCAGTAGAGTTGTTTTTTTTTATAATGGACGGCATAATTAAAAGTTATAAAGTTAACCATGAGACTAGCTAAGAAGATTTGTTTTTTATAGCTAAACAAAATTAAGCAAGAAATAAGGAACTTGTTTTCATACAATAAGGTATATTGAGAAATACAGTGTTAGGCCAGTAACAGCTCAAGATGAGTGATGTGGTCAACATTATGCCAACAATCATTATTTCTACATGTTTCTTTGATACCCAGTTGAAGCTAGGTTGTATAAATACACTTAACAGAAAAGCACAGACCACAGTCTTCAGACTTAGAACAGGTCACTGTGGTCTCAGAGCACACCACCATAGAATGGGTCTCAGTGACTCGGCTGCCTGCACCTGTGGAGCACCAAAGCAGTCCCTGAGCATATTCTGAAAGACTGCCCCAACCTGTGCAGTGTGAGAATGGAAACCTGGCCAACAGAAACAACCCTACAAAACAAACTATGGAGGCAGATGAAGACCTCAAGCGCAGTACCCTGTTTATGACACATATCGGAGTAGTCGCATAGCAGAAGTTGATCGCAGAAGCAAGGTTGATCCGAGAGCTATTACAGTAGGAAAAATTCCACCCCACCGGTAAATGTGATCCTGGTTCCACAGTACTACGAATCAAGTGCACTAAACACTACGCTATCGCAGCTTCCTGCGCAAGTTAAAATACACGGTTTATAAATAGCATATTCATACTAACTCTATGCTACCAATATCAAACGTTGCTAGCTAAGACAGAAGATGACAGTGTATGAGATATGCCATCAACATGATCAGAGGAGACAATGAGAAGCATGAAATGAAAATCGTAGCATATCCTTTACAGGACGCCGCCATCAAACACAGTAAACTAATTGTTGATTTTCTAGGCACCCCCTATACGTTCAGTGGTTTGCCATTGATTTCTGAACAGGTCTACTTTTATCGTTCGTAAAAATCCACTACAACAAACTTGCTTCCAAACTGACTGCCGCCGAGTTTCAGCCAGGGACTCTTAGGTTGTGATCTAGCTCACCACCACTAAATCACAGACGCCCACAATGAGAAGCTTAAACATCAGAAAAATCATAGGAACCTTGTCTGCAATACAATATGTAAACGGCAAGAACATTTTTTAAATCCCTGAGAATAGCACCAACAACAGTAGAAGATCTGGTGCAAGAGCACAAAGAGTGCCAAGAGGAAGATAGACAGCATGGGATTATATTTAAAAACATCATTTTGTTTTTACGCTATCCCTGGAACAGTCTTCTGTAAAACCACGTCTCTGTGACTTCCAGCAATCTTGTTTGTTTGTTCATTGTCCATGATTTGCTATACAGACCAAAGTATCAACCAATGCAATACATTTTTATGAAAACTTTAACCAGGGAAACTTACATTGTAAGCTTAACCTTCACTTTGTTATAAGCCACAAGAGAAGCTACCATTTCAAAGAATGAGTGTAAAAGGTATTCCATACAAACTGATTTGTTCACCGAGCCCCAGGAATACAAATAGGTAGGTATTCAATATAACAGATAGTGAATGCCATAAATGCTGATGGTTTTAGTAGCTGACTCAACATTACACTCGCTGAAGGTGGACCTCAGAGATAACAGAGGCGACGAAAGACACTGTTTATGAAGCGCATACAAAAGCCTGCACTCCTGTTCTAGAAATCTCTACTTATCCTGACGCTGTGAGGCAAAACAGGATTGGAGAAAGAAAGATATTACGCACTTGTTTGTTTGTGTTTGTTCTTATCAACCATGTTTAACCATCCCTTGTAATCTGTATGGTTTGTGTCAAGAACATGAGCATGCTGCACCCGTTTGGCCACTACGGCATGTAGAACATGCACATTCAAATTTCGACCAAACATATATAATAGCATGCTATTCACTTAACTCTGCTAGTCTAAGCATAATTTCAACAGAAAGAAACCCGTTTTCATACCATGTGGTATATCTGGGAATTGTGATTTGGCCCATATTTTTCTTTGACCAATGGCACTCTATACATGATATGGTCAACATCACGCGTGCCATCTTACATTCCTAGTGTTTCTCTGTTATCCAATTAAGACTGGATCAATTTGAGAGTTGTGTCAGAAAAATCTCACACGTACTAGAGGATTGAACCCAGACCACTATTCTAGGAAGTAAGTCCAACAAACTTGTATTTCAGCAGACAATGTGCTATTTTAATTTCTTTGTTACAGCTTTCAATTGTTTTATTTTCATGTCTGTGAGCGTGTATGTATATATATATATATACACACACACACAGCAACAACAGTAGAAGATTTGTACCAACACACACACATATATCATAGGACTTCTTACTTTAGTCCAATAACTGGGCTAAACCATCAGAGTGATACAGTAACTATAGCAACACGACTCCAAAACTGATGAACAATTTTTCAAATTTTCACTACTCACACACATTCATGAATAAGACAAACAGTCTCTATAAGGAAAAAAACATGATACATACAGTACATGTGTAAATACAGAGCTAATGTGATGTGTGTACAATCATACCCAGCACACACACACACAAACATAGCCCAATTATTTCAAAACAGGAATGAAAATTATCTTTAGACATCTGATCTGACCTTAATGTCATTAAAAAAGGTTATGTTAATCCCATATGATATCATGAAAAACTATCAACGGTCTATAGAGTACCTGACAGTAAACAGTCCTAGAATTTGAAGCTAAGATGTTCGGTTCTCTTATTCACTAGCTTTCCATCCTCATCTAGCCAGGTGGCATATTTACATTTGGGCCCACTGAGGTGTGTCTGCATTGTGAAGTCTCAATCAAAGTCAGTGCACTGTTCAACTGACTACAATGGTGCACTGTTACACTGACCACAACAATGCACTGTTACACTGACCACAATGTGCAGTTAAACTAGACTACAATGGTGCACTGTTCAACAACTGACTAGAACAGTGCATTGATCAACGTGATCAACTGACTACAATATTTCTTCCTCATATCTATTCTATTAGAACACTGTAAAGCAATCTTGGTCTTGATTGTAAAACCAGCATTCTGATCAAATGTCTACAAGTCATCTGTTAACTGACTAGTACAATGCTTCCTCATGAAATAACTTGTATTAAAATACTGTGGCATTGCTACTAAAGATGAATCTTTGCAGCTACAAACAATAATTTTGTTGTCGAATAATTTGATGAAATAGTTAAAGACTATTCAATGAACATGGAATGTTAAGAGCACAGAGCTCAAACTAGAAATTTTACGCTATTAAATGAATCGCACACATTTTAAATGCACTTCTGAAAGTATATGTTGCAACAGAAGAAAAACTAAATATTTAGAACATTGTTATAATGTATTCAGTCTTCAACTAAAAGGAAATGTTGTCAGTTTTCATGAATGTCATAACATATAATGTGTGGGGGGAAAAAAAAAGTATTAGCAAAAATCAATGTGCAATGACATCCCACTCTATTTGACAAGATATTTTTCAAATGAGATGTTTCAAACAGGAATCCAAATTAAAACACATTAGATGTTTTCTAGTCAAATTTTAAAAGTGGAAAAAACCAACAATTCTGCTTTTTTAAAGTTCAACAATAAAGTTAGGTTAGTTCAAAATATATATTTTTTCATTAAAGTTTCAAGAAGCTGTCCTGAGAACATCTACAGGCATTCTGAGAACCAGTTAGTAGATGGATATCTCCAGGCATTCTGAGAACCAGTTAGTAGATGGATATCTACAGGCATTCTGAGAACCAGTTAGTAGATGGACACATCTACAGCCATTTTGAGAACCAGTTAGTGGATGGACTGATCTACAGCCATTCTGAGAACCAGTTAGAGATTATAGGCAATAGTTAGTTATAAAAAATACTTGGCCCAATTGAAATGAAAATCGTGGCATATCCTTTACAGGACATCACCACCAACTACAGTAAATGAGTTGATTTTCTAGGCACCACTTATACATTCAGTAGTTTATCAATGCTTTCTGAATGGTGAGGTCTATTTTTACCGTTCGTAAAAATCCACGGGACAAATTTACTTCCACGCTGCATGCAGAGTTTGAACCAGATAGTCTTGGGTTGTGATTGAGCACACTTGAAAGCAGCATCAAATGATATTGTGTTTTCCCTTGAAGAAGAAAACTATCAATTAAAGAACAACTGGCACAGTAGATGCTCAATGAAATAGATTGATATAGGAAAATAATACAATAGTTAGTCTCTCAAAGCTGTTGTAAGAAGTGTCACCAAAGTTTAAAAATATTGGAGGGTAAAAACATGAGAGAACTAAAAGAGAGAGAGACACATTAATATACCCAAATTCTCGACAGGGAGTTAATTTTCATAGTTGTATTGCCAACATGCCCTGATATAACCAAAACAAGAGTTGCTCTTAGGTTGAAGGTGGCGAGTTGTGGTGTAATGAGGCTTTAATGCAATATATATATCATTTTTTTTTTTTAAAAGAGACACACATACATACACACAAAAAATATCTGAAAGTTTTAGTCATAAATACTGTGAGAGATGGGATGGGAAAAGGCTATGTGCAGTTATGAACAAAATCTTGTCACTCTTACCACAAGTCAGTCAACTGAATTTCAAAAAATCTGCTATCACCTGTAGTCAATTAATTCATTACTCTGCTATTGTCTGATATTCAGTACATCATAAAACCTTTTTATTTCAGACAATTCACAAATTAATAGGGTATCCGAGGTTTTTGCAGTCACCCAAAGCAATGAACAGGGGGAAAATATAAACAAATACTTATATATTCCACATACAAAGAACTATCATTATTGGTGTTGACACTGCATACGTGGATGACCCCCGTGTCCGTCGTCGTCACCATCTTCATGGTACGCCTCTGCTCTGGCACCAGTACCATTTAAACCTTTAGTGCCATCAAAGTCTACCAGATTCACCTCCTCCACATGTTCACCGGTGGGAATCTCTGTACGTGGGCGCTGTGGCAGCAGGGTCTCCAAAATCTATGAATACAATTTTGTACAATCAATTTTATAATTTTTAATAGAAAATGTTTGACAGATAAGTTTAGACAGAATAATTATGCTGCTGCTTCTTCGAACGCTCCATATCAACCACTTGTTAACCACTCTGCGTGATTTGAATGTGATCTGAGCCTAAGAGTGATTATACATTGCGCCAGTTATGCACCTACAAGCAGTCCAGCACATCTGATTTCTGAAATGCTTTTTATTTACTAGGGTAGCTTCCCTAGATTCTACATCAGTTACCTCTTACGACATACCATGTAGGTCACAGGAATACTATTCCTTTCTTCCCTTGTGGGAAAACTATCGACACCACACGGGCGAATATGCAAATTGTCAGATGTAAGATCTGTACCCCATGTGACCAAGTAGTGGTCTCTACACCGAAATACAAATGACCGCATCTGAGTATGATACTACACCTCCCCATATTACAATGTGCAGAGAGGTGGACTCTTATGGTAAAGAAAGAAAATTATGGAGAGCAAAAACTTACAGTTGAATGAGGAAAAAAAAGTTAAATCGTTTCTTTCTCAAATATTTATTTTGTAATCTTCTGTGTTTATTTTCAGCCGGTAATAAAATATGTCAAAAAGTAGGGGGTCAGTGAAGTCTGCCAAAGACGGCTTGTAATAGGTACACGGTATCAGGGACAGAAAACACCGGTCAACGCCTTGCTACACCTCTATGTAGGGTGTGTAGGTAACAAGATTTGCATGACTAATGAAGCAAGGATTGACATGATCTCTGCTGTGATGAAGACATGTCTGCTAGGAGAAAACTAGCCTTTTCATCTTCAGCAAGCCTTGAGATGACAAGATCTACTGATTGTATGAGAATATGACATGAGGTTGTCATGAGAATCATGACATGAGGTTGCATGAGAATCATGACATGAGGCTGTACGAGAATAATGACATGAGGTTGCATGAGAATCATGACATGAGGTTGCATGGAATATGACATGAGGTTGCATGAGATCATGACATGAGGTTGCATGAGAATAATGACAATTGCATGAGAATAATGCACTTGTAGGAATAATGACATGAGTTGTACGAGAATAATGACATGAGGTTGCATGAGAATCATGACATGAGGTTGTATGAGAATAATGACATGTTGTATGAGAATAATGACATGAGGTTGATGACGAGAATAATGACATGAGGTTGTATGAGAATCATGACATGAGGTTGTACGAGAATAATGACATGAAGTTGTACGAGAATAATGACATGAGGTTGTATGAAAATAATAACGTGATTGTACGAAAATCATGACAACGTTCCCTTTGGAGTAGAAGACTACAGCTTGTGGCTTTACACCCACAATCACTGGGTTAAGCAGTTCTGTTATTTGAAAGAAAACTCAGGAAACCTAACCCACCAGACAGAGTCACTAAGAAACTCACCAACCTGGAGTCAAATGAACTAACTTCACTGTCTGGAACAGTGATCACAAGTACAAGCTTCCACTCAGGAATCAAAGTAGTAACTGTTTATTGTAACCAGTGTTGAATAATATGCTGGTAAAGTACCCAAGTGTTGCCCTTGGCAACTTATTCTTCTAAATGTTGGCGTTTGTTCTTATCAACCAAGTTAACCACTCTGTAATGTGTGCACAGAGAACGTGAGTATGCTGCACCACCACATCATGTAGGACAGGCACATCCGAATTTCAGCCAAAGCATGTGCATATTATTTAAAAGGGAACAATTTGTACAGATGGATAAGATTTACAATAGAAAAACCTACTTTAAAGTACCATATCTGGAGTTATACTGTAGCATGGTGGATCTGATTGATCATAGAGTTGCTGTCAGAATCATTTTAGGTATAACTCAAGATCATTTTATTCTCACAAACATGTTTCATTCATCTCTTGTATTCATATCTATGTTTAACTGACAACTGGTTTGATCTCAGTTCCAATGTAACCTAATACACATTTCTATTTTGTAGATGTTGCAGTTTTACTGATCCTACTTTCTACATTCTAAAACAGATGCAAGTTACTGCTAATAACGATGGTTAACTGCCACAACCAACGTTTATCTACCAGCACATCTACCTGCTGCCGCCAACTACCTGTCATCATTAACAGCTACCAGTTACCACCATCGCCCGAGTGGTTACCGGGGCCAAATTTGGGGTGCAAAGAATAGAACCACCGTTACCTGCCACGCATGTCGTAAGAGGCGATTAAGGAAGTTTGGCTGAAATCGGATACACGTGTCCTAAACATGTACAAGTCTATTCGTTTAGGGGCCTACCAAATCAATGTGCAACGTATGCAAGTTCTTGTCAAAGATCAAACATATCAGAGTGATTAAAATTGGTCGTAAAGAACAAACGCAAAGAAGAAGTTACCACCATCCTCAACAATTTGACCTGCCAACATCGATGGTTACCTGTTACCACCAACGGTTACCAACCAGCATCAACATCTGTCTGTCACCACCAGCGACTACCTACCAACCTCTACCTGCCATCACTAACAGCTATCAGTTACCACCACCAACCACCTGACCTGTGAACACCAATGGTTCAGTCAACACCAACCTGCCAGCGCCCTTGGTTACTTGTGACTACTAACCTCTACCTGCCACCACTTAACAGCAACATATCAATACCAACCTTCAACTTATCCTCACTGGTAAAATTCTTGTCTGGGAAAGTGATGTTAAAGTTTATGTACAAATTTCCCTTCTCAAATGGGTTTCTAAACGTGGCATTCCTCTTCAGACACCATCTTCAGCTTTCCTGAAAAATAAGACAAAATTATCTATAACCTCCAATTAATATAAATACGACTTGATACCAACAGCCAGACAAGGTATTTTTCGAGCAATAGTTTAATGGAAAATATTTCTTAGCAAATATTTTGTGATAATTTCACAAAAAGATGTACAAAATTCCCATTTTTCAGTCATAAATTTGTTTTGAATTCATGAATATTCTGTACAAATTGTATGATATCATATGCTGTGAATTTATGACTTCATATTTAACAGCATCAAGACAGAACTGCCTATAATAATCATGAAAAGTCTTTAATGAGGGGTATTGCACAAAGAAAGAAACTTCATAAAGTGAAACAAATTACTACAAATGTTTCTTCTTCACCTTTCAACTCCCAACACAGCACAGGTCTCCAACAAACTTCTTCTAGTCCTTTTTCTCTCATGCCATCCCTTCCACATCTTGCCTATCCTTTCAAAATCAGTCTCCAGCTCTCTTCTCCAGATATTTCTAGGCCTTTCCCTAAGGGTTTCAAAACAATGCCCATCTTGCAATGCTTCCCGTCAGTCTTCTGAATGTGTGTCATATCCACCGCCAGCGTCTCTTCCTTAGCTCTTTTTCCACTGATATCTGCTTAGTTGATACAAATGCTAGTGTAGCACAATGTTGACTGGTTGCTACATGAAAGGAAACCAACTGTAGTGGTGGTCTCATGTTTCATAATGATGGGAGAGATCTGATTTCACATTCATTCAATGACATAGCATTACCCATCAATCAGCAGAGATCTTGAGGAAGAAAACAATATGATGCTAGTACATCAGTAATAAGAAATGTTACACATTCTAGAGTAGCATGACATCTTACCTGGAACTATGATCTCGCCGGGTTTATTATGTACAATGAGGTCACGTCCATCCAAATGTTTGATCACAAATTGAAAGCCACACAGCGCTTCTGTCAGGGCTATATTACGTGTCATGACTAGGTCAGCATCTTTCCTGGTGAAAAGTTCATGCTCTTTCTGCTGAAGTACTATTATTACATCCCCTGGTTCCACTCCTGGCTATATTATTTTGACAGATAATGAGAAGCGTGTCAGGCAGGTTTTAATAAAACACAAATCCTAGTTAAAAGAAAAATGTAACAACACAATTCACTCATTTATTCCTTCCATTCATCTAGTATTTAAATAACTTCCTTTCTTGAAATTATGAACAAATAAATATATAACTATTCTTATGTTTCATGTTTATTGACCTACACGCTCTGATATAACCAAAACAAAGGTTCACCTTAGGTTGAAAGGAGCATGCCTTCGAATAAAGAGGCTTTAATCCTCTACATAACAAACAAATAAAATTATTAACAAAGTTGTTCACAAATAAATTTGTATGTGCACTGTGAACTAGTGACCATTAAACTTTCCCCATTAAAATAGTGTATGTCAATGTTATCCCAGGGGTGTCACAGGTTAGAAAGAAAGAAAGAAGAGCCAATGTTAACAACAGCAGCAAAGAGTCATGTCTGACAAGGAATCAAAGAAGGGTTGAACGAGTGGCTGTCCACAGAATTTCAAACAATTTGTTGTTGAAACCAATTGTAAAGTCTTACAATATGTATTATTTATTGACATAAAAAACAAGCAAATGAAGAAGTTATGGAAAAGTTATAACTGAAGAATGAATTGTTGAAGCAAATAAAAAAAAAGCAACAAATCAAATAATATTGACATAAATATGGAGACATGACACTGCTGAAAACCATACTAGGGGGGAAATGGTTGATGGTAAACAGACGAGAGAAAGACAAATGATATGATTTGATGAAAAACCTCAAGAGATGAAACAAGGAACACTTGATCAGAACAAACCCCCTATAGCAAGTGACTAGGAAGGAGTTGAGATCCAATGAAGCCGACCATCGATGTGGAGATGGAACTTAAATAAAACATTTTAAAACTTTGAACTTTAACAGAAATGTAAATTCCAGAACAACACAAACATAACAATTGTAGTAATTAATACAATACCTGTTGGTCTCCTTCACCCCTGAAAGGAATCTTCTGTCCATCTCTCATTCCTTTGTCCACATGAACCTCCAGTATCTTGGTCTCATTACATACTTTCTTGCCTTTACATTCTAGACATCTGTCTTTCTCTCTGATAACTTCTCCTGTAGGTTGAACATAAAATGTGAGTTTGATCATTGTTGACGCATTGACATTTCAAGGTGACACTCATCAGTCTTTTACCTCAATATTTGACGTGTTCATTCTTTCATTATAACATATTCCCAGTTATGAGACAGATGGTATTATAAGATTATGAACGATAAACTTAGAGAAAGAACTAAGCAGATACCACTGGAAAAAAGAGCTAAGGAAGAGACACTGGTGATGGATAGGACACACACTGAGAAGACCAAACAGAAGCATTGTAAGACAGGCAGTGTTTTGGAACCTGCAGAGAAAGAGGAGATGGGGAAGGCCTAAAAATACCAGGAGAGCTGAAGACTGATATTAAAAGGAAAGGCAAGATATGGAAAGAAATTAAAGGGATGGCCAAAGAGAGGAAAACAAGCACTAATAACGCAAGTTATAAAAATGAATGTTGCAGAAACTGCATAATTTTATTAAGAATGTTAATGACAAATTAAAGTCTTTGATTATCAGTTACATGGGGACTATCATCATAGCACTCCGGACAAGTCCATAAATGCTCGAACTCCGCCTCAACAAATCCAATAGCAGTCAGCTGCTCAACATGCTGGATAAGTAAACATTGATTGAAGAAAGAAGGCACACACTGTGTCCTAAAATAGAAGTGCTCTATGTTTTGCATTCACTCTATTAACCACTATTTGTAAGATTTGGGCAAGATAGTGTGAGTAGGTTGTGTCCCAATTAGGGCCCTACAGCATGTAGGGCACATACATCTGCATTTCCACCAAAATAAGTAGCCATGATTTACATTATTTGCAAATATTAACTGTTTCTGAACCTTCGTTAAAAAAATCTGTCCAATATTTTCTGTTCACAACTCCTGATCTGGTATGTTGTTCTACAATCCATAATATGATTAAATCTGTTGTTTTGAGAACAGAACTACAAAATCTGGTTTCAAGCCACAGTGTTATCTATCTCTAATTCCTCTTTGTGTCCCATTTGACACAAAAGATTTCTACAAGAGATTTTCATTGCTGCCGCTCTGCCGACTTTCTACAAAGTTTCCTATGTCAGGCCACAATCTTTAACTCTTCAGTTATTCTCCATGTTTCCTTTGGACATCCAGACCTTCTTTTCCCATCTGTCAGAGAGCTGTTCTAGTCAATGTCACTACTGGCATATGCCATACATGACTAATCCACCACCATCTTTATCTTTTAATAATGGTCTTCAATGATGTATAGTTTGTTCGTTTTAAAAGCTCTTCATTTACTATGATACTTGGCCAGAATATTCACAGGATACTTGTGTATTTTGAAGTCACAGTACAAACAAAGAATAAATTTGTGCTGGAGACAGCAAATATACCATTATTGTCTTCAGATATAAAACAGTATAACAAAATCAAGTTCTATATTCAGCATTACATTTGGTAACACGGGTTTTTACTATATTTTTAGTGCTAAAAATGCATGGGTCTTCACTCAAATTTGCAGCAAATAGCAACATCATAATAATAAACTCCTCAGTGTGAATAAAGAAAAAAATACACTAGATATTACCTTCTCCGTGACAGTCTGGACATATACTCTGTAGCTGCTGCACCATTCCAGGTCCCAACTGTCGCAGCGTTACTTGCACACCACGACCATTGCATCTTTTGCACCGCTGGTTTGCACCAGATTTTCCTCCCACACTGTTATCAATTTGAAGACAAATAAAGATGGTCATTGTTTGGTTAATTTTGCTTATTTTTTTTTTAATTAGAAAATCTCAAACAAGACTTACTCTGTGTGGTTTCCAGAGTAGCAAGAATAGAACCACTGTCTCTCTCATGTTATAAAAGGCGACATAGCAGTTGGGCAAAAATAATTTTTAAAAACATGCAGAAAAACAGAACTGCTCATTTCGGTTTTAAAAAATTTTGTTCTGCTAAACTGGGTTTGACACGGTCTGGTGCTAATGAAAGTTCTAACAAGCTAGGAGATTAGTTTGACAACTTCCAATGTATTCTTTTCAAATGTTTCAGCCACAAGCTTAACCATCTGGATCCCGGAAACGAAAATATCTTGGATTTTTTTTGTATAGTGGTCGTTCCTAAACACGATAAAACACGACTTTTTATACTGTCAGTTTGTAACTCGCTATACGTCACATCTAATCCACCTTTCATATAACTGGATTTCGCATCCGGGCATTTACTAACTGAACTGCTTCCTTTTTGTCTCTGGATCTACTGCTGACAGGTTGTGTATTTATTCAGCAATTTTGAAATCGTCTGTAAAATTTTCAAATTTTCTGAAAATGGCTGTGAATTATGGCGAAGATAGTGACAGCTCTGGTATCTCTTTTCACGGTCATTTCATAGAGTTAGAAAAGGATACGTATGTAATGATGTGGAGAAGTGACATAGATGTCCCTTTCTCTGATTCTGACCATGAGGCTTCAAGTTCTGATGAAGAGACCGTTAATTTGCCGGTTTTTAACTGTCATCGTTGGTGTGATGCCACCTTCCCAGTTGAAGTCGAGCCATTTGTCGAAGACTGTGGGCCTGTGAACGTCTTAGATGAGAATGCTGAGCCATTTGATTAATTTAGCCTGATAGTTAATGAGGACTTCTATCAGTTAGCTGTTGATCAGACCAACTTGTATGCCGTTCAACGTCAGGAAACCACTGCAATGTTGATAAGTACTGGGTACCTGTAACGCCTTCTGAGATTCGTCTGTATATGCACATCAATATCTTGATGGGCATTGTTGTTTTGCCACAGTACAAAATGTACTGGAGCACAGATGATCGATTGAATCAAGTAGGGATTTCGAAATGTATGTCGAGAAATAGATTTGCTAAAATTTCTCAGTACTTTCACCTGATTCGAGGAATCAGTTTCCCAAAGGCCATAGGAACTACGACCCGCTGTACAAAATAAGACCTTTCCTCGACATGGTGAAAAGGAACATAGCATCATGTTATCGCCCTGGCAGAGATGATAGTGTTGATGGAGCTATGATTCTCTACACTGGTCGTCTTAACTTATCAAGGGTAAGCCCAACCCTTGGGGGATCAAGGTCTGGTGTGCAGCGGACTCGATTACAGGTTACCTTCTAAACATCGACGTCTATGTTGGTGCGGTTCATGATCCAATGCCATATGGATCAGGCCATTATCTTGTCTGCAAAGTAGGTCAACCTTTCTTTCACAAATATTTTTATTATGATAATTATTTCGCTTCTCTGCAGCTGGCGCCGGTGCTGCCGGCCCAAGGAGCAAAGTAGCAGCACTGCGACCTACAAGGCATGTCGTAAGAGGCGACTAAGGTGGGTTGCGAAGGCTGGCTACCCTATCCAGTAGAAAATTTAGCCACAAATCCAACCAACCATGAACAAGTCACATAAAAATAAAATAAAAACTGCTAGCCAACTACAAGAAAGGAGCTCTTCTAGAAGGGTGTATGAGCGATCAGAGAAAGCGCAAGAGTCTACCAGATTATCTTCCTTTCACCTAGGAAAGCTCAGAATTGGCACCTGGAATGTTAGAAGATGTATCAAATGGGAAAGACAGCACAGGTTTAAATGAGATGAAATTTCAGGATTGGCATCTTGGGATTATGTGAAACTAGGTGGAATGGTCAGGCAAGCAACGTCCCCAAACACAGAGAAACAATGCTGTTCTCAGGCCAATGGAAGAAAATGCCATATGAAGGATGAGCTTAATGCTATCTAAAGAAAGCGAACTGCACTAATAAAATGGAAGCAGTGAGTCCTAGGATAATCACAGCAACATTCAGAACCTAAAAAGAAAAGTATTCCTGAATGACCCATGTTATGCACTACCAATGAAAAGGAAAAAGTAAAGAGAATTTACAAACTTCAAAATATTATAGGTAATCAGAGAAATGGAAACATCAAATTTATGGTGACCTCAATGCCAAAATGGTTCGACAACATAGGCTACGAGAGATCATGGAAAAGGACTAGAATAATGACGAAAATGGAGAACTATTCACTAATTTCGTAGCAGCAATCAAGTCACTATAAATGGAAGTGTCTTTCCACAAATAAAGAATACATAAAGCAACCTGGGTATCACCAGATCACAGAACAGAAAATCAAATTGACCACATATGCATAAACAAAAAATTCAGGTCATCTCTACAAGATGTAAGGTCTAAGAGAGGGGATGTAGATTCGGATCCATTTGCTGATAAGTAAAATTAAATGAGCTAAACATACATAACATCCATGAACATAGACAAATATAAATGTAGGATACCAGATCAAGAAACAAAGGAACAGTTCACGTCACAGTCTCTAATAAGTAAAGTGTTGCAGCAATTAGAAGATGAGGTGAGGCGGAAGAATGCGCAGCAACAGCCAAAAATATTTGGAATGAAACATGCACAGAGGTATTAGGAAAGAAGGAGTGGAATCATAAGGCATGGATAACTCCAGAAACTCAAGGAAATAGAAGAAAGGAAAAAGAGGAAAGCAGATTTAAATAATAGGAAAACTAGAACTGCCAAAGCCATAGCCAGGAAACTACACAGAAGCTACAAGAAAGTGAAGAAACAAATAAAGTTGATAAAGACAATAACATAGAAGATCTAGCAAAAGAAGCAGAGTAGCTGCATGGAAAAGAACCCTTAGGGATCTGCAATATCACTAGAAAGCAGCAGGAAAATACAGACCATCAAATGGGTTGATCAAAAATAGTAGTGGAAAAACTATCACTAATGTTAGAGACCAAATGGAAAGATGGATGGAATTTCAAGAACTCCTGAACAGACCAGCACCTCAAACCCAGATATCAACCGGCAGAAATTGACTTGGACATCAACTGTGAGAAACCATCCAAGGAGGAGATTAGTAAAGCCATTAAACTTTTAAAGATGGAAAGCGGCGGTCCAGATGGTATTCCAGCAGAGGCGGTTAAAGCCAACATAAACACATCCACAGAAATACTGTATAAATTATTTAGCAGAATCTGGGAGACCGAAGAAATACCAGCAAACTGGAGAGAAGGATACCTGGTGAAGCTACCAAAGAAAGGGGACCTTCAGAAGTGTGAAAACTATAGGGGAATAATGCTGTTGTCAGTACCTGGGAAAATACTAAGCAGAGTCATCCTGGAGAGACTGAGAGATGCCATCGATATAAAGCTAAGAGATGAACAGGCAGGCTTCCGACCAAATAGATCCTGTGCTGACCAGATAGCCACATTACGTATAATAATAGAGCAAAGTATTGAATGGAAATCCCAACTTTATATCGGATTTGTTGATTATGAGAAGGCTTTTGACAGTATTGATAGGAAAACCCTTTGGAAATTAATGAGGCATTATGGAATCCCACAGAAAATTATTAACCTAATAAAAGCAACATATACAGATATGAAATGTAGAGTTCTTCATGAAGGTAAACTAACAGATACTTTCGAAATAGAAACAGGAGTGCGTCAGGGATGTCTTCTATCACCTTTGTTGTTCTTACTGACAATAGACTGGATTATGAAGACCACAGTAACTAACACCAGAAATGGAATCCAATGGACTCTGACAGAGCAACTAGATGATCTGGACTTCGCTGATGATATAGCCCTTCTGTCACATAAACGAAATCAGATGCAGGATAAGCTAAACACATTGAATCAAAGGTCCCAGCAACTAGGGCTGAACATTCATAAGGGAAAGACAAAGATATTGAGAATTAACCAAACAACCGACAACTCGATCTCCCTGGGGAAATCCCACTTCAAGAGGTAGAATCATACACATATTTGGGCAGCAACGTAGACAAAGAGGGTGGAACAGATAGAGATGTTAAAATAAGAATACAGAAGGCAAGAGGAGCTTTCATTGCACTGGAAAACATTTGGAAGTCCAAAGAAATCAAATCTAGAACAAAAATTCGGATATTTAACTCTAATGTTAAAGCAGTTCTACTGTATGGGTCAGAAACATGGAGAACAACTAAAACAATAGCATAAATTGCAAACATTCATCAACTGGTGTCTGCGCAGAATAGAGGAATAAGATGGTATGATAGGGTCACAAATGAGGAACTTATGGAGAGAACAAGACAGATTCCAGTGAACGAACAGGTTAAAAAGACGCTGGCGCTGGATAGGACACACTTTGCGAAAACCGGAGGGGAATATAACAAGAAGGGTCCTTGCCTGGGACCCGCAGGGACAGCGAAAGAAGGGGAGGCCAGAAATACATGGAGACGAGATTTGGAGGCGGAGATCAACAATATAAAGAAGAGCTGGAGGGAGCTACAGGAGATAGCTAGAGATAGGAAGACTTGGCATGAGTTGGTTGAGGGCCTATGCCCCAACTCGGGTTAAAAAGGCAAAGAGAGAGAGAGAGCAGCTGGCGGTAGATCTCAACGAGAAGACCTACTCGTGCTGTATACTGTGACTTACAAGGAATGTTGTAAGAGACGACAAAGGTAGTGGCCTAGAAAAGCTACCCTAGTAAATAAAAAAACGTTGCAGAAATCGGATGTGCTGGCCTACTTGTAGGCACATAACTGTCACAATGTACACTCGCTCTTAGGCTCGGATCACATACAAATCACGAAGAGTGGTTAACAGGTGGTTGATATGGAACGTTCAAAGAAGGTACAAATATCACCAGATGCACACAGTACCATTGCGAATGCTAGAGGTACCAAGGTCTAATGGCACTAGGAAAAAAACAACATGCTGAAACAAGTGCAAAACATCACCAATGATTCAGATTAGCCATCTGCTGAATCATTGATCACAAAAACATGATGTTCAATGTCTGTCCCCCAACATCTGCATGATAACACCATCTTCCAGGACAACACATGTCATAAAACAAAAGAAGATGACTTCAATGACCATGATCTCACATATCACGAGCGGCAGAAAATGTTCCCAAAATCACGTCAAGTGGAACTCAGAAACTTTGGTGTGAGACATCGGTGTCTAACCTACATACTAAATGAGAGCCACAGAACCTGAAAAATGAAAATAAACAACTAAAAAACTATATAGTTTTCACTAAGAGCAAGAAGAAAAATAAGAAAGTGTACAGACGGATCAATAGATACTGTCCAGAGTAGTAAACACAATATACTTAAGAGTGACAGTTGCCAGACAAGTCCTCAATACCCTCATGCACAAAGTGAAATATAAAGCTAGCAAAAGCCTGAAATTTGTCAAACATCTTGCAAACATGTTGGGGAACAGAAGCAGGACATCTCAGTCAGCTATAACTGGGATATGTTCAATTGTCCATGACTACAATCAAAACAATAAATTCAAAATGAATCAATGTTCGAAATTAACACTTGCTTCACTTATCAATGGCCCACAAATGTATTGAGAAAAGAACCAGAAACACACAGTAGCTACAGAAAAAAATTTGTCATGAAAGAGATGAAGTGTCTATGCAGAATGTGGGGAGTATCAAGAAGATGGTGGTTTAGAAATGAAGAAATCAGGAAAAAAGTGGGTACAACATCAATACTTAACTTCATCAAGCAACAACAAATTAAAAGGCTCGAACACATAAGCAGATTACCAACAGACAGTGCGCCTCAAGGAGCAATGATACTTCAATACAGTGGATACAAAGCAAAAGGTTGACCACAGAAATAACAGAGGCAGTGAATTACTATTTATGAGGCACACAAAACAGCCCGTTCTATAAATCTTTTCTGATACTGACAGTGCACAGCAAAACAGGATTAGAGAAGAGAAAGAACAAAATGTAACACTCAAGTCATAATAAAAAGTCCAAATAATAAACTGCAGAGAAAAAACAACTCACCCGTTACATTTTTTACACACAACAGTTTTACTAAGTTGTAGCTTGGCTGTCTTCCCATTGTAGAGGTCTTCTAAAGATACTCTAGGATACACAAAAACAACATGATTAAGTAAGATAACAAATGTTTGCTACATGTGAGATACTAAATGTACAACACAATAAACTATATCATTTTAGAAAATATGGCAATGCAGTAAACGTTTGACTAAATAGACTAGTAATGGGGATTGGATGTATCCATTAATGAAGAACGTCTATTAAATAAAATGTAACCTGCGTGGAATGAGGCAATTTTAGTAAGTTAATTCTCATCATGCACTGTGGGACATGAAGTTTCTACTAAGACTTTGATGCTCTTCTGTGGCCTTCAGTGCAGAATTCCATGTCATAGATACTCAATGCATTTAGACTTACATTACACAAGTTTTTTGTTATATATTCCTTCCCCCTTCAGTGCTCAAGTGATGGCTGTTCTCACAGGTATATCAGAGTTCACTCTCATTACATTCCGCAATCATATCTACCATCTTCTTTTTTTACGGATATTATTCAAAAATTCTAAAAATTCTAAATGGTGTCCAAGAAAAATATATTATTTAATACTTTGTTTGACCAGAAAATGTAAGAAATGATACTTCAGTCGAGCAAAATCTTAATCTTGGCATAAAGCTGAAATCACATTCTAATCCGAATATTACCCTTTACTCCACCATGAAACTTTAAATTACAAAATTACCACTATAATTAGTTACAATTCATTCTTCTAATGCCACTAGATTACTAGTCCTTTACATATTGTACAACAACACAGTAAAAAAGTTTTTTTAAAAGACGACTTTACTGCCTGTGTTATCGCTTGAGAGGGGCAATGAACCTGAGAAATTTAAATGGTCGCATGGCTAGTGCAGTGACAGCAAAATTGTTCAGGTAATTATTTTTTCTTTATACCTCTAACAAAAAAACTTATAGACCTTACCAGGGATCGAACCCAGTCTCCCAAATAGGAGCCCACGCTCTAATCCATTCAGCCAGATACTGCTCACAGGATAAGGTAAGGCTTTAAAAATCAATACTTAGTTAAATATCTACAAAATATGAACAACTGTTTCAAATTATAATCACTTTATTTGAAATGTAGCAGATTCAGGATTCAAATTATAACCCCTCTAATTTTCTATTTTTACAGTAATAATTCAAAATAAATGAGAAACATAACAGTTGAATATAAGTAAATGTGAAAACCTTAATGGATGAAGTGTGTCTTCTCCACGTCTTCGCCTCACACCTCCCATCCCTGAACGCTCCATACCAGGAAATCCAAAAATCCCCAAACAGATCCTCAAACATGCTGGCACCACCAAAGCCACCACCTGAATAGTAGAAAGCAAAGATACCAGTTTCATATCATACTGTAAACTGGGCAATACAGTGTAAAGTTTTAAATGGTAACCACCTAACACCAGTTCAAAAATGTTGCTATCTCATGTCCATGGTCACTGCCAGCCTTTCTCTTTACGAAGAAATCAACGTTCATGTAGGGAGTGCGGCTACTACATTCGGCAAACTATCAAAGTGAGCGTGGGACAACACAAAACTGACATTGCAGACGAAGATTCAAATATATCGAACCTGTGTAATTAGTTCTTTACTATATGGCTCAGAAACATGGACAGCCTACTCAAGACACAAGGAGACTTAACATCTTTCACCTTCGATGTCTCCGCACGATTATGAACATCAGGTGGTACGACAAGATAACCAACTCCGAAGTACTGCAACATGCAAACCTGCCTTTCATCATGGGCATGCTCAGCAGTAGATGACTAAGATGGTTGGGGCATGTGAGAAGAATGGAAACTTGTCGCATACCAAAACAAATGTTGTTCTGTGAACTTTTGGAGGGAAAAGGCATCAGGGCAGACCACTGCTCAGATATAAAGATGTCTGCAAAGCCTCAATGAAAAACTTTTCTATAGGTCCCAGCACATGGGAAAGACTAGCTGATGACAGAGTTATGTGGAAAGCCAACTTGCGAAAGGGCGCAGAATCTTTTGAGAAGAGACTTATGTATGAGCTGAACGACAAGAGAGAAAAGCGAAAACTCAGAAGTTGTCACAGTAAAACACTTGCCAATTGACCATCTGTAAAGACGAAAAGGCCATAACAGTGTAAAGTCCAGATATTTTTTGACTAGCTGCACAATATGGTTGATGTGGTGAACATCACAATGTCTTTACTACCAAGAGTTGTTGTTCTATCCAATTAAAACTAACAGTTCAGGAAACCGGCATGTGACTGAGGCTGTTTATATTAATTATCACATCTTCTTCTTCTTTGCGTTGTTCTTTACGACCAATTTTAATCACTATTTGTGATATGTTTGATCTTTGCCAAGAACGTGTATACGTTGCACATTGGTTTGGCAGGCCCCTAAACGCATAGATTTCTACAAGTTTAGGACATGTGCATCCGATTTCAGCCAAACCTCCTTAGTCACCTCTTACGACATGCATGGCAGGTAACAGTGGTTCTATTCTTTACACCCAAATTTGGGCCCGTAACCACTGGGCGAATTATCACATAATGCTAAACAACAATTTTTCAACCACAAACTTTTATCTTCTTCTTTGCGTTGTTCTTTACAATTTTAATCACTCGTGATATGTTTGATTTTGCCAAGAACGTGTATACGTTGCACATTGGTTTGATAGGCCCCTAAATGCATAGATTTCTATACGTTTAGGACATGTGCATCCGATTTCACCCAAACCTCCTTAGTCGCTCTTATGACATGCATGACAGGTAACAGTGGTTCTATTCTTAACATCCCAAATTTGGGCCCCGGTAACCACTCGGGCGACAAATTTTATAAAATGTACACTGAACAAACAAAATTCTCAAGAATGTTGCATTTGGTTTGGCATGGCCATTGACTTATTTATCTGTGTCGATTCCTCCATACCAATAATGGCTGACACATGACGTTTCTGGAGATGTTTTTTTAAAGTTTGCTTTCTAGGCAGTTGCAGACGGACAAGATATATTACCGGATCTTATCTAAAGTCATCCTACTCTGGGTGATTTCAGCCTCCATGCTCATCAACCTGGCCTTTTGTGCAGGGTGTACTCCATTGTCACAAGGGGAAAGTGTCATAGAAGTAGAAGACAAGAGAAGAAAAAATGCCCACTCAAGGAGAGAGGCTTCTATTTGTCCCATAGCAAGGAAGTGGGTTGATGGCAGCCAAGTATATACCTACCACCATCTGGTGGGTTCTGCACTGTCATCCTAAGGGGCCCTATTCTCAAGTATTGTTCCTTCCACAAAATATACCAATTTTTTTCTTTTCACATCTCAATGGCTTCAATATTATCTTACAGCTCCTTGTTTACCAATTTACCAACCATGCTCATTAACCAATAATATACAACTACGAGCAGCAAGATGTCTGCAATAGCAGCCGTTTTCTATTCAACTTTCTTTGACATTACCATCTTTATTCTGATTCTACATTCAGTAGTTTACAAATATTCAAAGATAATATGAATTACAAGATCATAAATTTTTATTTCCACAAGTAATACCTGGTCCTCCTCCTTCTTTGATACCATCAATGCCATGTCTGTCATATACCTCTCTCTTCTCAGGATTAGACAGTACTTCGTAAGCAAAACTGATTTCTTTAAACTGTAAATTTGACAAAAGAGATGACAATACATTTTCCATGAAAATCCTATGGGAAATAATGTGTAATATTTTGTTACTGAATGTATGCTCAAAACAAAAAGGATTGGTTAATTACTACGCATAATATTCATCAGGATATTTTCCAGAGATCCCTGATCTCATTGTAGGTGAGATCTAGTTCCTAGTCCTATCGGAGACGGACGACAAAATGTATGTCCTGTGTTCAAGTTGAGCATGTAAAATATTCCATTGGCAGTTCAAAATCGAGATGAACAGGCTGGAAAGCCGTTGCCCTGGCAAAATTCATCAGAAAAAAGTTAACATATAATTCCTACTAAATATTTTCCCCATCTTCTAAATTACAACGGGGACCCACGTTGGTGATAGTTTTTGTGCACTGCCACAGAGATATCCCTGTGTAAGAATGAGATCGGAGCACACATGGTTAGTCATTGAAGTGCAATGATGATGGTCCAATCAATAATCAATAGTGCATCTGCAATATATATTTTAATCATAGTAGTCTCTGGTTAAATTTAAAGCAGCACAGTGTCAGAATGCACAGACATGCTTAGAACATTTCTTTACTGCACTATTATGTTCATTTAAATTAGCTAAACAAAAAAATAAACTGATATACTTTAACATTTTTGTTATCAATAAATAAATAACCTGTATGATTTCTGTATAATACAATTGTTCCATAAATTATTTCATTTCAAATAAACAAAGAAATTAAAAGTGAAAAATTATCAAAATAAATCAGAAAAATAAAGATAAGAAAATAGTCAATAGAATACATGCCATACCTTTTCCCCTGCTTCCGGGTTCTTATCTGGGTGATATTCTTTCGCAAGTTTTCTGTATGCCTGATAACAAACAAAAATGAACAATAAGGTCTTTATTTCACTTCAGCTGTAGTAGAGCAACTCGCTTACTCCTAACAGAATTTTCACATGAATGAAACAGGTGATTTTCCTACATGTGTACAATGTGCTACATGTCATAAGTTATGCCAGATACAAACATAAGGAACAGGTAAATAAGTATTATAAAAAGTGGGGCAAGAGGCAAATAAATAAGTTTAGTCGTCAGATCCTTCCTTCCTTCCTTCGCACGCTTGAAATATGTCCATATATTCAATGTTGTCTCTTGTATGAACTTCACTGTCTTTGTAGCTACAAGAGTCCGTGTGTTTTATGTCAGTGTTGTTTCTATAGGCCAGTGAGTTTGCCTCAGTGTATCATATTAGTCAGTCAGATCATCAACACTGCACGAGAACCAATTAATCCATAAGTGCTAAGATCTTCCTCTCAGTATTGTCTTCAGCAGTGGAGACTAACGAGCCAGTTCTTTGTTGGTTTACTATTCTTCTTTTACCAGCATAGTAGGCAAATAAGTAAGTCAGGCAAAAGCTAGGAATAATCGGAACAACTTAGTATTAGTAAGATAAATAGCAGAAGCTGAGATCTAAGTAGTCAAACATAAGTTTCAGAAATGTAATTATCACGTCGCTAGAAAGAAGCTGTTCAACTGAGGCATCATAAACTTATTATAGACTGAATTACTACAAGTGGTAATATCAAAATGGTGCTCAGTTTAAAGATAACAGCACCAGAAATTACATTTTGGACACGGAAATAGTCTAATGTCTCAACCTAAATAATTTTCTTTGCATTTGTTCCAATATACCACATATAGGTTAAATCTTTTGTCACAAAAGGGATCTCTTGGCAATAAGATATGCTTGACTCGCACTTCAAAAGTACTTGGTTTGGGTCCAATGTTAAACGATCAGGCTATTTTCAATGCAAGTGAGATCAAGTTTCTAATCCTATCAGAGATAGACAATAAAACCTAACTCCAGTGCTCAAGCTGAGTACAGAAAATATCCCATGGCAGTTGAAATTAGATAAAAGCTGAAAATGTGCTTTCCTGGCAAAAATTATTTTCAAAAACATCAAAATTGTCCCTTCCTCAAAATTGCATTGGGGACTCTTTGCCACACTACACTGTTCGTGCATTGTCACTGAGATCACAGCACATGTGGGTTATTTAAAAAAAAAAAAAGCAATGATGATGGTCCAATCAATAAACTGACAAAGCAGTCTAGTTGTCACACCTTGTGGTGCTTTGTACACTACACTACCTACTTCTGTAACAATTAAGATTGTTTCTTACATCTGTAGCCTAAGTGGTAGTGAGCTTGATTACAACCCAAGTGTACCTGGTTTAAACACCACAGCAGGCAGTTTGAAAGCAACTTTGTTCCCGTGGTAACGAATGGTAAAATAGACCTCCCGCTCAGAAAGCAAAGGCAAACTACTGAACGTATAAGTGGTGCCTAGAAAATCAACTACTCGTTTACTGTGGTTGATGATGACATCCTGCAAAGGATATGTCATGATATTCATTTCATGTTTCTTCATAGCAGGTACCTAAATTACTTCCCACTGTCCCCTATGATTTCTTGCACCATGCTCTAAAATCAGCTGAAAATGTTTACAGTTGTGCCACAGACAAGCAGGGTCTTGTTCACTAATGGCAACATTGTCTGTAGCTTTGAAGGTCAGAACAGGAAGTTAAATGATAGGGGAACAGAGCATTGACTTAAATCATAACTTGCTCTCATGATGTAAAAAAATATTTTCATATATATTTTTAAAACCCATAATCCCCCACACTTCTATGCTTTTAAACTTAATACTTTTAGAAACATGTAATAAACTTTTTTTTTCTGCCACAACATGAACAAAGCGGGAACATTTTAGAAAAAGTAACTTTCTGCAGAACTTATTAGAGCAGATGAGTTACATTTCTCCAAACAAAAAAAAACTGGTGTCAACACAGTTGCAATACATCATGACACAGGTTACTTATATCTTCAACTCTCAATATAAAGCTTCCCTTTATTTTATCCACTACAAATCTGAAGATTCTTATGTAGAAACAATTGTGAACTTTATCACTCTTCTAACATCATCCTATATTTTCTAGACTCACATAAGCTCAGCCATTTCTTTTTTCCAAAACAGTTAATAATATAAAAAACTATATTTTATAATTTACCACTTTCATTTACAGCTACTTACTCTAATCCTAAAGCTCATTTCGGTGGTGAGAAAGCCAAAAATTGTCTATGTCTTTATCTACTCCAGATTTGAGTTATGTTGTACCCCCCAATTTAAATCTACCTTACCACAAAATCATTACTTTTGTTTCCTTTGTATGCAAGTAAGATTAATATTTCATTACCACAGATCATGAATCATCATGCAGTGACACTACATGAAACTACACAGTGCGACATTGAAACGCGTTGAGATTTATATCTTTGGTAAGCATGTTTATGTTTCAAAATTAAAAAAGTTTAAACTGACTCAGCTGTATTACTACATATCATTGGATTTAACTAGTCTGCTAAGTCTATGTTCCACAGTAGGTTGACTTGTATTAGTGTTAAAATATGGGGATCTCTATGGGTGAAGTCAGGATGCTCGCCTCTTCACTCCAAAGGTACTTGGTTAATTTCCAGTGTGGAGTGATCGGGATATATTTCCAGACATCCTTGATTTCAATATAGATGAGATCAGTTCCTAGTCCTATCAGAGACGGATGATAAAACATAGGTCCTGTGTTCAAGCTCAGAACGTAAAAGAATCTTATGACAGTCAAAAATCGATAAGAGTAGGATGCAAAGCCGATGTCTGGCAGAATTAAAAAGACTAAAATAAAATTCAGACAATCTATTTTCACCATCTTCAAAATTACATTGGGGAACCTTGCCGGTGTTACAGAGTCTGCGTACTGTCGCTGAGATCTTCCTGGGTAAGAACAAGATCAGAGCATCCATGTTTATACATCAAAGTGAGGTGATGATCTTAACAATCAATCAGAGGGATAATAACTCTTAGCAGAGAAAAAAGACTGCATGAAAAGACAGAACCCACAGTCCAACTCTGCATCATATGTTCATGTATTGTATGCCCTACCTGTGGTAGGGAACTGTATTTCAGGATTGGACTCTAGTGTCACCTTGCAACAACACAATGCTGTTGCCATCATTGCTTGTGATGCTCAGCTATACTATTATAATAACTTTTAATAAATATTGGCTAATAACTAAGTGTTGGCAGATTAAACCTCCATTTGACTCTGAGAATCTGGGCATTTGGGGGTATACAGTTAATAAGTTATGTGTGGGATGTGATAAAATATTAGTTAACTAATCAGTATTTATAAAATGTATTATATTAACAAAATATTATTTAATGAATCATTGAATGTGACATGTCACTTTCAAGTTTCTTTATCTGTGTACTATCTATCGACTATCGTCCCTTGAAGTTTGAGTCATTCACTCACTCATTGAAATGATTATTTGTTACAAATTACAATGGCCCCTAAAGCTTCTCTTTCATCTATGTTGTCTAGAATGTTGATTAATAGAACGTATGTTCTCAATTCTACAAATGCTGTATCATTTTCTATTTACGGCACTGACTGTAGTGTAATATCTTAAAAATTATCATCATCATGATTCTCGAAATCCATGAATTTATTCTCAGAAGTGTTTTCACTCGATACATATTATATAAGAAATTTTGTATAATCAAAACAATTCAGCTATGCTAATGTTTGTAATCGGCTTTTCCACAAAATACAATGTATTATTAATTCTATGGACTTAGCTCGCTATATATTGTGTGAATCATATTGACAATAATGCGACAATGAATTTATTGGAAAACGACCACCATCTTTTTAAAAAGTCACAAAGTGACAACGCAAATCCTATTAACGTCCTTTGCTGTAAGTTATTCTTAAAAAGTCTGAATAGTTAACTATACTTGACTATATTGGAACACCTCCGTCAACTTATACTAGCTACCGATCAGCTTTGAAATGTTTTACCTTCTTGAGATCAGTTTCTGTTGCGTTTCTGCTAACACCAAGAAGTTCGTATAATTTGTTGTCAGCCATCTTGCACGAGGACGATATTTGTGACGTCAACAGCAGCGCCCTCTTTTCAGTTTACTATGCAAATATAAGGATCCGGATGGATAATCAGTGAAATCCCCAATCACGCCCAAAAGTAGTTGAATTTCTATCGCGCACAATATACTAACCTCACAGAGAAAAGAAAACGCAAAACTCAATTTAGACAGCAGTAGTCAGTACATGTGAATTGTGTCAAGTTCAGGGATTTCAAAGTCTGGTCACTGGAAAAACTGTTCACATCGAAATGCAAATAAGACCACGTGGTTCTCAGTACATTAGTACAGACAAAAACCGAATTGACCACCTGGTGATAGGTATGAACGGGTTTTCAAATATGAGGGGCTACCCAAATCTTGAATAAAATACGTTTTTAAAAAAAAAAGGTAATACGGGACATGAACTGAAAGATCCACTATCGGGGAGTTCAGTTTCAACTACAAACATCTGTCTCTACAGTACTTCACGTGTCCTTGGTTTTCTCACCCATCATGTCAACTCGTCCCCGATCTTTTACTGTTCACAAACTGCGTCCCAGAGACGACAGTTCCATTTTCTAGGGGAGGGTGACTAAACGGGAAAAACTGTTTTAACCTCCATACACCAAAGTAAAAAACACCAAAATTTACATCCCATTCCTCTTCCACAACCCTTCCTCCCCTCCGAGCATAACGACTTTCTTATTATTCCAAAAAAGCTGATACAGATAATGTCTGTAATCAATATCTCAACAACCCTGCGTGATTACTATGTACGAGCAGGCCAAGAACACGATGGATAGATAACATCTCAGAGTCCTGCGAAAGCATGGACTGACAACCTCGAGTGCAATACACCTGGCATAAGATATAAAACTAAATCTCCCTACATCGCTTCACGGCAAATGTGGTTAAGATAAGAAGATTACTATGTCTTCTTCTTCTTTGCGTTCGTTCTTTACGACCAATTTTAATCACTCTTTGTGATATGTTTGATCTTTGCCAAGAACGAGTATACGTTGCATATTGGTTTGATAGACCCCTAAACGCATAGACTTCTACACGCTTAGGACACATGCATCCCATTTCATCCAAACCTCCTTAGTAGCCTCTCACGACATGCGTGGCAGGTAACAGTGGTTCTATTCTTGACACCCCAATTTGGGCCCGTAACCACTCGGCGAGATTACTACGTGATGTTCTTAAAGACTGCAAATTGAAAAGTCTGTTTTAAATATGAGATCTGCAGTTCACTGGAAGAACAATGAAGACAGGATAAAGATGCTAATTTTTTAAAATAATTCTAAGGTCAGAAGAATGTGGGATTTAAAAAAATACATTAGTGTTATGCAAATAAATCTTCATAGAAAGATGTTCGGTTGAGCTATCTCATTAGTGAACCAGTTGCAATAATTCAAAACATTTTATGATTGAAGAATTTATTAGAATGTTTCGATGAAGCTGTTGATATGATTTGCTCTGTTAAAAACAAGTTGGTTCAGCTTCGATCCCTAACCGCTTTGCCAGACTAGCATGCAATAATCTGTTTCCCTCGCCAGTACTATGAGCTGGAGAAGGGTTTGGTCAGTGCCAGCTCACTGAAACTGCTTTGTTTCCTTATTTCACTGCGCCTGTGGTCACGTACGCTTGTGTAAAGCCATAGTGAAATCAGAGCCAACTATAAACTTATACAGAGTTGGATGTGATGAAATCAATCTTTAAATCCAGTATATACAGAACGAAAATATAGTTAGGCTATATATAAACTTTATGTAACCCCCTGTTATTTCCGGACAGGTACGTGGTATTAGGATGTCACTGTAAACAAAATTTATGGGGATACACAGTTCACCACTGCACATCCTCACTAGCTATAGGTGCACCATTGCAGACCTTTGTTTATTTGAGGATCATCTTCATCGCACATGTCATAATTTCTCCGATCTCCTCCCAAACATGTATTTCAGTGTGTTTCAACTAAAAACCACCGTTCTGTGTTGGTTGGTGTATTTACTGGGGTTTTCCCATCTTGCCGCACATATCGGTATGCATAACTTGCTTAACCGAATAGAGAATACTTTTTATCTTCTTCGTTGAGATCTTTAGATCTGTATGCTTTTCTAGAGCGCCGATGATGTCGCTTTTGTCCATAGAAGGCCTATTCTCTATCGCATCATTGCTTGTCAGTGCATGCACTCTCTCATTGCCCTTCCCCCCAGAATGACCTGGGACAAAGATGAAGGTAAGTGTCTAGATTTCGCATTTTGTATTAATTGCAGGCCTTTATTACTAGCTTCTGGATCTGGGCTATTCACTGTGGCCGTGTCACGTCATGTCCGTAGGTGTTTGGTATATCTCCACCCGTCCAAGTATTCCCTTCCCCAATAGCCTACAGAGTCCGTCTTCACCATGCGTCCCTGTAAGCAGTGTGATCCTATGTGGCTCAGTGCAATACCAGTGTCTTATCACCTATTATCGTAACTGGTAAGGACAAGGGGGCGGGGAGAGTTAGGCAGGATTTTCCTGACCACACATGTTGTTTAGCCTGTTGTTCACTGTTGCACGAGGAGTCAAACATGAGCTAGCTGAGTAGATGGTGTCCAAGTAGGATCATGATTATCCACGACCAGGATATGGTTGTCATTTTTCATAAGCTACTACCCCTACTTTCTCATCCTACACTCCACTGTCACATTTAAACAATAGCCTACCTTTTGATCAAGAGACCGCAGAGATCAATTTGAGGAAGAATGGATTGATATTGTTCAAGCAGCTGAACCATTAAGAAATTCAATTTGTGTGTAATCATGAAGCCAATTGCAGCAGCACATGTCTCAATCATCATCAGGTGCCGTGCCGGCTGGCGTAGGTGATCATGGATCTCCACAAATCTTTGTCGTTGGTGTTTGCTATCAACTCAGATGTTGACGCTCTACCGTGCCATGAAGTCAGGCCATCCAAAATTTTCTGTCTCTGTCTTCCCCTGTCTCGTTTACCCTCAATTTTACCGGTTGTCACGATGTCTTCTAAACCTTCCCTCCTCATCACATGCCCGAAAAATGATGACTGCCTCTTTCTTATATTGATGATAAGCTTTCTGTGTCTTGATCTCATTCAACACCTCAACATTAGTCATTTTAGCAGTCCATGGGATTCTCATCATTCTTCTATAAACCCCATTTCTGTGATGTCTCAATGCCTGAGTGAAACCACTATATACATCATGAGCAAAAGCGCTGCTTTACACTGGGTATCTCTGCTTGGATGGTATCCTCTCAGTATAGGTGGAAGGAGACATAGCCTTTCTAGTGGGAAGGATATTTTCCTGGACGAGTATCTTACTCAACAACTTGTCTATCGTATTTTACATGATGGTTATTGGTTATTGGTTATTGGTTACTAAACTGACGTCATTGCACTCCGGGCAAACCCATAGGTGCTCAGTCTCCCCAACAGATATCGAAGAGTATGCATACTGATGGTTCCTGTGGCTCGCTGATTAAACACACCTCTCACTCTGCCTCTCAGGCATCCAGTTCGACTTGAACAAAGGGTAATTCCAAACTGCTTAAATCGCTTGATCGATTCAACATCGATCTTAGTGTCCTCATCCAACAGAGAGTCTCGAAGAGACCGAAGAATATCCCCTTATCCATCTTCAACTCCAATGCGTAGATATTTCAGAGCAAGTCGGTCTGTCTTTCTTCTAAACCGTCTCTGTCCAGCTCGTCTCTTACGTCCATTTCTCTTCTCTCCTCTACCTCTTCTTTTGTATGCATATTTTCTTGTCTGATCTGCTGGAGGACTAGTCAACGGTGCACGAACCCGTAGCACGGCTGGAGCTCATGAAATTTACATGAATTTTACATGATGATTACACCACATCCTTTTTTGGGTGTTCTTTGCCAGACTTCGACATTCACAAGTTAACCCTTCTTCTTTAACTATCGCAATTTCAACGGGGCTGTTGTAGACACCTGCCAGTTTTCATATCCTTATCAAACAACTTGACATAGTCATCTTATCGTACGCCAAATGAAACTGGTGCATTGTTTTTGTCCGCCTAAACATCTTTGATCTCATCTATTCTCATAAATAATCTTCCTCAATTTTAGGAACATTTATCTAAAATAATTATATTTTAGAAGAAAAGAAATACAACTAGAGCTTGGTGACACACGATGGAAGAAGAAATGAACAGAATATCTCTTACACTGAACACTGCAAGATGCATCACAAAGACAGAGGAGCACGGACAGCCCTTGTAGAAGCCTCGTTTACAAGAAGACATGCAGATACATTAAATATGTTATGTCGTCCGAGTGGTTACCGGGGCCCATATTTGGGGTGTAAAGAATAGAGCCACTGTTACCTGCCATGCATGTCGTAAGAGGCGACTAAGGAGGTTTGACTGAAATCAGATGCATGTGTCCTAAACTTGTAGAAGTCTATGTATTTAGGGGCCTACCAAACCAATGTACAACGTATACACGTTCTTGGCAAAGATCAAACATATCACAAAGAGTGATTAAAATTGGTTGTAAAGAACGAACGCAAAGAAGAATTAAATATGTAAAAGAGTCACACAGGATAGAATAAAGTGGAAAGGCATGATCTGGCGACTTCATTATCAGCATTGGGACGGTCTAGACCTGAGTGTCATATGAGGAAGAAAGTGAGCAACCTGAATAGGTAAAATAAAATTATCAAATAGCTTGATCACACTTTTCACAATAATAAACTGCGTATGGGAATAAAAAGACGGATTTGGCAGTCACCAGTGCGATTGCAGGACACGCTCTTCGGAAATTTAGATAACCTGAAGGCTGACCACAGCTTTATTCCAACATATTCATGTTGACGTATAAGAGTAGACAAAGGTCAATAATATAGCTTAGCTTGATCATTAATGTTTGGGCTGTCTAACGCGATATTTATGATAATTATGATTTGCTTCTGGTCTGTAAAGGGACTTAATTCTAATATATATAATGTTACCTAGGAAACTGATCAGTTGTTATGGTGGCCACATTCAAAACTATGACCACTAGACGAGTTTGTGAACAAGTTTACAACTCTGTTTATAAGTGGTCAGGTTCAGCTCGAAATTTTAAATAATATTTGTCATATGGGTAATTTTTACACAATGTACATTTGTGTGTGACAGTGCAAGTTGCAATATATAATTAGTTTGATTATTGCAATTCCCTAGAATAATGTCAAAATCATGTAACAAACACACAGTACTGAGTACACTACACTAAACCATCAGCGCATTCCTTCATTCGTAATCGTTACGATCTACTTTCTGTTTATTCTTGCAAATATAATAATATACTGTTTTGTGCTCATCTGGTGAGTGAAGCAAAAGTAGCAAATATGGTTCTGTTGACTATTATAAGGTTGAATACTAATTATCTGTTGTAAAAATTCCGAAATTGTTACATGATGATGATCATGACAGTAAAAAATATATTTGTATTTTTTATTTGCATTGTTTGAATTTGACATTGTTTCATTTTAATACCGTATGGCAGCAAATATTATAATAAACGTGTTGTCTATCCTAATTATATGATTATTTTACAATACACAATTATGCCCCAAAGATCGTTGCACTTTTCTTTAACTGCTTTTTTTTTTTTTTTTTCGTCCGCTTTCAACTCAGACGAAGTTTCATCTCTGAAACTGATTTTGCGTGAAAATCCGTTTTTCCAATTTCTTACAATGGCAGCAGCGTGCACATTGTAAATTACTTTACACTGGCAGCCGTGTGCTCAATGTACTCGTAATTAGTATTCCTCGCCATACAGGCAGATTTTCTCCAACTTCAGAGGTACTCACGTTATCGTCCTGAGTAAGACCAGGGACTCGAACAAATGCCGGACAGTAGGTTCGAACCCGAGCTATGAGGCGTCTCACAGCTAGCAGGCCGAGCTACTATCAACTACTCTAGGCAGTCCCCTCTTTAACTGCTAATATCCATTGTATTTAGTTATTAAATTCCTTTCGACACTTTCGTACTTTATACTGGCGTTATAGTTATGTTACGTAGTATGCAAGCAATCATGGACAGCTCTTCCAATCTCTTCTACAGGTGTTCAAGATAAAAGCGGCCGAGTGACAAATCAAAAGTTGCCAGTTACTTATTGCGTTGTGTTTATTTACTATTTAAACCGGTTCTGACTAGCTCGTCTACGTCACATTTGTTCATCACCCCTTCCCACACTATAATTACACACCATTACACAACCTTGACCTAATACGTCATAACTGAACCTTCTCATTTTCATAAACATATGCCAGATTAGCTCCATTGACGATGATGTTTCCTTAATGACGAGGCTGCATTTATCTTGAATACCCTGTATATTTCGTACCTCTCAGTAAAGCTCACTTCAGTGTTGAACCCTTTGCCTCCCATGTCAGTGTCTGCTTTGTGATTCTTTGATCATTTCTTTCCAGGGCATGCATGACATATCTCAATTTTCTCTTTCTTAAAACAGTTTTTACTAGTTGTTGACCATTCATTACTTCTCCTGAATTAGTCAAATTTTATGTTAATTATTTTTTGCAGACATATATTTTAAATGCATTCAACTAACTTTCTATACCATTAGTCATTAAACTTTCACCATTCCTAACTTCATTGGAACATAAGTCATTGATTGTTCACAGGACAAGCTAGAGACATACAATATTGATAGCTCTTTAGCGTGTCATGTGTGCAATACATTTTTTGTTATAATCTAAATAATTCCCAAATCATGTTAGTCAAATTTTAGATTTTATTAAAAAAATAGTAATCTATTTTCTTATAAATTCAGTTTTTTTGTATGCGTATAGTCATTCCTTCAATTTCCTGTTACTTATTTTTAATATTTGTTCTCAAAGAAATTATCATGTAAAAATATGATTAGTAATTACTATATCAGGGTCAGTTATATGTTATCATTTTTGAACTCAACAGATATCATATTCACATCAGCCAACTATTCAGCCCTTGAGCACATTGGTAGATCTGAGTCCACTACAAAAGCCAGTGTGTAGTACCAATATGAAACCAGTAGATAGAAAGACTAACAGATGAGTCACTTTGATGCTTAACACCATGAAACCAATATATAGGAACTCTAGCAGGTAAGTAGCCATGATTGATTGATAGAACCATCATCATTGCAATTCAGTGAATAATCTGTGAAATGGACTTGAATATCAACTGTGAGAAACCATCCAAAGAGGAGATTAGTAAAGCCATCAAACTTTTTAAGGTAGGGAAACGGCCGGTCCAGATGGTGTCCCAGTAGAGGCTGTTAACGCCAATATAAACACCACTATGAAACTACTGCACAAATTACTTAGCAGAATCTGGGAGACCAAGAAATACCAACATATTAGAGAGATAGATACATAGTGAAACTACCAAGGAAAGGGAATCTTCAGTAGTGTGAAAACTAGAGAGAAATAATGTTGCTGTCAGTTCTAGAGAGCGCAGAACAGAGGCAGAAGCTATAGGGTAGCCACTCCGACTTGGGAAAGACTTGTCCTTTACAAAGGATTTTGCCCTGGTGACAGAATTGAAATTCTAACATGATCACAGACCTGACCGCAGAAGAAAATGAAGCAGAAGGGAACAGTAAAGGGGTAGAAGAAGCGGAAGGCAAAGAAAAGCATGGGCTGATAACATCAAGGATTTGTCAAGGAAAGACATTTTTTTCACACTTGTCCGCTTTGCAAAGTAAAAAGATCTTTTGGGAGAAGTTAAAGAACTTATATGTTGGTGATTTCATTGTTGTACTCTTGCGACCCTAATGGGTTATGGATTTTATTATTGTTATTGTATTATATTTCTCATTTCAGAAATGTCACAGGTCCAGTCGCTGAATTGCGAGATAGTCTTCCTGATGCTGAAGAGTTGAGATCCTTAATTGGTTATAATCAGTAACACATACAGTGTGTTATGACGGCCACTCATCTCAATTGTCAATTGTTCAACATTTTACTCAGGAAAGTAGGCTTGTGATATTCTTATTCCATAGCAGGTATGGAATCTGCACGTCCAAGCACTTTCAGTGAATTGTGGGATAACTTCTTGGAGTCTGAAAATATTTTGCGTTGGTTCCTGTGCTCATTCTCAATGATTTTGAGATATTTGAAGTCTTTAGCAACAGGTAAGAAGAAAAATGACAGTTCTCCACCATATTTGGATTGTACCACTAAGAAACTCTATCGCAAAAAAAACAGATATCGAAGCAGAGCTTCAAAGAGTGATACATCAAATAAAACAAAGAAGAGAAAAGCATGCAAAAAACAAAGTTCAATCCGCATGGTGGCTTCTGAAACAGATTACAGATCACAATCATCAGTATTAAACAGCACACAACAGAGGAATGAAACAGAAAAAGAAGTGCCAGAAGTGCTTTCATCTACAAGTATAAATAAACAAAATTGTACGTGTCCTTTAGACTTGTTTGCAAAAAGAAAAAGTAAATATTCATTATTCGATGCAGTTAAACCAAGTAACTGTAGATCAGAGAAGGACATATTTATGCGGTCACATTTCAACTACAATCCATGCTTTACATATTCTACTTGTGCTCATCATAAGATAATGAGTAAATTCAGATCACCTTCAGATAAATACATAAGACAGGTATGTAATCTTATCTTTGTATAGTAGACAAATTTACTTGATTCTGTAGTTTATTAATTAGATAGACTTAATTGATTTGACATTCGGTACCCACTCCATGAAGTGCTGACTACATTCAAAAGAAGCAGACTGAAAAGAGGTAAATCGTGAATGGGCTGTGCCGAAGACGTCACACAGCTGGTATGCAGTTCTGCAAATATCAATCTTGGAAGAGAGCGGGTAACATTACCTGGAGATTCCAACATCACCTTATCAGTATATATCACACTTGATAGCAGTTGCAGAGAATAAACTCCTGCTATGGTGGATTCAGAGGTCAACATATGACCCTAACATATGAAAACACAAAAGATGGTGATGTGTACACGGGCGGCTCAGTAGTTTGGGCAAGCAAAGAGCTTAAACCTTCGCAGCAAGCTCGAGACGCAAAACTTCTATGGAGGCAAGTGATGCTTTTGCTGTAACAATAAGTAGCCTTACAATTGAAACAATGGTGGTGACTAGGACATTGAGCTGGCTTGGTACACAGGATTACAAACATGCATGACAGTCTGGCTACATATGACATGGATGGTTCAACACACTTAATACATCACAAATAATCCAAATAACATTTGTTTTCCTGCCGGGTCACGCGGGTGTGACAGGCAATGAGCAAGCAGATTGGCTAGATGACACAGCAGTGATTATAGAGGGACAGGCAATGGACAGGTAAGACATTATCAGGGCCATAGGAGAAACAGATCGAATTGATGATTTTTCTACAAACAAGTATGAATCGGCATTTCTTTCCAGAGTGAAAGAGATGGTACTGAATCCAGGAACTGCCAGACATAAAAACTTTGATAATGGTAAAGACCTTGTGTTGCCAGGGCCCTAAGGGGAGCAAAGAATAGTAACGCTGCGACCTGCAGGTCATAAGAGGTGACTGAGGTAGGAGCCTAGAGAAGCTGCCCTAGTAAATAAAAAGCGTTGCAAAAATCAAAATTGCTGGCCTACTTGTAGGCGCATAACTGGCACAATGTACAATCGCTCTTAGGCTCAGATCACATACATATCTTCTTTGAATGGTCCGTATTGACTACTTGTTAAACCACTCTTTGTGATCTGAGCCTAAGAACGATTGTACATTGTTTATTCCACTTTTTATTTACTAGGTAACTTCCTAGGCCCTACCTCAGTCGCCTCTTATGACATGCCTTGTAGGCCACAGTGTTACTATTCTTTTTCCCTTGTGGCCCCGTAACACACGGGCAGATGTAACTTATGAATTTGTTGGGATGGTTGTCATTTATACCAAAGCCAGCAATTCTCTCTGTATTAATTAGCAACAGCATCTGTTGCAACTAGATCTGGTGTTGTAAAGTTTCACCTTTTTTAGAGTAGAAATTAGAGGTTATTCAGTTTAGTTCATCATTTCAAGGTTTGCTTTGTGTTGCCATTCTCTCACTTCTTCTTCTCTATTTCTTACTTTGTATCCTCAGCTGTGTGTATGACTGTTAATTCCTTTGATCACTAGGTAGTGTTATTTTTTGTGTGTATTTTGTTATTTTGACCAGTGTTTATTGTTATCCAGTCTCTCTGGCTTTATAAATTGAGGCAATAGTGCCACTGGTCACTAGGAATGAGCTCTTTAAAGGCTTATAATTCTAAATTCCAGCTACTAACTGGGTATTCATGGATGAAACACCACATAATTTGCTTCTCAATCTTCTGAATGACATGTGAAGTAGATGCAAGGCATCTACTGTTGCCAATGGACCTGGACGTCCAAAGAAAGCATGGAGAAAAACAGTGGAAAGAGAGTTGAAAGATTGTGGCATGATGTGAGAAGCAATTAATAGAAAGACGGCAGAACGGCAACAATAGAAACCTTTTGTGGAATCCTTATCTGTCAAACAGGACACAATATATGATATATATATATATATATATATATATATATATATATATATATATATATATATATATATAGATCCTATAGTATATTTATATTTACATAATCGATAAAATAATATTTATTGCTGACAATGTATCCTTTGTTTTCAATTATCATCAGGCTATTCTAATCTTGAAAAAAGTGACTGATCACTTTGGAAGTTATGAAGCTTTTGAAGAAATTAACGGCGGTCGTTTGCTGACTTGGACACAGATTAACAACACAGTGCAGAGGCATGTTCTCTAATTTTTATTTTTATTTCAGAATTTAAAAAATGGTTTTGTGTGAACGCAGTTACAACTAGTAGAGAGACATGGTTCTCCAGGTTTGGGTTTTTAGAAGTGTTGTGCCTATTTACAAAAATGAACATTTACAGAACTATAAATTCAGGAAAGAGTTACAGAGAAATGAAAACGGTGGAGAATCATGTAAACTGAAATTTAAAAAACTTGTTGAAATATTTAAAAACTTTTTTAGTTCAGATATTTACTGATTCAAAGTTTTCTTTTTTATCTCGTTTATCTCAGATACTTGGAGGCTGATAAATTGACTGATGAAATTAAGATTAACCTCTGTGATGATTTACTTAGTCAAGGATCTTTAACCAAAGTTCATGGTCAAACTGTCTTAAATGTGCGCTGTGTTAACCTCAGAGAAAACTGGGCAGAAGGTTTGCTCAGACATGAGATAGGTTAGTTAGCTAAAATCTGGTGGAAAATTTGCATGTCTAAATTTGGAACATGTTCCTGGTGGGATCCAAAATTATAAAGATTAACGAAGAATGTCATGTGCACTGCCTCAACATCTTCTTCTTGAAGCGCTCCACATCGATCACTTGTTAACCACTCTTTATGATTTGTATGGGATCTGAGCCTAAGAGTTCTTTCTTCTTCTTCTTCTTCAAATGCTCCATATCGACCATTTGTCAACCACTCTGTGGGATTTGTATGTGATCTGAGCCTTAGAGCGATTGTACGTTGTGCCAGTTATGCGCCAACAAGTAGGCCAGCAAATCCAATTTTTGCGCTACTTTTTATTTACTAGGGTAGCATCCCTAGGTCGCCTGAGTGGTTACCAGGGCCCAAATTTGGGGTGTAAAGAATAGAACCACTGTTACCTGCCACTCATGTCGTAAGAGGCGACTAAGGAAGTTTGGCTGAAATCGGATGCACCTGTCCTAAACGTGTAGAAGTCTATGCGTTTAGGGGCCTACAAACCAATGTGCAACGTATACACGTCTTGGCAAAGATCAAACATATCACAAAGAGTGATTAAAATTGGTCGTAAAGAACAAACGCAAGAAGAAGATGTATATAATTCGACTTCAGGCCAATAGGAAACATTATGGCATTTGTAGAAATAAATACTGTAGGGAAAATGAAAGGAACCCTTTTTCATACCATGAAGTGCGGGGATCGAGAAAGAGATACCATGAAGTAAAATAAGGAATGCGGTATTAGGTCAGTATTTTTCCTTGACCACTAGCACAAGATAGGTGATGAGCCACCTGTACTTTGCAATGCTTTTCTGATATCCAATTAAGGCTACCAGCTAGTCCCATTGTTACAACACCCAAAAATCTCACTGACCACTAAACAATAGATGATCAACAGCATTTTCATACCTACTTTGTGTTACTAGAGCCAAACATGGACAATGAGCAAAGCACTGTCACTAAAAAATAACTACATATGAAATGCAATGCCTATGAAAATTTACCAACACCAGAAAAGACAGAGACACCAACATCAGCATAAGAAAGAAAGTTGGCACAGAACCTTGCTTGAATTACATTGAGAAACAGAAGAACAGCTACAACAACACATCAACAGACTCCAGTTAGCATGTAACGAATACAACATGAGAATAAACATAGACAAAACAGAAGTAATGACATTCGCCAGAGAGGAAAGCACTATCAATATCTCCATCGATAATCACCTACTAAATCAAGTAAAAGATTTCACATACCTGGGGAGCATTTTTCAGCAAATGGAAGAATAACTAATGAAATTCAACACAGATGCAACAAAGCAAATCAAATGATAGGGCAAATGGCGCCAATTTTAAGATGCAAACACATCACCATGAACACAAAAAGAGCAATGTTCAACACAATCTTTCTCCCCACATTATGTTACCAGTGCCAAACCTGGACGCTGACAACAAACGATAGAAGAAAACTAGTCACAACAGAGATGAAGTGTCTACGCAGAATGCTGGGTGTAACAAGAAGAGACCGTTGAGAAATGAAGACATCAGGAAAAAGTGGGTACAACATCAGTACTAGACTTCATCAAGAAACAACAAATTAAATGGTTCGCCACGTAAGCAGATTACCATCAGACAGTGCACCTCAAAGAGCAATGCTGTCCCGATACAATGGGTACAAAACAAAAGGCCGGCCACGCAAAAGATAGACCTCAGAGATAACAGAGGCGACGAAAGAGACTATCTACGAAGCGCATACTAGGCCCGTTTTAGAAATCTCTTCCTGACCTGACGCTGTGAGGCATACAGGATTCGAGAAAGAAAGAAAAGAAAGAAAGAAACATCCAAACTCCACAGTACACAGTCTTCTACAACAGAACATCAAGAAAGAAGGCAAGAGGAAGACCACGAAAAGATGGTTAGATGGCATAGCAGAATCCTATCAATAATAACTGAGCAATAATAACTATCACCCAAACCATCAAAACAGCATAGACAAAAAACAGAATACCATGACACTGGGCAACAACACAGTAGCACTGTGATGACAAAAGAAGAAGAATTAAAGTTGGGTTGACCTGAGAGCCGTTACGGTCTGAAAATAAGGCCACTCCCACTGTAGTATTGCCCTCAAATCACGCACCTAAGAAGCGAGTGCACTAACAACTATGCTATTGTTGCTCTCAATAAATACTGTACATGGGATAAAAATTGTCAGTCAAATTTGTGTGTTGTCTGAAAACTTGTGCTCTCAAGTAAAATTAAAGTGCAAGAAAAACTCTTACCTTGGTACTATATTTTGAAATTTTGATATTAAACTGCCACTTCATATTTAAAGTTTCATTTAATGAGACTTGGCATGAACTATTAAAGATGTGACTTTTTGTTTGTTTATCAATAGGTGCTCAACTTTATTGTAGCTGTAAAAATCGTTACCATTGACGTTTTGTTTGCATATCAACTCAGTACTCACTATTATCATAATTGTAAGAAGAATCTTTACCATTGACTTTTTGTTTTATATGAATAGGCACTCACTATTATCGTACCTGTAACAATCATTACCATTGACAACAATCGTCACCAATGACTTTTTTGTTTTTATTTCAATAGGTACTCACTATTATCGTAACTGTAACAATTGTTACCACCCATGGCACAACAAAACTACAAGACATAATCTGAAAATGAGTCCTATAAACCCAACTGAAGAAGGTCTTGCTTCATTGCACAGCGTATTGTTTAGGTAAGAATATGTATTAATATAAATGTATAGATATATGTGAGGGTCTCTGTGGCTAAGTGGTTAAGCTTTTGTCTTGCGCTCCGAAGGTAGTGGGATCGAATCCGAACCGTGCCGTTCACAAGTCCATTTTTCCAGAGAATACTAGGATTGTTGTTGGAGCAACAGAGTTCATGCTTTGTGCAATACTCTCAATAGGAGACATGCCATTTCTGCGGAGAGGGCCCAAAACCTTCAGCTTTAGAGCCCCTTTAGGTCGCCCGAGTGGTTACCAGGGCCCAAATTTGGGGTGTAAAGAATAGAACCACTGTTACCTGCCATGCACGTCGTAAGAGGCGACTAAGGAGGTTTGGCTGAAATCGGATGCATGTGTCCAAAATGTGTAGAAGTCTATGCGTTTAGGGGCCTTCCAAACCAATGTGCAACATATACACGTTCTTGGCAAAGATCAAACCAATCACAAAGAGTGATTAAATTGGTCGTAAAGAACGAACGCAAAGAAGAAGAAGATCCCTTTAGGTATTAACATCTGTTTTTGCTGGGGTAAGAGTAACTAATAAATATTTTGTGTGTTCAGTTAAGTCTAGTCACTTATGACATAAAGTGCGATGGAAAGTTTAACTGGACATTATTTTTTTCTGGGGATTGGAGATATTTAATTTTATCTCGATTTTGCACAGAAAAGTGACAATTCTAAAATTATAAAATAAATTTCCAGCTACTAGACACATCTTCCACCCGAGTGGTTACTGGAGCCAAATTTAAGGGTGTAACGAATAGAACTACTGTTACCTGCCATGCATGTCGTAAGAGGTGACTAAGGAGGTTTGATGGGGCTAGCTACCCCACCCTGTTAAAAAACACTAGATAACTATGGAAACCACAACAAGAAAATTCATAGCTCGGCACTCGAGGAAGAAGAAGGACCCGCAGGAGGGACTCATGAAACGACTTGATGAAATTCGATAGGAATCGGGCTGCCGACTCACCTTTTCTCAAATCGGAAGAAAATGGGGAGAGAGTGGAGAGATCTGGAAAAGATGGCCTTGGATAGGCAGGCTTCGAAGGCCTTGTTTGCGAACCTATGCCTCCCTAGGTGCGAAGGGTGATAAAAACACATCTGCACCTGTCAAAAAGAAATTTAAAACAATGAACAACATATGCCTGAAGCTGAAAGGGGTTGGACGGGCCAATTTTGATAAAGAAATAGAACCACTGTTACTCTGCCCAGATGTCGAAGAGGCTCATAAGGACTTTGATTGAAATCGGATGCACACTGTCTCAAACGGAAGCTATGGTAGAGGTGAAACTAAGATGCACGATAGCACGTCTTGACCTGATCAAATCATATCCACGAAGGTGATTAAAATTGGTCAAAGAAATTTAAAAAAGAAAAGATATGGCCTGAAGAAAGAGGTAGAATGGCTGAGTCAACTGTAAAAGCTTTATTGCGCTGACAAATTAATTGTGAATCAAATTGTAGTGAGGCAACTCATCACAGAAGTTTTGTATTTTGATAGAGCCATTTCTACATTCTTTTAAGTAGTTTTCCATAGTCTTATTATTTATTTTAATTTTATATTCATTGATATCAAAGCATCTCACAAGTTTCTAAGTTCTTTTAATGTCTTGCTACCTCAGAGTCCATGCTTCTGAATCTTACAGTACAACTGGCCAGATACGTGTGGTGATTATTCTTTTATGCAGGTCAATCTCAATGTTAGTTAAGAATATAAAACTCTGTTTCTCACAGAAAGTTGGTTTAATTATTGCAATTCTAGATCTAATGTATGCTTTACAGAGCTCATCATCAGTAATAATTCGGTTCAGATATTAACATGTTTGCATTCTTTTAATGGCCTCCCTCTATGTGTTGAGCCTATTTGGCAATTACTATAACCTTTGTCTTATCAATATTCATCCCTATTTCAAATAATTTTATTCTTGCCCTTAAAAAAGAGCCAAGCCATTTATGTGGCGACCTGCTTTGCTCTACTACACTGCTTATATGGCCTCCAAGATGTCATTTAAAGAATTGTTCAACGACCTTGGCAAATTTGTCAAGAGTCCTAGTGTTAGATGGGACTACTGCTTGAGGGCCAAGAGAGGTCAAGAAATGACATGTAACCCAGGTATCTTGTTTGTTCTTAATTTGCTTATTTCAATAATAGTTTCGTTTAAAAAATGATAAAACCACAACGAATAAGTTAAACCTTTATTTAATAAAAAATAAACATTTTTCATGAGTAAATTATCTAAATAAATGCAAATTATTTAAGCAAACAAAAGTAAAAAAAAAACCCATAAACTGTAGTTACTGCCTGTAATACTACTTTTTGGGCGGTGTAGGACAAGGGGGACGAGAGCCTGTGGAATTTAATGGCTAATGCAGTCGCCGCAAAGCTGTTCAGATTAGAATCTTTTCTTTATGCCCTCAACAGAAACATACAGATCAGACAGAGTGGTTAACAAGTGATCAATATTAAGCTTACGAAGAAGAATGGGAGATGAGACAGAGAACAACCGACAGAGAAAATTCTGGACAGTGTCGCTTCATGGCACAGAAAAGTGTCAACATCCAAACTGATAGCCAGTACCAAGGACAGACATTTGCCAAGATCCATGCCTGCCTACACCAGCTTATATGGTAAATGATTATGATGAATGCCAATTGACAGAAAACATGGAATAATATAGAAGATAAAACCCAGAAAAGGAGTAAAATACACAATAAGAGTGTCACAAATTTAGTATAAAAACAAAACATGACAAGTTTTCAGTATAGAAATCAAATAAAAGGCACAAAGTGAGAAGATAACGAATAAAAAATCTGAATAATTTATGTTGCTTCATTTACACCCACTTTGGACCTCATTGTATCATTTCTGATTTTCTTTCTTTTTGATACATTAAGTATTCTCTTCAAGAATCTTATTTCTGTCATTGTAGTTAAATAATTTGGGTTGTACCATCAAAAGTTAAACGTCAACCACATCTCTTTTGTCATAAAAAATTACTCGATATTCAAATTTGCTTTGCCCTACACTGATGTATACACTTCATATTACAGGATGTTTTTGCAAAGATCAAGTCTACTTGGAAGGAGCACTACAGTTGTTAAAAAGGCGGAAAAGCTTAGATTTTGAATTACTTATTCGTCTGGGCAAGGTATCATTTAAGGATGTTGACCGCCCTTGTATTAAAAGCATTGCCAAGCTGAAATGTACACGGATCCCTTGGTTCATGGAAGATATAACTGCATATCATCAGAAACTCGATCATATTGCTAGCACAAATGGTCTAACAAACAGTTTGTTGAATTTGGTAGAATAAACATTTTAGAAAAAATGGAGGCCATACAATATTTTTCAGCAATCATTGTAGATCTAGCAATTCAGAAATATTTGTAGCACATGTCTATTATTAGTATTTTTCTATATTCATATAACAATGTCACTTATTGAGATAAGTCTGTATCAGTAATCTTAATCATTTATTAGTAACAGACTTTATTTATACAAATATCGATGAAACCAGTACATTTCTCCATTTATTGCAACAAATAAAAAGCAACATGAAAACTCTGCTTTGATGCTTGACTGAGAGAAATAAGTAAGCAATTATTTCAAATGGTGAAATGTCTTTCTCCTTCTTCGAACGCTCTATATCGACCACTTGTGAACCGCTCTGTATGTGATCTGAGCCTAAGAGTGAGTGTACGTTGTACCAGTTATGTGCCTATAAGTAGGCCAGCACATAGATTTCTGCAATGCTTTTTATTTACTAGGGTAGCTTCCTAGGCCCCTACCTCAGTCGCCTCTTATAACATGCTTGTAGGTCGCTGTGGTACTATTCTTTGCTTCCTTCGGGCCCGCACCATACAGGTGGAAATGTCTTTCTAGTAAATATAACTTTTGTACTGTTAAGTTGATTGATTAATTGTGCCATTATCATTACATATACATACCGATAGGTGCGGCAAGGTGGGAAAACCTTGAGAGAAACCCCAGTAGATACATCAACCAACAGAGAACGGGAGTTGTTAGTCTTTTAACACACTGAAATATATGCTTGGGAGATCAGAGAAATTATGGTCTGATGAAGATGATCTTCAAATGAACATGATTTCACTTTGGTGAATTACCATGTGTACTTTGTTCTCTTTTATACACAGGAAGATCTCAGTGACAGTGCACAAACCCTTTACTGTCGAAGAGGGTCCCTTATGTAATTTTGAAGATGGTAAAAATTGGGGTTATTGGTCTTTTTTGCTAGAGCTGTGGCATTGCAGCATATACTTATAAATTTCAACTATCAAGGGTTCGCCTCGTATGTTGCCAGGGCCCTCAAGGGGAACAAAGAATAGTGACACAGCGACCTACAAGGTATGTCATAAAAGGTGGCTTAGGTAGTGGCCTAGGGAAGCTACCCTAGTGAATAAAAAGAGTCACTGAAATCGAATGTGCTGGCCAACTTGTAGGCACATAACTGGCACAACACACAATCGCCCTTAGGCTCGTATCACAAAGAGCGGTTAACTAGTGGTCAATGTGAAGCGTACGAAGAAGCAGTTGCTGCCCTAAGCTGAGGAATAAAAAGGAATCATCACTTTACCACCCTCTCACTGAGGAGAGGAATACCAGGAAATGAAACAGCAGGCCGATTGGCCAAGGAAGGTGCTGTAGGAGAGCAACCGGAAGATGTGTCAGTTACCTACCACCAAAGGAAAAGGATGATTAAATCAATCAGAAAGCCACAAATAGCAACACAAGACGATTACTATAATATGAGCAGCTTGGAACAAGTTGTCATTCTGCGCCTTAGAACAGGATACAATTGGCTCCGTAGCCACATGTATACAAAATTCAAGATTGGCAATTCAGCCATGTGTACATGTGGACAGGCACACCAGACTGCAGAGCACATACTTCAAGACTGCCGCGAATATGATATACTGAGACAAACTCACTGGTCTAACGAAACAACACTGGATAGAAAACTACGCGGACTTCTGTGTGAGCTACAAAAGAGGAGTGAAGCTCATACACGAGACATTGAATATATAGACAATATTTCAAGCGAACAAAAGGAAGGATCACTTTACTATGAAAATGATTTATTAATGAAATCATCATAAATGCAACTTGGTGAATAAACATGTTTACTCTGATCTCCTTCGTACACTGGAAGATCTCAACAGCAGGGCACAAACTCTGTAGCACCGGCAAAGGTATGTGATCTAGTTTTGAGGATCATGAAAATTAGTAGAGTAAAAAAAATGGATATTAATTATTTATACCCACACACCGGCTTTCCAACCTACTAAATTGATTTTAAACTGCGAACAGTCTTCTACATGTTCAGCTTGATCGTGGGATGTACATTTTATCATCCATCTCTGTTAGAACTAGACACACGATCTCACCTACCCCAAAATCAGTGAGGGAAGTAAAAGTTAGCTTTTATACGATGTGGTTTATTAGGAATACAGTTTAAGATTGTATTTTCTTTGACCAACAGCACACAATTGGTGATGTGGTCAACATCAAGGCCTGACATCGTTGCTTCTCAGTGTTTTTATGGTACCCAATTGGGCTGGGTTGACCTGAGTTGTTGCTGTTGAAAAATATCCCACTCCAGCTGGTGATTTCAAACCTGGGACCACACATCCCCGAAGCAAGTGCACTGGCTCCTGTGTTATATAGTATCTACCCTGAGATCAGGAAGTACTGAAACATATTTTGGGAAGGCATTCAGTCCCGCACTAAATATTTCCTGCTTGAAGACGACTGTAATTTGTCCCAATAGCCATTGCTCCATTAGCCTTAAAGCTCACGGTCAATGTTTCTCGGTCGACACCACTGGGAGGTGGTGTTGGCTTGTGTGTTCTATGGGCCATCAGCAGGCTACTAATTTTCACTTTTCGCTCTTCCCAAGAAAGACTAGCCGACCAACTCTGTTGGATGCAGAGCCAAGTGCAGAACACACATTGAAGACATATTTGGTGATAATATCAAAGTATTTAATAGACAAAGACAAAATAAACAACAAATTTGTGTAGCACAGTACCAAATTTATTCAAATTTGAAGCAAAAAATACAGCTATGAAAATAAACAGGGAAAAAGTTAATGTTGAAGATTATGGTCATGCTAGAAATCTACGAATTTGTTCAGATGTTTTGCACAAATATCTTCTGTATTTGAACTCTAAGATCTCATTATCAAATGATCACATCTGTAAATAATCAGGCTGATTCTATTTAAAAATGTACGTTGAAAATGCACTACAAATTTTTCATTGGCAAAATTTATTTGATCAAAACCAATAAAATAGCCTCAATATAGGAAATTACACATTTTAGTTCTAGCAGCTCAGAGCATCTAAACATTTTCCATTTTTCCTTTTGTGTTAAAATGAAGTAGGTCATACCCTGCTTAGTGGATCAACAAACCTATATGCATGAACATTGAACAAAAACCTGTCTTTACTGCCTGCAATACTGCATTTTAGGGCGCTGTAGCACAGGGGAAGCCGGAGGAATTTAATGGCTGCATGGCTAGTGCAGTCACTGTGAAACTGTTTAGGTTAGGATTTTTTCTTTATGCCACAACAGAAAAAACTCCTTGACCTTACCGGGGATCAAACCAGGGTCTCCCAAATGTGAGGCAGCGCTCTAATCCATTCGGTCAGATGCTCCTCTATTAATATTTAACACAGGTTATTCAATTAAAAAAATGTAACTGCCATCAGTTTTAAAAATCGACATACAGGAAACAAATAGGGAAATAGGGTCCTGGTTACATGTACGTATTTGTAAAAATATTTGAAATACAAAGTAACGTAGTATATAATAGTATTATATATACTGAATATATATCTAGAGATTTGATAGCATAGTAGTTAGTGCCCTCGCTTCTTAGGCTTGTGGTCTGGGATTATTTGTACAGTAACATAATTTTTTTCCGATCGTAACGACTCTCAGGTCAACCCAGCCTGGTACCAGATGATTTCAAATGGTTATGAGAAAAGCACTGAGAAGTAAAGGCAGTTGGCAGGAAGTTGACCTATAGTGTGCCGATGGTTAATGAAAAATATGGGCCTAACACCGCAATCCCCAAGATACCTTATGGTATGAAAAAGGGTTCCTTTACGTTTACTTATATCTAGTCCTATGTTTCCTTGTTTCTTCACATCATAAAATATTTATGACCAAAATTGAAATTATTTTGTTAGTAACCAGGCCACAGCCCTGATAAAGAGAATAATATGACAATGCATATATTCATTGAAGTTAGATATGGCATACATTAAGAAGACCAGCTGATAATATAACAATACAGGTCTTATTCTGGAACAAGCTTGGAAGGGAGGAACAGAGAAATGCACAGAAACAGTGAGAAAAGAGATGGAGACAAATATCAAGAAGATGGAAGACATGGAAATGATAACACAACACAGAAAAGAATAATGTAGGTTTATGTAAAACCTATACTTCAGAATGAACTAAAAGGGTTTGAATTTGACAAAAGCTGTCTCCCAACCACAAACAACACAATGCCTTTAACTCCCTACCACAAACAACACAATATCTCTGTCTCCCTACCACAAACAACACAATATCTCTGTCTCCCTACCACAAACAACACAATGTCTCTGTCTCCCTACCACAAACAACACCATGTCTCTGTCTCCCTACTACAAACAACACAATGTCTCTCTTACACACATGTAAAAATTGTTTTAAAATATCCCAAAATTGCATAGCAAAAAGAAATGAAGGGTGGGGGAGAAAGTGCACATTGATTGATAAAAGTGATTGATAAAACTAGTATGATTTATTTAAGACCAATGTAAAAAAATTGATAAATTATTTTGTTCACTTAACTGAACAGGACCAGAATACCAAAACAAACCCACAAGTTTACAATATTTGATATTATTCTTACAACATTTAATAATATCAGTAGAGTTCTTAGGTGCCCGTGTGTTGCCGGGGCTCGCAAGGGGAGCAAAGAGTAGCGGCACTAAGACCTACAAGGCATGTCGTAAGAGGCAACTAAGGTGGGGTTTGGCGTAGGGCTGACTACCCTATCCAGTAGAAAATTTTAGCCACAAAATCCAACCAAACATGGAGAACAACTAAAACAATAGCGCATAACTTGCAAACATTCATCAACTGGTGTCTGCGCAGTATATATGGAATAAGATGGTATGATAGGGTCACAAATGAGGAACTTATGGAGAGAACAAGACAGATTCCAGTGAACAAACAGGTTAAAAAAGACGCTGGCGCTGCATAGGACACACTTTGCGAAAACCGGAGGGGAATATAACAAGAAGGGTCCTTGCCTGGAACCCGCAGGGACAGCGAAAGAAGGAGAGGCAGAGAAATACATGGAGACGAGATTTGGAGGTGGAGATCAACAATATAAAGAAGAGCTGGAGGGAGCTGCAGGAGATAGGAAGACTTGGCATGAGTTGGTTGAGGGCCTATGCCCCAACCCGGGGTAAAAGGCAAAGAGAGAGAGTTCTTAGGAAGATTCATGATCTAATTGCCATTGCTGTGTTTAAAGAGTACAGACTCAACATTTACTAAGCAAATATTATCAACTTATCTTGAATTATAGAAGATAAAATGTATATATTTTATGATTCTAAGTCCTATATGTCAGTGGTTGATACTATGTTCAGTTATCAGTTATATGAGGACTATCATCATAGCACTCCAGACACATACATAAGTGCCTGATCTTTGCCTCAACAAATCCAACAGCTTCCAGTGGCCCAACACGCCAGTTTGATGTTGATTAATTAATCCTTTTGCATGTTGCTCATTTTGGGCTGTATCAATATCGACATCCATCTCTCTCAATCTGGTCAGCGACTGGCATTCGCAACCCTGAAACTCCTCTGTTTGGAAAGACTCTCTCAATGCATTAAGAGTGTCATTTCGGTCCATTGTATTTCCTTCTGATATCGTAGACATGCCAGCCAATCTATCAGCTCGTTCATTACCCCTGACTTCTGCGTGCTCAGGAACAAAAATGAAGGTGATTTCTCTGATCACTGTCTGTACCTGTTCAAACAAGTTCAGTTCAATATGTAACACTATGTTCAATCAATAACTAAGGTCAACAATTTTGTATCATAGATGTTACCATAGATTATTGATATCAATAATAAGGAGGACTACAGTAAAGTTATGTACTGAAAGTGATATTTTAAAACGATGGCCTTGGATGGGTGGGCTTGGAAGGCCTTGGTTGCGGACCTTCGCCCGTGTGTTGCCGGGGCCCACGGAGAGCAAAGAATAGTAACACTGCGACCTACAAGGCATGCTGTAAGAGCCGACTGAGGTAGGAGCCTAGGGAAACTACCCTAGTAAATAAAAAGCATTGCAGAAATCGGATGTGCTGGTCTACTTGTAGGTGCATAACTGGCACAATACACAATCGCTCTTATGCTCAGATCACATACAAATCACAGAGTGGTTAACAAGTCGATATGGAGCATTCAAAGAAGAAGAAGGTTGTAGACCTATGCATCCCTAGGGGCGAATGGTAAAAAGAAGATATTTTAAAACACAAAGTAGAGTAGCTTGACAAAGCACATAAACATGCCAATTCAACATTTTGACAAAAAATGACCATCAAAGAATACACAACAGCAGTGGTGGCTCGTCATTAAGGGCCAGTGGGGCAGGGCCCCACCAAAAATAATGTGTAACATGTATTTATTTAATAAATTAAAATATAACCTAACCCAAAATCATGATTTTTCTGAAAATTTGTGTCTGGCCCCACCAACAAAAAGGATCACGAGCCGCCACTGCACAACAGTAAGTGTTTTTAAAAAACCTATATCTTCAGATGAAACAGTAAAGATTAGTGGAGCTGGGGTCTTGTCTTATCCACATGGGCCTTGAAGCGCCATGGGAGTTTTTCTATCCTGTGCCAGGTGTGTTGTATCTGTAGTTTTTAGTTTTTGATGTCACAGGATATCTGTGATATTATGTATCCATCTGGTTCTTGGTCTTCCTCAGGATATGCGTCCAGGTTGCCCAGAGTAGGGGTACACATATTAATGTTAAAAAATAGAACACTCAACTGCTGCTGGAGAATTCTCAACAAACTACATCCTAGAAGCCACAAAGATATGGAATGAACAATGACTCAGTCTTCCTGTGCAACTGCATGTCAGCTTTCCAGACAGAACCGGAGGAAAAGAATGGTGCCCACACTCACCACCTTCTAAGAGATATAAAAAAGAGGTTTAAAAGCCGAAGGATTGATTTCATTGCACTGGGTTTTATCCCATCTGGCTCGGTCCTCTCCAGAAATGGCATGCCACCTGCCGAGAGTATTGCACAAAGCACGAACTCCGTAGCTCCAGCAACAATCCTAGGGGTCTCTGGAAAAACTGCACTCGTGAACAGAACAGCGCGGTCTGGATTGAACCACGACCTTCGACTCACAAGGTAAAGGGCTTAACCACTCAGCCTCCTATGATTGGTGAAACTCACCCGTGTTTGTCGGTACCGAAAGGGAGGCATAGAATACTAACATTGCGACCTACAAGGCATGTCATAAAAGCGAAGTGACATAGGGACTTAGGAAGCTACCTAATAAATAAAGTGTAGCAGAAATTGGATTTGCTGGCAAACTTATAGGTGCATAACTGGTACAATATACAATCACTCTTAGGCTCAGATCACATACAAATCATAAAGAGTGGTTTAACAAGTGGTGATATGGAGGTTTGAAGGAGAAAGCAGAGGATGCCATTATGAATTGGCAGAAAGGATGACAGAACATGTCCTATACTACAGAACTGTCTTGGCAGACCGGAGTAAAAGAATGATTCCTACACCCACAACCCTCTAAGAGAAGTTGAATTGTGGAACTGAAATCTTGAAACAGACTTTATTAGAGAATCTAGAGTTCCATTCTAAAATAAATGATAATCGAGAAAAAAATTTACTCATATTGTATTCTTATAATAATTATTATAACAACACTTACAACAAAACCTTTTTAGGCCAAAATCTTCAGACGCGCCTGCCCTATACATGTAGGGACCTAAGAACAAAGGTGCAACATTTAGTTGTTCTTGGCCTAAACCAAACATGTCACAAAGAGTGATTAAACTAGTTAAGAACGTTCACAAACAAACAAACAATAAAACTTTAATACTGCAAGTTTTAGAAATATACATTGGTGTGAGTTGAGATTCGGACAGAAGAGAATATAATGCTCAGTTTGGCTTTCTTATGCAATACCAATGGAAAATAGTGTTACAGTTTTATATATCAACATTTACTGGGTGGTGGAAATTGTGAATTATTAAGTATTTAGAATTCAAAAAGTGCAAAATATAATAAAAATAGAGGTCCTTCAAATTATTATGAAGGTCAACATTCAATAGTAATATCAAAAACGTTTGTAAGACAACAAAACTACATCTCAATCTAGTTTTATACTTTACGAGTCTAAGGACCAAGGTCTTTCCTAAGAACAGGTAATCAATTTACCTTGCCCAGAATACAGACTTATCCAAGTCTTCAATATATGGTTGCCAAGCTCACTTATTTTGGCTAGGAGGGTTTATACACATTTTCTTTATTTTCAAAACCTCTAAAATCTATAAAAATAGATTATGCCATGAACTACTGGTCTAACAGTTTAAAGGACTCTGTTCAATATTGTGTCCCATGTTTACTATATGTCATGTATAAAACATGTGGAGTTCAAGGTGACTTTAGTCATGTCATTCATATCCACTATACACGTTTCATTGCAATATGTGACGTAGTTGTTGAAAAAATATGTATTGATCTAATGGCTACAATGCTTTAACTAGGACGTCACAGCAGGTTGGTTGGAAAGAGGGGGAGGGGTTTGTTGTTAATTACAACTAATACTGATGTAAACCGTAGGGCTCAAATGTTAACTGTGAGACTACATGACATCGATTCCTCCACCGATAATCAATTCAGAAACCAATAACTGGTGGTCATTTGGATTATGTCAAACTGGATCCACATCATACTTTATTCTTATGTCAACAAAAGTGGTACGTTTTACTTTACTTCCTTTTTATTTATTTTTAATACCTTGACTAATGCTTTATAAAGGTAAACATTTACTTTTTATTTATTTTTAATACCTTGACTAATGCTTTATAATGGCAAACACTTACTTTTTATTTATTTTTATAACTTGATTAATGTTTATAACGGCAAATAACATAAAAACTTTGGAGAAAAACAAAAGCAAATAAGTTGTACTGACATACTTTATTTTCAAGTAAAACATTGGAAGTATTATCTGTGAACCAAACTTTGACACTCTCACATTTTCTCAGGAGCTGACATTCTCAACCCACTCATAGAGTGTGGCCGCAAAGAAGATTTTCATTTAAACCAATCAACATCAGTTGCTAGATTGCAATAGCTGGGATTGAAGAGGCCAGAAGTGAACAGCACAACAGGTGTATGAGTAGGCTCATCAATCAACATCAGTCAGTCGATGGATGCTGTTGGGAGATAATGCGAAGGAGATTGGAGCACCTATGGACATGTCCAAAGTACAATGAAGATATTCCAAACTGAAACATTTTCTCAGGAATAAAACTGTGTTTTATAAGCCCTACCATGATAAGTTACTTCTAGTTATCAACCACTGATATGTATGCAGACTTATTTCCAATATTCTATTGTTGTTGAGTACAACAGTCTACTGAGAAGTTGATAAGTGCAAAAATAATAAGAGTCAAAGTACAGTATAAATCATTTCGTTAAAGTACAGTATAAATCATTTCATCTTATTTTCATTTCTGTCTGTGTGTTGCCGGGACTCACTAGGGGAGCAAAGAATATTAATACTGTGACCTACAAGGCACGTTGTAAGAGGCGACTGAAGTAAGGGCATGGGGAAGCTACCCTAGTAAATAAAAAGCATCACAGAATTCGGATGTGTTGGCCTACTTGTAGACGCATGCACAATGTACAATCGCTCTTAGGCTCAGATCACATACAGAGCACAAAGAGTGGTTAACAAGTGGTCAATATGGAGCGTTCAAAGCAGATTTTCATTTCCGTTTTCAACTGAACATAGGAAAGCATCTTACTACTAACATTTATGTTTTTAAATTCAGCTTTTCTAATCGAACATAATGCTGAAAATATTCCTAATACTATGTCTGTTTTTCATTGCAGTTTCTGTAACAAAGTCAATGTTATAGATTTGATTTGTTATCTCTAAAGCAGCCCCTGACAATGTGGAGAAATATTGTCCAACAGGACACAAATTTGTACAGATGGGTTACTGATAAGATTTTATGAATATAAAACCTCACTTTATAGTATCATATTTACTGAGTTACACTGTAGATTGGTGTTAGATCTGATTGATCACAAGTGAGGCTATCATGGCTGATTTATGCCCACAGCAAAATGTGCTCATACGAACTATATGAATCTAAAATCTAGATTTTCAATCTAAGAAAATAAACAGATGAGAAATAATAACTCCTAGGGAAGCTAACCTAGTAAAAAAAAGCATCGCAGAAATATGATGTGCTGGCCTACTTGTAGGTGCATAACTGACACAAAGTACAATAGCTCTTAGGCTCAGATCACATACAAATCACACACAGTGGTTTAATTAGTATGGAGCGTTCGAAGAAGAATAAAAAATTATTAACTACCACCATAAATAGTTGTATTCATAATCAAGAAAACTAGCCCACAGATACATCTCTTTATTAAAACTGTTAATCATGAATATACATAATACATAGAGACTTAGGATGAGCTGAAAGATAAGAGAGACAAGTACAAACTCAGAAGTTGTCACAGTAAAACACTTGTCAATTGACCATCTGTAAAGATGAAAAAGGTCATACACAAAAATATTCTATTGAATCCAACCCTGACTGAAACAAATGATGGTACAGGGTGGGTGAGAAATAAGACAAGAAACAACACATAGTCAGTGTGGAAGTTATGTAGCGCTTTCCAAAGGACTGGTACAGCGCATTTTTAGGGTTGTCTCTGTTAACTTTGCTCATCTTGTTGTATTACTATCAGCAGGAACTCCTTATCTGAAACAATTTATCCGAACAAAACAAAGTTAAACATTGTTGAATAATTATTAAATATGTTGAATAAATATTGTATAGATAATTATCAATGATATAATCAACAATCAATATGAAAGAGTCAATCAAGGTTCTTCTAACATATAATGTGAAGAGGAGGTTTAGAACAATTGGTTTGGCTGAAATCGGATGCACATGTCCTAAACTTGTAGAAATCTATGCGTTTAGGGGCCTACCAAACCAATGTCCAGCGTATACACATTCTTGGCAAAGATCAAACTTATCACAAAGAGTGATTAAAATTGGTCGTAAAGAACAAACGCAAAGAAGAAAGAAGAAGAACAATTGGTGACAACAGGTAAAATTCAGGGAAGGAGAGATCATGGAAGACAGAAGGAGAAGATGTTGGATGGTCTGACATCGTGGTTCGACAAAAGATCGGCGTCAGACATGATTAACTGCACCAAGGAGAGAGAAAGTTGTGGAGAGACATGATCACCAACTCATTCCAGCTTAAACAGAATATGAATTGCTCAATCTAACTACAACAGAACATGATCTCTCTCACTCCCTCTTGCGATCGTTCTTTGGCCGCTTTTATCATTCTATTGTAATATATAAGCAGCCAAACATCAAGAACGGATGTTCGTGCACAGCCTTCAGTACCTATTAGAGCTCAGGTGCTTATCCTATGGCGGTGTGTTTGATTTCAACCAGCGTTTACTGGGTTCGCTCTCCGTTAGCCTTTGCTGTCCCCAGCCAAAACCCACAAGGCAGCAGGCTGCTATTTTCTTTTAGGGCAGCAACCCTTAGATGGCCTGCCCTCCCGGGCTTATGAGCGCCATCTGCTCAGCAAACCGGTCATTTTGAGGACTCCTTGGTTTGCTCAATCTAACTACAACAGAACATAATCAGCTCAGTCTAACTACAACAGAACATGATCGCTCATTCTAGCTACAACAGAACATGATCTTGTCATTCTAACTACAACAGAACATGATCTGCTCATTCTAGCTACAACAGAACATGATCTTGTCATTCTAACTACAACAGAACATGATCTGCTCAGTCTAACTACAACAGAACATGATCTGCTCATTCTAGCTACAACAGAACATGATCTTGTTATTCTAACTACAACAGAACATGATCTGTTCAGTCTAACTACAACAGAACATGATCTGCTCAGTCTAACTACAACAGAACATGATCTTGTCATTCTAACTACAACAGAACATGATCTTGTCATTCTAACTACAACAGAACATGATCTGCTCAGTCTAACTACAACAGAACATGATCTGCTCAGTCTAACTACAACAGAACATGATCTGCTCATTCTAGCTACAAAAGAACATGAGCTGCTCAGTCTAACTACAACAGAACATGATCTGCTCATTCTAGCTACAAAAGAACATGAGCTGCTCAGTCTAACTACAACAGAACATGATCTGCTCATTCTAGCTACAACAGAACATGATCTGCCCATTCTAGCTAAAAATGAACACCACCTTAATGATCTTTTCATTCTAGCCATAACATAGCAACACCTTAATGTTCTTCTCATGCTAGCTATAACATATTATCATCATAATAATCTTCCCATAGCAGTGGCACTTACCAGGCGCACACATAATCTCATTCTTACGAGACGAATCGCAAAAATTTCAGATCATTTGATGGATCAATATCTCTGACTGTACTGCGTGCCTTTGCAGTTAAACTGTGAATGAGGCTTGCATACTGAACTGTAGTGGAGTTGTCTAGTGTAGTTTTTATGGGGATACCTGCGACAAAAAAGTATTAGAACGTTAATATAAATATAAGTAAAAAATGCATCTTGAAATTTGAATTGAATCCTACTAGAAACAACATTAGTTAATTCTCATCATACCCTGTGGCACTCCAAAGAACTCTCCATGCTCCTCTGTCTTTTACAACCTTTAGCAGTGTTTCATGTTGCCTTCTTCTGCATTTGCCAGCTATAAATTCAGGCCTAGTCAGGGCGCAGTGTACGGCACTACTGGCTGATTTTTGCATGAAGGCCTGCTTTCCTTATTATCAGTGTTCCCTGCCATACAGGTGTGCCTTCTCGACTACACTGTGGGACTTCAAGTTATGTTATCTTCCTTTCCCCTTTTATTCCAACCAGGTCCATGTGATGACTGTACTCGCAGGTATGTCAGGGTTTATTCTCATGATATTTCCCAGCCACTTTCATCTTTTTCTTTCAAGAATATTTTCCTTGCTTTCTAAACTGGTGTCTGAAAGAAATCAACTGTTTGATAATTTGCTGGGTCAGAAAAATGTTTATATTCTACGCAAACATGAAAGGTGAACAGATTGTGGACATCTTTATTGGTCATTCTTATCCATATAGTAGAGCTGGTAAGCAGGCAGAGAACAAGGCTATGTATATTATGCTTTGATGCACAACAGATATGGCATGCTGGGTGATGATTTATCTTCTTGACTTTCCAACCATAAAGTCAAAACAAGGATTTGCCATGCATGGGCCTACCTCTGAGCCAATGCAGACACACATCTACCGCAGAAAGAAATCAGGAGAGAAAAGTACAGCAGCAGGCTAAAAAGATAAAAATAATTGATGTTTCAAGCTGAGGACATTATTCAACAAGCATGTTTCCTTGAGGACATTGAACACTGAGAGGAATGTATATGAACACCAGCAGGGAGCAATATATCCTTATTACTATGCATAACACTGAATAGAGAATGCAAACAAGAAAACCTGGTGGTCGCGTCTGCAGTAGTTTAGGAGTTGATTTCTCAGAAAGCGTCTGGTGGCAATGTAGTCATTCCCACAGTTAGGGCTATTGTTCAGCACATGAGCCGTTCACCATATATTTGAAGATATTGTATGGACATATATATCTAAGAAAAGAATAATACATCCAGGATAGATTCATAACGTTGCAACTTTTTTTTGTTGCTTTGCCCTTCGGTTTTTTAATAAGATTATCGGCCACCCACAATAATTATTACAATATTTCAGATCACCTTCACTATTGACGACAATTGTTCCAGTAACTCCTCTATGGCTCTGGATCCTCTTAAGAGTTTCTTCTACTTCTGCAGCCTTAAAATGTGGAACAAATAATTTTAATGAAACAACATTTGTATGATGCAATAATTGTATAATAATTATTCAGTGAATTTACTTAAAGGTCTAATTATCTAAAACAATGCAAGATGTATCATAAATACATGCAGAAACATTTTTGTAAAGAAGTTTACAAGTACACACTTAAAACTGTGGAATGAGGAAGACTATATCTCTTTTGCATTCAGATAATTGGTCATGCTAGATATCAAACTTGTCACCAAGAGAAAGTCTGCAGTTTTTGCAGATGCTACAATTTTATAATAGTCTGGCTACTCTCATCCCTGAATAAATCTGACAATAGCAACAACATGACAACAGATAATATTTTGGTATGTCCATGTATTTGCTTATGTATTCTGATTTAACCAGTTGTTTGCACAATTGCTGATACTTTACATCTTCAGTAGTGGTTTTTCCTTTATGTAAAGATTGTCTACCATATCCTTGCTATTTCTTACGGATGACTGCAATGCAGCAGGATAGTTTGTCACTTTGTGTACCTTGGTTTCGTTCCCCATTGCCAGCGATTTCCTGAGACTCCCATGTTTCCGTCAATGGACATAAGAGGTAGTTCGTTGGAAACACGAGTGCAACCTATTGTATCACTTCCTCCTGCCGAGAAAGCATCGTTGTTTTGTCAGCAACTTCTTATTCGTCTAGTATGAAGCCAATGTTAGTTAAGTTAGCTTAGTAGATCAACAACTGGTTTTGATTTAATGTCTGAATCCACCAACAGTGGTGAGTGGAAGGAAGCGTCTGGGTGTGGTTGATCATTTTCTTATGTCAGAAAGAATAAGCTAACAATATTTACTTTACCAATGAATAACCAGATATCTGGTATTTTTATAAACGACGGCAATACATAAATTACATTAATTTAATTAATTTCGAAGAAAATATCATATATTTTATGGAGGAAATGTAAATGACTAAATGATGAGTGAGTCACTCAAATGTTCTGGAAACAGTTAATAAATTTAAATCAATCTACGAATGGATATTTATTCTGTCAAACTATGTGATAAAAGACTTAAGGCGGCAATATAAATGATGTAGTATAATAAACAAGCATATATAATTGTGTAAAACAATCCTTCACCATTTCCAGACGATTTTCTCTGCCGTTGCTAGGTGGAATCAAGAATGACAAGAATTCCGGAAGTTCGAGGCAGTAGAATCAAATGGACACATTTATGTAGCAACACTATTCACACGTGTCTTCTATGCCCGTAGTTGCTAAAATAAAACACATCACAACTATACAGCTACTATAAATCTTCTTGCTTTCAGTGGAACATATGGTTTACACATGTCACTCTTCATCGAATTTTATTCTGCGCGTGCTTTCAGTTCTATCCACTAGATTCCAATCGCCCTCGCCTACTCTTCCGTCTACCGCATTAATTCCTCGGGTAGCCTATATTTTGCCTCACCAATCCCCTCTTCCCCTGTATGTTCTAGTAAAGTACGCAATTACAGTTTATGTAACAATATTTTGTGCCTAGGCTTGCGTATTTAGCCTTAACCCAACCACCCAAACATGGAAGAATGTGTGCTCACTTTGTCTGACTGTTCATCCTCGAAACGTTTGGCATAGGCCTATTGTTTATTTGCAATTAATTAGTGTTTGAAATACAAGTATATTAACTCAACAATAAATAGTATAACCGCGTTACTTAAACATAACATTGTCTTTAGCAGAAACCGGTGTGTATAAGTGCAAACAAGAAAATGAGTAGCATATACGAGGTCTATTCAAAGGTATGCGACATTTGGCTGTGAAAAATGCAATTCTCAACAGACTCTGAAATTCTGAAAGTCTAATAACCGTATAAAATAGTCTTATTTGGGAATGCACACACATTTCTCCAAGCCGTGACCTTTGAAGTGTGGAGAAAATTGTTAAACACTTCTTCTTTTCGTTCGTTCTTTACGACCAATTTTAATCACTCTTTGTGATATGTTTGATCTTCGTCCGCTTTCAACTCAGACGAAGTTTCATCTCTGAAACTGATTTTGCGTGAAAATCTGTTTTTCCAATTTCTTACAATGGCAGCAGCGTGCATTGTAAATTACTTTACACTGGCAGCCGTGTGCTCAATGTACTCGTAATTAGTATTCCTCGCCATACAGGCAGATTTTCTCCGACTTCAGAGGTACTCACGTTATCGTCCTGAGTAAGACCAGGGGACTCGAACAAATGCCGGACAGTAGGTTCGAACCCGAGCTATGAGGCGTCTCACAGCTAGCAGGCCGAGCTACTATCAACTACTCTAGGCAGTCCCCCAGGTAGGCCCCTAAACGCACAGACTTGTACATGTTTAGGACACTTGCATCCGATTTCAGCCTAACCTCCCTAGTGGTCTCTTACGTCATGCGTGGCAGGTAACAGTGATTCTATTCTTTACACCCCAAATTTGGGCCCCGGTAACCACTCGGCGATTTTTCGCCGTATATTTGGACTTTATAATCTTCGCCAAAGAGTATGTCTACAATATGCGCTATTTCTGACTATATGAGGTCGTTCCGGATTAGGAACATTCTCAGTCATTGGAGACGCATGTTCTTGTCGTGCAAACGATCATATGTTGGCGGCATGCTTAGCCTTTATATGATCTGAACCATGGTGTTTGGACGTCATTTTACTCTGTTTAGGTTGATCGGCGTCCGATAAATTATCGCCCTTAGCCAATGTTTGGGTTTGTACCAGTCAAGCCTTTGCATTATCGGCCTTACTTTTCTATCCACGGTGAGTTTGTTCCTGAGTAGGAGTATTCTCCGCCGTTTCGGGGCGCCCGTTGGTATTTGCAATTTGCAAGGGTTTTACTCTGCATTTTGCCTGTCCCCGGGAAACACTGGACTGGGCTGCGCACATATATTTTAGAGGGTCGTTTCAAACGATGCTAGCAGCACAACTGAAATTTTGCGCTCGCCAACATCACACACCGCAGTTCTTCCTGGGATGTTAGTTGTTAATGCAACAGTACCTTTCCCGGTTGTCCATGTTTCGCTAGGTACTAAAACGCAGGAGATGCGTGCATTTTGTTCATGGATTTTGGCCCTGCATTGCTTTCACGTGCTTGCACTAACTCCACTACCTGTAGCTCTCCCTCGATGCCTACCCGCTTAGCCAGACAGGAACCAATGTCTGTTACCAGGGTCACCATGTGGAGGTGGGGTAGAATTTTTTAGTGCCAGCTCACTAATCCTGGGGCGACATTGTCCCTATGCGCCTGCTTGTGGATTCAATCCCACACTCGACGTTCCACACATGATGTAAGGAATTGACCCTTCTACCTCCTGCTCACTTGGGTCTAGAAATGTGAAGTGACTGGCACTTCATACCCTAAGAACTGAAAAGGCTATATAAAATGTTATTTTATATTAATACTCACCTGTTGTCTATTTAGATTCGTGGCTAGAACTTTCAAAAATAAATTAAACTTTTAATATTTTTATTGACTGTGTTTTACTATTCTTATAGTTATTATATTTCTCTCACGTTACATATAGCCTTCAAGTAATTTCTCCACACCGTAACCTACTGTGGGCAGCTCATTCAATCTCCTCTATGGAATTGAGTTTGACATTTCTCACCTCTCATTAAAGTTCGTTGCAGGGTTTCCAAACGCATAGCAGTGTTTTTAAAAATTCTTTGCGTTCTTATCAACCGAGCTAACCCATCTTTGCGTCGAGAACGTGACTTCGTTGCACTCAGGTTTATAGTCATCTATAACAGCATTTCTTCTTCTTCGAACGCTCCATACCGAACACTTGTTAACCACTCTGTGTGATCTGTATGCGATCTGAGCCTAAGAACGACTCTATGTTGTGCCAGTTATGCACCTACAAGTAGGCCAGCACATCCGATTTATGCAATGCTTTTTATTCTTCTTCTTCTTTGCGTTTGTTCTTTACGACCAATTTTAATCATTCTTTGTGATATGTTTGATCTTTGCCAAGAACGTGTATCGTTGCACATTGGTTTGGTAGGCCCTAAACGCATAGACTTCTACACGCTTAGGACACATGCATCCGATTCAGCCAAACCTCCTTAGTCGCCTCTTAAAACATGCATGGCAGGTAACAGTGGTTCTATTCTTTACACCCCAAATTTGGGCCCCGGTTACCACTCAGACAGTTTTTATTTACTAGGTAGCTTCCTAGGTCATACATCAGTCACCTCTTATGACATGCCTTGTAGATTGCAGTGGTACTATTCTTTGCTTCCTTGCATATATATATATATATATTAATATATATATATATATATATATATATATATATATATATATATCACGACTGTTAGAAGAACAATTAAAAGTCTACACTAAAAAATGGATTGAATTTTAAATAACAGATGCTAAACTGGCAACTCAGAAAACAGACACTTCCAGTACAAACCAAAATTGATTTATTTCTTATAAAACATGTCCTTACAAAATATATGCAAAACAAATATTCAGAAAAAGATGCAACACTCAATTTACAGGATAGTTATACCAAAGTTCATATGTTTACCAAGCTGACAAAGTCATTTTATTTGCTATATAACATACAAACACATTCAATAATAAATATTTAAAAGAAAACAACCACATACACAAAACTAACATCCCATACTCACAAACATCACCCCTGTAACATTAGGATGTTCAGTGAAAATTCCCATTGGAGTGGGCCGGCTTTTACATATGTTTGATATAGAACATTGTAAGAAAAGTACAGAAACCATTTTTATACCTAGAGATTTATTGGATAATATGGCGCTAGGCCCGTATTTTTCATTGACTGTCAGCACACGATGGGTGATGGGTTCTAATGATCTTGTGTGCTTTACCTGATACCCAATTAAGGCTGGCTCGACCTGAGAGTCACTATGGTTTGAAAAATATTCCACACCCACTGTGGATTTGAACCAGGACCACTAGCCTAAGAAGCAAGTTCGCTAAAAACTACGCTTCTGAAGCTCTCAGAACATCGCAAGCTTTATTGAAATTTTACACTATTCTATGAGTTTATAGTTATTTATTTATGAAAAATGTTAATAATACTGATATTATATACATTCCTCTATCATTATACATTACGTAGTACTTTCTTACAAGTAATTTCTCTATTCTGCTCTGTTCTGGGCAACTAGCTCAATCTCTTCCATGGAATTGACACAGATTCAAACTTGCCTCTCTCAGCAAAGTTTGTTTCAGGGTTTCCCTAGGGCTTCCTCTTTCTTGAACCCTTTGCCTCCCACTTCAATGCTTTGGCATTCTTTGATTATTTCTTCTCAAGGTATGTCCAACATATCTCAATCTTCACCTTCTTGTAACAGTTGTTACTTGTGTATGAGGCCAGCTACCTTATCATAAGAAATTCTGAGAACCACAGAAACTTGCAATACTGATAATTAGTTTAATTTGTGACATATTTCCTTGTTTTTGCATGTTGTATTGTTTTTAAAATGAATCTGGTCTAATCTAACAATACTGGAATGTAAGGGTCATTTGATGTGAGAAAGATGACTTCTGGAAATTTTTACAAGCTGAACAGCCTTATGTTACAAGAGGCGATGCTCACAAACTACTACAAGATAAAGAAAAACTATTATATCATATACAAATATAAATTGCTGCAAGACAAACACACAAAAATTGCCTTTGCATGGCACAGAATAAATGAATCTGCTACAAGATGTATTACATAATAAATTATTATATGACTCGCAAAAAGGCACTGCTCTACAATATGGCCAAAGAAGAAACTAATTAAAATACATAAATAAGACATAATAAAATCTTCAAATGACACAATAAAACACAACTAGAAGATACACATCATAAAATAAGATGGATAGAAATGTTTTGGCCATGTTATTCAAATGAATCCAGTTATACAAGCGAATACAGCCGTAACATGGATACCAGTAGGGAGAAGAAAAAACATTATGAGTTCAGGTATTGAAATGAAACAAGAAACATACAAAATAAAGTATGTGATACAAAAATTAATATTTTTTATGTCCTGGAAGGGAGCAAAAATAGTGACACTGCGCCTACAAGGCATGTTTAATATGGGAAGCTCTCTACAAATATAAACATCAAGCAATAACTGAAATAAGTTAACATGGAATCAAACCACTGGCCTGTCTGACTAGCGCCTTGCAATGACAAATGATTTCTAATAGGAAAGACTCCTAACAAAGTAGATAATCCTACAGCTTGTCTTTTGCTAGAAGTCAAATAATCTTTCACATGTGTGGTGCCGGGCCTAGAAGGGAAGCAAAGAATAGTACCACTGCGACCTACAAGGCATGTTGTAAGAGGCAACTGATGTAGACCTAGGAAGCTACCTAGTAAATAAAAGCATCACAGAAATCGGATGTTCTGGCCTACTTGTAGGCGCATAACTGGCACAGTGTACAATCGCTCTTAGTCTCAGATGACATACAAATCACACAGAGTGGTTAACAAGTGATCGATATGGAGCGTTCAAGAAAAAGAAATAATCTTTGATTCATGTTTTTTTTCAGTCAGAAAGTAACATATTCTAAAACATCGTCAGTATTCAAAGAATGATGTGGAGATTATTTGGTCCGAAAAAAATGAAACATCAACACATAATAAACTTAAATATATAGCTTTCACTTAGCTGATTCCGTGCCGTGAACACTCAAGTGTAACTATTTCCTATTTGGACCACGCGTCGCTCAAAAGACGATTACTATTTTGTTGAGTTTTTATTATTTTTTGTTCCGATTGAAGATTTATATTAACCGGAAACTACTTAGAAGTGATATATAAACGATAACGAATACATAGAAGCATGACTTATGCTAGAATTCGAATTGAAACAAAGTTTATCAATTATTTTAGGATACCCTGTGACCGTAATAAACTAGCGATTTTTATGAATGTTCATGATGCTACTTTGTGAACAGTTAATAAACCATACACTCCTTCACTATATTTTTAACGTTTGTGTATTCATAAATGGATTACCTATATAAATAGAGCAGTTAGACCGATTTATTCCACATAATGCTCATCAAGGCCCTTGAAAAGTTGGTTTTTCGTTCTCACAATTTCAATTAGTTCTTTTTAATACATGCTAATATTTTTCAAGCATAGTCAACACAACATTATACTTTTAGACACAATAAATACTTTATGAAAGTACATTCATTTATCTTTAATTTGATATATAATAAGTTCAACTTTAAATCATATTTAGAAACAATATTTTAGTTTAGCTAAAGTATGTGTGCAATATTTTGGAAACTAAAATAATAATTCCGGCCAGAGGCGAAAAAAAACCCGGTAGTGAATCAGTTAAGTGCAGTTCAGTAATGACAAGTATGATTATTCTGTCCATTGAGCCAACTCCATAACACCCTGAGCAGCCCCATAAATGCTCAGACTTCCCCAGAAGGGTGACAAAATGACTGCCGCAAACCTTACATAAATTAAAAATTAATGATATACGAGGCGTGTTCAAATGAAAACGGGACTTGTGGATTTATTTTAAAAGTATCATACGCAAATTAACAGTTTCAACGGAATTAAACAAAGCAACCACTTGTGAATAAGAATGCACCTGGGTTCATCAGAAAAAATCTCCGTATGCATTTAGGCAAGCATCCCACTGTTTAGGTAGACGTCGAATGCCGTGCGAGAAAAAGGTGCGTGGCTGCTCACTGAACCATGAGGTCACCGATGTCTTCACGTCTGCGTCGCTGTTGAATCGCTGTCCCTTTAGTGCTTTCTTCAACGGTCCGAACAAATGGAAATCACACGGGACAAATCGGAACTATAGGCTGGGTGATGAAGAACTTCCCAATTTTTCTTTGCCAATGTTTCCTGCACAATTTTTGCGACGTGCGAACGAGCGTTGTCGTGGAGAAGAATCACACCTTGAGAAAGCTTGCCTGGTCGCTTAGCCTTGATGGCCTTATGCAGCTTGTCTAAAGTGTCTTTATAATGGGTGGCATTGATGTTGACACCAGGTTCCTTAAAATCGGCCAACAAAAGCCCTTCATGGTCAAACAATGCGGTCACCATAACCTTCCCAGCAGAAACCTGTGTCTTGAATTTTTGGGTTTTGGTGAACCTGGATGTTTCCATTGCATGCTGTCAATTTTGCTGCTTGGTTCATATTGGTGGCACCACGATTTATCACCTGCCACAATGCTCAACAGAAATGCATCACCCTCTGTCCTGTAACGCATCAAGTGGTTCAAACTCCACCCCATCCGTTCTTCCTTATGATGGTCAGTCAACATTCGTGGGACCCACTGTAAACACACCTTCCGATAGTTCAATATCTTCCGAACAACCATGTGGCTGTCCCAATTGACATATGGAATTCTTCTGCAAGCGACGAATGCTCGCACGTCAGTCAGTACTGCTTTATCAGCAAGGCTATGCTTTTCTGTTGCAACAATATGCTGACCTGACCGCAAGATCTGCTGTCAGTACTGCTTTATTAAGCAAGGCTATGGCTTCTACTGTTGCAACAATATGCGCATGACCTGGCCGTGCAAGATCTGCTGTTAACTCACATCTGTCTTTAAACATACGCGCCCATTCCATCACTCTTGTCCTCGACAAACATTTGTCACCATATGCTGCCTTCATTCTCCGATGAATGTCTACTGCTTGACATCCTTCAAATGAAAGAAACTGGATCACAACACGCTGATTTACTTTGGACGGGTTCGGAATCACACCAGCCATATTGTTAACAGTCTCATGCAGCACATATGCATGCTGGGAAGATGAACACGTGACCGTATGTTAATTATTGGATACTCATTACTAGTGCAAATGTCATCAATATCAGTGTACTCTAGCATGCGTAGTGTAACAAGTCCCGTTTTCATTTCAACACGCCTCGTAATATAAAATAGAAATCGCTTCAACACCTTGACTAGTGCCAGCAAGATAATTATATTGCAAAAATGCTTTCATGTTTAGGCTTGGCACTGATTTAGAGAAACTGTGTTGACTGAAAATAAAATTCTAAGAATGACAGAAATCTCTTATTTAAAAATATGCTCAAAGGACATTCATTTTTGTAAAAATTTCTGCTATGAACAAGTATCACTTTTGTCAGGGAAAGAAATACTAAAGATGTAATAAAAAAATTGTGGCATTTCCTTTATAGGATGTTGCCATCAACCACAATAAACGAGTCATTGATTTTCTAGGCACCATTTATACATTCAGTAGTATGCTTTCTGAACGGTGAGGTCTATTTTTACCATTTGTAAAAATTCACAGGAACAAATTTGCTTCCAAACTGTCCGCTGCAGAGTTTGAACCAGGTACTCTTGGGTTGTGATCGAACTCACTACTCACGTCAGCTAATGATGAAATCATATTTAAGAGATAAGAATACATGTTACATTTCAGTTAATAATAAATTCAAATAAGATAAGGTTAAATATCCCATTTCAGACAGTAATGAAAGCATATTTGAGATAAAGATAAATGTCGCATTTCAAACAAAATTCTTAAAAGCTCTGAACATGAAATATGCTATAACAAAGTTATATATTTTTTCACCGAGTGTCATGATTCAAACAATAATAAATATAATATCTTTAAAAAAATGTTTTTGAAATCACATTGAAATTTATTATGTCTATATAACAAGAAAATTATGATTAAATACTTTTGTTGTTGTTGAAAGACTGAAATAAGCATTCATAAGTTTTGAATGTTCTGGAATAAGTGACTGAAAATAATAAACATAATGCATAACTGTTGCATCTTAGTTAAGTCTCAGTAGATACAGATTGCTGATAGCACCTGCAGCATGATCATACATGTATCCGCTTGGTACCTGTTGGTGCATGAAATGTATGATACCAAATTCCTCTAACCTCCAAATCATATCCTTGTTGATGACCAAGTCCTCATTACGGAAATGGCAGTTATGGAGAGACCTTAGTATGTTACTCATATTCTTATAAAATTTGTCCGCTAGTCTCTTACAAAAACAATATATACACGTTCAGGATAACAAACCCACACCACACCTTGAGGGTTCAAGACCATTAAAGGGTTAATAAATGACCAATTACATATCTTCATCAAAATTTCCAAAATATACACAGACAATAAAATGTTTAACCTGAGAGAAAAAGTGATATAGTAAAACAGACGACATCTGTAAGGATATGAGGTTACAGAACTGATAACTAAAATAGATGAATGAAATAATTGTTTCGGGGAACTCTCGAGGGACTCAAACTGACATGCAGCTTCATAGAGGCAACCCTTGTCACGATTTAGACGAGCATACGAAACCGAACGCAAAGAAGAAGAATGTAGTGTTGTAGGGCCAGCATTCCTTTCCAGGGATGACATACAGGGGACAGTCTGGTGATCAACCTATTTCAATAGATTCTTCATCATTCTCTTCTACTTCTGTGTTTCTCTACAACAGATTATTTTTCTACTACTTCTGTGTTCTACACTCTCAGGTAAAAGTGGAGTGACCAAGTAATGTAGTTAAGTACTGAAGACTTAATTGGAACCACACTTAAATAAAAATAGCAAAAGGTTCCATATGGAGTTCTCTGGGAAACTTATATCCCAGGGCAGACGAATGATTAACTGATTGCGTAAGAGCCGTCATTTTAAAGACTTGCCCTGCTTATCACATGGACGCATCATCATTCGAAAGAGTGGAAATATTTAGTTGCTTTTCTATACATTCATGTTCAACTTTTATATTAACTGAAATTACTTAAGTGAAGTGTAGTGTAAATGATAACAAATACTATCACCATGGCTTATGCTAGAAAAAGAAATGAAACAGGGTTTACCATTCATTCAAGGATACCATGTGAACAAAAAAAACTAGAGAATTTTCATGAAAGATCATGTTAGTTTGTGAACAGTTAATAAATAATGCATCCATTCACAATTTTCTTAATGTTTATTTATTCATAAATGGATTACCAATATAAAGAGAGCAGTCAGACTTGTTTATTCCACGATTTTCATTTTTCAATATGTTTACTGCATAGTTAACACTGCTTTATATTTGCTAATACAGTAAGTATTTTGTGAAACTACATCCATTTGTCTTCAGTTTGATACACAGGGTGTTCAAGATAAAAGTAGCCCAATTGACTAATAAAAGCCTGTAAATTGGGCTACTTTTATGTTGAACACCCTATATAATAGTCATATTGTAAATCATATTTAGAAACAATATTTTAGTTTTGTTAACTTACAAGTGGAACTAAAAAATAATTCTGTCAAGAAAAAAAAAAAATCTCAGTAGCAAATCAGTTAAGTAAAGTAAAAGATTTCTATAATTTGAATAAGTACTGAGGTTCAAAGTCACAGTGAACGAGATGACAGAAGTCAGGGTCAGTGAAACAAAAACTGACTAATGTACTTAGTTTGTTCCTTTCGTGCCAAAGGCAGCACATAGGGTAGGGGTTTTAGATCTCCATGTGATGTGGTTCGTTGCTAGCAGTTGGAGATCTTGTATGGTTTTACATCCCAATATTTTGCTTTCTTGTAGGATTGTTCTTCGAAGAGTGGTCTTAGGTCTTCCACGTTTTCTTTCCTCAACTGGTGACCACATAAGGACTTGTCGATTTAGTCTCTTTTCGTCTGATCTAAGAACATGACCTAAATATTTCCACCTTCGTTTCCTTATAATATTTGATACAGGTTGTTGCTGTGTTGTTCGAAACGAAATCACTCCATTTTACTTTTAGTAATTTTCGAAGACATTTATTCTCAAAGCTGTCCAGTTTCTTATCAATTTTGTTTGTTGATTTCCAACTTTCACAACCGTAGGTCAGTACAGGAATCACACAGGACCTAAACAATTTAACTTTTGTACATATACTAAGGTCTTGAGATTGTCAGATATTTGTTAATTTAGTACTACTACATATTCAAATGGTGGCCTTGTAATAGACTTCTAAGCAAGTAGGGATTGAAGAGGGAGAAATAATCCAGTTTTAACAATGTGGGGATGAAAATGGACAAATTGAGCAGTAAGGTTCAGATATCCCAGTGCTTGCTGTAGACTGTGACAAACAAAAAATGGCTGTTTTATGGAGGAATGATGAAGAATAATGAGTATTGTATAAAGAGAATAATGAGTTCTACTTCATGTTTTGCCACCACATTTCACATAACCATCACTGGATACACTATCTGCTAACATCATTTCTCCCAGTGACGTACACAATCATCACATTGTATTTGTGAAAGAAACACTTTTTATAGTTGCTGATTTAGATGTTCATATAAAGGCATTTACAGGTACAGAAGGTTCTGGGACAACATTATGGTCAACAGTTGGGGAACATTCATCAACTTCTCCTGGTACAGTTTGAAGACTAAATTTTACTTTCTCCACCACCCCTTGTTCTCAGTTCTTCTTCCAAATCCATTTCTTATGGGAAGATAACTCATGTGCACTCATGCTCCTTCTGTGTCTAACTCCATCGTCTTCGTTATAAGTCTCCTCGTATGACTCACAAGATGGTCGCCTCAAAAGTTTAGACAAGGCTTTGTTTCGCTGTTCATACTCATCAGTAATGCTTGGCTGGCGACCATCATCTATAGCTTCACAGATCTTTTGTACCATGTCGTTGAAGGCTTTGGGGCGGTCAGCATACACATGATGTCCAGCATCAACAATCACCTGCAGAATATATACAAGATTTGTCACTCAAGTCAAACATAACTACAACAGCAGCAACACTAACAATAATAACACTGACTTAACACTTTTGCTGACCAAATTTGCTAGGGAAGCTGCCATAGTAAATAAAGTGTCACAGTAATCGGACGTGCAGAACTACTTGTAGGAGCATAACTGCCACAGCGTACAATCACTCAGGCTCAGATTACACAAGTGGTCGATATGGAGCATTTGAAGTAGAATGGGATGGGGAAGGGGAGGAGGGCAAACAAATAAAATATAATCTGTTGATGGATATTCGGGGTGTTGGGTGAGAAGGTAGGGGTACCTCACGGAAAATGACAGCCGTATCCTGGTCGTACCCATGGATAGTCATGATCCTACTTGGTCCCCACTTTTCACCTAGCTCATGTTTGGCTCCATGTGCCACACCCCGGACAACAGTCTCGGCTGACTGGCTAAACAACATGAGTGGGTGGGAGTAATCCTGCTTAACCCTCCCACTTCCCTCCTTTCTTTCCCCTACCCACATCCCCTTTTTCCCCTCCAACATTCTTGACCACAGTGAGAGCTCTAATGGCCTCTCATATGACCATTCAGATCTGGCACAGCACTACAGCATAACTGAGTAGATGTGGTAAACATTTGTATAATATTTGACATGTACATGCACCCTCTGTGGTTGGAAAGAAGTCAGAAGGGTACTAACTAGATCTGAGGATAGAGAACCAATGTGTGCTGCTTTCTGACGCTGGACATCCATCTGCAGCGCAGTGACTCAGGGACGTGATGATCCTCTTGCCTTGAACATTTGGACAAAGCCTAGAGTATAACAGAGCTCGGCGTGATCAGTAGGCAATCTGGTGGCGGGAATGAGAACAGCGAACCTACCTTGGCTGCAGTATCATTAGCGACACAGAAAGCCCTCATCCTCTAGTGCTATGGCAGTATTATTCTGACTCCTGTCCGGGTGGGTAGAAATCCAGACTCCCAGCTTTTCAATGCTATGACAACAATAATAGAAATTCAAGCGAGATCGGACGTCGATCGAATATCAAGGTCCGCCAGACAGAGGTAACCGGGCTGTTCTGTGCGAAAAATTGACTACTGGAAGAAACAAAACAAACAAATGCAAACACAGAAATACACAAAACCCTTGGAGGAGGAAGGACCTACAGATGTCAGATGACCAAAAGAACAAACTTTCACTTAACATCCTACAATTAAACATCTGTGGTCTAAGAAACAAAAAGATTGAACTCTCAAAATTATTACATGACCACAAGGTACATGTGGCCATTTTACAAGAAACCTACACAAAGACAGTGACCTGCACTTGACTGGATAACCAGTTATCCCTGTAGGTGTACTGATTGCAGGCATAGTCACATACATACATAATGACATTCAGGAGATGCATCACAGCTTACAACGCCCATCCACAGATGTGCAACAAATTACTATCTGGCACTCTGGAGGAAAATATACCATATACAACATCTATAACCACCCGCAGAAAACACTCAAACTGCCAGAACTGCACAACACACAGTATCGCAAAACTATTTTAGCCGGTGACTTCAATGGACACTCTCCCATTGGGGCTACCCAAACAACAACAGGACAGGAAAATTAATAGAAGAGCTATGTGATACAACAAACCTATCAGTATTACAGAATGCAGAATCTCCACCAACTCTGCTGCACAGAGCTCACCTCTCACTTACTCGACCTGACCTGACCATCTGCTCATCCGACTTGACAGAATCCTGCCATTCTCAAATACTTGATGATATCGGAAGTGATCACAAACCACTCCTTACTACTATAACAACTGTAAGTAGAGCCTGTCGAAAGCAAAAACACGGTGGAACTTCAAAAAAGCTAACTGGAGACTTTTCAGAAAACAACTGACTCTCTGCTTGCACAAGTTGATGCCAGCAGTGTTGAGACTTTCAACAAAGAAGTAACAAAAGCAATTCTGAAAGCCTCATCATTATGTATCCCAAGGGGCAGCCGAAATCACATAAACCATTTTGGAACCAAGACATACAAGACACCATCTATGAAAGAAGCACATTAAGAAAAACACTAGAGCCCACACCATCACTGGACATAAAAGTGCAGTACAATAAACTTGTCAAAGTAAAACTTGCAGTTAGGAAGGCTAAAAATGAAAAATGGATAGACACATGCTAAGACTAGACTTCAGACGTAATGGAAATAAAGCCTGGGCGTTGGTCAACAATCTGTCTGGGGATAGTAGGAAGACAAATCCCAAACCAGTGATAGATGGAAGGAAAACAATCATAGAAGACCAGAAAAAAGCAGAGCACTTCAGCGTTACTTTGCATCAGTGAACAGAGCAGGGAACTCACAGAGATAGACAGAAAGCTTTGAACCACTTGAAGCAACAAGAAAAAGCTCAAACAGTAAATGCTTCCATTTTTGAGAAAGAAATTAGTAGACAGGAATTAGAACAGGCATTAAAGAAATTGAAACTTAGAAAGTCTCCTGGACCAGATAAGATCCACAACGAGATGCTTCTAAACTTGGGTCCAATAGGCAAGGTAGCAGTCCTCCATCTAATTAACATGACATGGAGAAATGGAAAGCTCCCTAAAGCCTGGAGGAGTGCCCATATTATCCCTATCCTGAAAACACCAAACCCCCAGGTGAACCCAGAAGCTACCGACCAATCTCCTTAACATCATGTCTAGCGAAATTAGCTGCAAAAATTGTAATTGCCATCTCTACTGGTTTCTTGAAAGTACCAACACGCTATGCCACGAACAGGCGGGATTTAGAGCTGGCAACTGCACAGAGGACCAACTCTTTAGGCTTACTCAAAGAATACACGACAGCTTCCAGAACAACAAACACACAGTAGCCATCTTCTTTGACCTGCAGCAGGCTTACGATCGAGTATGGAGAAAAGGCCTCCTTATGAAGATGATGGACATTGGAATACATGGGAAATTGTACAACTGGATTAAGTACTTCTTAATTGACCGTAGATCAGACAAAAATCAATGATGCAATTTCATCTAAGGAGGTCTTAGAAGAGGGTTTACCACAGGGCTCATCCCTAAGTTGCACCCTCTTCCTCATATACATCAACGATCTTGCAAGTCAGATTACGGCTGAAAAAGCGCTATGCATGATGACCTGGCTATTTGGCAAAGCCATGAGGATGTAGAAAGTGGAGCGCGTAAACTTAACGGAGACCTAAGGAAACTCCATGACTACTGCCAGACATGGAAACTAAAGATAAACTGTGCCAAAACAGTGTATACCATCTTCACTATTAGCCACAAAGTTGCCAAACAGAATATCACCTTGAATCTAGACAATCACCAACTGCTAGAGGCAACACCCTACATATCTTGGAGTAACACTTGACCGCCAGCTTAACCTGAAGAAGCATGTTGTGAATGTAAAGAACAAAGCATTAAGAAGATTACAGCTATTGAAGAAGCTTGCTGGCACAACATGGGGATCAGACAAAGATACTCTGAGAGGCTTATATCTTGGTTACATCCGCTCTGCAATAGAGTACAACAGTGCTCTTCTAACAACTTGCTCCAAGACAAACCTTGATTCCCTGGACAGAGTACAGAACAATGCCTTATGTCTAATCAGTGGAGCAATGAGGTCAACACCAACCGCTGCATGTGAAATACACACAAATGTGGAACCTCTTGGGCTGCGTAGGGACAAAGCTGCTGTTGAAGCTTATGAAAGGAGCAAAGAATGAATCAAGATCACCCCTAATAAACACTACTTGTTGAGTGGCAACAGAGGAAAGGGAAGAAGAAGTTAAACAAGAAAAGTCAATCCTCCACCACGTCAGTGAAGATCCAAAAGAACAAGATACCACCTTCCAGACAAGAAACAAGACAACAGCTGCAGAGGTATGCAAACTTACCACCACATACACTCTTGAATACACCTGAAATTAGAACAAAATTGATAGATGAAGCAACTAAACGCTCTGACCCGGTCAGCCTTATGATAGCATCTCAAAGAACCATTGATGCCTATCCCCAAGAATGGGTACATGTCTATACTGATGGATCTGCATTTAAAGCCACCATCAAAGCAGGTTACGAAGCATATATACAATACCCAGACAGATCATCTGAAGAGCTGTTTGGTGCATGCGGGAGATATGCTCCAATTATGAGACTGAAATTCATGCGATAGAAGCAGCTTTGTACCATCTGAAGACTGTTTTTGATGCCTTTCCATCAAAGGCACAAAACATAATTATTTTCACAGATTCAATGTCCCCTTCAAGCTCTAGAAGATGGTAGACATTGTAAATCTGAACTATCCCATATAGCCTTAGATATTGACAGACTTATTACATCACATGACATCAAAATAACCATGCAGTGGATCCCTGGACATTCAAACACACCTGAAATGACAAAGCAGATAGACTAGCCAAGAAAGGGTCAACACAGGAACAACCAATCACAGCAACAACTCTCCATCAGCAAAAGCAAATCCTAATGACAACAAATAAAGAATTTGGCTGAACAGATGGGCCATGGGAAACACAGGAAGAGGTGTACAGCCATATGGCCAGCCCTAACCTTAATGACAACATCAACCACCTTACAAGAAGAGATCAGAGCACCATTTTAGACTCCGAACCCAACACATAACACTTAATAATCACTTGAACAGAATTCACCCACAACACACTCCAGAGTGCCAACTGGCGCACATCATCATGAAACCGTTCACCACCACCTTTTCAAGTGTCAAGCACTAGATGACATCAGAAAGACCCTCCTTCCTCCAAGGCCAGATAAATGGAACACATTATACGGAACAAAAGAACAACTTACAAACACATGCAGATACCACTACATAGCATTGGGCCGAAGGCAAAAGCTCAAGTGCCGCTGGATCATTGAAGAAGAAGAAGTTGATGGATATTCCAAAGAACTATGAGTCAGATGCAATATAGTGAGCACAGATATTTATGTTGTTTTTTAGTAAGCCAATGCACAACTTATCATAAAGATAGCAGGAAAAAAATCACCAGAGTTTATTTGGATATGTAACAACAGCAGCAGATTAGAATATGTTGTGCCAACCTGCAAAAATATTTGAAAAAAAGAGACAACAGTCAAAAAGAGAGAATATACTGACCAATTTAATATTTTATAACGGAAGGTCAAAAGAAAAATTATTTACAGACATGTTGTAAGGTTTATTATTGTCAATACCAACCAGCATTGAATACAAGATGAAATATACAATTTATGATTGCAGTGAAGGCCATAAACTGAGATCCACTATGACCAACTTTTTTTTCATGATGGTGACTTCACCTAACTAAGACACCGAAACATTGTCACTCACCTGGACATCAACATAGCTTCCAGGCCGCAGTTCCTGTGTCACTCTCCCAGAAGAGGAATCAAGCCATGACCTTGCTCCATAAATGAAGGTCACATCAAGGTCTTCAGCCCAATTGTGTACCCCTCTTACAATAGGTTTACTGCCCAACCGAAGCGAACAGACACTCGAGAGAACCCTACTTCCCACTGAAAACCAAATAAAAAAATATTAATTATTTAAAAATTTTATTATTGAGAAGGTACAATTGCTAAAAATATATGTATAAATAATATAACGCTGGGTTCTTAACTCTTGCAGTTATGTTTAGACAGAATTTATGAAACAAAACTATGTGTTTTAGCAAGATCTGGAGGCATGAGTCAGTTCTAACAGACTCCCATACAGACAATTAGATCTGACACCATGCTACAGTATAACTTAGTACATGTGGTAGTATAAAGTAGGGTTTTTCTGTTTGTAAAATCTTATCAGTAGCCCATCTGTACAAATTTGTGTCAATATGCTGGACAAAAGTTGGACAATATGCATGTACTCTCTATGATTGAGAGAGCCGTGACAGCATAGTGGTTAGTGCACTCACTACTTAGGCGTGTGGTCTAAATTTCACAGTAGAAGAAACAGCTTGCAGGACAATTCAGCCTTAATTGGGTGGAAATTAGAATTAAGCCTAACGTCCAGGTTATTCCCTCAAGATTGGTATGCAATGCTGGGATCTCTGCATGTTGCTATCGCTACTCAAGCTTTGATCAGGAAAATTGCAAACTTTAAAGTTTCTGGCTTCACCAATGGATGCACCAATACAAACTCCGTAAATTGTTGGATTGATTAACGTCAATGTTAGTGTACCCATCCAACAGTATTTCGCCAAGAGACAGAAAAACATCCCCCTTATCCATCCTAAACTCCCAACAATCGATGCTTTCAATGCAAACCTGTCTGCTTCTTGTTGCCATGAACACCTGAATGCACAGGACAGTAAATCTCTGTGAGTCTCTGGAGGTTGGAAACGTTTATAGATGACATCCACTCATACCGCAACCTGCCATTTTGAATCCTCCAAGGCATTGACTGAGAGTCAGAAATAACATTGACCACAGTAAACGGAGTCCCAGAGAGCCAACAGAGGGCAGCAGTAACAACCTCAATCCTCATACCAGAAGTTGGACAGACTACAGTGCGGCAGTCTGATTCCAGGGCAACCATCTGGATATGGGGTAGGGTCTTGGTAAGTGCCAGCTCACTGACACTGGTGCAGCATTATCCCTTTTATTTTGTGCGCCTGTGGCCCCAAACAGGTATTCCAATAAGTCATAAATACAAACTAATAAGGGAAAAAGTTACTATAAAAAATATCTGCACAATGTGTTACCTGGGACTGTCACATGTATTCAATGCATAAAAGTAATCTGAAAATGTGTTGTCTGCGAAGAATGAACTAAACTTGCGTCGTAAATCAGCTCTCAGATAGTTTAATACAAATGGACCTAAAAATGAAAGAGATAATTTGTTAGGAATTAACAAAACTGCAAGGTCCTTAAAAGGTATTTACCTTCTTCTTCTTCAAATGCTCCATATCAACCACTTGTTAACCAATCTGTGTGGTTTGTATGTAATCTGAGCCTAAGAGCGATTGTACATTGTGCCAGTTATGCATATGCAAGTAGGCCAGCACATCCGATTTCTGCAATGTTTTCATTTACTAGGTAGCTTCCTATGTTCCCACCTCAGTCGCCTCTTACAACATGCCTTGTAGGTACTATTCTTTGCTTCCCTTGTGCAGGAACACATGGGCAGGTATTTACCAAAACTATTTGCATATGTTACGTGAGTATCCTGTGCATAACAACTTGTTACTTTAGTCGTAAATGGAATTGGAGCATGAGTCTTTCACAAAGAATCTTTCAGTCTCTGTAGTGTAGAGGTAAGGTGCTCCTCCATTTTTTCTCAATTTCTTCTTCATCTTCATTTGCTCTACATCAACCACTTGTTAAATCACTTTTTGTGGTATGTATGTAGTTTACTGCAGATAAGCTATGAAAAAACAAATATAATGAAGACACTATGGCAAGTAATGCAGATATCACACTGGAATCTAAAATGATAAAAATAACAGAGCAGTTCACCTATTTAGGTAGCAATTTTGATTGCACAGGAAATGTTAAAAAGAAATTATGATACGAATTGGCAAAGCAACATCAGCTTTTAAAAGTCTAAATAAAATATGGAATTGCAAGTTATATAGTATTAAAACTAAATTACGAATTTTCAATTAAAATGTTGTATCAATCCTAACATATGCTAGCGAGATTTGGAAAATGACTAAAGATATAAAAAGCAAGTTGAATACATTTGAAAATAGATGTCTGCGAAAAATAATGAATAAAAAATGGAATGAATTCAGGAGAAGTGATGAAATCAGAGATATCTCTGGTCAACCACTAGTGACAACTGTTATAAGAAAGAGAAGATGGAGATATGTTGGCAACCTTGAGGAGAAATGATCAACGAATATCAAAGCAGGCATTGAAGTGGGATGCAAAGGGTTCAAGAAAGAGAGGTCGACCAAAGGAGACCCTGAAACAAACTTTGCTGAGAGAGGCAGGAAATATCGGTCTCAGTTCCATGGAGGAGACTGAGTGAGTTGCCCAGGATAGAGCGGTATGGAGAAATTACTTTCAGGCCCTATGTAACATATACGGTCGAGAGGAATTATTATTATATGTAGTTTACACTTTAGAGTGTCAGCTTGTTGTGCCAGATAGGCACCTATAGACCCATAGGCCAGCTCATCCAGTTTCTGCATGCTTTTTATTTGGATTTGCCTCCCTAAAGGAAAACAAAAACCATGGCTTAAGACATTTCTCCAATTTCCCTTCTCCTGAATTCGTCCCATTTTATGTTCATTATTTTTGCAGACATCTATTTTCAAATGCATTTAACTTACTTTCTATATCTTTAGTCACTTTTCAACTCTCGCTGGCATATGTAAAGAATGATACAACATTGGAATTGAAAATTCTGAATTTAGTTTTAAAACTATATAACTTGTAGTTTCATATTTTATTTAAGACATATATATACCTTGTAACAATAAATAGAAAACTAAATGATTAAATATTTTTACTTACCAAAGGGGCCAAGGACTTAGAACGTGTAAATAAATTCATTTTTGTTAACACTTTTGATAACAACACAACTGATTTTCTTCGCATAAATGGTCGTTTTTCTGCTTCTGTAGGCTCGGTGGAATCCCCATGGATCGCCAATATAAGGTGTTTCACCCTCTTTGGGTATTTTAAGCAGTAGACTGAACTGATGTAGCCACCGTAGCTGTGACCTGTGAGGAAGAGAAGCAAGGTTTGATACATATTTTATCAAGACATTAATCGGTATAACAATTTTTTAAGCAATCTGGTTTTAATGAGCTGGGTCCACAAGGGAAGAAAAGAATACTAACACTGCAACTTACAAGGCATATTGTAAGAGGTGACTAAGGCAGGGTTTGACTTGGAGCTGGCTACCCCCTCCGGTAACAAATTGTAGCTACAAAATCCAATCGGTCAAAAAACAAGAAAAGTAATAAATGTGCCAACTAAGAGGATGGAAGATCTTCTAGGCCATACAAAACTTTGGGTGAGCATGGCTAGTGTTTTATAACCTTAAAGACACTCTTAAAGTGTCTCTGAAATGCTTCGATATAGACAATACGTGCTGGGAATCCTTGCGCAAGATCGCCAAATGTGGCGCTGTAACAACAAAAGAGGAACCTGAATAGCTGAGAATCATCGAATGGTTGAGTCACAGAGAAAACGAGCAGCGAAAAGACAGAGCACACAACACGCACATGTCTAACCTTGATCATGTATGCCCCACCTGTGGTCAGGGGATTCTGTTCTAGGATTGGACTCTACAGTCACCTCCGCACACACCAGAGAGGTGCAACAGTACACGTCTGAGATTGTTGTCATCATCGCTAGCGATGGACGGCTATTATAACCTTAAGAAAACTCAAGGGATTATAATAAGAAGGGCCCTTTCCAGAAAACATAAGGAAAGTAAAAGAGAGAGAAGCTTAGAAATACATGGAGATTTGGAGGCGGAGATTACCAATATATATGGAAGAGCTGGAAAAGCTGAAAGAGATAGTGAAAGATAGAAAGACTTGGCATAAGATGGTTGAGGGAATATGCCCCAATCAAAATTTAAAAGGCACAAGAAGAAGATGCCTCTACAGCAACATTCTATGGAGGCCTCTATGGCGAAGTGGTTAAAACGTTTGCCTGTCATTCTGAAGGTTGTGCGTTTGAATCTGGACGGAGTAACATGTTCAGTTTTTTATGAGAACCTTAGGATTTTTGCTGGAGCTATGGATTTTGTGCAACACTCTTGGCAAATGGCGTGCCATTGGAACAACCCAGTGCAATGAAGTAAATCCTTCACCTTTAGATCCTTTAAGCTACTGCTGCCTTGTAGTTTGAATGGGACAATCAAAGAGCGGAGCAAACCTACAAAAAACTGGATGGAAGGTAAACCAAGTTGTCCATAAAAAGACGGGTTAGCTGGGCAGATGACGCTCTTCAAACCAGGAGGGCAGGTCGTGTAAGGGTCGCTGCCCTGAAAGAAAATAGCAACCTGCTGCCTTGTGAGTTTGGCTGGGACAGCAAAAGGATAACGGAGAGCAAACCCAGTAAACACTGGTTGAAATCGGGCACTTCACCGAAGGATAAGCACTAGAGCTCCAATCGGTACTGAACGTTTGACGTAAATTGCATTCTTGGCAAAGGCAGTGCATATATCACAATTAGAATGATAAACATAGCGAAAAGAACGATCGAGATAGAGACCCTTTAAGAAGAAGAACTCTCTTTCTGACTTCAATTGACAATGAATGACTTGTTGCTTTTAATGCTTTCCTTTTCTGGAATGCTGTTTTTGTCTGACCTATTGTACTTTATTTTAATGAAAATTTTAAAAGTTAACTCTGCAAAAATAATGATTTACTAACTCTTAGTGGACCAGGGAAAATTTGTTTTAAGAGTAAAAAACACCCTTTAGTGTGGCATTTGGTCAACAAGGAGTTGAAGCATTAAATTCTTGATTTGTTAATTTCTTTTCAAACCCAAATGACAAAAACTAGCAGTACACCTCGGATAATTTTCAAATGTATTCATTGCATAAACAAAATGACACCCTTTAAGTCAATTTAAAAGTAAATTTGTTTCTTACCTAACAAAACGACCCGCTCCAAGCCCATTTCTTCAAACCATAGATTCAAAACATCAGCATAGAACTCATCGATGTCGTCTACTGTTGTATCCACACGCCAATAACCTTCCTTTTTAACTCGCAGTTCTGGTCTACTGCTCAGCCCAAATCCTGGCAAGTCAATCAAGATTACATCACGCTAATAGAGAAAAAAAAGAAACAATTTCAAGTGAGAACAAGTAAACTGCCTGTACTGTCTCTGTTACTGCTTTTAGGGGACTGCCTAGAGTAGTTGATAGTAGCTCGGCCTGCTAGCTGTGAGACGCCTCATAGCTCGGGTTCGAACCTACTGTCCGGCATTTGTTCGAGTCCCTGGTCTTACTCAGGACGATAACGTGAGTACCTCTGGAAGTCTGAGAAAATCTGCCTGTATGGCGAGGGAATACTAATTACGAGTACATTGAGACACGGCTGCCAGTGTAAATTATTTACAATGTCCACACTGCTGCCATTGTAAGAAATTGGAAAACGGATTTTCACGCAAAAATCAGTTTCAGAGATGAAACTTCGTCTGAGTTGAAAGCGGACGAAAGTAAAAAAAAAAATGCTTTTAGGATGGCGTAGGACAGGGTACATAAGTCTGAAAAATTTCACGCCCAATGGCTAGTGCAGTCACAGCGTGTTCAGCTTAGAATTTTTTCTTTATGACCCAAACAGAAAAAACTCCTTGGCCTTACCGGAGATCGAACCTGGGTCTCCCAAATGGGAGTCCACACTCTAATCAATTTGGCCAGATGCTCCTCACAAGCTAATCTAAATGTTATGAAATTCAATAAAAATTTGTATCTAAGGAGAAACCTTTTTTAAAAAAAAGACACAAGCTGAAACACAACATATTTATCTGTTAATGAGTTTGTCTACTTCACCCTTCGTCCCTAGGTCCGCAACCAAGGCCTTCCAAGTCCGCCTATTCAAGGCCATCTTTTCAGATCTCTTCACTATCTTCCCATTTTCTTGCATTTCACCTCTAACTCCCGTCTCTAGATGTTCCTGTGTCTTCCCCTTTCCTCTATTGCCCTGTGGATTTCATCGGAAAGCCTATCTTGTGATGCTGTCAGAGGGTTTCCTCAGTGTGTGTCTATCCATCGCCCCTTCTACACTTATTTCTTGTTCCACTTGCTGATGCTCCGCTCTATCCCACAGTTCCCTGTTTGTGACCCTGTCATACCATCACTGATGGGAGTATCCTACGTAAGGAACCCAACACACAACACTTAATAATCACACTGACCCTAATTCAACCACAACACACTTCATAGTGCCAGCTGTGTGCACATCGTCATGAAACCATTCACCATCATCTCTTCAGGAGCGAAGCTCTTTATGATGTCAAGAAGATGCTTCTTCTTCCAAGGCCAGATAAATGGAACACATTATTTGAAACAAAACAACAACTTACAAACACATGCAGATATCACTACATAGCATTGGGTGAAGGAAAGAGCACAATCACTATTGGATCATTGCAAAGAAGATGAATTGATATAATGTACAGGTATTGCTTACCTTTTCTGCTAGAGCATCGATATTGTTAAGAAACATGTTGCATCCACGCCATCCCATGGAAAATGACCAGAGGTATTGTGTCACTCTGGCCTCCCTTAACAGTCACAGTCCATATTGTGTGAACATCCTTTCCATAAGTTACTTCAACCATCTTTCCATTATTTGGATGGATAATTTCTGAAAAATAATTCAGTGTTTTAAATGACATGAAAAAGCAAATACAAAGGCTTAGATTACTTTCAAATATATTTTATATATATATATATATATATATGATCATCATCATCATTAAGTGATGTGCCGGCTGGCGTAGGCAACCATGGATCTCCACAAATCTCTGCCCCTGGTGTTTGCTATCATCTCAGATGTTGACACTCTTTCATGTCATGAAGTCAGGCTGCCTAAAATATTTTCTCTGTTACTTCCTTTGTCTTGTCTCCCCTAGATTTTACCGGTTGTCACAATGTGTTCTAAGCCTCCCCTCCACAATACATGTTTGTTTGTTTACTTCCATGACTTGCATCCATATATCAGTATTGGCTCTACGAAGTACTGAATAACTCTCATTCTGATATCAATTGACTGAATTGTTGCATATAATGCTTCTCATTTTCTGAAACGCTGGTTTGGCCTGCCCTATTCTGCTCTATTATTTATATGATACAAATTTATATGAAAAACGTTATTTAAAAAAAAAAACTATTGGAGTTTCAGAAATGCAATATAAATATGTGAATCTTAGAGAATAAAATAAATATTTATTCTTGACGCTCCATATCGACCACTTGTTAACCATTCTGTGTGATTTGTATGTCATCTGAGCCTAAGAGTGATTGTACGTTGTGCCAGTTATGCATCTACAAGTAGGCCAGCACATCTGATTTCTGCAACGCTTCTTATTCACTAGGTAGCTTCCTAGGTCCTACATCAGTCGCTCTTACGACATGCCTTGTAGGTTGAAATGGTACTATTCATTGCTTCACTAGTGTGCCTGCACCACACTGTGAAACATATATAAGAATCACTTTCCCAGACAAATATATGGTTGCTGAGAATAAATGTATTACATAGAAAAGAAGTATTTATATAAGGAAATACTACACTAAAATAATGAGAGCCACCATAGCGTAGTTGTTAGTGAACTTGGGTTACAGTACATGTTTGCACAGGGGTGTGTCCTATATAATGTATCAGGAAAATTTGATACAGATTAGTCTCCAGTAAATGTATCCAGATGATGAGGCAAGTCAATAAAAAAATTTATACAGCACTTAGTTGTGCCAAAGTAAATAGTTTTTGAATATGTTTTGTGCAGCTTTTGACTCAGCAGTCAGGGGAAATGGATTTCAATGGAATGAGTGGCCAGGGTTCATAGGATTCAGTACTATTTTTGTTCCAGTATTTTTTTAGACCAGTGGTTTCGTCTAAAATGTGTTTGTATTTATGGGGCAGAAGGGCAATGGTCTCTGCAAAGTCTATGCCTTCCACGTACACCTCAAAGTAATAAAGCAAACATGTTAGCTAAGACATGTTCAACACACAACCACTCACAACAACTTTTCACACAGCGAAACAAATCTTAAAAACACCAAACAATGAATTTAGCTGAACAGATGGGTTGTGAGAAGCACCGAAAGAGATGTCTACAGACATATGACAAACTTAAATCTAAGACAAATTCAAACACCTTACAAGGGGAGATCAGATTACAATTTTTAGGCTCCAAACCCAACCCATATCATTTAATTATCACATGAAGATAATCCAACCACAACACACACCAGAATGTCAGCTATGTACACATAATCATAAGACTGTTGGCAACTTCCTCTTTAGTTGTTAAACAATGGATGAGAACAGACATTTTTATTTATTTATTTAAGGTCAAATAAGGTCAACACATTATATGTAACAAGGTAACAACTAAGGCAGGTAGCCCAACATGGCATTGGGCCAACAGGCAATAGCTTAAATGTTGCTGAATCATTTACGTTATTAGATACATGATATCGATTGCAAGATACGCTTAACAAACTGGAAATCTGGTCAGAAAAGTGGAGCATGAACATTAACGCTCTAAACAACTACACTGTGTTCTTGCAGAACAACCAGAATTACAAAATTAAGCTCAAGGTCAATGGGCAAGATTTTCCGGAAAGCAAAACCCCAACGTACCTGGGAGTTACACTGGACCAAAAGCTGACATGATGCTCACAAATCCAAAATGCTACGGCAAAAGTGAGACAGAGGCTCAAAATGATGTGCAAACTCGCAGGCTCCACGTGGGGAGCAAACACCAGAATTCTAAAAACACTCTACTCTGGAAGAGTGCGACCAGTCCTGGAGTAAGGCATTGCAGCATGGAGTAGTGCATCCAACAAGCAATTAGCAAAAGTGAGCAGCAGTCAGAATCAAGCAGTACGCATTGTCACAGGAGCCATGAAATCCATGCTCATCAAAAATGGCGTATCTAATACACACGCGGTAAATGTCTGTATAAGTCCGTTTGGTTCCGGTTTCAAGATGCGGTGGATAGCTGTGTTTGGTTTCGTTAAGTGGTGATATTGGATTATTTCATTCTTTTCCAATGTTTGTGCCATGCAATGTTCGCAAATTCTACACGCAGGATATTTATATTCATTGTGGGAATTCTGTTTTCAATGGATGGCCGACCTGGAGTGGGATGGGGTCCGATGTTTCGCGTGACCGTTACCGACATGCTGCGATCGTGTTAGCTTGAATACGAATAAATAGGACAAGCCTCTCTCCTCTGAAATCTGCGACACTAGGCCAAAAGGTGCACACAAAAACCATAGTATCACGCATCTCACGCTTATATGTGATGATTATACCGTCCGATCAAAATTATGATTAATATGATGTAGATCGACACACCGAGCCGTGCGTAGTTGTAGTGTGGGTAAAAAACCTGATCTACCCCTTCCATAGACATCGAAATACACCCGCCGTATCAGGCAACAATATATTGAACATGAGGCAGAAAACGAGGGCGCCAAAGTACCACTTGTCATTATGCACTGGAACGCTGAAGGAGTAAACAGCAAGCAGGCTGGATTATGGATATAACAAAAAAAAACGGAATTGGAAAATGTCTTACACGAGAAGCAGGTCAGTGCTTGTTGTATCCAAGAGACGCACTTGCAAGTAGACCAAGCATTCAAAATAAGGGGATACCAATGCCATAGATCAGACAGACAAGATAGGAGAAAGTGAGTACTCATTCTAGTGAAAAACAACATACATTCCATTGAAAAACAGACTCACATGGACGGAGTCGAGTACCAACTCCTCCAACTACAAACAGATAGCACAAACATACAGTTACTAAATTATTACTGCCCAAACGACAAACCACAATACAGGTACCAGCCACTATTTTTATCGCAGTTGGGGATTTCAATAGTCACTCCCAGAGCTGGGGATACAACCACCTAGATCGCAGGGGGAAGAGGTAGAAACATGGCAAGACGACCACTCTCTTATCCAAATCAATGCCCCTTCTGAACCCCTACTTTCTACTCCAGAAGATGACATTCAACTTCCATTCCCAATCTAGCCTTCTCTACCTCAGACATATCTGGCCTGATGAACAGAAAGATAGGAGATCAACTAGGAGGAAGTGACCATCGACCAGTATTTCTTACCATCCGGGAAAGTAACCATTAACACCGCCCTGCCATCACTAGATGAAACTACAAAAGAGGCCAACTGGGAACTCTTTAGACAACTTCACTTTTGTTTGATCTAATTGTGAAAGATGGTGACATCAATAAAGTAATAAAAGACTTAACAGATGCATCCTTCTAGCCGCAAACGAAGCCATTTCTAGAGGATGTCAACAGGGATACATTCCATACTGGTCAAGCACACTGCAAAAGTGTCAGGAGGTCATGAATGAAGCCAGGAAAAATGCAGAATCTCGGCCTTCACTAGAATCCCACAATAAATGGAAAAGGGCGGTAGCAGCATTCCAGAAAACAAAGCTAATAGAAAAAACGGAAAAGCTGGAGAGACAAAACAGCAGCTCTAAACCTAGAAAAAGATGGTGGAAAACTCTGGCAGCTAGTTAAGTCCCTAAATGAAGAACCCACATCATCAAGACAGAGCATTGCACTGGAGGAAAGTGGCAAAATTATAAGAAGAAAACAAGCAGCAGATCTGTTAGCTACTACATATAGTATAGAAAGCAACCTCAACATAAACAAAGACCATCAAAAAGAAATTAGAACAGAACTACAAGTGAATGAAGGCTGCCTTCAACCCTCTGCTCCAATGAGAGAACCTATCACTCTCAGAGAACTACAAAACTCCATCTCTAAACTTAGAAATAAAGTCACCTGGCCCAGACAAATTCAGCAACGAAATGCTCATTAACCTGAGCTTAGTAGCTAGGTTAAAGTTGCTCGAAATTATAAACCACAGCTGGCAGAAAGGTATAGTCCTAAGCCATCACATTACCTATACTGAAGAAAGGAAAGTGCAGAACCAAGGCTTCAAGTTATCGACCAATCAGTCTGACAAGCTGTGTTGGTAAAACCATGGAAAGAATCAACAACAGAATGAAATGGTTTTTAGAATCTGAGCAGATTTTGATTCCGCAGCAAACAGGTTTTAGGGAATGCCATAGCATAGAGGACCAAGTTACCTATGTATCCCAGGCCGTTGAAGATGCCTTTCAGGAGAAAAAAAAGGTCCTAACATTATGGGTTGATTTCAAGCAGGCCTTCGACAAGGTGTAGAAAGACGGTCTTATGGCAAAGCTTAAAAGAAATGGAATCCAAGGCAACATGCTAAGATGGATCCAATCGTTCCTGCACAATAGAAGAACCAGAGTCACACTTGATGAACATCAGAGCAAAAAGGTCTTACTGTGCCAGCGTGTACCTCAGGAAGGAGTTCTGTCTCCAACTCTATTCCTTGTCTACATCAACGACCTAGTAAAGGATCTGCCAGCAGGAGTGAAGGCTGCTTTATATGCAGATGATTTAATGATATGGTGCGCAGATGAACACACAACATCTGCAACTAGTAGAATACAGCGAGCAGCAGATAAACTTATGGAATGGGCAGAGAAGTGGTATATTACAATCAACACAGATAAAAACCTCCACAACACTGTTCTCCCTCTCCCCAGGAAAAAAGCAGCCAACATACACTTAGGAACCACTCCAATACAAGAAGAAAGCAATCCAACTTATCTAGGGATCACATTTGATAAACGACTCACAAGGAACAAGCATGTAGAAAACACAGAAGGAAAGGCCAGATGAAAAATTGGACTACTCAGAAAACTGGCAGGTACCACCTGGGGAACCAATGTACACACACTTAAGACAGTCTACAGCGGAATAATTAGACCTCACCTAGAGTTCGGCTCAACAGCATGGACTACAGCTGCTAACACACACCTGCAGACATTGAAGAGAGTGCAAAATCAAGCACTCAGGATCATCACCGGAGCCATGAAATCTACGCCATGACAGAGATGTAAAAGACCACTGGAGTACAGGCCCTGGCCTACAAAAGAGACACCAAAAGTATGATCCAGATGGAGAAATACACCAGTATGCCCTTGCATCCAATGAAAGCAAGATTAAATGATCTGACACTTGGATGACTAAAACGTAGCAGCTTCGTCCATCGGGGAAAGTGACTAAAATGACAGTAGTGAAACACGTACAAAGTACTATAGTTTTACAAAATACAGAAACAGTGACGATAAACAGCAACATTTCGACCAACAAGGCCTTTATCAAGCAAACGAACAAACAGGAGTGACAAATTAAAATGAAACACAAATGGACGACCAAATACCAACGTATCTAAGGAAAATCTGGAATAAAACGAATAACGAAATAAATGTAACACAAAACACACATAAAAACTAGAAATAGAACGGAAAAGAAACAATGAAACATCTAGTAAATATATAACTTGAATACATGCAACATATACCCATATAGATTACAAAGCATGGGAAGAGAACGTACTAAGAAGCATAAGAATGTAATACGTTGAGCCGCGTGGTCGCAAGGTACCATACAAAGAAATCAACCGATTCTCCAGAGCAAATCGACTACGATCATCAGAGGAACATGATTGGATGGCTGTGACCTGGACATCGCAAGCTCCTGAATGGCCAGTATCATTGAAATGGGTAGCTACAGGGGTCACAGAGCATTGGCGTATATCGCGCAAGTGTTGGGCGAATCGGTCACTGAGTCTCCTGCCGGTTTCCCAATATAGGCCTTGTTGCACCGCTTGCAGATAATAGCATAGATAATATTACGGGACTCGCAAGTGAAACTGTCTTCAACAACGAACGTGGCTTTTGGAAAAGACACCGCGCTGGTCTGTATTACATAAGCACAAGTGTTGCAGCGCCGACGGCCACACTGGATGGTGCCAAAATGACTCTGGATATTAGGCTTGAGGCGACTGTGAACCAACATATCCTTAAGGCTTCTGTCCGTCTGTACGCCACCAAAGGATAGTGTTGGAAGATTGAACGTGTCTCAGGATCAGACTGAAGAGATGACGGAATAAGACTTTCTTCACAAGGGAACTATGAGGGTGGAAAGTTAAGACAAGTTTCACCCTGTCAGAATTGGAAGTTCTATGCTGGTTAGAGAGAGCCTCCTGGAGAGAAATTTGCTGAACGCGCCGCATAGCAGAAGCAAGCACCTTATCCGGGGATAAGCGCTTACGAAAGAAATCCAGCATCTCGTGAGCTCTATCGAGAAATCTCGTCCTCGCTACAGAGGCGACGAAGGCGCAAGAGTTGAGAGAATGGTAAAGAATCACGACAAGCCTGGGAATGGGAAGAGGTATAAAGAAGAAAACTATGTGCATCAGTAGGCTTGTAGTATACTGATGTAGTGATGGTGGATAGGCTGATAGTGATAGTGATGTCAAGAAAGTTGACACAAGAGGTAGAGATGTGAGATGTAAACCGAATAGCCGGATTGAAGACATTAATGAAATTAATGAAGCGTGACAAATCGGCTTCAGGCATATCGGTAATGCCAATACAATCATCAATGTATCTATGATACACAGACAGAAGAGGGCCATCATAGGAATTCCATACTAGGTGCTCAAGATGACCCATGAATAGACAAGCATAACTGGGTCCCATTTTAGTACCCATTTTAGTAAAATGACAGTACCATGATGACCTACACAACACCACTGATAACTAATCTCTACCCTGTCCCCTGGGAACAAGTTAGTGATACAACAAAAATCATCACAACAATTAGTGGAATCACAACTGGTGAGACACACAATGACGTGCAGAAGAGAACAGCCACTATGTGCATGATCCAAGAAAACTACCCTAAACAATCAAGGATCCACGCCTACACCGAAGGATCTGCAACAGATGCAATTGAAAACAGAGGGGCTGGTATCTATATTACATATCCCAACACTCACACTGAAACAAAGTACATGCCAACTGGTAAATTTTGTTCAAACTACACCGCAGAGACTCAAGCACTACTACAGGCCGCAATCATGATCAATAATTCCAACTCTGACTGCCAACAAGTGGTATTTTCACAGATGCACTATCTGTTTTGCAAGCCCTACAGAGTAACCATCCATCCCTGAGAAAAGAGCTCAGTAAGATCTCTACCAACAAAAGAGTTACACTTCAGTGGGTACCATCACACTGTGGGGTGCCAGGTAACGAGAAGGCAGACAAACATGCTAAAACGGGAGCAGAAAGTGAACAAATAGATAATGAAATCACATACTTAAAAAAAAAGCTATCGTGGACATTTGAAAAGAACTTAAACCATCCAACGATGACTACCACACACTTGACAGACAAGGACAGACTATCATCTTCAGACTCAGGATAGGTCATAACAGACTGAACAAACACCTACACAGGCTACAATTGTCCCCATCCCCTCTGTGCCCCTGTGCACAACTGAACAAACCACAGAACATGTCCTGCAAGAGTGTCCCCTGTATGTCCTCCCTAGAAAGGAATGCTGGCCCTACAACACTACATTCAAAACTACATGGCACCAGAGATGATCTCCAGGCAACAGTCCACTTCATCATAAAAACGCGTCTAACAGTCTAATCATCAAAATAGCGATCGCAAAGAAGAGTCCGATCTTTCGCGATTTTCATAAGTAAACTAAGATGTTCAAAATAGGCGATGTAGCTGATGAATAGTGATGTTAAAACAAACTCGGAATGTGATATGAATTTGAACTGTGATTCACGTGACGATGTTTATAGATCGATAGCAGACATTCCCAGGGTACAGGAGTAGGTGACGGACACCCAACTCAAACGACGGCATATCATACTGTGGATAGGTATGGGGATATCAGTTATTACAATAGATTGTGGATTATAAAGAATATATTCCACATATAGACAGGTTAGTAGCTCATTAATATATGAACACTATTCCATAGTTTAAAAGTCCTAAGTTTATTAGTTTATTTTACGATTTTTGAAATTGTCACCCTGAAAACTGATCATGCCCAAAAAATAGTGAGGCAGACTTTGTTGAAAAATGGATGGCAGCGAAAGTGTTAAATGATACAGAAAATGCATTATTCCCTTACAGAAACTTGTGAAAAAATAAGCAAAATTTATCCAGTTTACAAATATTGATATCAAAGACCTACGCTCTCTGATTCTTTTGTCCAAACTCAGAAGCCAACTTCTTGATGATGGAGTCCATCTTAGCTTCATCAATGAGTGAAACCTGTTAAAATAATGAATGTTTAAATTTAAAATGGTGAATGATTTATTTTTCATTTACTAGCTGAATATAATATACAGAATCAAGTATATAATGTAAGATACCATATCCTCACTTGACTAAATTAATCGTAAAGGAAAGGTCATGTCAGGACATGGTATGTAATGCTGTTAAGGGATGTGAAGTATTAAAGACCACCTCACAATACTTGAGTTCTAAGCCATACCATTTGTCAGTGATGTCCAGTTTTAATTTTAGCAATCTATTTTTATCTATATGCTTCCACTATTTATGTTCCATGGAGGAGATTGAGTGAGTTGAAACGGATAGAGAAATTGCTTGCAGGCCCTATGTAACGTATGACGGTATGAGAGGAATTATTATTATTTATTATTATAAAGAATAGCTGGTAACCCAGCATCCAATGGATGGCACTGATTATTGTCATTCTTTGTGACTGTATCAGTTTTCAGTTTGACCTTAATATGTCTCTAATGTCATCTATCCAATGGTTTTTTTTTTGGGCTTCTGACAGGTATTTGATGTTCTTGCATTCTGATGAGATGATCAAACCTCTTTACCTTCTGTTTCTCAATGAATATGGCACATCTTGTTGTTCCTACTCTCTGTCTGATAGTCTCACTGCTAACTCAGTTAGTTTGTTCCTTTCGTGCCAAAGGCGACACATAGGGCAGAGGTTTTAGATCTCCATGTGATGCGGTTCTTTGCTAGCAGTTGGAGATCTTGTATGGTTTTACATCCCAATAGTTTACTTTCTTGTTGGATGGTTATTCGAAGAGTGGTCTTTGGTCTTCTACGTTTTCTTTTCCCAACTGGTGTCCACATAAGGACTTGTCGGTCGATTTATTCTCTTTTCGTCTGATCTAAGAACATGACCTAAATATTTCCACCTTCGTTTCCTTATAATATTTGATATGGGTTGTTGGTGTGTTCTACTGTGTTGTTAGAAACGAAATCGCTCCATTTTACTTTTAATAATTTTCGGAGACATTTATTCTCAAAGCTGTCCAGTTTCTTATCAATTTTCTTTGTTGATTTCCAACTTTCACAACCGTAGGTCAGTACAGGAATCACACATGACCTAAATAATTTAACTTTTCTGCATATACTAAGGTCTTGAAATTGCCAGATATTCGTTAATTTAGTGAAGGCACTAGCTGCTATAGCAATACGAGAGTTTATTTCTTTCATCGTGTCTCCGTTGTTTGACACTTTACTACCCAAATATGTAAAATGTTCAACTTTCTCCAGTGTTTGGCCATTTATTACGATGTTGTCTGTCAAGTTTGTGAGGTCCATAATTTTGGTCTTGGAAGAATTAATCTGGAGACCAACCTGTTCTGCAAGTGTGCAAAGATTGCTCGTTAGTTTGTGGGTTGCTTGTGTGGTTGAATTCAATATGGCCACATCATCAGCAAAGTTAGTAGTGGATAGTTAAGTTGGCGATTGTACTCTGACATTTCATCTCACAGGTAATTTTGCGATTGTATAATTTGAATAGTACCCATGTTTGACTTTGGTATTGTAGGGTGCAAGTGAATATGTTATTTAGGATCTGCTGCTTTGATATCATAAGTAGATTTGGATGTCTCAATATAGGCAACAGTTGGTATATAAGTGCGCTTGCTTTCTGGCACCTGATTTCAATTTATCTGTAAATTCTGCCGTCTTCAGTGAATAAACTTGCTAAATATTAAAATCTTTAACTTGCTTCAGAGGTGTACTATTTAACCACGGCCTTCTCTATAGGTATTTACGATGGCCACAATTTAACTGTACATTAAGTGGATCAGATGTTCTCTGATCTGCAATGCATTTATATTGGTTGAATGTATCTTCATATTATATCTAGCAATGAATGGTGTTTAGCAAAAATGTATTGTAACCCATTTAGAACATGGCAAAATTTAGCTTTACCACAGAAGAAAACAGAACTGACAACAAGTGAAAGAAATATTAGAATCCTAAATAGGTATAGAGAATAGAAACAGGTATCTTAGCCAGTTAAATAATAAGTTAACAACCCTCTTATTCCCGGAACGTCAAAGTGCCGCTATTGGTAAAATCCCATAGCGCCGTAAACCTTTTAAATGATTTTTCTATATCTTTCCTTGCGAATAGACACTCTAAATTTAGTCATGATGTCATTACCGATAATGGCCACCGTTAATGTCGTTAGTCCAAAGTTTCTCACATGTTTGGTTGAGTTTTGGCAAATTTTTAAAAAAAAGATCTTATATTTTCAGGAAAACTTTTTATTTATGATTCAATTGATGGAAAATTTGGGCTGAGATCGTGGATGAATCGGATTGATGTATAATTAATTCCAATATTGATGGAGACTGCAGTAAAACATGTAGAATTGCGAAACACGTAATAACAAAGTACTGTAGTTTTACAAAAACAATAACAGCAACGTTTCGACCAAAAGGCCTTCATCAAGCAAATGAACAACAGGAGTGACGAATTAAAAAAACCACTACATATGGACGACTACATACAGAGACATTCAAACTTTCCTAATGAAAATCTGGGAGTAAAAACGAATAATGAAATAAATGTTATTTATTTTTTTTAAATGACATCAAGATCTTTCTTTATGTAAACTATGACTATGTGTCGAACTCATCAGTTACCGTAATACAGAATGTTTTGATTTACAAATAAACTGTTGAATGTGCCTGCTTTGTCAAATATAGTGTCAAGAAATAGATTTGAAAGTATCAGCAAATATTTGCACCTCAATGTTAATTCCAAATTCGTTCCATGAGGACAATATGGACATGTGCAAGGTTGAACTTCTGTCTTGATTGTATGTGGGCCCTCATGCCAATACAGACATGCAGGCTAGGCAAGACAACACCCAGATACTACAGGACTGATAAACCCCATTCATGCCAACCATCAACCGGCTCAACTCAACTGTTTGACAGAAAGCAGACCTGCAGTTAGTGTTTCGCTTGGGAAACAAGTAATAGCTGCCCCACATGTAAAATCAACCTCTGTAAGGGGGACTGCTTTTCAACCTTTGAATTTACATTTATCCTCAATAAAACTGAGATTTTTGAGTGAAACATACTTTCAATATTATCATTCGTTTTTTTATTTCTTCACTTGTATAATTTTTTACATCCAACTTGCATGGCATTGACAATATACATGTTTACAAACTAGTACCTCATCCATTGAACTGTAAATTGGACTTGAAATCACAAACATTGATTAGAAATTGTATTTGTTATGAATTTTATTTCACAAACACAAAGGGATTGCGAGAGATTTCACAAACACTTCTCATTGTTGTGGAGTTATTTCTCCCCCTTCCTTGGGAATTCCGTAGGAACTTTTATGAAGGGCTGGGGCTGAAAGGGAGCTCCCCCCTCCACAACAGAGGTCCAGATAAAGTTGATTTAAACATCTTTTTTTCAGTTCATATAAGTAACAATACATGGAAAACATTTTTTTTTTATATACCATGTTTTTTTTTTCTTGCTTTAATTCATCTGTGACATATCCCAATATATCAAATAATTTTAAAAAAAGCATATATATACTCTGCTTTGGTAGGAATCAGTGTTTCTCTATACACACCCCCTTGAGGAACTTGCATAGCAACCAATGTTTACATTTGGTTACTATGTGAATACCTTCAGAACATAACAATTCACAATCTTAAAACTGTGAAATTATAATTATACTGTGGCAAGCAAAATTCCATATACACTGTTCTCAAGGGAAGCCACTCTGTGATTTGCTACGAACATTCAAAAATTGTCTGTCGACTAGATTTCATTAAAAAAATTTCTACTAACATTGTGTATTTTTCCCAACATCATATCTGTTTTATACTATATACGTGTTTATCATATGTGATAGTGGTTAGTAACATTTCTTTTGTTCATAATGGGAAACAAGAAACAGAACCGAAATTCTGGAAAGTGCAAGTTTTGTGAAACCGTACACTAAATCAGATATATTAGAGACAAACAAACGTGATGCAACTGTTGTCTATAGTGAATACACTGAGCCTATCTGCTCCTCTGTAAAGAAAATTAAAGTATTTGAAAGTGAAACACAGTGTGATCAAGACAACAAAGGACATGGGTTTGATCCTTATACTGTGAAAAGGATTCATAGACACTGCAGCAGCAATAGAATGAGACCTTTATTCAACTGGAGGTCATTAAATTACAAATAATGTGTACTTTTTCAGTTTTTCTTCATTTTCTTAGCAGAATTATGTTTTACCCTAAGTCGTGATCTTTGAAATAAGATAACTCTGCTTAAGTGCATTCAATTTGCTTGAAATTTGAAACAACCATCTGTCATAAGCTATTGCAGGGGTTGACCTAGAATGGACAAAATTGAATTCATAGTTATGGTTTTATGACCATTATGCATATATAATGAGGCACAAATATTGGACGTGATATTTTTAAAATTCATTTTAAAAAAAACTTTTGCCCATACCCTATCATTCTACTTCAGGTCATCAATCTACATATAATGAATCAATATGCCAAGTTTCACCGAAATCCAGCAATCAACACCATAGTTATGCAACTTTAAAAAGATCTATAATTTATGTACCGTGGTGGCCATATTGGATAGCTAATTTGCATAATTATTTAATTAAGATTTTTTTATTGTAAGTCCATACTTATACTATCTACCTGAAATTTTGATTTTGTGATGAAAGTTGAGTTTTGACCCTACCAAGCACCCATCTACCTTAAACTAGGTCAATTACAATATGTGATACTTCAAGTTTGTAAAACAATGTTATACTTATCAACCTTGCACTTAATGACTGACTTATCTAATAATTGAAAATATGCCAGTGTTCCGTTTAATGTCAGATAATACAAATACACAGTTCACACATTCTTGGAAGTTGGTACATCCAACTCGACGGCTTTTAGTTGATTTAAACGTTAGATAATAATTCGTGATTACTTTACTTTACTATTTTAGTGAGTTATATACCAACATCACATTTTTTACTAAAACCACTTACATAGTTCCCAGTGACATTTTTAGAAATGATGGGTTTAAACAGCAATCCGCCTGACTTTGTCAGAAATCGCAGAAATCTTAGAATTCTATTTTTTCCACACTACAAAAGAATTAATTATTATAATATTGCAGAAGACAAAGTGTAACCACAGTAAACACAGTTAACTTGAGTTAACGAGCTAAGAATGGATTAAGATATCGCACGCACACAGTAATCTGAATTTTAACTTAGACGAACCACAGTTTTTATATAAGAATGAATCAGCATATTCTTTTGAGTAATATCCTTAAGACCTATGGGCTACATTTCATACATGAGATGGTAGTCTAAAAATATATTTAATGTTTCTTATCATATTATTAATATATCTACTAGCACGCACCCGTGACTCAGTTATTTTGGTTTAAGCACGACCAGAGTTAGCAAACTTACAATGACTTCAAGAAAGCACTAGCGATCCGAATTGGAAGAATCAGAAAGTAACGATAAACCGCCATTTGAAATAAGCTCTCTGTATGATAAATAAATCACAAAATATCCTTGTTAGAAAAAAAGAACTATGACGCCCCAAGATATTTTATTTGCTCAAATTAAATCAGACATTCCTCTTTTAAGTTTACTGATCTGTGTAAAATATTAAGCAATGTCTGAACTAGGTCGATATTTTAACGAAAGAAACTTTACTGTTCAAGTTATTCTATTTTTCTCATAAATATATGCACTTTGCACATCATTTATATATATATTATTTGTAATTGATCAATTGTTATAAATAATAATAGAGTCTCCTTCTTCTTTGCGTTCGTTCTTTACGACCAATTTTAATCACTTTTTGTGATATGTTTGATCTTTGCCAAGAACGTGTATACGTTGCACATTGGTTTGTAGGCCTAAACGCACAGACTTCACACGTTTATCCACACGTTTAGGACACATGCATCCGATTTCAGCCAAACCTACTTAGTCGCCTCTTACGACATGCATGGCAGGTAACGGTGGTTCTATTCTTTACACCCCAAATTTGGGCCCCGGTAACCACTCAGGCGAATAATAAAAAACACGTAATCACAAAGTCGTGTTTTACAAATTACAAACAATGACAAAGACAGCTGATTATCAGGTTTTATAGCAAATGAATAACAGGAGTGACAAATAATGAACACAAATGACGACTACAAATCGTATCTAGGACGAATAAAATGAATAACGAAATAATGTAACACAAAAACAATAAGGTTCAGAATAGAAGAAAAAACAGAAACATCTAAAAATAACTTGAATACATGCAACATATACCATATAGAATAGAGGAAGAGAAAGATTAAGAGCATAAGAATGGAATATACATGAATACATGAGTATCTCAATAGATAAAAGCATGGGAAGAGAAGCTAAGAAGCATAGAATGTAATGCGACGCGTGTCGCAAGGTACATACAAAGAAATAACGATTTCAGAGCATCGATCGCATCATCCGAGGACATGACGGATGGTGCTGACACGTGAGTTCCTAAATGGCCAGTGTCACTTGAAATGGGTGGTACAGGGTCACAGAGCATTGGCGTATGTCGCGTAGTAGCTAATGGTCACGAGTCTTCGCTGTCCGCCGATATAGCCTTGTTGCACGCTTACAGATACAGCATAGATAGGATTAGGATGCTGAACTCCATCGTCACTAAGAAACGGCTCAAAGCGAAAGATAGAGCGCGTCTGTATCACATAAGCACATACGTAGCAAGCCGACGACCACATCTGGACAGTGCCAAATGAGTCAGGATATTGACTTGCATGCACTGTGTACCAACATATCCTTAAGACTTTCTGTCCCGTCTGTAAGACACCAAAGGATATTGGGAAGACAGAAGGTCTCAGGATCTGACTAGGAGACAGATGACGGAATAAACATTTTTCACCAGGAATCTATGGGGGTGGTTAAGATAAGTTTACTGTCAGAGCAGTAGTCCTATGCCGACGGTAAGTTGCTGGCGAGTGATTTTCAACCCGATGGCATGCCGAGACAGCTCTCCGGAGCGCACGAAAGAAATCAGATTCAGAGTTCTCAAGAAAATCATCGTCCTCACAAGGCGATCGAAGGCGAAGAGCGTGAGAATGGCAAAGAGTACGACAAGCCTGGGATGGGAAGAGCATAGAGGAGAAAACATGGCATCAGCAGGCTTGTAATATACTGATGCACATAGTTTTCTCCTCTATACTTCTTCCCATCCCCGGGCTTGTCGTGACTTTTTGCCATTCTCGCAGCTCTTACGCCTTCGTCGCCTTTGTAGTGAGGACGATGATTTTCTTGAGAGAGCTCACGAGATGCTTGATTTCTTCGTAGGTGCCTATACCCGGAGAGGGTGCTTGTCTCGGCTATGCATCGAGTTCAGAAAATCACCCGCCAGCAGGCCCTTACCAGTCAGCATAGGACTACTAACTCTGACAGAGTAAAACTTATCTTAACTTACCACCCCATAGTTCCCTGGTGAAAAATGTTTTATTCCGTCATCTGTCTCTCCTTAGATGAGATCTGAGACCCGTTCTGTCTTCCCTAACTATCCTTTGGTCTTACAGACGGGACAGAAGTCTTGCGATATGTTGGTACACAGTCGCCTTAAGTCCAATATCCTGACTCATTTTGGCACTGTCCGGTGTGGTCGTCGGCGTTGCAACACGTGTGCTTATGTGATACAGACGCGTACTGTATCTTTCCTTTAGGCACGTTTCTTATTGACGATGGGTTCACATGCGAGTCCCGTAATCTTATCTATGCTATTATCTGTGCGTGTAACAAGGCTTATATCGGCGAGACAGGCAAGAGGCTCAGTGACCGATCTGCCAACACTTACGCGACATACGCCAATGCTCTGTGACCCTGTAGCCACCCATTTCAATGACACTGGCCATTTAGGTGCTCACGATGTCCAGGTCACAGCCATCCGATCATGTTCCTCGGATGATCGCAGTCGATTTGCTCTGGAGAATCGGTTGATTTCTTTGTATGGTACCTTGCGACCACGCGGGCTCAACGTATTACATTCTTATGCTTCTTAGTACTTTCTTCCCATGCTTTGTAACTATATGGGTATATGCTGCATGTATTCATGTTATATTCCATTCTTATGCTTCTTAGTACTTTCTCTTCCCTGCTTTGTAATCTATATGGGTATATGTTGCATGTATTCAAGTTATATATTTACTAGATGTTTCATTGTTTCTTTTCCTTTCTATTTCTAGTTTTTATGTGTGTTTTTGTGTTACATTTATTTCGTTATTCGTTTTTATTCCAGATTTTCCTTAGATACGTTTGTATTTGGTCGTCCATTTGTGTTTCATTTTAATTTGTCACTCCTGTTTGTTCGTTTGTTTGATAAAGGCCTTGTTGGTCGAAACGTTGCTGTATTTTGTCATTGTTTTGTAATTTGTAAAACTACAGTACTTGTGATTACGTGTTTTGCCAATCAAATAGTTTTACTGCAGTTCCATATATATAGGCGAATAATAGTAGCATTAGCAGAACATTATCAATATTGTTAATTGTTACAATATTTGCTTCAGCATTTATGTAGCCCTTCCATTATTTAAATTGCCGGTTGGGATTTCAGAAAAAAATTAACGTTTAAATTACAAATATGCAATAATATGCGCAGCCCAAAAGAAGGTAGCATCGATTTAGACAAATACTACTTATTTTTAAAATGTAGTTAACTTTACTGTACACTTATTTTATAAAAGGAAAGTGTGGGGAAATAATAATAATAGTATTTGATTTGCCGGCATATTTACTCCACTACCACCAGACAGCTCATCTTACAGCTAAAATACGCCCCGAGTGGTTACTGGGGCCCAAATTTGGGGTGTAAAGAATAGAACCACTGTTACCTGCCGCGCATGTCGTAAGAGGAGACTAAGGAGGTTTGGAAGAAATCGGATGCACATGTCCTAAACGTTAAACGTGAAGTAGTCTATGCGTTTAGGTGCCTCCCTAAACCAATGTGCAACGTATACACGTTCTTGCAAAATCAAATTTGATAAAGTTCTATTCTTTACACCAAATTTGGGCCCTGGTAACCACTCCGGGGGGTTTAAAAAAAAATATTTTGTAGACTATTTATTTTAGTTTCAGTTTGGATATCTTCATTGCACTCCGGACATGTCCATAGGTGCTCCGATCTCCTTACATATCTCCAACAGCGACTGACCGTACCAGTTCGATTTTGATTGATGAGCCTACTCACGTACCTGTTATGCTGTTTTTGTCTTGCTACTCCAATCTTCAAACCTAGCTCCTGCAATCTAGTAGTTGACGTGGATTGGTTTAAATGAAAATCTTCTTTGCGGCCACACTCTATGAGGGCGTTCAAAATATCAGCTTTATCCATTGGCTGGCCCTCTGATATGGAGGCAGAGCCAGCCAGCCTATATGCTTTCATTTCCAACGACACCCATGTGTCCCGGAACGAAAATAAGTGTGATTCTGCAAATTGTTAACGCTTGTAGTGATTCAGTCCATTGCCTGCGCACCGAACCAGCCTCTACCTTGTGGATCACAATCAATGAATCACTCAGAATGCACACATGAGTGTAGTTTTGTGACTCCAGCCAACGTAAAGCATTTACATACATGTCAACCACACAACTTTCCCAAAAGCGCCATTCAGTCGTTCAATCTCTTCTGCCAACATCAACATCGTGATCATCATCAGCATGTTTTTTTTTTTTTTTTTTTCGTCGCTTTCAACTCAGACGAAGTTTCATCTCTGAAACTGATTTTTGCGTGAAAATCTGTTTTCCAATTTCTTACAATGGCAGCAGCGTGCACATTGTAAATTACTTTACACTGGCAGCCGTGTGCTCAATGTACTCGTAATTAGTATTCCTCGCCATACAGGCAGATTTTCTCCGACTTCAGAGGTACTCATGTTATCGTCCTGAGTAAGACCGGGGGACTCGAACAAATGCCGGGCAGTAGGTTCGAACCCGAGCTATGAGGCGTCTCACAGCTAGCAGGCCGAGCTACTATCAACTACTCTAGGCAGTCCCCATCAGCATGCTGAACATGCATTCGTTATAATAAATGGCGCAACAAAAATTAATTAAACGTCCAGTTCGTGGAAATAAACACACATTAGCGAAACTTTTGAAACTGAGATCTAAACTTAATCTTAGTTTGTTACATCATGTGCAGTCAACAGTCCTAATCTCTCAATATAATCCTTAGTATCCGATGTGTGTCCGGCATACACGGCCTCAGTTTACATCCATTATTCACCATATTTCGTACAAATATTTTTCGGACTAAATTGAGATCAGCTAAAGAAACAGTTTCGAAATCGGATCAATATTAGCTTTAAAATTAAATAAAATCGAATTCTTGATGTCCGATCCGACATTTAAATACACCATCTTTGTTACATCCTGACACGCGGTGAAGAAAGCTTAACAGTCCCAACTATAATATAATAGAGGATATAATCCAAACGAGGATATAATTCAAAAATTGCCATTTGGCCTCTACAACATAGGCAAGGATTACGTCCCTTAACGTGTAACCACATTACCACTGACATATAAATCTAACGATATTTTCAATCATTGGAGACCTTATGGGGTTAGCTCAATCAAGTGAGATCTTTTCAGGAGATCTGTAGTCCGAACTACTTGCCGTGAAGCCAGTGACATTTAGTGAAGTTCTACTTCTCTAACTGATTTCCCTCCGTTTTGTGCCTGTGGCGAGGTCGCTCCTTTGCATCGTATAATAAACACGCGATCTTTTTTGATCTTTGTAATGCCGATCTTATTTATAAAAATACACCATTAGTTGCGTTGCGTTTTTCCGTTTGCGTTGATTTGCAGAATGTATAATTTTCATGTCATTACAGCTTCACTTTTCTGTTTCACATTACACTCTAGAAAGTTTAAAATAATTAGAAAGAATGCGTAAACGTTACTTTGATTAGACTTGAAGTATTACAAGAACCACTCGAACTGTTAAAATCGTTTAACGACGACATAGCCGATTCAAACCACTTCTTAAAAAATATCAGAAAATACAGTTCATGCTATTAGATGACATCTTTTGGAAAGCCTTACTCAATTCCTCATCAAGGATTAATAACAACTTTCACCCGTCCTGAGCCGGGTTAATTAGCTAGTCTTTCATAATAGACTGCACCATGCAGTTCAGTTTCCTGGTCAAACATAATTTTGTTTTCTTTCTTTCTGTTCTTACTCACAATTTTAAAACACAAAGTAAGGTAGTTTAATAAAGTGCAAGTCTGATTTTGTATTTTGTAAAATTACCTTTCTTGGTGTTTTGATATTTCGCTATTGGTACATCATTTTACAAGTCTTTCCAATTGTCAATATAAATCTCTCATTCTCAAAGATCGTTGTGCCTGGTGAATATCCATAGTGTTCTCCAAGTGTTTCTAGTAACTTGGAGTGCAAATATCATGACAGCAGATCTACCCGAGTGGTTACCGGGACCCAAATTTGGGGTATAAAGAATAGAACCACTTTACCTGCATGCATGTCGCAAGAGGCGACTAAGGATGTTTGGCTGAAATCGGATGCATGTGTCCTAAACGTGTAGAAGTCTATGTGTTTAGGGGCCTACCAAACCAATGTGCAACATATACACGTTCTTGGGAAAGATCAAACACATCACACAGAGTGATTAAAATTGGTCGTAAAGAACGAACGTAAAGAAGAAGAAGATGACAGCAGATCTAGCAGTGAAATAGTTCAGTATATACCCTCAAAACTAAATACAGAAAGATCCTACAAATACCATGGACAGAAAAATGGAAGAACACTTTTTTTTTTTCTTTCTTTCGTCCCTCAACTTTCATCTCTGAAACTGATTTTTGCGTGAAAATCTGTTTTTCCAATTTCTTACAATGGCAGCAGCGTGTACATTGTAAATTACTTTACACTGGCAGCCATGTGCTCAATGTACTCGAATTAGTATTCCCTCCATACAGGCAGATTTTCTCCGACTTCAGAGGTACTCACGTATCGTCCCGATAAGACCAGGGACTCGAACAAATGCCGGACAGTAGGTTCGAACCCGAGCTATGAGGCGTCTCCCAGCTAGCAGGCCGAGCTACTATCAACTACTCTAGGCAGTCCCCAAGGAAGAACACTGATGTCCTGAAAGAAATGAATGTTACAGACAATTGGCTGATAAACAATATAGTATACAGAAAAAATTTGATACTTTGGTCACATCAAGCGTCATGATCGCCTGCAGAGAACAATACTAGAGGGCAGGATCCCAGGACGCAGAGCCAGACCAAGAAGAAGATGGCTACAATATATTAATAGTTAACTATCTAATATCAAGCTGTTGCAGATTAGAAGCATTTGTTCTTTTCTCTGACCATGATATTCCAAGTACTCTTCTGTAGCACTTGCATTCAAAGGCTTTAATGGTCCTGTCCGCCACCTTGTCAACTACAAAAATTCGGATATTTAACTCTAATGTTAAAGCAGTTCTACTGTATGTGTCAGAAACATGGAGAACTACTAAAACAATAACGCATAAATTGCAAACATTCATCAACTGGTGTCTGCACAGAATAGAGGGACTAAGATGGTATGATAGGGTCACAAATGAGGAACTTATGGAGAGAACAAGACAGATTCTAATGTACACACCTTGACATTCTGGAGTTCAGGATAATGAGCATGCTGATTTTCTTGCAAACAATGCCTCAACTCAAGCTGGCAGAAGCATGGATAGAGCCGATATCATCAATGTGGTATGCTCTCATTTATGTGACATGAGCGAGTCTCATACACTGAAACAAGTTTGAGAATTAGGCATTAAGTTTGGACATGCCAGACAGTGTCATCTTCATGGTAGAGAGAGAAGATATACTCATCAGCTTCTGGGAATGGTGAGCAAATGGACTTTGGGATGGCTGCTGCAGTGGAGGACGGATCACGAATGGGAATACCCAATGTGCCATGACGTCGATCGCATAACATAAAACATCATAAAATAAGATGGATGGATATATTTTGGCCATGTTATTCAAATGAATCCAGTTATACAAGCGAATACAGCCCTTACATGGATACCAGAAGGGAGAAGAAAGAAACATGAGTTCAGGTATTGAAATGAAATAAGAAACATTAAAAAAATTAATATTTTTGATGCCCCGAAATGGAGCAAAAATAGTGACACTGCGCCTACAAGGCATCTCGTAATATGGAAAGCTCTCTACAAATCAAGCAATAACTGAAATAAGTTAACATGGAATCGAACCACTGGCCTGTCTGACTAGCGCCTTGCAAAGACAAATGACTTCTATAGGAAAGACTCTAACAAAGTAGATAATCCTACAGCTTTCTTTTGCTAGAAGTCAAATAATCTTTCACATTTGTGGTGCCGGGGCCTAGAAGGGAAGCAAAGAATAATACCGCTGCGACCTACAAGGCATGTTGTAAGAGGCAACTGATGTAGGATCTAGGGAAGCTACCTAGTAAATAAAAAGCATCTCAGAAATCAGATGTGCTGGCCTACTTGTAGGCACATAACTGGACAGCGTACAATCGCTCTTAGTCTCAGATGACATACAAATCACACAGAGTGGTTAACAAGTGATCGAACGGAGCGTCAAGAAGAAGAAATAATCTTTGATTCATGTTTTTTCAGTCAGAAAGTAACATATTTAAAACATCATCAGTATTCAGAGAATGATGTGGAGTTTTGGTCCGAAAAAAATGCCAACATCAACACATCAGTTATCAGAGAACTATCACCAATCTTAACACTCATCTCTCTCAATCTGGTCAGCGAGTGGGATTCGCAACCCTGAAACTCTTCTGTTCGCAAAGACTCTCGCAGTGTGTTAAGAATGTCATTTTGGTCCATTGGAGCCCACTCGGATACTGTGGCCATACCAGCCAATCTGTCAGCTCGTTCATGACTCCTGCATGTTCAGGGACAAAAATGAAGGTTATTTCTTTGATCCCAGTATGTACCAGTACTTTCCACCCAGTTCCGTCTCACCATTCCTGTTTCAACTTTACGAATCATACTCATGGAGTCACTGAGTATAAAACACGCGTGAAGTCATGACAACCACGTCACCGCCTCTGTAACTGCCCGTACCTCCATCGTCAAACTATTTGTGGTTGTCCCGTAGGCCCCACTGGCCTCTCCCTTTTATTTTCCTCCTGAGCGTGCAGAAAAGCACACGCACAGCGTTGTTGGCGAATGACTGAACCATCTGTGTAGATTACTGCATCTGTTTCATTGATGTGGTCATTCAAGAGAGCCTCAACCTGAGCTGATTAATGATGGATTATTTTGTTCACAGTTTTTCTTAATGGATGTAATGACTGTAAAAGCAGTCTGATATTGGGGTAGCACAGCGATCCATTCCTCTCCTGGTTCGATTCTGGAAGGTTCACATGTTCCCAAGGGTACCTTCTGCCTGACTCAGCCATGATCTGCCTCTCTTGAGTCTACAACCTTTCTCCTTACCGAGTTCTTCATGGAAGGGATGGTCTTTGTTTGCGTTGATTTTAAGATCGAACCCTCCAAGTCTCAATTCTGTGAGCAATAGTAGGGAGGTCAAGAAGGAATCTCATTGACACTCCTGGTGTATCTTTGATGCATCCCAGAATGATGCGCATAGCCTCATTCTGAATTCTTTCCAGTCTCACTATCTGCTAGGACTAATTGTTAGGATAGCACATGCATATTCTATACATGACAGAACGAGACCTTGGTACAGGAGCACAAGAAGGCGTTACTCAATGTTAGCAGCGGCCATGATTTTCAGAACGGATAGTGCGTTGCGAGCCTTCGCAATAACTTGGTCGATGTGGTCCCTGAAGCATAGACTGAGATCAAACTTTATACCCAGATAGCTCATAGACGCTTTTCGAATGATTCTATGACCATCTATTTTGACATTTGGTGTTTCAGACTTTACAATGTGGTTGCTTAGGGAGAACCATGATAGCACAGCTTTGGTGTGGTTTATCGTTGCACCAGAGACGTCGCACCAGGCTGTGATGCGGTCCAGCTCCTCCTGTAGCTTATTAGCAATTTCCTCAGTTTCTTCCTGTTTTGTACACAATGATGTCATCTGCAAATGACATTGTCCTTCCCCTACCAGATAGTTACTGCTGTACTTAAATATATAGCTTTCATTTAGGTGCAGTTCAGTAATGACAAGTATGACTGTTAGGTCCATACACTCTGAGCAGCCCCATAAATGCTCAGACTTCCCCAGAAGGGTGACAAAATGTGTAGCAAACCTTACATGAATTAAAAATGATCAATGATATAATATAAAATAGAAATCGCTTCAACACCTTGACTAGTGCCAGCAAGATAATTATATTGAAAAAATGCTTTCATGTTTAGGCTTGACACTGATTTAGAAAAACTGTTGACTGGAAATAAAATTCTAAGAATGACAGAAATCTCTTATTTAACACTTTGCTGACCAGCAATCCTGAGCATTACTGTCTCCCATTTCCAAGGGTGTTTGGAGATTTCTTACAAAATGACTGTTTTTCAAATTAAATTTGTTAAAAATTTAAAAGCGTATCTCTCTTCTCTTTGCCTTTTACCCGGTTGGGGCATAGGCCCTCAACCAACTCATGCCAAGTCTTCCTATCTCTAGCTATCTCCTGCAGCTCCCTCCAGCTCTTCTTTATATTGTTGATCTCTGCCTCCAAATCTCGTCTCCATGTATTTCTCGCCTCCTTCTTTCGCTGTCCCTCGGGTTCCAGGCAAGGACCCTTCTTGTTATATTCCTCCTCGGTTTCGCAAAGTGTGTCCTATCCAGCGCCAGCGTCTTTTTTAACCTGTTCGTTCACTGGAATCTGTCTTGTTCTCTCCATAAGTTCCTCATTTGTGACCCTATCATACCATCTTATTCCCTCTATTCTGCGCAGACACCAGTTGATGAATGTTTGCAATTTATGCGCTATTGTTTTAGTTGTTCTCCATGTTTCTGACCCATACAGTAGAACTGCTTTAACATTAGAGTTAAATATCCGAATTTTTGTTCTAGATTTGATTTCTTTGGACTTCCAAATGTTTCCCAGTGCAATGAAAGCTCCCTTGCCTTCTGTATTCTTATTTTAACATCTCTATCTGTTCCACCCTCTTTGTCTACGTTGCTGCCCAAATATGTGTATGATTCTACCTCTTGAAGTGGGATTTCCCACAGGGAGATCGAGTTGTCGTTGCTTGGTTAATTCTCAATATCTTTGTCTTTCCCTTATGAATGTTCAGCCCTAGTTGCTGGGACCTTTGATTCAATGTGTTAAGCTTATCCTGCATCTGATTTTGTGTATGTGACAGAAGGGCTATATCATCAGCGAAGTCCAGATCATCTAGTTGCTCTGTCAGAGTCCATTGATTCCATTTCTGGTGTTAGTTACTGTGGTCTTCATAATCCAGTCTATTGTCAGTAAGAACAACAAAGGTGATAGAAGACATCCCTGACGCACTCCTGTTTCTATTCCGAAAGTATCTGTTAGTTTACCTTCATGAAGAACTCTACATTTCATATCTGTATATGTTGCTTTTATTAGGTTAATAATTTTCTGTGGATTCCATAATGCCTCATTAATTTCAAAGGGTTTCCTATCAATACTGTCAAAAGCCTTCTCATAATCAACAAATCCGATATAAAGTGGGAATTTCCATTCAATACTTTGCTCTATTATTATACGTAATGTGGCTATCTGGTCAGCACAGGATCTATTTGGTCGGAAGCCTGCCTGTTCATCTCTTAGCTTTATATCGATGGTATCTCTCAGTCTCTCCAGGATGACTCTGCTTAGTATTTTCCCAGGTACTGACAACAGCATTATTCCCTATAGTTTTCACACTTCTGAAGGCCCCCTTTCTTTGGTAGCTTCACCAGGTATCCTTCTCTCCAGTTTGCTGGTATTTCTTCGGTCTCCCAGATTCTGCTAAATAATTTATACAGTATTTCTGTGGATGTGTTTATGTTGGCTTTAACCGCCTCTGCTGGAATACCATCTGGACCGCCGCTTTTCCATCTTTTAAAAGTTTAATGGCTTTACTAATCTCCTCCTTGGATGGTTTCTCACAGTTGATGTCCAAGTCAATTTCTGCCGGTTGGATATCTGGGGTTTGTAGGTGCTGGTCTGTTCAGGAGTTCCTTGAAGTATTCCATCCATCTTTCCATTTGGTCTCTAACATTAGTGATAGTTTCCCACTACTATTTTTGATCAACCCATTTGATGGTCTGTATTTTCCTGCTAGCTTTCTAGTGATATTGTAAAGATCCCTAAGGTTTCTTTCCTGCAGCTACCTCTGCTTCTCTTGCTAGATCTTCTACGTATTGTCTTTTATCTAACTTTATTTGTTTCTTCACTTTCTTGCTAGCTTCCGTGTACTTTTCCTGGGCTATGGCTTTGGCAGTTCTAGTTTTGCTATTATTTAAATCTGCTTTCCTCTTTTCCTTTCTTCTATTTCCTTGAGAGTTTCTGGAGTTATCCATGCCTTATGATTCCGCTCCTTCTTTCCTAATACCTCTGTGCATGTTTCATTCCAAATATTTTTGGCTTGCTGCCAGCATTCTTCCGCACTCACCTCATCTTCTAATTGCCGCAACACCTCATACTTATTAGAGACTGTGACCGTGAACTGTTCCTTTGTTTCTTGACTTCTGAGGTATCCTACATTATATTGGTGTCTATGTTCATGGGATGTTATGTATCGCTTAAGCTTCAGTTTAATTTACTTATCAGCAAATGGTGATCCGAATCTACATCTGCCCCCTTAGGACCCTTACATCTTGTAGAGATGACCTGAATTTCTTGTTTATGCATATGTGGTCAATTTGATTTTCTGTTCTGTGATCTGGTGATACCCAGGTTGCTTTATGTATTCTTTTATGTGGAAAGACACTTCCACCTATGACGTATTGATTCGCTGCACAGAAATTAGTGAATAGTTCTCCATTTTCGTTCATTATTCCTAGTCCGTGTTTCCCCATGATCTCCTCGTAGCCTATGTTGTCCGAACCTATTTTGGCATTGAGGTCACCATCAGAATTTTGATGTTCCCATTTCTCTGATTACCTATAGTATTTTGAAGTTTTATGTAAAATTCCTCTTTTACTTTTTCCTCTTTATCATTGGTAGGTGCATAACACTGGGTCACATTCAAGAATACTTTCTTTTGGTGGTTCTGAATGTTGCTGTGATTATCCTAGGACTCACTGCTTCCCACTTTATTAGTGCAGTCTCCGCTTCTTTAGATAGCATTAAAGCCACTCCTTCACTATGGGGGCATTTTCTTCCATATGGCCTGAGAACAGCATTGTTTCTCCTGTGTTTAGACGTTGTTTGCCTGCACCATTCCACCTAGTTTCACATAATCCCAAGATGCCAATCCGTGAAATTTCATCTCATTTACAACCTGTGCTGTCTTTCCCATTTGATACATACTTCTAACATTCCAGGTGCCAATTCTGGAGCTTTTCCTAGGTGAAAGGAAGATAATCTGCGGTGTAGACTCCTTGCGGCTTTCTCTGCATCGCTTCATACCTCTTCTAGAAGAGCTTCCTTTCCTCTTGGCTGGCACAGTTTTTATTTTATTTTTATGTGACTTGTTCATGGTTGGTTGGATTTTGTGGCTAAAATTTTCTACTGGATAGGGTAGCCAGCCCTACGCAAACCCCACCTTAGTCGCCTCTTACGACATGCCTTGTAGGTCGCAGTGCTGCTACTCTTTGCTCCTCTTGCGAGCCCCGGCAGCACACGGGCAAAGCGTATGCCGCTTCAAAATTTTCTGAGCACCAGTATGAATGGTTGTCACATCCGAAAAAAATATTTTATGTAAATTAGTCGCATGAACATGGGGCGGCCATCTTGATTTTGTGTGGCTATTTATAGAAATTATAAGATATGTTTTAAAACCAAACACTTTTCCCAGTTTTTAGTGAGTTTGTTCAATTTCAGGACAAAAAAATGTTAGGGATATGGTTAGAAATGAATAAAACAAGCTAGTTTTGAGCACTGATTGAACAATTGACAACACATTTCAACATAAAAAGTCAACATAAATTTGAATAAAACGTAAAACAAATTTTGTTTGTTGTTATTGATTGTATTGTGTTGATTGATGTGGCATCTCATAATAAGTGTGTGAATGTTAAACTAATAAACTACCTCTAGTTAGAGTCTGATCTGCTGCCTTCATGATCTGTGGTTGAGGTTGTTGCTGTAGGTATCTGCTAAAGTCTTTGTCAGGAACATTGGTAATCCTCAACTGTGTGGTATAACTTGAAGCAGGGTGTCAAGCATAGAGGTACATTTTAATTTGGGCAGTACATGCAAGTCTGGCTTCTTTTCTTTACAGCCTTACACACTTTACAGTCTGGCTTATACTTTGGCCTTTCATATTTTTCAATAAAATGACGCTCAGTCAGTCGTGATGTTGTGACTTGTGATGTTGAAGGCGCCACATTTCGCTGAAGGACAGCACTATGGCAGTATCAGGGAAAAAAGCTTGAAAAAATGAATAGGCGTATAGTCAGTTGTGACGGGCGTGACACCTTGTTGTTTTGGTACTGAATGATACTGTCAAGCTCATCGAGTTCGTTTTGACGAACATTTCTCCATCTCCAGAGATTATTAGTATTGGCTGCAATACTCAGGTCTCTGGTACCACGCTCACTTCTTACTTGCGATGTACCTACGTCATCGGCATTTTGAAATGTAACGTCGTCGCTACTTTCACTATTATTCAATAACGCATCTCTACTTAGCCACAAGGTATCACTTTTGTCACCACATTCGATGGCAGAGTCAGAATCATCAATGTTACACATATGGTTTCCATTATCAGACATGATAAAAACTCTGAAAGTGAAACTGCTAACAAAAATAACGAATTTTCCTTGATAACACTGTTTGAAACTGTTCTAAACACTCCGATTGTGGGGCAGCCATTTTGGAATAATAAAATAACCGGATGACACGTGGCCCCTAAATGTATCAATACTGCCGTCTGTTTGCATTCAACATGTTCGAAATTCGTTGACCGTCGAAGTTGGTCTCTAAGACTTTTACTAGGAAATTCGACGACCCCATTGGTCAGTAAAGTGTTAAAAATATGCTCAACGGACATTCATTTTTATAAAAATTCTGCCAAGAACAAATATCACTTTGTCAGGAAAGAAATATTAAAGATGGATGAAAGAAATTGTGGCATTTCATTTATAGGATGTTGTCATCAACCACAGTAATCGAGTCATTGATTTTCTAGGAACTACTTATACATTCAGTAGTATGCCATTGTTTTCTGAATTGTGAGGTCTATTTTTACCATTTGTAAAAATTCACAGGAATAAATTTGCTTCCAAACTGTCCACTACAGAGTTTGAACCAGGTACTCTTGGGTTGTGATCGAGCTTACTACTCACGTCAGCTAATGATGAAATCATATTTAAGAGATAAGAATACATGTTACATTTCAGTTAATAATAAATTCAAATAAGATAAGGTTAAATATACCATTTCAGACAGTAATGAAAACATATTTAAGATAAAGATAAATGTCATATTTCAAACAAAAATTCTTAAAAGCTCTGAACATGAAATATGCTACAGGGTGTTCAAGATAATAGCAGCCTGTGAATGGAGTCAATCTGGCATATATGTATGAAAATGAGAAGGTTCAGTTATGACGTAGTATAGGTCAAGGTTATGTAACGGTATGTAATTGTAGTGCAGGAAGGGGCGATGAACAAATGTGACGTAAGACGAGCTAGTCAGAACCGGTTTAAATAGTACATAAACATAGCGCGATAGATTATCTGGCAACTTTCGATTTGTCAATGGGGCTGCTTTAATCTTGAACACCCTGTATAACAAAGTTATATATTTTTTCACTGAGTGTCATGTTTCAAACAATTATAAACATATCATAAAAAATTGAATCAGAAATCACATCTATTATGCCTACATAACAAGAAAATTATGATTAAATACTTTATTTTTTGAAAGACTGTGTTTTGCCACCACATTTCACATAACCATCACTGGATACACTATCTGCTAACATATTTCTCCTAGTAATGTACACAATCATCACATTGTATTTGTGAAAGAAACACTTTTTATAGTTGCTGACTTAGATGTTCTTATAAAGGCATTTACAGGTACAGAAGGTTCTGGGACAACATTATGGTCAACAGTTGGGGAACATTCATCAACTTCTCCTGGTACAGTTTGAAGACTAAATTGTACTTTCTCCACCACCCCTTGTTCATCCAGTTCTTCTTCCAAATCCATTTCTTCATGGGAGGATAACTCGTGTGCGCTCATGCTCCTTCTGTGTCTAACTCCATCGTCCTCGTTATAAGTCTCCTCGTATGACTCACAAGATGGTCGCCTCAAAAGTCTAGACAAGGCTTTGTTGCGCTGTTCATACTCATCAGTAATGCTTGGTTGGCGACCATCATCTATAGCTTCACAGATCTTTTGTACCATGTCGTTGAAGGCTTTGGGGCGGTCGGCATACACATTGTGTCCGGCACCAACTATCACCTGCAGAATATATACAAGATTTGTCATTAAAGTCAAACATAACTACAACAGCAGCAACACTAACAATAATAACACTGACTTAACACTTTTGCTGACCAAATTTGCTAGGGAAGCTGACATAGTAAATAAAGTGTCACAGTAATCGGACGTGCAGAACTACTTGTAGGAGCATAACTGCCACAGCGTACAATCACCTTTAGGCTCAGATCACAAAGAGTGGTTTAACAAGTGGTCGATGTCTACGTGCCCAGCGTGTTCGTAGCGCGTTGGACTACGGGTGACTAGTCCTCTGTAAGTGTGGGTTCAACTCCAGCGGACTGGCAGAAAAGCTACAGGTTGCCCAGATTTACGGTGTTCGTTGCCGAGCCGAAGGGTTATGATGTCCATGACACCGAGCCGAAGAGCTTTCAGCTCAAGTGCTTTGGATCGGAAAAAAAAGTGGTTGATATGAAGCATTCAAAGAAGAATGGGGAGGAGGGCAACGAATAAAAATAATCTGTTGATGGATATTTCAAAGAACTATGAGTCAGATGCAATATAGTGAGCAGAGATATTTATGTTGTTTTTTAGTAAGCCAATGCACAACTTATCATAAAGATAGCAGGAAAAAAATCAGCAGAGTTCATTTGGATATGTAACAAGCAACGGCAGATTAGAATATGTTGTGCCAACCTGCAAAAATATTTGAAAAAAAGAGACAACAGTCAAAAAGAGAGAATATACTGACCAATTTAATATTTTATAACGGAAGGTCAAAAGAAAAATTATTGACAGACATGTTGTAAGGTTTATTATTGTCAATACCAACCAGCATTGAATACAAGATGAAATATACACATTATGATTGCCGTGAAGGCCACAAATTGAGATCCACCATGACCAACTTTTTTTTCTGATGGTGACTTCACCTAACTAAGACACCAGAAAACATTGTCACTCACCTGGACATCAACATAGCTTCCAGACCGCAGTTCCTGTGTCACTCTCCCAGAAGAGGAATCAACCCATGACCTTGCTCCATAAATGAAGGTCACATCAAGGTCTTCAGCCCAATTGTGTACCCTCTCTAAAATAGGTTTTACAGCCCAACCGAAACGAACAGACACTCGAGAGAACCCTACTTCTCCACTGGAAAACATAGAAAAAAAATTAATTATTTTGTAATTATATTAATGAGAAGGTATGATTGCTAAAAATATATGTATTCTGAGGTCTTGACTCTTGCAGTTATGTTTAGACAGGATTTATGAAACAAAACAATGTGTTTTAGCAAGATCTGGAGGCATGAGTCAGTTCTAACAGACTCCCATGCACACAATTAGATCTGACACCATGCTACAGTATAACTTAGTACATGTTGTAGTATAAAGCAGGGTTTTTTCTGTTTGTAAAATCTTATCAGTAGCCCATCTGTACAAATTTACATCCTCTTGGACAATATGCATGTACTCTCTACGGTTGAGAAGGCCGTGATAGCATAGTGGTTAATGCACTCACTACTTAGGCGTGTGGACTAAATTCCACAGTAGAAGTAACATTTTTCTGCCCACAACAGCTCGCAGGACAACTCACTTAATTGGGTGAAAATCAGAATTATGCCTAAAGTCCAGGCTATTCCCTCAAGATTGGTATGCAATGCTGGGATTTCAGCATTATGCTATCGCTCCTCAATCTTTGATCAGAAAAATTGCAAACTTTAAAGTTTCTGGCTTCAAGGATGCACCACTACAAACTCCATAAATTGTTGGATTGATTCAACATCAATGTTAGTGTCCCCATCCAACAGTAGGTCGCCAAGAGACAGAAGAACACCCCCCGTATCCATCCTAAACCAAACAATCGATCCAAGCCTTCTGGTTCTTGTTGCCATGAACACATGCATGCACAGGACAGTAAGTCTCTGGAGGTTGGAAACGTTTATAGAGCACATCCACTCATACCGAACTTGTTTTTGAATCCTCCAAAGCATCGACTGAGAGTCAGAAACAGCAACGGCCACAGTAAACGGAGTCCCAGAGAGCCAACAGAGGGCAGCAGTAACAGCCTCAACCTCAATCCTGATACTAGAAGTTGGCCAGACTACAGTGCGGCAGTCTGATTCCAGGGCAACCATCTGGATATGCGGTAGGGTCTTGGTCAGTGCCAGCTCACTGACACTGGCGCAGCATTGTCCCTCTTATTTTGTGCCCTTGTGGCCCCAAATAGGTATTCCAATAAGTCATCAATACAAACTAATAAGGTAAAAGTCACTATAAAAAATATCTGCACAATGTGTTACCTGGGACTGTCACATGTATTCAATGCATAAAAGTAATCTGAAAATGTGTTGTCTGTGAAGAATGAACTGAACTTGCGATGTAAATCAGCTTTCAGAAAGTTTAATACAAATGGACCTAAAAATGAAAGAGACAATTTGTTAGAAATTAACAAAACTGCAAGGTTCTTAAAAGGTATTTATCTTCTTCTTCTTCAAATGTTCCATATCGATCACTTGTTAACCAATCTGTATGGTTTGTATGTGATCTGAGACTAAGAGCGATTGTACATTCTGCCAGTTATGCGCCTACAAGTAGACCAGAACATCCGATTTCTGCAATGCTTTTATTTACTAGAGTGGCTTCCTAGGTCATACATCAGTTGCGTCTTACGATACGCCTTGAAGGTCGCAGTGGTACTATTCTTTGCTTCCCTTGCAGACCCCGTCATCAAACTGGCAGGTATTTACCAAAACTATTTGCATATGTTACGTGAGTTTCCTGTGCATTACTTGTTACTAAAGTCGTATATGGATATGGAGCATTATTCTTTCACAAAGAATCTTTCAAGAAGTCTCTGTTGTGTAAAGGTTAGGTGTTCACTTCAATTTTTTTTCTCCACTTTCTTCTTCATCTTCATTTTCTCTAAATCAACCAATTGCTAAACCACTTTTTGTGGTCTGTATGCGGTTTGCACCTTAGTGCATCAGTTTGTTGTGTCAGATAGGCACCTACAGACCCATAGGCCAGCTCATCCAGTATCTGCATGTTTTTTAGTTGGGTTCACCTCCCTAAAGAAAAAATAAAACCATGGCCTAATATATATTATTTTTTGCAGACATATATTTTCAAATGCATTCAACTTGATTCTATATCTTTAGTCATTTTCCAACTCTCGCTGCATATGTTAGGATTAATACAACATTGGAATTGAAAATTCTAAATTTAGTTTTAAAACTATATAACTTGTAGTTTCATATTTTATTTCCGGCATACATATATATATATATATATATATACCCTGTAACAATAAATAGAAAACTAAATGAATACATATTTTTACTTACCAAAGGGGCCAAGGATTCGCAAAGGTGTGAATAGATTCATTTTTGTTAACACTTTTGATAACAACACAATTGATTTGCTTCGCATAAATGGTCGTTTTTCTGCATTTGCAGGTTCGGGTGGGAATCCCCAGGGGTCAGCCAGTATAAGGTGTTTCACCCTCTTTGGGTATTTTAGGCAGTAGACTGAACTGATGTAGCCACCATAGCTGTGACCTGTGAGGAAGAGAAGCAAGGTTTGATACATATTTTATCAAGATATTAATCGGTATAACAATTTTTTAAGCAATCTGGTTTTAATGAGCTGGGTCCACAAGGGAAGAAAAGAATACTAACACTGTGACTTACAAGGCATGTTGTAAGAGGTGACTAAGGCAGGGTTTGACTTGGGGTTTTATATGCCATCTGGTAAAAAATTGTAGCTACTAAATCCAACTGGTCAAAAAACAAGAAAAGTAATAACTATGTCAACCAAGAGAAATGGAAGATCTTCTAGGCCATACAAAACTTTGGGTGAGCATGGCTAGTGTTTTATAACCTTAAGAAAACTCAAGGGGAATATAACAAGAAAGGCTCTTTCTAGAAAACGTAAGGAAAGCAAAAGAGAGAGAAGCTTAGAAGTACATGGAGATTTGGGGGCAGAGATTACCAATATATGGAAGAGCTGAAAGAGATAGCTAAAGATAGGAAGACTTGGCATGGTTGAGGGCATATGCCTCAATCAGTGTTTAAAAAGGAGCAAGAAGAAGAACTCTGTGAGTCTCTTTATACAAGTAGTTCGGCATTGGCCCGTCGTTCTGAAGGTTGTGCGCTAGAATTCGGACCGAGTCGCATGTGCAATTTTTTATGAGATCACTAGGATTTATGATGGATCTACAGAGGTTGTGCTTTGTGCAATACTCTCTGAAAATGGTGTGCCATTTCTGCTGATAGAGATGGAGCCATATGGGAAAACTTGGTGCAATGAAGTCAATCCTTTGCCTTTAGATTGTTTAAGAAGAAGAACTGAAGAGCTCTCTTTTTGACTTCAATTGACATTGACTTGTTGCATATAATGCTTTCATTTTCTGAAATGCTGTTTTTGTCTGTCCTATTGTACTCTTTATTTATGAAAAGTGTAAAAGTAAAATCATTGATTAAAGTATTCAATTCTTTATTTGTTAATTTATTTACAAACAGAATGATAAAAACTAGTAGATCATCTAAGATATTTTACAAATGTATTCCTTGCATAAACAACATTACCCTCTCCAAGAAAATGTTTTGTTTGTGTGTTTCTTACCTAACAAAACGACCCGCTCCAAGCCCATTTCTTCAAACCATAGATTCAAAACATCAGCATAAAACTCATCAATGTCATCTACTGTTGTATCCACACGCCAATAACCTTCCTTTTTAACCCGCAGTTCTGGTCTACTGCTCAGGCCAAATCCTGGCAAGTCAATCAAGATTACATCACGCTAATAGAGAAAAATAAAAGAAATAATTTCAAGTGAGAACAAGCTAATCTAATTTTTTGTAAACTGTCTTTACTGTCTGTGTTACTGCTTTTTAGGGTGATGTAGAACAGGGGTACATGAGTCTGAGAAATTTAACGGTCCAATGGCTAGTGCAGTTACAGTGTGCTCAGCTTAGGATTTTTTCTTTATGACCCAAACAGAAAAAACTCCTTGGCCTTACCGGGATCGAACCTGGTCTCCAGAGACGGGAGTCCACGCTCAATCAATTTGGCCAGATACTCACGCATTTACAAGCTAATCTAAATGTTATGAAATTCAACAAAAATATTTATCTAAGCAGAAACCTTTTTTTTAAAAAAAGACACAAGCGGAAACACAACATATTTATCCATTAATGAGTTCTTCTACTTCACCCCTAGGTCCGCAACCAAGGCCTTCCAAGCCCACCTATTCAAGGCCATCTTTTCCAGATCTCTCCACATCTTCTTGCATTTCGCCTCTAACTCCCGTCTCCAGGTGTTCCTGAGTCTTCCCTTTCTTCTATTGCCCTGGGGTTTCATAGGAGAGCCTGTCTCATGATGCTGTCAGAGGGTTTCCTCAGTGTGTGTTCTATACATTGTCCCCTTCTACCCATTATTCCACTTCTTGTTCCACTTGCCGATGTTCCGCTCTATCCCACAGTTCCCTGTTTGTGACCCTGTCATACCATCACAGATGGAGTATCCTATGTAGGAAACCCAACCCTTAATAATCACACTGATCCTAATTCAACTACAACACACTTCAGAGTGCCAGCTGTGTGCACATCATCATGAAACCATTCACCACCACCTCTTCAGGTGCCAAGCGCTGGATGTCAAGAAAATCCTTCTTCCTCCAAGGCCAGATAAATGGAACACATTATTTGAAACAAAACAAGAACTTACAAACACATGCAGATACCACTACCTAGCATTAGGCCAAAGCACAATCACTATTGGATCATTGCAAAAAAGAAGATGAATTGATATAATGTACAGGTATTGCTTACCTTTTCTGCTAGAGCATCGATATTGTTAAGAAACATATTGCATCCACCACCTATCCCATGGAAAATGACCAGAGGTATTGTGTCACTCTGGCCTCCCTTAACAGTCACAGTCCATATTGTGTGAACATCCTTTCCATAAGTTACTTCAACCATCTTTCCATTATTTGGATGGATAATTTCTGAAAAATAATTCAGTGTTCATAATGAGTTTTAAATGACATGAAAAAGCAACTACAAAGGCTTAGATTACTTTCAAATATATTATATATATATATGATCATCAGCATCATCAGGTGATGTGCCGGCTGGCGTAGGCAACCATGGATCTCCACAAATCTCTGCCCCTTGTGTTTGCTTTCATCTCAGATATTGACACTCTTTCATGCCATGAAGTCAGGCTGTCTAAAATGTTTTCTCTCTTACTTCCTTTGTCTTGTCTCCCCTAGATTTTACTGGCTGTCACAATGTGTTCTAAGCCTCCCCTCCACAATACATGTCAGAAAAATGATGATTGCCTCTTCCTTATATTGATAACTAGCTTTCTCTATGTCTTGGCTTCTTTCAACACCACCACATTTTTCATTTTAGCAGTCTGTGGGATTATCATTCTTCTGTAAAGCCACATCTCTGTGGGCTCTAGAGAGTTTACTATTTGTTTGTTTACTTTCCATGACTTGCATCCATATATCAGTATTGGCTGTATGTAGCACTGAATAATTCTCATTCTGATATCAATTGACTGATTTGCTGCATATAATGCTTCTCATTTTCTAGGAACACTAGTTTGGCCTGCCCTATTCTGCTCTATTATATATATATATGATGAAAATCGTGGCATATCCCAAAGGACGTAGCCATCAACCACAGTAAACAAGTCGTTGATTTTCTGGGCACCACTTATACGTTCAGTAGTTTGCCATTGCTTTCTGAACGGTGGTGCCATCGTCCTTTGTTAAAATCAAGAAACAATTTCAAGCAAACTGTCAGCGTGATTCGAACTCAGACGTCGGGATACAAAGATATATTATGAAAATACTTATTTTTAAAAAAACTATTGAAGTTTCAGAAATGCAATATCAATATGTGAATCTTAAAGAATAAAATAAAACAAATATAAGAATCATTTTCCAAGAAAGATATATGGTTGCTGATAATAATGTAACTTGAGCTTTCAGCTCTTCGGCTCAGTGCCATGGACATCGTAACCCTTCGGTTCGTAACCCCATGAACACCGTGAATCTGGAGAACCAGTGGATTTTCTGCCAGTCTGCGGAATTGAACCCGCACTCACAGGGAGCTTGTCACCCGTAGTCCAATGCGCTACGAACACGCTGGGCAGGCGGGCAAAGCATTTATATAAGGAAATACTACACTAAAATAATGAGAGCCACCGTAGCGTAGTTGTTACTGAACTCGGGTTACAGTACATGTTTGCACAGGGGTGTGTCCTATATAATGTATCAGGAAAATTTGATACAGATTATATATATATGGCCCTTTTCATCTTTACAGACGGTCAATAGGCAAGTGTTTTACTGTGACAACTTCTGAGTTTTCGCTTTTCTCTCTTGTTGTTCAAGCTGTACATAAGTCTCTTCTCAAAGACTCTCGCCCTTCCGTAATTTGGCTTTCCACACAACTCTGTCATCAGCTAGTCCCTCCCATGTGCTGGGATCTATAGAAAAGTTTTCATTGAGGTTTTGCAGACATCTTTATATCTGAGCAGTGGTCTGCCCTGGTGCCTCTTCCCTCCGAAAGTTCACAGAACAACATTTGTTTTGGTATGCGATAAGTTTCCATTCTTCTCACATGTCCCAACCATCTTAGTCGTCTACTGCTGAGCATGCCCATGATGGAAGGCAGATTTGCACGTTGTAGTACTTCAGAGTTGGTTATCTTGTTGTACCACCTGATGTTCATAATCTTGCGGAGACATCGAAGGTGAAAGATGTTAAGTCTCCTCTCGTGTCTTTAGTAGGCTGTCCATGTTTCTGAGCCATATAGTAAAGAACTAATTACACAGGCTCGATATATTTGAGTCTTCGTCTGCAATGTCAATTTTTGTTGTCCCACGCTCGCTTTGATAGTATGCCGAATGTAGTAGCCGCACTCACTATACGAGCGTTGATTTCTTCATCAAGAGAAAGGCTGGCAGTGACCGTGGACCCAAGATAGCAGAATTTTGCACTGGTGTTAGATGGTTGCCATTTAAAGTGATATTTTATGTCTTACCTCCCTGACATAATACAACTGTTTTGGAGACACTTATTGTCAGAGAAAAGAGGTCGCATGCCTTTGACAAATTATTAATTAGACATTGCAGTGTAGTCTCACTGTGGGCGACTAAGGCAGCATCGTCAGCGAAAAGGAGGTCCTTGAGAAGTATTTCCGTCGTTTTGTCTTGGCTCTTAAGCGAGCCAAGTTAAACAGTGAACCATCAGATCTAGTGCGGATGAAAACATCACCATCAGCGTCCCCTAAGGCGTGGTTCAAAGGACTGCGAAGAAGATACCAAAGAGACTGGGGGCAAGGACACAGCCCTGCTTGACTCCACTCTTAACCTCAAAACTATCAGATGTGCTGCCATCGAACTGTATGCTGGCTTTCATGCCCTCATGGAAGGAAACAATCAATTGGAGCAACTTTGGGGGACAACCAATATACTTCAATATTTTATAAAGACTTGGCCTGCTGACTGTGTCAAATGCCTTAGTCAGATCCACGAAAGCAATACATAGAGGCTTGCTCTGCTCTCTGCACTTCTCTTGTAGCTGTCGAAGGGTAAATATCATGTCAGTTGTTGACCGTCTAGCTCTGAATCCACATTGTGACTCTGGAAGAACATGCTCCACCAGTTTCTGTAGTCGTTTTGAAAGGACTAGTGCAAAAGCTTTGCCTGTTACGCTTAGAAGGGAGATGCCTCTGTAGTTGTTACAATCCCCTTATCCCCTTTGTTTTTATAGAGTGTCACTATCTTTGCATCCCTCATGTCCTGAGGAAGTGTTCCTCTCTCCAGCACTGAATAAGGAGATTGTAGAGGTGGGGCAGCAGGACATCCCTATTGTATTTGAGGATTTCTGCAGGAATGTAGTCTAGTCCTGATGCCTTGCCATTTGAAAGTTTGTTGATTGCTTAGGAAAGTTCCTAATCCGATACAGATTAGTCTCCAGTAAATGTATCCAGATGATAAGGCAAGTCAATAAAAAAAATTATACAGCACTTAGTTGTGCCAAAGTAAATAGTTTTTCAATTTGTTGCAGTGTTGTTAGACCAGTGGTTTTGTCTATTTATGGGACAGAAGGGCAATGTTCTCTACAAAGTCTATGCCTTCCAATGTGGTGAAGAATGTTCACTTAATGCCCCTTATTAACTGTTAGAGGGTGTCCTTCAATATTCAATCATTTGTCAGAGTACACAAGAGAGATGACATCACACATCCGTGCTGTATACCAGTTTTTCCTTGGAATGTCTGGCTTAATTCTTTAGGCTACAGGAAAAGTCTTTGCAGAAGAGGGCTAGGATACTGAACACCCTCTGTGATATGCCATAGCATCTTAGAATCCTCTAGAGCCTGTCCCTGTGAATGCTATCAAAAGCCTTCCAATGTCCAATGTTTCAAAATATTACAAAGTATAAATATATATTCATTTGTTTTTACTCCTTTTCTAAAAACCCTGCCTGTTGAACACATAGACTTGACTAGCCCTCTGTGAGTGTGGGTTCAATTCCGCGGGCTGGCAGAAAAGCCACAGGCTCCCAGATTCACGGTGTTCGTGGCACCGAACCGAAGGGTTACGATGTCCATGGCAGCGAGCCGAAGAGCTGAAAGCTCAAGTGCTTCTGGATCGAAAAAAACACAGACTTTTTCTATGGTTTCCTGGAGATGCATTATAATATACAGACATATGACAAGCTGTTTGATGTATGCTGAGAGGTACAATTATAAAGCTGAAATCTTCTTCTTTGCGTTCGTTCTTTACGACCAATTTTAATCACTCATTGTGATATGTTTGGTCTTTGCCAAGAACGTGTATACGTTGCACATTGGTTTGGTAGTCCCCTAAACACATAGACTTCTACATGTTTAGGATGTGTGCATCCGATTTCAACCAAACCTCCCTAGTCACCTCTTACGACATGCGTGGCAGGTAACAGTGGTTCTATTCTTTACACCCCAAATTTGAGACCTGGTAACCACTCAGGCGTAAGCTGAAATTATTTTGGCACTTGTAGTTTTGCACCATCTGAAGACTGTCTCTAATGTCTTTCCATCAAAGGACGGAAACATAATTATCTTTACAGATTCAGTGTCTGTAGTTCAAACTCTATAAGATGATGGACATTAAAAACCTGGACTTACTCACAAGACTTAGATATTAACCAGTTTATCCCATCTAATAACATCAAAATAGCTATGCAATGGATCCCTAGACATCAAATACACCTTAAAGTAATAAAACAAAGATGTTACCTAAGAAGGGATCAACACACAACAACTTTTCATACAACGAAACATATCTTAAAAACACCAAACAATGAATTTAGCTGAACAGATAGGTTGTGAGGAGCACTGAAAGAGAGGTCTACACAGACATATGACAAACTTAAATCCACACATGACTAACTCAAATCCAGGCAACATCAAACACCTAACAAGGGGAGATCAGAGTACAATTTTTAGTCTCCAAACCTAGCATATATCATTAAAATATACAGGAAGAGAATATATCCACAACATGCACCAGAATGTCAGCTATTACACATAATCATTGCTCAGACACAGTGGATACAAAGCAAAAGGCTGACCACGCAAAAAGTGGACCTCAGAGATAACAGAGGCGACGAAAGACACTATTTATGAAGCACACACAAAAGTCTGTGCTAGAAAACTCTTCTTACCCTGAAGCTGTGAGGCAAATCAGGATTGGAGAAGAGAAATAAAGACAAGGTGCATAGAGAGGCTTGCTCCAGGTGTCTCCTTTTTCGACCTGCCGCTGAAAGGCAAACAGGATTAGAGAATAGATAGATAGATACATAATCATAAAATTGTTGACAACTTCCTCATTAGTTGCTAAGCAATGGATGAGGTCAAACATTTTTATTTATTTATTTAAGGTCAAATAATGGAACACATTATATGTAACAAGGCAACAACACAAGCAGATGCCCCTACATGGTATTGGGCCATCAGGCAATAGCTAAATGTTGCTGGATCATTCAAGCTATTAGATACATGGTATAATACTACACTAAGTGCTAAATACTTAGGAAGCATATTCAAAGCAAATGGAAGACTAGATAGAGACTAGAGTGCAATAAACAAATCATGTTACCTACTAAAGGGTTTTTAAGCCGAAGGATTGACTTCATTGCACCGGGTTTTACCCCATCTGGCTCGGCCCCTCTCCATGCCACCTGCCGAGAGTATTGCACAAAGCATTAACTCCGTAGCTCCAGCAAAAATTATAGGGGTCTCTGGAAAAACTGCACTCGTGAACAGAATGGCGCGGTCCAGATTTGAACCCACAATCTTCGACTCACAAGGCAAAGGGCTTAACCACTTAGCCACAGAGACCCCCTACCTACTAGCTAGTCCCATTGTTAAGGCACCCAAATATCTCATTGACAGTTAAACAAAGATGATCAACAGCAATTTCATGCCTACTTTTTGTGTTACCAGAGCCAAATATGGACAATGAGCAAAGCACAGTCGCATAAAACAGCTACATGTGAAATGCGATGCCTATGAAAATTTACCAACACCAGAAAAGACAGAAAACATCAGAATAAGGAAGAAAGTTGGAACAGAACCTAGCTTGAATTACATTGAGAAACAAAGAATGAAGTGGTTCAACCACTTAATAAGAATGCAACCAAACTCAACTGTATACAGTCTTCTACAACAGAACATCAAGAAAGAAGGCAAGAGAAAGACCATGAAAAAGATGGTTAGATGGCATAGCAGAATTCTGTCAAAAAGCAGAAATAACTATCACCCAAGCCCCCAGAGCAGCAAAAGACAAAAACATAAAACTACGACACTGGTCAACAACCTGGTAACAGTGTGACAACAAAATATGAAGTATCTAGAGGTGATGGATTGACCTCACTGCACCGGGTTTAGCCATGTCACTTGCCGAGAGCGCTGCACAAAGCGCAAATTCAGTAGCTCCAGCAACAATTCTAGGGATCTCATGAAAATATTAAACATGTATCTCTGTTTGGATTTAAACCCCCAACCTATAGAACAACAGGCAAATATCATAACCACTTCGCCATAGAGATCCCCTACATAATACTACATATTAAATGATACAGAAAATGCATTATTCCCTTACAGAAATTGTGACAAAAATAAGCAAAATTTATCCAGTTTATGTGGTCACCAGTTGGGAAAAGAAACGTGGAAGACCAAAGACCACTCTTCGAAGAACCATCCAACAAGAAAGTAAACTATTGGGATGTAAAACCATACAAGATCTGCAACTGCTAGCAAAGAACCGTATCACATGGAGATCTAAAACCTCTGCCCTATGTGCCCCTTTGGCACGAAAGGAACAAACTAACTAACTACCCAGTTTACAAATATTGATATCAAAGACCTACGCTCTCTGATTCTTTTGTCCAAACTCAGAAGCCAACTTCTTGATGATGGAGTCCATCTTAGCTTCATCAATGAGTGAAACCTGTTAAAATAATGAATGTTTAGAATTTAAAAAATGGTGAATGATTTATTTTTCATTTACTAGCTGAATATAATATACAGAATCAAGTATATAATGTAAGATACCATATCCTCACTTGACTAAATTAATCGTAAGGGAAAGGTCATGTCAGGACATGGTATGTAATGCTGTTAAGGGATCTAGTATTAAAGACTCTTCTTCATTCTTTAGTTCAAGCCTTACCGGTTTGTTCCAGTGATGTTTCAGTTTTAATTCTTAGCAATCTATTTTTATCTATATCTTTCCTTTTATGCTCCATGGAGGAGATTGAGCAAGTTGCCCAGGATAGAGAAATTGTTTGCAGACACTAGGTAATGTTTAACGAGCGAGAGGAATTATTATTTATTATTATAAAATTATAAAGAATAGCTGGTAACCCAGCATCCAATGGATGGCACTGATTATTGTCATTCTGTGTGACTGTTTCAGTTTGACTGTAATATGTCTCTAATGTCATGGATCCAGTGTTTGTTTTTTTGGGGCGTCTGAACAGGTATTTGATGTTCTTTCATTCTGATGAGATGATCAAACCTCTTTACCTTCTGTTTCTCAATGAATGTGGCACATGTTGTTGTTCCTACTCTTCGACTGATAGTCTCAATGCTAACTCTGTAGTGGGTAGTTAAGTTGGCGACTGTACTCAGACATTTCATCTTGAAGGTAATTTTGCGATTGTATAATGTGAATAGTACCCATGTTTGACTTTGGTATTGTAGGGTGTATATGAATATGTTATTTAGGATCTGCTGCTTTGATATCATAAGTAGATTTGGATGTCTCAATATAATAGCCGTCCATCCATAGCGATGATAACAATCTCAGACGTGTATGTTGCACCTCTCTGGTGTGTGCGGAGGTGACTGTAGAGTCCAATCCTAGAACAGAATCCCGACCACAGGTGGGGCATACATGATCAAGGTTAGACATGTGCGTGTTGTGTGCTGTCTTTTCGTGCTGCTCGTTTTCTCTGTGACTCAACAATACAATGATTCTCAGTTATTTGGGTTCCTCTTTTGTTGTTATAGTGCCACATTTGGCGATCTTGCATAGGATTCCAGCACGTATTGTCTATATCGAAGCATTTCAGAGACACTTTAAGAGTGTCTTTAAGCGTTTTTCTGTCCACCAGCTAAACGTCTGCCCCTTCAAGCTCGCCATACATCAACTGTTTTGAAATGTGTTTATCAGGCATCCGAGCAACGTGACCAACCCATCTCACTTGGGCCTTCTTTTTTTTTTTTTTTTCCATCCGCTTTCAACTCAGACAGTTTCATCTCTGAAACTGATTTTTGCGTGAATCTGTTTTCCAATTTCTTACAATGGCAGCAGCGTGCACATTGTAAATTACCACTGGCAGCCGTGTGCTCAATGTACTCGTAATTAGTATTCCCTCGCCATACAGGCAGATTTTCTCCGACTTCAGAGGTACTCACGTTATCGTCCTGAGTAAGACCAGGGGACTCGAACAAACGCCGGACAGTAGGTTCGAACCCGAGCTATGGGCGTCTCACAGCTAGCAGGCCGAGCTACTATCAACTACTCTAGGCAGTCCCCACTTGGGCCTTCTGAAACAGGGTGTTGGCGCTTGGGATCTTTGCTCTTGTGAGAACTTGGCTGTCTGGAATTTTGTCCTGCCAGTTTATTTTTAGTATTCTGCGTAGATAGCTGGTGTGGAAATGGTTTAATTTTCTTGCGTGTCTGCTATACACTGTCCATGTCTCGCTGCGTACAGCAGCGTGCTTAGCACTATGGTGTTGCACGTTCCACACGCCTATGGTGAGAGCTTTAAGCTTGTTCTTCATGTTGTGTGATTTGTGTTGTGTGTAGTTGTCTGAAACTGTAGCTTGCGCTGTATTTGGATTATAGTGAGGAAAAGTTGCACTATTGGTCAACCTCACTCTCTCGTCCAGGACTATCTGTATCTAGGGGCAAGACAATATAGGCAACAGTTGGTATATAAGTGCGCTTGCCGCTGGCCTGATGTCAATTTATCTGTAAATTCTGCCGTCTTCAGTGAATAAACTTGCTAAATATTAAAATCTTTAACTTGCTTCAGAGGTGTACTATTTAACTGTACATTAAGTGGATCAGATGTTCTCTGATCTGCAATGCATTTATTTTGGTTGAATTTATCTTCATATTATATCTAGCAATGAATGGTGTTTAGCAAAAATGTATTTTAACCCATTTAGAACAGGTCAAAATTTAGCTTTACCTCAGAAGAAGACAGAGCCATTTCTTTAGAAAACAGAACTGACAACAACAAGTGAAAGAAATATTAGAACCCTAAATAGGTATAGATAATAGAAACAAGTATCTTAGCCTGTTAAATGATAAGTTAAGCTCCTCACTCCACAACAGAGGTCCAGATAAAGTTGATATAAACATTCTTTTTTTCAGTTCATATGAAAGTTTAAACTAGGTCAATTATAATATGTGATATTTCAAGTTTGTGATACTTATCTACCTTGCACTTAATCTTTCTTTCTTTCTTCTGTCCTTCTCTGCTTTTTTGCCGCTAGGCGTAGCAGGTTTAACTGATGATCGGTTTCGGAGATAATGCACGCTCGGTCGCTTGATATGGTGTGGTATTGTGGAGTTTTAAGATGTCTGTAACTCCATCAAACCCATCTTTTTCTTAGTCTGCCCTTTCCTCTTGATGATTCCATTTTCAGGATGTACGCTCTTGCAACTGGTGTATTCGGGTTCATTCTGACCAAGTGACCAAACCATTTGAGTCTCTGTTTTTCAATAAATCTAATAGCAGGTGTTGTTCCGACTGTTCTTCTAATTTCCTCATTTCTTATATGGTCTCTTCTTGTTTTATTTACTGCTTTCCTCAGGCATCTCATTTCGCATGTGGTAATTTTCCTTTCTTGTTCTTTTGTCAGTGCCCATGTTTGGCTCTGGTAGCACAGTGTTGGTATAAAGATTGAATTTATAATCTGTATTTTAGTCACTACTGGAAAAGCTGAGTGTTAATGACTTATCTAATAATTGAAAATATGCCAATTCTTAAGTTGCTGTATTCAAACCGATGGCTTCCGTTTAATGTCAGAGAATACAAATATACACATTCTTGGAAGTTGGTACATCCAACTCGATGCTTTTAGTTGATTTAAACGTTAGATAATAATTTGTGATTACTTTACTTTACTATTTTAGTGAGTGGAATACCAACATCATATTTACTAAAACCATGATAGTTCCCAATGACATTTTTAGAACTGATGGGTTTAAACAGCAATCCGCCTGACTTTGTCATAAATTTTAGAATTCTATTTTTTCCACTCTACAAAAGAATTAATTATTATTGCAGAAGAAAAGTGTAAACACACAGTTAGCGACCCAAGATATTGCACCACGTCCACAGCAATCTGAATTTTAACTTGGACGAACCACATTTTTTATATAAGAATGAATCAGCATATTCTTTGAGTAATATCCCTTAAGACCTATGGGCTACATTTCAAATATGAGATGGCAGTCTAAAAATATATTTAGTTTCTTGTCGATGTCTCGCACGGCACCGAGACTCGACTCAGTTCTTTTGGTTTAAGCACGACCAGAGTTACTATAGTCCGTTCAACTTGTCATGCCCACAGATAAAAATGTGTATCTTTGTAACCATTTGATTAAATAACTTGAAAACTTGCATGTGAACTACACATGTTCCCGATGCTACAAAATATTTTCTGCCATTCAAACAATCATACCATCTAGAAGTTGCCTTCTTTGTGCTATATATTTAACACGTCCATTGGCATGGTTGAAGGAAACTAATGTTTACAGCCATTTAATACATTGATGACAAAATAGCAACATTCAGAATGAAATCAATGGCTTTTGGAACAATTCTTGCATTTCCATGCACCAAATAGACTCGGACTTGAACATGGTAAACAAATGACGTCATTAGTGGGAGATAGACTTTTAGCTAACCAAGACCCTGCCCTCTACCTCCATGTGGTGACCCTGGAAACAGACTTAGGTTCCGGTCTGGTTAAGGGGCGGGATCGGGAGAACTACAGGTAGTGGTAGTAGTGCAAGCACGGAAAAGCAATGCAGGGCGAAAATCCCTAAATAACGCACGTATCTCCTGGCCGATGTCCGCTAAAAATTGCCCAAGTTCAAAAAGTACAAAACAGCAGCGTGCTGAGGCCGAGATCAAAATGCTAACTCTCCCTGGAGTAAATGACCGAATTAAAGGGATGAGAGGTGCAACCCAAAGCTGAGACGTGGAGCGAAAACTTGATGCACGAGTCAAGCTCCGTGTCAAAGCAGTTCCTAGGTACGGTAAATGCGACGGTAGAGGTGAACACAATGGTCTTATCACAAGTAGCAGCTTCCCATCCGATGGGAAAGGCTGCACACGAAGGGATGAGAGGTCATCAAATTGGAAAATGGCCAACTCCCAGGAGTAAAGGGCCGCAAACAAATTGCCAGCTGTAGGCTAGAATCAATAAGAAAGGTGCGAAACGAATCAAAAAGTCCCGGTTTACACGGCAGCGCAGCATCATGATGCTACATGGGAAGGTATGCGGGAAACCTGTACATGAGGCAAAGCGGGGAGAAACCTATTGGGTAAAGTTGGCCAAGCGCAAATTCTGAAGTTGCATTCAGAGCCTAACGAAACTGCCTTCCCTGGGACAATCGGCAAGGTACGGTTGCCAAAACAACCAACATCCCCAGAAGAAGTGAGGTGGGAATGGTTGGACAAGCGCAAATCATAAAAGTTGCGTTTTTAGTGCCTAATGAAACTGCCCTCCCTGGGACAACCGGCAGGGTACTGTTGCATTAACAACTAACATCCCTGGAAGAACTGAGGTGGGTGATAGCGCCAGCGCAAAACCTCAGTTGCGTTGATAGCGCCGATTGAAACGACCCTCTAGAATATCTGTGTGCAGCCCCAGACCAGTGTTTCCAGGAGACAGGGAAAATACGGGGTAAAATCCTTGCAAATTGCCAAGTAAGACATGCGCCCCAAAGCGGCTGAGAATACTCCTACTCAGGAACAAACACACCATGGATAAAAAAGTATGGCTGATAATGCAAAGGCTTGACTGGTACAACCCCAAGCATTGGCTAAGGCAATACTTTTCGGACGCCGATCATCCTACACAGATGACGTCCTAATGTCATGGATCAGATCACATAAAGGCTAAGCATACTACCAACATATGATCGTTTGTTTGACAAAGCAACACAAAAGGTGATACTTCCTGTGACTAGCCCTAGAAGGGTTGAGATCGTTCGGGTCTTTACCTTAGCGACCTCACCCAGTCAGCGCATGTAAGCTAATCCTCCTTGGCGAAAATCTAAGCCCACATTTACGGCACTAAAAGATCATTAAGGAGTGGTATCTTACGTTGTGTATGGAACAACCTCACCAAAGGCAGGAAAGCCGTTAGAGAAGGCACCCGATATGCCCTCACTAAAACTAACTCTGCCCGAGAAAGAGTTAAAGGACATTAGGTCTCCTGCAACGATCACTCTTGAAGGATCTAAGCTTCAAGTACCTCGGAAGTCTGCGAGGCTGTCCATATGGTTGAGGGATGCCTGTAAAAGGGAAGAATACTCGAAAGAAGAATACTATATGTGCATTTCTGCAAAGAGGCACATATGGGTCACCTGTACTACAGTATACAAGAACCAGAGAAAAGAGCTATTTTATTGTAGTGATACCTCCCTACCACATAAGTTAACACACGTACATTCTAACGAAGAAGTTGCGATTTGAAAAGAACGTCTCCAAGTAGCTCCGTGAGTGATTGCCAGTCCCAAGCCTGGACGTGAAAGGGGAATGGCATTATGACATGACAGCTATCTTTAACTATAATGAAAGTTATTTAAAAACAATAATACAACTAAGTCTACATTTCTTGTTTATTTCATGACTCTATTACAAGTACCAACATTTGCCCGCCCCAATGTATAAGCTGAGATGATACGCCTTAACATGAAACTTGTCATCAAATGTCATATTGGTGCGTTTACTATAAAAACTAAAATTCTGTGTATCAGACTCGCCAAATATGCCGCCAACATCAAAGAAAACCGTTATATTACAAAATCCAGATTTCATATAGCAATTTCTTCCATCAGAAATTTGCGTCGGTATAATTCTAAGATTGGGTGCAAAGTTTCTCTACTGTGGAATAGATGGTTTTGCTACAATTCGCATTGGACTGTGGACTGTTGTGGGCATGAGTGAACGACGGACTAATAATAATCAATGTAATTATTTGAATGATATACTTTGTTAGCAAACTTACAATGACTTCAAGAAAGCACTAGCGATCCAAATTGGAAGAATCAGAAAGTAACGATAAACCGCCATTTGAAATAAGCTCTCTGTGTGATAAATAAATCACAAAATATCCTTGTTAGAAAAAAGAACTTTATGACGCTCGTAAGATATTTTATTTGCTCAAATTAAACCAGACATTCCTCTTTTTAGGTTTACCGATCTGTGTAAATTATTAAGCAATACTGCAATGTCTGAACTAGATCGATATTTTAACGAAAGAAACTTTACTGTTCAAGTTATTCTATTTTTCTCATAAATATAATATGCACTTTGCACATCATTTATATATTATAAATATATTATTTGCAAATGATCAATTGTTATAAATAATAATAGTAGGATTAGCAGAACAATATCAATATTGTCATTGTTACATTTGCTTCATCATTTATGTAGCCCTTCCACGATTTAAATTGCCGGTTGGGATTTCATTAAAAAAATAACGATTAAATTACAAATATGCAATAATATGCGCAGTCCAAATGAAGGTAGCATCGATTTAGACAGATACTATTTATTTTTAAAATGTAGTTAACTTGACTGCGCACATATTTTATAAAAGGAAAATGTGTGGAAATAATAATAATAATATTTGGTTTGCCAGCATATATGCTCCACTACCACCAGACCAGACAGCTCATCTTAGAACTAAAATTAGACGAATAAATATTTGTGAAAACTGATGTTTTTGACTGGCAATGTTGGTAGTTAAGATAATAAATAATATAAATGCAAACAAAATAATAGTAGTGTATAATGGGTGCAGTGTACACTATAAATAATTCCCCTCGTTCCGTTATAAGTAACATAGGGTCTTCAAGCAATTTCTCCATACCGCTCTATCCTGGGCAACTCGCTCAATCTCCTCCATGGAACTGAGACCGATATTTCTTGCCTCTCTCAGCAAAGTTCGTTTCAGGGTCTCCTTAGGTAGTCCTCTCTTTCTTAAACCCACTGCATCCCACTTCAATGCCTGCTTTGATATACTTTGATCATTTCTTTTCAAGGTGTGTCCAACATATCCCCATCTTCTTCTTCTTGAAACAGTTGTTACTAGTGGTTGACCAGAGATTTCTCTGATTTCATCACTTATCCTGAATTCGTACCATTTTATGTTCATTTTTTTCTCAAACATATATTTTCAAATGCATTTAACCTGCTTGCTATGTCTTTAGTCATTTTCCAACTCTCGCTGGCATATGTTAGGATTGATACAACTTTTGAATTGAAAATTCGTAATTTAGTTTTTATACTATATAATTGAAGATTAACAAACAGCAATAATCACACCAATTTGGAAAAAACAAAGGCAGCAAGAAGGAATGTAATAACTATAGGGCAATCTCATTACTAAGTCACATAGGAAAAATGTATGCTAGAATAATTGAAAGACGACTAAAACTAACAATTGAAGAACAACTCTCAGAAACAGGTGAGTTTCAGACGAAATAGAAGATGTACAGATGCAATATTCACCTTAAGACAACTTAAATGTGACTCGCCAGTTTCTGAAAGCATACAGCAACACAGATTTCACATTTGAGCTGAATATCTTGAGCTTTGTTTTCGTGGAGATAGCAGTGGACTACTACACTGTGTGCAGGATAACAAAAGCTTATTGGGGAAGACACAGCCTCCTTTATATTATCCGGTGCTGCGGGAATGCAAATACATGTAGTAACAGAACTGTAGTTGCGAGAAATCATAAATGGACATATTTTAATTTATGAAAAAGAAACTAAAATAAATTTTAAAAACCACATCGTTGTTGACTGAAAGCTAAAGTCAACGGAACGAAATGGTGGAAGATGCCAACAGCAGAATTGGTGAATATGGTTAAATTTGAAATGCGAATATTGATGAAATTATTTTTTTTTACTGATAATGAACCCCGTGTGGTTTTCGAGCAGCAAAGAAAAGTCTCACTGTCTCCTCACAAAGCATGCATTTCTTGTTTTTTTTCTGTCGACAATCCTGTTTTGTCTCACATAAGCGTGTATAAGTCTATGCGTTTAGAGGCCTACAAACCAATGTGCAACGTATACACGTTCTTAGCAAAGATCAAACATATCACAAAAAGGGATTAAAATTGGTCGTAAAGAACGAACGCAAAGAAGAAGAAGAGTAGTCTGGCCAGCAGAAATGAGGATGTTCAAACTTCTTCTTTGAGCGCTCCATATCGACCACCAGTTAGCCACATTTTTGCGATTTGTATGTGATCTGAGCCTAAGAGTGATTGTACGTTGTGTCAGTTATGCGCTTACAGGCAGGACAGCACATCTAATTTCTGCGACGATTTTTGTTTACTAGGGTAGCATCCTAGAACCTACCTCAGTCGCCTCTTACGACATGTTTTGTAGGTCGCATTATTAGTATTCTTTGCTTCCCCTACGGGCCCTGTGGACAACACACTGGCGAGGACTAGAACAAGAAAGGACCTTTCCTGGAATCCTCAAGGATAAATAAAGAGAGAAACGCCTAGAAATGTACGAAAAGAGATTTGGTGGCAGAGATTAATGATATACAGAAGAGCTAGAAGGAGTTGCAAGATAGCTAAAGATAGGAAGTCTTGGATTGAGTTGGTTGAGGGCCCATGCCTTAACTGTGGTTAAAAAGGTGCAAGAGAGAAAAAGAGATGACCACTTGGACTTATAACACCTCATTCATATTCTTCTTGATATTATCTTTTCTCATGCTCTCTAATTTATATATATATATACTAGCAAATTAACCCGGCTCCACACGGGTGAAAGTAGTTATTAATCCTTGATGAAGAATTGGTTAAGCCTTTCCAAAAGATGTCATCTAATAGCATGAATTGTATTTTCTGATATTTTTAAGAAGTGGTTTGAATCGGCTATGTCGTCGTTAAACAATTTTAACGGTTCGAGTGGTTCTTGTAATGATTCACGTCTAATCAAAGTAGTGTATTCGCATTCTTCCTAATAATTAAAAAAATTGTATAGTGTAGTTTGAAACAGAAAAGTGAAGCTGTAATGACATAAAAATTATACATTCTGCGCAAATCAACGCTAACGGAAAAACGCAACGCAACTAATGGTGTATTTTTGGTAAATAAGATCGGCATTAGAAAGACAAAAAAAGATCGCGTGTTTATTATAAGATGCAATGGAACGACCTTGCCACAGGCACATAACGGCGGGAAATCCGTTAGAGAAGTAGAATTTAATTAAATGTTACTGGCTTCACGGCAAGTCGTTCGGACTACAGGTCTCTTGAAAAGATCTCACTTGAATGAGTTAACCCATAAGGTCTGCAATGATTGAAAATATCGTTAGATTTATATGCCAGTAGTAACGTGGTTGAATGTTAAGGGACGTAATCCATGCCTATGTTGTAGAGGCCAAATGGCAAATTTTGGGTTATATCCCTTTGACTGTTAAGCTTCTTAACCGCGTGTTCTGAGATTACGGATTTTAATGTTGGATCGGTCATCAAGAATTCGATTTTATTTTAAAGCTAATATTGATCCGATTTCGAAACTATTTCTTTAGCTGATCTAAATTTAGCCCGAAAAATATTTGTACACAATATGGTGAATATTGGATATAAACTGAAGCCGTGTATAGGGGGACACACATCAGACACTAAGGAATATATAGTAGATATTAGACTGAAATGGTATAACAGAATGGCAAATACATTCATGTGGATTATGACAGGTCAAGAACCCACGATAGCCCAGGTTAGGAGGAGAAAATGGCGGTTGGTTAGGAATACCCTGCGGAAGACAGTCAAGTGTCACTAGACAGGCACTTCAGAGGATCCCGCAAGGAAAGGGACGCTCTAACCTTGAAACGTAGTCTTCTTGAGGAACTGAAGGATGCCTGATTAGCACGGGAAACCATAAAGAAAATGACCAGAGACCGAAGAAAGTATTGGAAAAGTATTGAGTCTCTATGCTCTAAGAGATCAAGAATAAGGGTTCTTCTTGGCGATTTCTAGTAATGCGTTTAATCCACTGTGGATCACGGACTGTGCAGTCAGCTTCAGGTTTGTCAGGTTTCCTCAAATTTCAGTTTTAAGGTCAACACCGTGTGACCACGTGCTACTTCTCAGTTCACCCACGAGAGGACAGTTTTGCAGGACACACTCCGGTGTCTGTTGAGTGTTCTGATCTCTTTAAAAGACAGTGGTTGGTAGATTTCTTCTTTGACACTGTCTTCCTTAGCAAAGACATTGATACTCTCATTGCTGTCAACACATTAGTGAGATGGAATTCCAGGCAAGTTAATTTTTTCCTTTGTTGACAGCCGAGCAAGTTCTTTTTCTAGGTTCTGTACTGTGCTGTCAGCGGTTTACCCTCTAGGACGTGTGTAACTAACAGTGAATCTGTAAGAACCATCAGCTTGCCTGTAGGTGCTTACATGAGCTGTGCTGGCACAAGGAGGGCTAAAAGTTCAGTTTTGCAGTTGGAACCTATTCGTCCAGTCGGGATCATCAGACACAGTAGTGACATATGGGTGCTTAATGTAAGCTTCTGCTCCACTATTCATGGTTGCCCTCACTGTCGATCCATCTGTGTAAATTCTTGTCCAGCTGTCTTCTGGAAACATGTACTGAAGATATACCATTGTAGTTGCTTTCTTCACTAGAATAAGCTTGAAGTCATTGCTTAACTATGAATAAGACGAAGAAATAATTTTATTACGGCGTGACAAATGTTTATTAAGATTGAGAGTTTATACTAATCTGTGGCGTAGAGACGACGTCACAAATGTTTATTAAGATTGAGAGTTTATACTAATCTGTGGCGTAGAGACGACGTCACAAATGTTTATTAAGATTGAGACCTTATACTAATCTGTGGCGTAGAGACGACGTCACAAATGTTTATTAAGATTGAGAGTTTATACTAATCTGTGGCGTAGAGACGACGTCACAAATGTTTATTAAGATTGAGAGCTTATACTAATCTGTGGCGTAGAGACGACGTCACAAATGTTTATTAAGATTGAGAGTTTATACTAATCTGTGGCGTAGAGACGACGTCACAAATGTTTATTAAGATTGAGAGTTTATACTAATCTGTGGCGTAGAGACGACGTCACAAATGTTTATTAAGATTGAGAGTTTATACTAATCTGTGGCGTAGAGACGACGTCACAAATGTTTATTAAGATTGAGAGTTTATACTAATCTGTGGCGTAGAGACGACGTCACAAATGTTTATTAAGATTGAGAGTTTATACTAATATGTGGCGTAGAGACGACGTCACAAATGTTTATTGAGATTGAGAGTTTATACTAATCTGTGGCGTAGAGACGACGTCACAAATGTTTATTAAGATTGAGAGTTTATACTAATCTGTGGCGTAGAGACGACGTCACAAATGTTTATTAAGATTGAGAGTTTATACTAATCTGTGGCGTAGAGACGACGTCACAAATGTTTATTAAGATTGAGACCTTATACTAATCTGTGGCGTAGAGACGACGTCACAAATGTTTATTAAGATTGAGAGTTTATACTAATCTGTGGCGTAGAGACGACGTCACAAATGTTTATTAAGATTGAGAGCTTATACTAATCTGTGGCGTAGAGACGACGTCACAAATGTTTATTAAGATTGAGAGTTTATACTAATCTGTGGCGTAGAGACGACGTCACAAATGTTTATTAAGATTGAAGTTTATACTAATATGTGGCGTAGAGACGACGTCACAAATGTTTATTGAGATTGAGAGTTTATACTAATCTGTGGCGTAGAGACGATGTCACAAATGTTTATTAAGATTGAGAGTTTATACTAATCTGTGGCGTAGAGACGACGTCACAAATGTTTATTAAGATTGAAAGTTTATACTAATCTGTGGCGTAGAGACGACGTCACAAATGTTTATTAAGATTGAGAGTTTATACTAATCTGTGGCGTAGAGACGACGTCACAAATGTTCATTAAGATTGAGAGTTTATACTAATCTGTGGCGTAGAGACGACGTCACAAATGTTTATTAAGATTGAGAGTTTATACTAATCTGTGGCCTAGAGGTTAGGTGCTCGTCACTCGTACCAAATGTACAAGGTTCGCTCCCTCGCGGAGCCATCTGGATATTTTTTTTTACAGAGAATCCTAATCTCAGTGTAGGTGAGATAGAGTTCCTAGTCATATCGGAGACGGACGATAAAACGTGGTTCCCGTGTTAAATTTGAGCCCGTAAAAAAACCTATGCCAGTTCAAATCTAGAAGAGCAGAAAAAATTCATTAGAAAAGATTTAAAATAAAATTCCTACAAAAATATCTTCACCATCTTTAATATTACATTGGGGACCCTCGCTGGTGCTGCGGAGTTCATGCGCTGCAGCTGAGATCTTCCTGTGTAAGAAAGAGACCGGAGCACACATGGTTACTCCCCGAAGTGGAATGGTGATGGTCCAATCAATCAAAAGAATAAAGATTGATGATGCTTTGTTGCTTTACCAACGTCGCCTGTAACTTTCTTATTCATATGACGGATACGCATATTTTAAGAAAAGTGGTCAGCATCAAGTGCAAGTCAGATGAACCATAGAAGTGTCTTGATTAGTTGTTTTCCGATCCAGAAGCACTTGAGCTTTTTCAGCTCTTCGGCTCGGTGCCATGGACATCGTAACCCTTCGGTTCGGTGCCACGAACACCGTAAATCTGGGGAATCTGTGGCTTTTTCTGCCATCCCGCGGAATTGAACCCGCACACACAGAGGGATAGTCACCCGTAGTCCAACGCGCTACGAACACGCTGGGCAGACGGGCTCTTGATTAGTTCATACAACAATAGATGTTTACGTGACACTGTTACCAACCTCAAAATGATGTCGATACTAGGACGCATATTCGCTATTCTGCTGCTTTTATAAGATGCATTGACGTGAGAATAGCGATGATAGTGATGACCTTGATTTGGAGCTCTTCCTGGGGTCAAGGGCGCAATTCTAGAGACAACATCGCGCCAGGTTTACTGAGTTGACATTATTAAAGATTCTACCCCACCTCCACGTGGTGACCCTGGAAACAGAGAGTGATTCTTGTTTGGTCAAGCGGGTAGGGATCGAGGAAGAGCTACTTGTATTGGTAGTAGTGCACACAAAGAAAAGTAATGCTGGTCCAAAACCCTGAAAAAATGCACACATCTCCTGGACGATGTCCGATGAAACGTTGCCCAAATAGTCAATGAAACGTAAGAAATAGAAGCGTACGAATCGTCTGTTAGCGAATGCAAACTCAATCAAATCCAACTCAAGAATCAATGAGAACGATACGTAACGAATCAACGGTCTCGGCAAGTGTCCCTGAAAAAATTGTAACGTATCGTGTCGACACATGTGAAGATTGCGGTAAACTCCGTATCAAAGGCCAAGCGCAGGTACATTTAGAGGGTTTTTAGACAACAACATCGAGCATGACTATGGAGATCACCGCTGCCTCCAGGGCTCTATCATGGGTGGCTGAGCAACAGGTTACCCATACGATCATCATTTCAGACTCAATGAATATGCTTCAACTGATTGAATCTGGAAGTATGCGTGTGGAATGGGTGGACATCATTCGGAGATCACATCTCAAGAAAATGACTTGGCTGTACACGCCTGGACATGCTGGAGTGCAGGGTAACGAGCGTGCTGACTCTCTTGCAAACAGTGCCCCGACTCAGGTGGGCAGAAGCATGGACAGAGCCGATATCATCAATGCGGTACGCTCTCAATTGTGTGACATGGGCGGGACTCAGACACTGGAACGAGTTCGAGAATTAGGCGTTAAGTTTGGACCTTCCAAACAGTGTTGTCTTCTTGGTAGAGAGAGAAGATATAGTAATCAACTTTTCATGGGTACTGTGAGCAAATGGACTTTGAGATGGCTGCTGCAACGGAGGACAGAGCACGAATGGGAATGCCCAATGTGCCATGACGTCGATCGCATAACATAACATAACATTTAGAGGGTAAGGTTGGCCAAGTTCAAATCCGAAAGTTGCGTTTTAGTACATAGCGAAACTGCCTTCCATGGGACAACGGGCAAGGTACTGTTGCAATAACAACTAACATCCCCGGAAAAACTGAGGTGGGTGAAGTTGGCGAGCAAAATTTCAGTTGCGTTGCTAGCGCCGATTGAAACGACCCTCTAAAATATATGTGCGCAGCCCAGTCCAGTGTTTCCAGGGGATAGGGAAAATGCAGAGTAGACATTGCAAATTGCCACGTGCCGACACGCTCCCCGAAACAGCTGATAATACTCATACTCAGGAATAAACTCACCGTGGATAGAAAAGTAAGGCCGGTAATGCAAAGGCTTGGCTGGTACAAACCCAAGCATTGGCTAAGGGCGATACTTTTCGGACGTGGGTCATCCTACACAGAGTAAGATGACGTCCAAACACCGTGGCTCAGATCATATAAACACCAATTAATCAGCTAAAAAGTTATCGTTTGCGTGACAAGCACATGTGTCTCCAATGACTGAGAATGTTCCTAATCCGGAACGACCTCACATAGTCAGAAAGAGTGCATATTGTAGACACACTCTTTGGCGAAGATCATAAAGCCCAAATTTACGGCGAAAAATGATCGTAAAAGAGCAATGAATACAAGAAAGGTGTCAGTTCCAATGACTAGCCCTAGAAGGGTCGAGAATGCTACTAAACCGGAGCGACCTCACCCAGTCAGCGCAAAGTAGTTAATGCTCTTTGGTGTAGATCCAAGCACAAATATACGGCATTAAAATATCGAGTGTTTATCATACGATGCGTACGGAACGACCTCACCAAAGGCAGGAAATCCGATAGATAAGTCGCATATCAATTCACTATTCAACACTGGCAGTAAAAGTACTGATGGTACGAGGACTCTATGCAAATATTTCGTGTACAACAGGTTTCCTGTAACGATCTCACTTGAAGGATCTTCTCGTCAAGTACCTCTGAAGACGGCGAGGCAGACCGCATGGTGAGGGACACCGGTAAAATGGTTAGTAAGCTTCACGCAAAACTCAGTCAGAAATGCAATTCCTGGCGCTATGACTTCCGCCTGAATTGACAGCGGGCGTTCGCAGAAGAAAAAGAAGGAGCTCTTCTTATAATGTGAGTATGAAATAGCAAAACACGTAATTACAAAGTACTGTAGTTTTACAAATTACAAAACAATGACAAAATACAGCAACCTTTCGACCAACAAGGCCTTTATCAAGCAAACGAACAAACAGGAGTGACAAATTAAAATGAAACACAATTTGCTTGATAAAGGCCTTGTTGGTCGAAACGTTGCTGTATTTTGTCTTTTTTTTTAATTTGTAAAACTACAGTACTTGTAATTACGTGTTTTGCCAATCAAATAGTTTTACTGCAGTTCCATATATATATACTGAGTATGAAATATTAATAGCACCGTGTTTCCTCATGGACTATTTGTGGGTTTTTCCCGCCAGCGTTTGGCCCATTTTCTCAATTTTGAGTTGACAATCCGCCAATTTGGAGATTTTAAGGCCTGATTTTAAAATGTGGCCTTTTTTTAAAGTGGTTGGCTTAAAAAAAAGTGTTTGGCATTTTGGCAAATTTTAGGCATTTTCTTCATTTCCAAACTTTTTTTTCTTCTAAAAGTGTGTATAATTCTTAAGAGAAAATTAGGTAAATATAGGTTTTTTTTTTATTGGTTTTGGTTATGAAGTTTATGGAAAATTGCCTCACTTCATTTGCTCTTTTATTCCTTCCTCCGAGCTATGCACTGCAATCCTGGTTATCTGTGTTTTTTTAATGGAATTTCGCTAGAAATCTTTAACTATGGCGACAACAAAATAGAAAGAATCATATGATCAATCAAGTGCCATGCCTGCCGGCGTAGGCGATCATGTCTCTCCACAACTCTCTTTGCTTGGTGCATGTAATCAGTTCTGACGTCGATATTTTGTCGAACCATGATGTCAGGCCATCCAACATCTTCTCCTCTGTCTTCCACGATCTCTCCTTCCCTGAATTTTACCTGTAGTCACCAAATGTTCTAAACCTTCTCTTCGCATTATATGCCCGAAGAACCTTGATTGTCGGATTCTTATTCTTTTGATAAGGTTTCTTTGTGTGCAGGCCTGATTTAAAACCTCCACGTTTGTTTTCTTTGCTGTCCATGGAATTCTCAACATTCTTCTGTAAAACCACATCTCTGTGGCTTCCAATGATCGTATTGATTGTTTGTTCAGTGTCCATGATTCGCTGCCATACATAAGAATTGGTTCAATATAGCATTGGAGTACTCGTTTTCGCAGTGTCATTGGTAGTGAGTTCACGCATAGTGTGTTCTTCATTTTCATAAAAGCTGCTTTCGTTTGAGCTATTCTACTCCTAATCTCTGTTGTACATCTTCCATCTGGTGTTAAGAATGTTCCTAGAATCATATGATAGTAGTCATAAATACAATAGCAATTGGAAAAGATTTTTGTATAAGTCAAAAGATCTTCTGATGGATCACAAAACGCGAATTGTAACATATGCTACTGTACCGTCTTGCCTAGAACTAGTGGCCTCGCTGCTCATGAAAAATCAGAAAAACATAGGCAGAAGACTACATCAACAAGACAGAATCAACTTCAAGTGGAGAAGGCTCCTAGTGCTTGTCAAAACTGAACCCTATAATAATTTTAAACAAAGCATTAAGGCCTTTATTTGCAGAACTACCATTTATGCACATTGCGGGAGAAAACATCAACGTAGTAGAAGAACAGTACAGAAAAATAACTTATGTTTATTGGAAAAAAGTCCAATTTAAGAAAGATAAATTTTTAACCGACAGTAAAACGTTTTGGATAAGTGTTCTTCAAAACGAATCATTTAAAGAGCTTGCCACCATTGCTCTGACTTGTTTAATAACGCCAGTTATTAATGCTAATATTGAGAGGGTTTTCTCTCTTGTTATCAGTTATCAGTTATATGAGGACTAATACCGAGAAATCTGAAGTCATGTACCAACCAGCACCTGGAAAAGTATATGCCGAACCAAATATTACAACAAGCGGCAGGAAACTGAAATTAGTGGACAGATTTACTTATCTTGGAAGCACACTGTCCCAAAATGTCACCATAGATGATTAAATAAATACCAGAATCTCTAAAGCTAGCAGCACCTTTGGCAGACTACATAGAAATGTCTGGCACAGATGTGGTATTGGCCAAGCCACAAAACTGAAGGTATATCGAGCTGTCGTGCTCCCAGTCCTTCTTCACGCATGCGAAACTTGGACTGTATATCAGAGACACGCAAGGAAGCTAAACCACTTTCACACAGTCTTCCTTAGGAAAATAATGAACATCAAATGGCAGGATATGATCCCAGATACAGAGGTCCTAAAAGAGCTGCTCTTCCCAGCATCTACACAATCTTGATGCAGTCCCAGACAAGATGGGCAGGACATGTGGCTCGAATGCCAGATTGCAGAATACCCAAACGACTCTTTTATGGTGAGCTGCAAAGTGGTAAACGCTCACAGGGGGCCAGAAAAAGCGATTCAAAGATATACTCAAGAACTCGATGAAATCTTTTGGCATAGATGTCAACAACTGGGAGAATGCTGCTCAAGACAGATCAGCCTGGCGCACACTTCTTCGAGACGGTTCCTCGGCCTGCGAGGCAGATAGAACAGCACTGATGGAGCAAAGACGTCAAAACAGAAAGGCAGTAAAACTTCCCACAACTGCAAGTATACCTTGCCCACACTGTACACGAACATTTCAAGCCCGTATCGGGCTCACTAGTTATCTACGCACACTGCACACACAGACAAACATAGCGCAACTACATTCCATTGGATGAAAATTTGTGTGATCATCATCACCCGTGATGGACGAGCATCATATGAGGACTATCATCATAGCACTCCGGACACGTCCATAGGTGCTCCGATCTCCGCTTCAGCAAATCAAGCAGCGTCCAGCGGCCCAACACGCCAGTTCGATGTTGATTAATCAATCTCCTTGCATATTTAGTATGTCGTTATTTTTGGGTTGCACCAATATTGACACCCATCTCTCTCAATCTGGTCAGAGAATGGGATTCACAGCCCTGAAACTCCTCTGTTCGGAAAGACTTTCTCAATGTGTGAAGAATGTCATTTCTATCCATGGCAACTCCCTCTGATATTGTAGCTAAACCAGCCAATCTATCAGCTCGTTCATTACCCCTAACTCTTGTGTGCCCAGGTAAAAAATGAAGGTGATTTCTCTGATCATTGTCAGCACTAGTACCTCCACCCTGTTGCGTCTCACTATTCCTGATTCGACTTTACGAATCATGCTCATGGAGTCACTAAGTATGAAAACACGAGAGTAGTTGTGAGATGCCAACCATTTCACCGCCTCCATAACCGCCCGAACCTCCATTGTCAAACTACTGGTGGTTGTTGCGTAGGCCCCACTGGCCTCTCCTATTATTTTTCCTCCTTGCGTGCTGAAAAAGCATGCGCACAACGTTGTTGGCGAATGACTGAACCATCGATGTAAATAACCACATCTGTTTTATTGATGATGTGATTCAAGAGGTCCTCCACCTCCACGTTAATCAGTGATATATTTTTTTGTTCGCAGTTTTTCTTAATAGATGTAATAATGGTGAAAGCAGTCTGAAATTGAGGTGGCACAGCAATCCATTTCTCTCCTGTTTCAATTCTGGAAGGATCACATATTTTCCTAGGAGTATCTTCCGCCTGACTCAGCCATGATCTGCCTCTCTTGAGTCTACACCCTTTGTCCTTAATGAGTTCTTCATGGAGAGGATGTTCCTTTTTTGCGTTGATTCTTAGATATGATCGAACCCTCCAAGTTTCAATTCTTTTAGCAATAGGGGGTCAAGAAGGAATCCCATTGACACTCTGGCGTATCTTTGTGCACCCCAGAATGATGCGCATAGCCTCATTCTGAATTCTTTCCAGTCTCACTGTTTGCGTAGGACTAATTGTTAGAAGAGCGCATATACATGACAAAACAATACCTTCTGCACACAAAGAAACCTTATCAAAAGAATAAGAATCAGACAATCAAGGTTCTTCTGGCATATAATGTGAAGAGAAGGTTTAGAACATTTGGTGACAACGGGTAAAATTCATGGAAGGAGAGATCATGGAAGACAGAGGAAAATGTTGATTGGTCTGACATTGTAGTTTGACAAAAGATCACCGTCAGAACTGATTACATGCACCAAACAGAGAGAGCTGTGGAGAGACATGATTGCCTACGCCTGCAGGCATGGCACTTGATTGATGAAATAGCACCGTTTTCCTCTTGGCCTTATTTTGGCCTTTTCCGGCCAGTGTTGAGCCGATTTTCTCAATTTTTAGTCGGCAACCTTGCAAACTGACGAGAAGGCAGGCCATTTTCCTCTCATTATCAACTTCCATTTTGGCGGTAATGTGATATTTGGTTTCTTTCAAGAACTGTGTTAACTAAGCGTTCCTTCTTCATAATGTATTTTAATTGGATAATTTAACGATTAGTTTATTTTTATATTTTGTAGACTATTAAATACATGTTAACCACACAACTAAACTTTGCCAAAAGTCGGCAAAAGCGCCATTCAGTCGTTCACTCTCTTGAGTCTCTTCTGCCATCATGATCACTAAATTGACTAATCAGCATGCTGAACATGCATTCGTTATTAACCAAGTTAATTAAACGTCCAGTTCGTGGAAATAAACACACACTAGCGAAACTTTTTAAACAGATCTAAACTTAATCTTAGTTTGTTACACCATCTGCAGTCAACAGTCACAATATAATAATATATAGCTGGATTTATGCATAGATGCAGATAGATAGATAGTTTTCATTCATTCATATTTCATTGTTGTCATTTCAACATTTGTGTGATGTATTAACACTTACACTACACTACAGTCACTACAGTATTGTTTGTCATTATTTCTCGTGTAATCTACTCAAATGTCACGACTCACGTTTCCCAGTTGATTGTTATGATCATATTTGATTGATGGCGTTGATCTATAATATCAATAAAAAATGTTCCTTCGTTCTTTGTTTCTGTCATTTGTCAAATTTAAATACTTACAAGCCACATTTCAATCAAAGTACTGATTTCTTAATCTTTCTTTTTTTAGTTTTGTTCAGTTCTGTCAAAATAAGTTATAGAATAGAGTACATTTGTAACACTGACATTGCTAATCTTACTCAACTTACACTTACTGCTTAGGGCAGTATTTGAGTATTATTCTCAAACTGCCTATGATACTCTATGTTATATGCCATTTCCATCACTAAACTAGTTAACTACTTTAAGTACTTTAACTACTATTAATTAACTATATGTTTATGTAGCATAATGTTAACATTCATTATTATGTAACATGTTCATGTGTGTTTTTGAGATTGGAGGATGCAAATATGACAAATGATTATGATGTGTTTCTTGTTTTTATGTTAATAGTTATTAATGCATATAACAGAGCCCTAATCAAACCTGACTGATGATATACTTGACCACTTCTGTTGATACATTTTTACTTTCTGTGTCAACTGAATTATAGTGGTGGGCAGAGGATAAATAAATTTAAATTGTGGTTTAAACAGGATGTTTTATCAGGTAGAATTAGTCTCAATAATGTTTCATATTAACCCACACATTTTGCCTAGCCCTAGGTACTTACTTATTTTCATAATAGACTGCACCATGCAGTTCAGTTTCCTGTCAAATCTAATTTTGTTTTCTTGCTCACAATACCAAAACACGAAGTAAGGTAGTTTAATAAAGTGCAACAATTCTGTTTTTGTACTTTGTAAAATTACCTGACTTGATGTTTGGATATTTTGCTATTGGTACATCAATTTACAAGTCTTTCCAATTTTCTCTTCTTCTTTCTCAAGTCTGTATGCCTCACGCGTCAGGTAGCAGAGATTTCTAAAGTGTTTCTAGTTGGTTTAGATGTCTCTTTCAACTCAGCATTTATCTCTGAGGTCATCTTTTTGCGTGACCTTTGTTTTCCATTGTATGGAGCAGCTTGCTCTTGTAAGTGCACTGTCATGGTAATCTGCTTACGTGACCAAAATTTAATTTGTTGTTTCCTTGATGAAGTCTAGTACTGATGTTGTACCCACTTTTTTTTCCTGATGTCTTCATTTTACGGGCTCTTCTGTACACCAGCATCTCGAGACACTTCATCTCTGTTGTGACTAGTTTTCTAGTTGTTGAACCTGTAATCTTTCAATTGTCAGTACAAATCCTCATTCAAGATCCGTGCCTGATGAATATCCATAGTGATTCTCCAAGTGTTTCTAGTAACTTGGAGTGCAAATATCATGACAGCAGATCTAGCAGTAAAATAGTTCAGTATATACCCTCTGTGGTTGGAACAGAGGCCAGACTGATACAAACAGGCACATGGAAGGGGATCTAACATACACTGCTGAGTGAAAACTAGAAATCTTCATAAAGGAACACAAACTTGATATGTGACTATTTTTTAAACTGTGTATCTGAAACCAAACAGGAACTCTACCTAATCAGCAGACATATAGTAGCAGACAAAAAAAACACTGTTCAATTTATTCAGCTGACAGTATTTTGGTGCAGTAAGAGAAGATAGAAATATGTTGGCCATATTTTGGGAAGAAATAATCAAAGAATCACAAAGCAAGAATTGAAGTGGGAATCAAAGTGTTCAAAAAAGAAATGACACTCTAGGGAAACGCATAAAATAACTGAGAGAGTTGAGAAATATTGAACTCAGTTCCATGGAAGAGGTTGAATAAGTATCCAGGATAGAGCTGTATGTAGAAATTACTGTGTAGCATATGATGGTACAAGAGGAATATAATATAAATAATTTTGGTGCAGTACAAAATTACTTTCCCATCCTAGCACTTTGCCAGCATATTTCTGGCTTTAATCCTTGGTTGGTAGCACATCCAAGCTAATAGTCTAACAAATAATTCGACCAAACAAAGACTAGGCTAAACAGAGGTGTAATAGAAAACACTATTAATCGAATGTAATGACTAGAACAATGAATTGACTTAAAGCAAGGAAGAGTTGCAGTAATCTTTGACCGCATTCTCAACATCTAGAACTATCAAGAATATGCTACATGAAGAAACACATAATGGAGGTTAACAGATCATGTGAAACGGAAGTGAAGAGAATACAAGAAATGATAAATACATTGAAGTAGGCATGGCATTATAGATTTTGGGTGTCAATATATTTGTCCTTGTTACATAAATATTCAAGGTCCAGTATAAGAAACAAAATGAATTTAGTGACACAAATATAGACCGTAAGTTTAATGCACTAACCAGGGTTAAAAAAACACAATAGAGATACAGCTGTTCTTCTTTTTTTCTGCCATCCAAATAAAAATGATCATTTGCAAAAAAATATATTTGTTAGTTTGTCACAGACATCAGTTTGAAACTTTAGAATCATATAGATTTTAGAGTAAGTTTATGATTTAGTAGTGTATCTTCCTCAATAATCAACGCACAGCTTGATTTCTTCTTCTTTGCGTTCGTTATTTTGCTGATTATACCATCAGGCTCTTTCTTATGATGAAGTTGACTGTTGTCTGGAGCTCATCTCTGGTGCCATGTAGTGTTGTAGGGCCAGCATACCTTTCTATAAAGGATATACAGGGGACAGTCGTACATGACATGTTCTCTGGTTTGATCAGCGGTGCCACAGGGACACGGAGGGAACGTAGACAATCATAGCCTGTGTAGGTGTTTGGCAGTTCGTTATGCTCTGTCCTGAGTTGAAAAATGATGGTCTGTCCTTGTCTGTTGAGTGTGTGGTAGTCATCGTTGGATAGTTTAGGTAGCTTGATCTTATAACCAATATCAAGTATGGATATCTGTATATGTTTGTAAGCAGATACTTTTGTTCTATATAATGTGTTTGTCAGTTGATACTTTTGTTCTATATAATGTGTTTGTTGACTAAGACATAGTGAATGAGGTGACATATTTCTGTCAGCAAATAAGTGATGACCAAGCCCTCCAAGTAGTGGTTGCTGTCTGGCTTAGCGAGTAGTCAAAAGGAAAGTTAAATCTGGTCCTACAAATGCAAGTGCTGAAAATGGATATGTCAAGCAGAAAGATGCATATATTGCAGCCTTGTTGTAAGCTGTGGCACAATGTAAAATGTATATTTTCAAACTGCACAAGAAAATAATGTATTTGATTATCTGATCTCAGTGGAAGAAGAAGTTTCCAGATATGTAACATTTCATATACAAAGCAGTGGTGGTCGACAAGAGACACGGGAAAACTATTGAATCCTGTTTATGTAATTGTTAAGTGGCTATGTTGACATCAGAGCTGAAAAATAATGCAATTGGGGATTAGGTTGATGATTTCATTAGTGGTTAAGGTGATGTTTATTAATTGGTATTCTGGCAACTCATGCAACATTGCTGACACCAAGCTGTATCTGCCTTGTTAGCTGTGTGGGGAAGGGGGAAACTGCTGCATGGGCAAGAGATTGTTCATATTAGCATGTCCAAATAACACCTGGGAGAGGCCATTCCAGATTTGTCTCATAGTGCCGAAGCAACAGTTATCAGTCATAACCCATCTGCCTGTATTGGTGTATTGCTGGTGCCAGGGGTTTGCTTCTGACAGTGGGAGGAATCTCAAAATTCTCGCTTAAAACATGCCAGGAAATAAAATCCACAATAGGCTCTCGAAACTAACAGGATATCATCATTATGTCATTTGAGGTTGAGCAAGTGTTTGAGGAGTAGTTAAAGCAGTAGTTGTAGGTCTGCAGACAACAGAGTGTGTTACCTAAGGCACAGAAAGCAGGATAAATTATAGAACACACACAAATGTAGTGATATGAACATGTCACAATGAGATGTATTCTTGCGCCAATGCTGTCAGTTCACTCAAGTAGAAGCGAAGCTGTGTCTTTGTGATTATCAGTCTTTAATCACTCAATATTTTCTTCATAGATCTTGAACATTGTTATTTAATATATTATTTCATTCTTTTTTGTAAAATGAAATGAACATTTTCAATTTTCAGACCAGGAACTACTTTCTCTGTGGGATTTTTCTTGAGTCAAGCTGAATGAACATAGAAATGGCACGTCGTGAAGATACATATCAAGACGTTAACAAGCAAAATGAGAATGGTGATGATGGCACAATAGATACCACTGTTGATTTTTGAGAATTTTCAAGGAAAGACAGAGTTTGATAGTTGGGAAGAGTTCAGCACATTATTTGAAAATTTTCAGAAAGAAACTGGATCAGGTAAGACAACAAAGATCTGGTAGTATTTGTTATACATTTTGTTTCTGCAATTGCTAGACTTCACATTCAATGTTAATTTTTTCCATCACATGAAAGATACAATATCAGCCTCTCTCCATGCCTTCACAACTGAGAGCCATTTATTTGATGTTTTTGTCAATTTCAATTTCTTTTCTCCATGTGTTCCATGGTATGCCTCTCTTCCATTTGTCTGTGGATTAAATTCAGTGAATGTCTCGCAATGTTATTGTGTGGTTTCCTCACTTTGTGTCCTATTCATCTCCATCTTCTGTAGATTTCCTCACTTTGTGTCCTATTCATCTCCATCTTCTGTAGATTTCCTCACTTTGTGTCCTATTCATCTCCATCTTCTGTAGATTTCCTCACTTTGTGTCCTATTCATCTCCATCTTCTGTAGGTTTCCTCACTTTGTGTCCTATTCATCTCCATCTTCTGCAGATTGCCTCACTTTGTGTCCTATTCATCTCCATCTTCTGCAGATTTCCTCACTTTGTGTCCTATTCATCTCCATCTTCTGTAGTTTTCCCTCACTTTGTGTCCTATTCATCTCCATCTTCTGCAGATTTCCTCACTTTGTGTCCTATTCATCTCCATCTTCTGCAGATTTCCTCACTTTGTGTCCTATTCATCTCCATCTTCTGTAGATTTCCTCACTTTGTGTCCTATTCATCTCCATCTTCTGTAGATTTCCTCACTTTGTGTCCTATTCATCTCCATCTTCTGTAGATTTCCTCACTTTGTGTCCTATTCATCTCCATCTTCTGTAGATTTCCTCACTTTGTGTCCTATTCATCTCCATCTTCTGTAGATTTCCTCACTTTGTGTCCTATTCATCTCCATCTTCTGTAGATTTCCTCACTTTGTGTCCTATTCATCTCCATCTTCTGTAGATTTCCTCACTTTGTGTCCTATTCATCTCCATCTTCTGTAGATTTCCTCACTTTGTGTCCTATTCATCTCCATCTTCTGTAGATTTCCTCACTTTGTGTCCTATTCATCTCCATCTTCTGTAGATTTCCTCACTTTGTGTCCTATTCATCTCCATCTTCTGTAGATTTCCTCACTTTGTGTCCTATTCATCTCCATCTTCTGTAGATTTCCTCACTTTGTGTCCTATTCATCTCCATCTTCTGCAGATTTCCTCACTTTGTGTCCTATTCATCTCCATCTTCTGTAGATTTCCTCACTTTGTGTCCTATTCATCTCCATCTTCTGTAGATTTCCTCACTTTGTGTCCTATTCATCTCCATCTTCTGTAGATTTCCTCACTTTGTGTCCTATTCATCTCCATCTTCTGTAGATTTCCTCACTTTGTGTCCTATTCATCTCCATCTTCTGTAGATTTCCTCACTTTGTGTCCTATTCATCTCCATCTTCTGTAGATTTCCTCACTTTGTGTCCTATTCATCTCCATCTTCTGTAGATTGCCTCACTTTGTGTCCTATTCATCTCCATCTTCTGCAGATTTCCTCACTTTGTGTCCTATTCATCTCCATCTTCTGTAGATTTCCTCACTTTGTGTCCTATTCATCTCCATCTTCTGTAGATTTCCTCACTTTGTGTCCTATTCATCTCCATCTTCTGTAGATTTCCTCACTTTGTGTCCTATTCATCTCCATCTTCTGCAGATTTCCTCACTTTGTGTCCTATTCATCTCCATCTTCTGCAGATTTCCTCACTTTGTGTCCTATTCATCTCCATCTTCTGTAGATTTCCTCACTTTGTGTCCTATTCATCTCCATCTTCTGTAGATTTCCTCACTTTGTGTCCTATTCATCTCCATCTTCTGTAGATTTCCTCACTTTGTGTCCTATTCATCTCCATCTTCTGTAGATTTCCTCACTTTGTGTCCTATTCATCTCCATCTTCTGTAGATTTCCTCACTTTGTGTCCTATTCATCTCCATCTTCTGTAGATTTCCTCACTTTGTGTCCTATTCATCTCCATCTTCTGTAGATTTCCTCACTTTGTGTCCTATTCATCTCCATCTTCTGTAGATTTCCTCACTTTGTGTCCTATTCATCTCCATCTTCTGTAGATTTCCTCACTTTGTGTCCTATTCATCTCCATCTTCTGTAGATTTCCTCACTTTGTGTCCTATTCATCTCCATCTTCTGTAGATTTCCTCACTTTGTGTCCTATTCATCTCCATCTTCTGTAGATTTCCTCACTTTGTGTCCTATTCATCTCCATCTTCTGTAGATTTCCTCACTTTGTGTCCTATTCATCTCCATCTTCTGTAGATTTCCTCACTTTGTGTCCTATTCATCTCCATCTTCTGCAGATTTCCTCACTTTGTGTCCTATTCATCTCCATCTTCTGCAGATTTCTTCCTCATTCGTACTTTGCTTGGTTCTATACCATAACTATTCATTACTTTGACTAATGTATGTGTTAAAATCTTTCTCAGGCAATTATTAATAAATACTTGTATTATATTGGTAATTTGAAAGTTTTCTGTTTGTACAAGTTATTATTTGATAATTTTATGTTAGGGGCTCTGTAGCCATTGTGAAGGCATACAAATATTTCACTGACAGCTAAACAACATAATTTTCATGCCTACTTTGTGTTACCAGAGTCAAACATGGACAAAGAGCAAAGCACAGTCGCAAAAAATAACTAGATATGAAATGTGATGCATATAAAAGTCACCAACAACAGCATAAGAAAGAAAGTTGGAATTGAACATTGCTTGAATTATCTTGAGAAACAAAGAATTAAGTGGTTCGGCCACTTAATAAAAATGCATTCAAACACCACTGCATACAGTCTTCTACAACAAAACATCAGGAAAGAAGGAGAGATATAAAACATCTAAAGAGAGATATATAAGACAAAAATATGGTTAGAATGCATAGCAGAATCCTGTCAAAAAGCAAAAATAACTATCACCCAAGCCGCTAGAGCAGCGTAAGACAAAAAATAGAAAACCAATACACTGGACAACAAACCGGTAACAGTGAGACAACAAAGGAAGATGGGTCTACAGCAGCGTTTCCTAAAGTGGCGTACCACCCCCTGTGGGCGCTGAAGCCTTCCAGGGGTGAGGGGAATAGTGGGTTCAGAAGCATTTGGGAGGAGTTTTGTTTCCTGATTTTGCGATTGAATAATCAGTAAAAATTTGAATTCTGCAATTTAATTAATCTTATGTCCATCTTACACGATCCATTTTTCATCAATTTTCTATTTCATGCATATAATCATATGAAAATTGACCATGTATTACAGAAATATATATCAATTTTCTATGTCAGAGTGAAAATAAAGCATGTATATATATTTATATATGGGGTGGCGTTGGCAAACTGTTATAAGGGGCGTTACAAAGTTTATGTCGTGCAAAGTGCGCGGTGGGCGAAAAGTTTAGGAATCTATGGTCTATAGAATAGTGTTTAGTGCACTTGCTTCGTAGGCGTATGGTTTCAGGTTCAAAATCCACAGGTGAAGTGAGATTTTTCTGAATGCAATGGTTCTCAGGTCAACACAGTCTCTATTGGGTACTAGAGAAAAACTAGGAAGTAAAGGTGATCATCTATCATTGGTCAAAGAATAATACAGTCCCAACACTGTATTCCCAATATGCGACATGGTATGAAAACAGGTTTTTTTTTTGTGTAAATCTGTGAAAAGAAAGTTGGAAGGATAATAGAAATGGCCAAGAACAATTCAAGACTGCCCAGAATGTGATATACTGAGGCAAACTCACTGGCCTAATGAAATAACACTGGACAGAAAACTACAGGGACCTCTGTGTGAGCTACAAAATACATTGAAGTTTGTACAAGAGACATTTGTTGAATATATAGACAAAGAAAGGAAGGAAGGACATGAACATATCAAACAACATTACAAAAGTATTAGCATCCAAACAAATATAAAAGATGAGACTTGTCAATCGCTACATATATTCATCATTGTTGTATAGAATGGACAATGAACAAACAGATGGAGAGAAGAATTGAAACTTGTAAAATATAGATATCTATAGATCCCTGATCTCAGCGTAGGTGAGATCGAATTCTTAGTCCCGCCTGAGTGGTTACGGGGCCCAATTATGGGATGTAAAGAATAGAACTACTGTTACTTGCCACCCATGTCGTAAGAGGCAACTAAGGAGGTTTGGCTGAAATAGGATGCACATGTCCTAAATGTGTAAAAGTCAACCTGCTACCTTGCAGGACGGCTGGGACAGCCAAAGGCTAACGGAGAGCGAACCCAGTAAATGCTGGGTGAATCCGGGCACATCAACGAAGGATAAACACCAGAGCTCCAAATGGCGCTGAAGATGTGTGAAACCAACCCATGCTAAGGCTGCATGAATCAGATTTCCACATGAAGGAATTTATGGGGAGATCTGGTACATCGGTCTTTTAGGTGATCACGAGAGAGAATTCTTAGTCCTCTCTGATTCGCCCGAGTGGTTACCGGGGCCCAAATTTGGGGTGTAAAGAATAGACCACTGTTACCTGCTACGCATGTCGTAAGAGGCGACTAAGGAGGTTTGGCTGAAAACAGATGCTTGTGTCCTAAGCATGTAGAAGTCTATGCGTTTAGGGCCTACCAAACCAATGTGTAAGGTATACACGTTCTTGGCAAAGATCAAACATATCACAGAGTGATTAAATTGGTCGTAGAGAAGAAGCAAAGTAGAAGAAGAGAAGTCCTCTCGGAGATGGACTATAAAATGTAGGTCCTGTGTTCAATTTGAGCACATAAAAGAACCCTTGGCAGTTCAAAATCGAGAAGAGCAGGCTGGAAAGCCGCTGCCATGTCAAAATTCATTAGAAAATATTAAAAATAAAATTTTGACAAAATATCTTCATCTTCAAAATTACATCAGGGATCGTAGGCGGTTCTACAGAGTTCATGCAGTGCAGCTGAGATCTTCCTGTGTAAGAAAGAGATTGAGCACACATGGTTACTCACCAAAGTGCAATGATGATGGTCCTATCAATCAATCAAATGTGGATATACAGAAGAATAGAGTGAATATCATGGAAAGAAAACCAATAAACTAGTACTTCAACAACTTGGAGTGAAAACAGAACTGCTCAATTTGATAGAAGAAATTTGGCAATTGAGTCTTCTAAATTGATATTAGAGTTTGATACGATTATGAATGAGGAACTCAGAGAAAGAACTAAAAAATTCGAGATACGGAACCATGGCGGCAACTTTATCGGTAATGACATCAAGGCTAAATTTAGCGTTTCTATTCATACAGAAAGATACAGAAAAATTCATTTAAAAGGTATCCAGGTGTCAACGCCACTATGGGATTGAACTGGTAACGGTCGCTTTGGTCATTATGGAACTGAAAGGTTAAATAGGAAATATACTGTAAATTTTGAATGTTCACTGAACACCAGAACTTCTAGTGATTATACTGTGTCAGATTTTAAACAAATCATTCAATGTTTAGTCAGGATTAAGTTTTCATCAATTTTTTTTATGAATATTACTTTATTATTGTTGCAATCAGCACTCACATGCATGAGTCAGATGTGCATCAATATATAAAAATGTTGGACAACATTAGTGTAACGAAATAAATATTATTGTCCTCAGCTTTCAAACCAAAATCAGTCACAAGTATAGAGTATGCAAATGAGCGCAGAATGAAAGATAAAATTGCAGATCGATTTGTTTACCAGTCAGTCAGAATGGTGTGTCAACATTACGGTAACCCAATTAGAAAAGAAAGCAGCACACGTGATATTAAAAAGTATGTAGCCATGTGTGGCGTCTTAATTTATAAAATACATGAATAATTTAGTGTCTTTGACTTCATTTAGTCTTCTTCTTCTTTGCGTTGTTCTTTACGACTAATTTTAATCACTCTTTGTGATATGTTTGATCTTTGCCAAGAACGTGTATCGTTGCACATTGGTTTGGTAGGCCCCTAAGCGCATAGACTTCTACACGTTTAGGACACATGCATCCGATTTCAGCCAAACCTCCTTAGTGCCTCTTACGACATGCGTGCAGGTAACAGTGGTTCTATTCTTTACACCCAAATTTGGGCCCGGTATCCACTCGGCGACTTCATTTAGTGATTTAATCTTCTCATTCATCTCACCATTTTTCTTTATCCATTTCTCTTCTGATATATCCAACATATTTTTTAAATATCTTAACTTCTCACTTCAGTCTCTCCTTTCTTCTCTTCAGATGTTCAGTGCTCAACACCTCAACGCCCAAATAAAATAAAACTATTGCTGTGCTTTTCACTGATCACAAACATCTTATACAGAACTGTCCATCATAGCTAGAAAACACATACAGTTTCCTGAACATGATATTGGCTGCAGAGTGACCAGCTTGGCAGCTCTAGTTCTCAATAGTACCAACATATGTGATTATTTAAATTTCAGATATGTTGGTCTTGGATGTGAAGCAATGGTACAACTTCGTTATAGAAGAGAAACTCTAAACATCGTAGGTTGTAATTTGGAGCACAGAAATCACAAGTTGTTCTCTGGAACGGAAGTCATCAGGTATGTATGGCACTGAAACTTGATTGAAATTGCATACAGATTAAATATTAAAGATGTGCATTAATTTTTTAGTATTAAATACCCAAAGAGTGTTTGAAACATGGACAAGCAGATTTAAGACATTGAAATGAGTTTATACAGAAAGAAATAGGCCTAGATGGGGATGATATCAAAAAGCAACATATACAGATATGAAATGTAGAGTTCTTCATGAAGGTAAACTAACAGACACTTTCCAAATAGAAACAGGAGTGCATCAGGGATGTCTTCTATCACCTTTGTTGTTCTTACTGACAATAGACTGGATTATGAAGACTACAGTAACTAACACCAGAAATGGAATCCAATGGACTCTGACAGAGCAACTAGATGATCTGGACTTTGCTGATGATATAGCCCTTCTGTCACATACACGAAATCAGATGCAGGATAAGCTAAACACATTGAATCTAAGGTCCCAGCAACTAGGGCTGAACATTCATAAGGGAAAGACAAAGATATTGAGAATTAACCAAACAAACGACAACTCAATCTCCCTGGAGGAAATCCCACTTCAAGAGGTAGAATCATACACATATTTGGGTAGCAACGTAGACAAAGAGGGTGGAACAGATAGAGATGTTAAAATAAGAATACAGAAGGCAAGAGGAGCTTTCATTGCACTGGGAAACATTTGGAAGTCCAAAGAAATCAAATCTAGAACAAAAATTTGGATATTTAACTCTAATGTTAAAGCAGTTCTACTGTATGGGTCAGAAACATGGAGAACAACTAAAACAATAGCGCATAAATTGCAAACATTCATCAACTGGTGTCTGCGCAGAATAGAGGGAATAAGATGGTATGATAGGATCACAAATGAGGAACTTATGGAGAGAACAAGACAGATTCCAGTGAAACGAACAGGTTAAAAAGACGCTGGATAGGACACACTTTGCAAAACCGGAGGAAATATAACAAGAAGGGTCCTTGCCTGGAACCCGAGGGACAGCGAAAGAAGGGAGGCCGAGAAATACATGGAGACGAGATTTGGAGGCGGAGATCAACAATATAAAGAAGAGCTGGAGGGAGCTGCAGGAGATAACTAGAGATAGGAAGACTTGGCATGAGTTGGTTGAGGGCCTATGCCCCAACCCGGGTAAAGGCAAGAGAGAGAGAGACGGGATGATATCAGACTAATAAGCAACATATACTGGGAACAGACAGCAATAATAAAATATGAAAATAGCTACCTCCAGACATAGACATAAAGAGAGGAGTGAGACAAGGTTGCATTCTGTCACCAAGCATATTTAACATCTACACAGAGAAAATCTTCAAACAACTAGAGGGAATGCCAGGACTCAAGATCAATGGGAGAATAATAAACAACTTAAGATATGCAGATGACACAGTATTGGTAGCAGAAAGTGAACAAGAATTACAAGAACTAGTGGACCAATTGAGCAAAACTAGCAAGGAATATGGATTAGACATTAACATACAGAAAACAAAAACTATGGTAATCAACAAGGAAATGGAGAAACCTAAAATGAATATAAAAATACATGGAGAATTACTGCATCAAGTAAAAAGTTTCTTATATCTTGGTCAGATGATAACGGATGATGGCAGATGTATAACAGAAATTAAAAAGAGAATAGGAATGGCCAAGGATAATTTCAATAGTATGAGAAAGTTACTGACATCCAAACAAATTACAAACATGCTAAAAATGAGAATGATCAAATGCTATATATATCCTATATTAATGTATGGCTCGGAAACATGGACAATGAACAAGCAGTTAGAAGACAGAATTGATGCATTTGAGATGTGGATATATAGAAGAATAGACAGAGTTTCATTGACAGAAAAACAGACAAATAAACAAGTTTTAGGAAAACTAGGTATGAAGAAACAGTTATTAAGAGAAATAACATTCAGACAAGTAAAGTATTTTGGGCACATAAAAAGACATGACACCATGATAAAATCTTTACTAGAGGGGAAAGTTGAGGGGGAAGAGCAAGAGGAAGACTGAGAGATAAGTGGGAGGAAACTTTAAGAAATGGACAGGTTACAGTCTGGCAATGTGCAACACCAAGGCGAAGGACAGAGGATGCTGGAGATTCATTGAAGCCAACCTTCGATCTGGAGATGGCACCTGATGATGATGATATACAGAAAGAGAAACACATAAAAACAAAGTAATGTAGTTTTACAAAGTCAATGTCTGACTTAACCCAGTTGGCTGTATTTTGGCTACATTTGCTGTGTAGATATTGCACAAAATGGGTGATAGAGGGGAATCCTGTGGTAATACAGAGCATATAAAAGTAGGATCTGATGTCCATGTTTCTTAAACGTAGTACAGCGGTCCTCTCCATCAAAGTAGCAGCTATCCATTACACCAGCCAAGGATTAATAATTTTAGCAAAGAGAGTATCATGATTTAAAAGTCCACTATGTTATACGCATCCTCCAAGTCAATGAACCACAGCAATAGTAGCCCAACATGTCAAGAATGATGTGGTCTGTCTCCAAGAGACACATTACTTTTCTGGCCACTACCTTCTTCAGTAATTTGCCATATACATTTAATTGGGAATTGTGAAAACATGTATTTATTTCATTGAGAATTACTTTTAGAAAAAACTACTTTTTACTTTGTAAAACTAACTTATTTGTTTATTCATGTTTTGCCTTTGCTACATTGTTCTACTGCAGTCTTCCCTTGTATTGATAATAATATACAGAAGGATGGGATGTCTTATATGGAAGCAAAAGTTAACAAAGTCATGATAATATTTGGGATAAAGTTGTAAATGTTTAGCCAGAAAATAAAAAAAATTAGTCAAATCAGATAATGTTGAGTTGAAAGGAAAGAGGAAGATAACACTGTAAGTGGGAAAGAAACATCAAGATGTGAAGAATTAATAGTCTGTTAGAATGTAATATTACAAGATATATAGAATGTTGGGAGATACATTGCAGCAAATCTGTGATCTTTGATAAAATCAAGTGCCATCTCTACATCGCAGGTTGTCTGTGATAGATCTCTTAACATTTCATAACTCTTGTCATTGTGGTATATTCTACCAAACTATTCTGTATCTCTCATTGTCTTTCCTACTACATCATTGTCTTCTACTTGAATTCAACATTTCTTTCTAGTATGGTTACCAACAGAATGTCATTTCTATTTGTGTGTTCTTCTTTGCGAACAGTTTCTTATGCTAAGTCTAAACCTGGAGATGTGTTGCCTCTATGAAGCTGCTTGTACCTCTGAAGTCAGAGAAGACCCGCCTGTATGGCGAGGACACTCATAAAAGGTAAAGCAGACTATCACGCAAAAATCAGTCAGAAGCGCCATATGAGGCGCCCTGACTATGCTTGAATTCATAGCAGTCGAACTCAAGAAGAAGAAGAAGCTGCATGTCAGTTGGAGTTCCTTGTGGATTACCCAATAGCTTACTGAAGCTTCATTCATGAGGCCATGTTTCACTTTGCTGGTGTATGTATGATTTATGTGTTCAAAATGCTTCTATTTTCGAAGTTTAATTTTGTCCAATAATTCTCTTTTCTTTCTGAATTTTGTCAGTACTTCTGTTTTTTGTTCTTCCAATATTTCCAATCCTATAAATTCATATCTCAAAGACTTCAATTTTGTTTTGCTTGTTTGATGTCCATGTTTGCAGGGTGTAGTAATAAATATATAGCGATGACACATTCAATCTGATTAGTGTATATAGCAACATATACTGCATTGTTTTAATCTTGAGATTTGTTTACATTTTTTCTATTCACAACTTAGAAATGTTAGATCATTCTCCTTCACTGATGATATTGATTTTCTGATGGCTAAAACTGTTCTGGAACACAAACCATTCTCTACACGAAACTCTGAAAAAGAATGGGTTGCCATAGTTCAAGATCTACAGAGTCAACAAGATCCACGTATGAAAACTGTCAACATTCGTGTAGTCAAGAAAAGAATCAGGTTCCTCGTTGACAGATACATGGCAAACAGTAATGGAAAGTAGGTTGTCTTAACTTGTTTTGTGAAAGATTATATTTTGTATGTTTGGTTGTTAAGTTTTCTTCTAACAAAATATGTAGATAATATTTATTCAACTGTGGATAGAGGTTGGGAAAGAAAGTTTATTAAGAAAGTGATGAAGTTGAGGATCTTGTAATTTGTACAGTTGATATGTTAGACTTGTAGAAATTACAATCTCTTGATCTAGTTTATCCAATCTCTCATGCTCAGTGCAATTGTTTATGGCAAAGATGTCTGTAACTCTATCAATCCATCTTTTGCTTAGTCGCCCTTCTCTTGATGATTCCATCAAGAGGAAGGGACAGACAGAAAAGATGAGACAGACATCTTAATACCCAGCATATAAAGTGACCGAGCATGCACTATCTCGAAACCGATCTTCAGTTAAACCTGTGACGCAACAGTAGAAAAGGGCAAAAGAAAGAGCTAATGCCAAGGAATGTGGTTCTGGCAACTGGGTACTATTGTGTATGGTGTAGATAACATCACTGCTTTATCACAAAACTCAACAGTTATAACAAACACCTGTAAACCTCAACTTGTAGGCAACATCACCCTTATAAAGGACATGAGGTAACATCACCTTTATCAAGGACATGTAGGTGACATCTCTTATAAAGGGACATGTAGGTGACATCACTCTTTATCAAGAACTGTAGGTGCATCACCCTTTATCAAGAACTGTAGGTGACATCACCTTTATAAAGAACTTGTAGGTGGACATCACCCTTTATCAAGAACTGTAGGTGGCATCACCTTTATCAAGAACTATGTAGGTGCATCACCTTTATCAAGAACATGTAGGTGGCATCACCCTTTATCAAGAACATATAGGTGGCATCACCCTTTATCAAGAATGTAGGTGCATCACCTTTATCAAAATGTAGTAACATCAACAAGATCATGTAGGTGACATCACCCTTTATCAAGAACTTGTAGGTGGCATCACCCTTTATCAAGAATATGAATAAGAACAGTGGGCATCACCCTTTATTAAGAACATGTAGAAAATGTGTTAGTTGACAACACCATGTAATAAATAGACTTCATAACTTTGTGTTATTTTATATTTAGACCTCCTGTAGCAAATGATGAAATGGGTGTCATACTTTATGAGTTAGCTCAAGCAAAACAAGATGCAATGGAAAAGTTAAAGTCTAAGCAGCCAACAAGGAAAAGTGACAGATGTCGATCCAGGAAAAAGGAGAAAGAAGAAACAGATGAGGATGAGGGCATGGATGATACACATATGGACTTTGATGACTCACCCACATTTGATCCAGGTCAGTAAATATCTCGTCTCATTTTTGGGTAATTTTTTCATTAAATAAGCCCTTGACCGTGTCCTTTTCTTATTGTACATTTGCAGTATTTCATATATGTCCATTGTTTTGTTCTTCTCAGTATGTCTTTCTTTCTTTGTTTGATTTTGTTAGAAATATTGATTTAGCCTGTTTTTGTTCTGTGTAAACCTACTTTCCGGAACTTGGCTCCCATGACAGCAGCCCTGAAAAACTCTCTGTTCTGTGCAAGTTGACCAGCGTCAGCAGCAGTCATTCTCAGATCATCAATGACGTCTTGCACCCATCGTCTTCTAGTTCTTCCTTTCATTCTTCTTCCAGGCACCATTCCCTACAAAATTATCTTCTTTAGACACTTATGTCATTTGATGTTTTCAAAATATTTATTTTTCCTCGATGTTATGCTCTTTAATAGTCAACTCTCTAATATCAAGCTGTTGCAGATCAGAAACGTTTGTTTTCTCTGTCCACGATATTCCAAGTACTCTTCTGTAGCACTTGCATTCAAAGGCTTTAATGGTCCTCTCCTCCGCCTTGTCAATGACAAAAATTTGGATATTTAACTCTAATGTTAATGCAGTTCTACTGTATGGGTCAGAAACATGGAGAACTACTAAAACAATAACGCATAAATTGCAAACATTCACCAACTGGTGTCTGCGCAGAATAGAGGGACTAACATGGTATGATAGGGTCACAAATGAGGAACTTAGAACAAGACAGATTCCAGTGAACAAACAGGTTTTAAAAAGACGCTGGCACTGGATAGGACACACTTTGCGAAACCTGAGGGGAATATAACAAGGAGGGTTCTTTCCTGGAACCCGCAGGGACAGCGAAAGAAGGAGAGGCAGAGAAATACATGGAGACAAGATTTGGAGGCGGAGATCAACAATATAAAGAAGAGATGGAGGGAGCTGCTAGAGATAGGAAGATTTGGCATGAGTTGGTTGAGGGTCTATGCCAAAAAGACAAAGAGAGAGAGGCTCGTAAATATTGTCACTTGGCCTCTCGCCATTTCATCCTGTGCTAACTGCAACATGCTCCTCTTCATTCTTACTGACTTAGCCGCTCTCCTTCTTCTCTTGGGTGTAGACTGTCATCTAGAGATTGTTCCAAGAATGTTCTGGTCCAGTCTCATTATAAGCCCCAGTACACGAGGGACTGTTTCATGTTGTAGTCCATCCATTACATGCTGGGGATTACTGGAGGTCTAGATCTTCTTGACTATTTTTTGGTACCTCCCATGCTTGTAGCAGCAATTAGCCCCATTTCTTCACTTTCAATTTTTATTTCTCTTTAAATCATAAGTTTAAATGTTACTTTAGTGCAACATATCGGCTACGAACTTGGCACAATAGGCTGAGGTACCATCTGTTTAACAAGTACACAATAGACCCTTCTGACATATGCACATGTGGCACCAGCAAGTGACAGAGACACATACTGCAAAAATGTCCAACATATGATAAGCAGAGAGAAAACGCACATGGCCAATCCCCATGTCAGTTCAAGACAAGCTATATGGTGATGTATTTGGACTCTGGTTGACCACTAACTACTTTAGAAGTATATAAATCAAAGTCTGAAAACATTGGAAGAAGAAGAAGTGCAACATATTTGCATTAATTGTCACCAGAACTACAAAACAAGATCTTATGATGTTCATTGACTTTTTGTTGTTTGGTTTATTAGGTTTTTTTTGTGGTATGGAATGGGTGTTACGCCAAGTTTGTTACGGGCCCAAATTTTTGGTGTAAAGAATATAACCACTGTTACCTGCCACGCATGTTGTAGGAGGAGACTAAGAAGGTTTGGCTGAAATCGGATGCACATGTCCGCAAGGGAATGCTAACCCGAAACAAATGCTTGCAGAAAACGGATGCACCAGGCCGTAGGCGCATAACATGGTGCAACGACCCTCACAATGAGAAATGGGATAACGGATTCTACGGTCGTCAATCTGCCTCGGAGATGTAGCCAGGCAGTAAGAATGTCAGACCTACTATCCCGAGGGTGGCCAAAACGGGGAAGCAGAAATCATTGGAATTATATCCTACAGAACTGCCCCCAGTATGCAGTCTTCAAAATAAAGAGGTGGCCCACTTACTCCAGCGTCTAAGACAAACTGTATGGCGTGGCTGATAATCTGAGGCAGACGGCTGCCTTTATTAGAGAATCCAAAATCCCAATCTAGTGAGAACGAAGAAGAAGAAGAAAAATGGGTGTTATAAAACAGATTCCATTTATTTGATTTATGAAATACTCTATTGTCATATTTTAATTGCTTCTAAAGTTATGCATTCATATTTGCAGGTTCCAGCTCACCAGATAAAGACAGCCCTAACGAGCCAGTTGCAACATCAAGTTCTTTTGACAAAGACATATCAACATTTTTTAATTACATGAAACATAAGGATGAACAAGACAGAAAATTACGGCAACATGAAGTTGATCTTCGCAGGGAAGAACTAGAACTGCACAAGAAAGAACTAGAACTGCACAAGAAAGAATTGGAGCTCACAAAAGAGAAATTTGAATTTGATCGGATAGAGAGACAGACTCACTTAGAACTTCTTAAGAAACAGTTGGATATTTTTGGAGGCTCTAAGTCTTGACAGTTGGTTCTGGATGGTAAAATTGATGGAAATGTCAGTACATAATACACAATTGATGGAAATAATGACCAAACATTTACAACACAGTGATTTCATTTTCAATTTAACAGTGGAGTGCAACTTGACTTAACGCTTTGCTGCCACCGCGACAAAAGTCGGGAATACCAACTCCTTTACTGCCGCCGACAAGGACTACTTTGTCGGCGGACATGTGCCGTCGTCGATGTCTTTTTAAGCGGGAGTATTGCTTGCCAAACGGGGTCGAGACGTACTACTTCCGTATTGTTCCGACGAGCTCTCCAAAATGGCGGATATAACACACATGCGATAAATGTCCGTATAAGTCCGATTTTTTGCAAGTAAACAAAAATTTTCGACATAGCTGATGAATAGTGATGTCCAAAATGACTCTTTTCGGACTTTTTAGCCAGTGATAGTGTTAAAACGAACTCTGAATGTGATATGAATGTGAACTGTGATTCACGTGACGATGTTTATAGATCGATAGCAGACATTCCCAGGAGTACAGGAGTAGGTGACGGACACCCAACTCGAAAGCAACGGCACAATACTGTGGATAGGTATGGGGATATCAGTTACTACAATAGCTTGTGGATTATAAAGAATATATTCCACATATAGACAGGTTAGTAGCTCATTAATATATGAACACTATTCCGTAGTTTAAAAGTCCTAAGTTTATTAGTTTATTTTTTACGATTTTTGAAATTGTCACTCTGAAAACTGATCATGCCGAAAAATAAGCGTGGCAGTAGGCCAGACTTGTTGAAAAATGGCTGGCAGTGAAAGTGTTAAGTGACCTAGTTTGTGGGATGCTGATAAATGAAACTAGTTGAGTGTCTTCTGGTTAAGTTTGTAAACAGAATTCTGTCACAGCGGTGACACAAAGTACAATGTGATATTATACAGGTGTTGCAATGCATATGATAAACACTGACAGTGACACTTAATGGCACAAGTATCTGATGGATAAAATACACTATTTTCTCACCATTGTTCATCGTAAAAGATAAATGAAATACCGAGTATGGCAGTTCTGCAAGAACAGTAACAAAGTTGACTCACCCGTCCCAAGTGTCTTTTTTGAACACAGAACACACAAAAATAAAGTTGATAATTTGATGTTAGGCACCCTCCCGGGGACAGACAGGATATGAGTATTTGTAATTTAATGGCTGCATGGTTTGTGCAGCCACCACAAAATTGTTTGGGTTAGGATTTTTTATTTATGCCAGTGACAGAAAAAAACCTCATTGGCCTTATGAATGGGAGTCCACGCTCTAATCCAATCGGTCATACGCTCTTAGGTTCTGTTGTTCTCCACCAAGTTGTGTCTTTGGTCAACCTCTCTGTTATCTTCACTCTGATACCGTTAGCATGGTAGTTTAGCTAATGGTTACCTTTGGTTATTGGTTACTAAACTAACGTCATTGCACTCCGGGCAGACCCATAGGTGCTCAGTCTCCCCAACAGATATAGAAGAGTATGCATACTGATGGTTCCTGTGGCTCGCTGATTAAACACACCTCTCGCTCTGCCTCTCAGGCATCCAGTTCGACTTGAACAACAGGTAACTCCAAACTGCTTAAATCGCTTGATTGATTCAACATCGATGTTAGTGTCCTCATCCAACAGAGAGTCGCGAAGAGACCGAAGAATATGGTTACCTTTGACAATGTGAAATCTTTATTACAGTCTCCTATTATAGTGTACTTGTCGCTTTGGTTGTTTTGAGAAATTAGTTTGTGGTTGGTGAGTTTAATTCATTTCAGCAATTGGAAACATATACACCAAAAAACTTCTAAGGAAATTAACTTTTCGAGTTATGACTCATTTCCTTCTCTAATCCAACTCTTTTCTGTAATCCTGTTTCGCCTCACAGCATCAGGATAAGAAATTTCTAGATTGTGCTGTTGTGTGCACAACAAAAGTGTTTTTGTTGTCTGTTATCTCTGGTGCAGACCTTTTGTTATACCTTTTGCATGGGCAGCCTTTTGCTTTCCCTTGTGATTCTTATTAACCATGTTGTTCTAACCAGGTTGTTTAATGATGTTGTTCTAACCAGGTTGTTTAATGATGTTGTTCTAACCAGGTTGTTTAATGGCAAGAGTTTATTAATCAAATAACATTTCTAGTGGCCTTTTTAGACCTTAGGGTATGAAGTCACTTCCACATTTCTAGCGCCTAGTGTGCAGGAGTTAGGAGACTACTTCCTTTCCTCATGTGTAGAACATTGAGAGTGGGATGGAACCCACAACCCTCTTCTTTTATGCAAACGTTTATGCATTACGCTAATCCATCCCGGTCAGAGTTTGTTATTACAAATTGTACTCGTAAATATGTCCACAAATAAACAGATTAAAATGACAGTATTGGAAATATATTTTTGGGTTTCTTGTACTAAAATTCCAAAATGTCTTCTGCTTTCTCTAATCCTGCTGGTGTCTGAGCAGAATAGAATGACTGAGATGATATAATATGGGCTTATGGATAGATTGAAAATGAAACACAGGGTGAAGAAAAGGCACTGAAGCTGGATATGACACATTTTGAGAAAACCTGAGGAGACTAGAACAAGAAAGGCCATTCCCTAGAACCTGCAGGGAAAGCCAAAGCGAGTAACGTCAAGAAATACGCGAAGAAGAGATTTGGAGGCAGAAATTAATGAAATGCAGAACTGCAAGAGATAGAAAGTCTTGATATGAGTTGGTTGAGGGACTATGCCCTACCTGTGGTTAAAAGGGCACAAGAGAAAGAGTGATGACCACTTGGATTCACAACACCTCATTCATATTCTTCTTGACATTGTCATTTCTCATGCTCTCGTACATATATATATATATATATATATTATTAAAGACTGAAATGGTATGGCAAATATATACATGTGAATAATGATAGAGTCAAGAACCCATGATGGCCTAGGTTAAGAAGAGAAAGTGGCGGTGGGTAAAACCACAGCCAACTCTAGATAACTAGGCCAGACAACTGGCTGGGGATCCCTGACCTAAATCAGAAAAGGGGCCGGAAAATATAGATGTTTGATAGAACACTGCAAGCTTTTTCTGCAATTTTACTAAATTCTGTGAGTCTATGGTTATTTATTGGTGAACAATATTCATAATATTGATATTCCTTTTTGTTAAACTTAACTTGTTGCGTAATATAACTTCGAATTAACATTTTGTGTTGATTTTAAAATGCATTTGTCTATATACACCAATACTAGAATGCGAGGTCATGTGGTGTAGTTGGGGTCTGATTTCCCACAATTCTTACCTGAGTCCGAAGGCCCATACGTTTATAGTTGGCTCTGGTCAAACATACCCTGCGGAAGACAGCCAAGTGTCACTAGACATGCACTTCAGTGAATCCCCGCAAGGAAAGAGACACCCTAAATAGACCTCTACACATAGTCTTCTTGGGGAACTGAAGGATGTTGGATTATCACTGGAAACCATAAAGAAAATGGCTGGAGAAAGTAGAGACAAACTGTTGAGGATCTATGATCTAAAGGACATCAATAGGCTTCTTGGCAATTTCTAGTAACGCTTTAATCCATGTGGATCATGGACTGGGCAGTCAGGCTTCCACAGTTTAGTTTTAAGGTCAACAGGGTGTGACCACAAGCCTCTTCTCAGTTCACCCAGGATAGGACAGTCTTTGCAGGACATACTCTGATGTCTGTTGAGGGATCTGATCTTTTGAAAACACAGTGTTTGGAAGATTTAATCTTTGACACTGCTTTCCTTAGCCAAGACAGTGGCACTCTCATTGCTGCCAACACCTCAGTGAGATGGAATTCACTGCAAGTTAATTTCTTCCTTTATTGACAGCCGAGCGTGGCCACAGGCGCAAATAACACAAAGGGACAATGCCGCGCCAGGGTAAGTGAGCTGGCACTGGTCAAGACCCTACCCCACCTCCTCATGGTAGCCCTGGAAACAGACAGAGGATCCTGTCTGGCAAAGTCGAGGGAGAGCTAATCTGGTATATGTAGTAGTGTAAGCGCATTCACGTCGCTCAGATCCAAATTCCTGAGCGAATGCACGCATCTCCTGGCCGATGTCCAACGGAAAAGTTGCAAAAATGCGATGCAAATGTAACAAGGCACAAGTCGTTTATAAACGTATATTCACGTCCCTGAGTCAATCTTTCTTCTTTCTTCTCGAATCCTGTATGCCTCACAGCTCAGGTCAGGAAGAGATTTCAAACGGGCCCTAGTATGCGCTTCGTAGATAGTCTCTTTCATCGCCTCTGTTATCTCTGAGGTCCATCTTTGCGGGATCGCCTTTGCTTTGAGCCATTGTATCGAGCAGCATTGCTTTTGGTGCAATTGTCTGATTGTAATCTGTTATTATGTGACCAACATTTAATTTGTTGTTTTTGTGAAGTCTAGTACTGATGTTGTACCAAACTTTTTCCTGATGTCTTCATTTTCAACGGTCTCTTCTGTTACACCTCAAAGCATTCATGGTGAGACATTCCCCATCTCTGTGTGACCAGTTTTTTTCTAGTCACTTGTTGTCAGCTGTCCAGGCTTGCACTTGTAATCTATGTGGAAAAGAGTATGACTTAACATTGCTCTTTTGTGTTCATGGGAGTGGTTTTACACTTAAAATTGGGCCACTGTTGATCTATCATTTGGATTTGCTTTGTGCATCTGTGTTAATTTCATTAGTTATTCTCCATTTGCTGGAAAAAAATGCTCTCCCAGGTATGTGAAATCTTTGCGGATTTGTGTAGGTGATTATCGATGGAGATGCAGTGTTTCTGGAAGATTAACTTCCTGCTTTTAGTTAGATTCAGTTGTATCTGCTTGCTGCCAACTGAGTCTGTTGATGTGATGTTGCAGCTGTTCTTCTGTTGTTGATATGATGCCTGATCGTCTGCAAAAAAGAAATTCAGTAAGAGTCTTCGAGCCGTTCCCCTCTGCTGGTGTTGCCATTTTACAAATGTGAGTCAATGAAACGTATGATAGTAGCGGGATAGTAGTCAAACCTTGTCACCTTCCTGATGTCCAACGGAAAAGTTTTCGATAATCCTGAAATGTTCACAGGATTATCGAAAAGATTTCACCGTCCCATCAATTTCAAAGAAAATTGCCAGCTCTCGTCGAGAATCGTTGAGAACGATGTAACGTGACTTAACGACATATGGGAAGATTGCAGTAAACTCCGTATCGAAGGCCAAACGCAGATACATTTATTGGGTAAGGTTGGCAGAGAGCAAATCCTAAAGTTGCATTCTTGTGCTTAACGAAACTGCTGCCCTCACTGGAACAACCGGGTTCGGTACTGTTGTACGATCGCAAATGTAAAGTAAAGAAAAAAACTGCCATCTCCGGAAGACTTGGGGTGGGTAATGTAGGCGAGAGAAAAATTTAAGTTACGTTGCTAGTGCCCAATGGAAAGACCCCATAGATTATTTGTACCCAGCCCCGTTTCCAGTGTTTCCCGGCGTAAATTTAAATACAGAGTAAAAGCTACAAAATGCTAACACGCGTCTCGAAACGGCTGAGAACGTTCCTAATTCGGAACAACCTCACCGTGGCTAGAAAAGTAAGATTAATTGACTGGTCGTACAATTCCAAGCATTAGCGAAATCTGATACTTTTCTGGTGTGACTTTCCAACACATTTCTTGTGCGATTATCCAACACATATAGGACGACGTCCACATGTCCCAGAATGGTTGAGAATGTTCTTAATCCGGAACGATCTTTTCACAGACAGAAAGCGACGGGAAATCCGATAGAGAAGTCACACTCCACTAATTGTCACTGGCCGTAAAAGTTCCTAGGGTACGAAGACTATAGAAACAAGTGATTCGGACTACAGGTTTCCTGGAAAGATCAAACGTAAAGGGTCTAAACTTCAAGCACCTCTGAAGTCGGCGAAGTCCCGCCTGTATGGCAGGGGACACCGGTCAAATGGTAAAGCAGGTTTTCCCGCAAAATCAGTCAGAAGCGCTGTACCAGGCGTCAGGGCTAACGCCTGAATTCACCTATACATAACGCACGAATAACGTCTGATGTAGCCTCCATGGCTTGTATAACTAACAGTGAGTCTGTAAGAAACACAATCTTACCTGCAGGTACTTGCATGTGCTGTGCTGGCACCAGGAGGGCTAAAAAGTTATGTTTTGCAGTTGGAACCTATTCGTCCAGTTGGGATCGTCAAAGACACAGTTGTGGCTTATGGGTGTTTAATGTAAACCTGCTCCACCATTCAAGGTTGTCCTCACTGTCGATCCATCTGTGTAAATTCTTGTCCAGCTGTCTTATGGAAACATGTACTGAAGATGTGTCATAAACAGGGCGGTGCGCTTGAGGTCTTCACCGGTCCACCAAAGTTTGTTTTCTATGGTTGTTTCTGTTGGCCCGATTTCCATTCTTACACTGCTTAGACTGGGGCAGTCTTACAGGGTGTGCTCTGGGGACTGCTTTGGTGTTCCACAGGTGCAGGCAGCCGAGTCCCTGAGACCCATTCTATGGAGGTGTGCTCTGAGACCGCTGTGTCCCTTTTTAAGTCTGAAAACTGTGGTCTGCGCTTTTCTGGTGTGTTTATACTATCGTCATTTCTCTCAAAATCAGAGCAGTCCTTCTCTGAGGTCTGTTTGTGATTTCTCTGACCAGGAGATTGTGCATATTCTATCTGTCATTGATGATGAGTGAGACGAATCTTTCTTTGTTCTTTCTTTTAACTTTGTGTTAACCGTTGACGTTGAGCATCCCCAGCTGCGATAAGCTTATTAGGTAATGGCGAAGAAAAAAATATTGAGGGTCCATATTCTATCCTCCATTAATCATACAATGGTGGTCAGTAGTAATTTTCTATTAAAAAAAAGACTGTTCAGTCAACTACAGGAACTCGACTGTTGCACCGGTCGGTGGAATACGGCCATATGGATGACCTGAGATGTGTGTGTGTGTGTAGGCTTGCGACTACGATTGCCAGTATACCCCCATCCGTCCATTGTCACACGATTCGATGTTTAATTAATGAGATAATGACTAGCGCAGCAAATTGGTTTATAGTGAAAAAGAGAAAGCGAATTTCGTAGACCTCACTCTCTCGCCTGGGTTAATCTTAATCCAAATGCGGAGAGGGACCGAGCCGTATGGGTTAAAACCCAGTGCAATGAAGTCAATCCTTCGGCTTTTAAACCCTCACTGTCCCAGCTCATTCTGGGGTGAAAGGCAATGAGAGAGCAGATGCACTGACGAGCAATGGTACGATCGAGAATGGGTCTTCTATGGACAAAAGTGATATCATATCAACCCTCTAAGAGAAAACATACGCACTGAAGATTTCAACGAAGAAGATAAAGGGTATTCTCTATCTTGGTTGCGTAAGTTATGCATACTGATAGGTGCGGCAAAACCACGAGAGAAACCCCAGTAGATATATCAACCAACACAGAACGGCAGTTGCTAGTCTAAACACACTGAAATACATGATTGGGAGGAGATCGGAGCAATTATGGACATGTCCGATGAAGATGATCCTCAAATGAACAATGAACCATCACTGATTTGTTTATGACGAAATTCGCTACTTTCACCTGGTTTTACCGGTCTGTGGTATGCTAACAGCTAGTAGGCCTAGTAGCCACAGGTGAGACCTGAATGTCAAATTTGAACCAAAGGCTGTAGCTACACCGAAAGGGGCATGACAGTTACACTTGAGTTGAATTTTATTTTTTTTACAGTTACAATAACCAGTCACTACCAATACCAGCTATCCAACACCTTCCATCAGGATCGTGCGGTATATTTTCTCAGTATGATACAAGTCTTCGAAATGCCGCCCTTAAATGTTTTTTCTTTAAAATAACCTTCAATTTTGATTTATTTGCTTATGCCGGGGTTACGGCGCCGCCTGATGCGGCCGCCTCTTTGTATCATAGCACGGCACGGCCCTGCCTTCCATGGTAAGAAGATACTGAACAGCCTAACATCATGTCATTGAAGACTGTCAACAAAGGAGCTGACCGTTAACGATTACTATAGAGAATAGCTACTATAGAGAGTTGTAGAGATCAACAATCACGACACGTGATGATGATGAAGGAAGCAGTTATAGTTTTTCATTTCCCGAATGCTTCTAACAAAACTGGTAAAATTCTGGCAAACACAGACCCAAAGCAAGAAGAAGGTCAACAAAAGAGCTGACAGTTAACGATAGAATTGTAGAGATTAACCAAGTCAGGGCAAGCCCTCTGTGAGTACGGGTTCAATTCCGTGGGCTGGCAGAAAAGCCACAGGTTCTCCAGATATACGGTATTCGTGGCACCGAACCGAAGAGTTACGATGTCCATGGCACCGAGCCGAAGAGCTGAAAAGCTCAAGTGCTTCTGGATCGGGAAAAAAATCAAGTCAGGGCACGTGATGATGATGAAGGAAGCAGTTCTAGTTTTTATTTCCCGTTAACAAAACTGGTAAAATTCTGGCAAACACAGAGAGCCAAAGCAAGAAGATAGCGTGGCCGTATTATTGACCAATGACATTGCGAGGATTTTTAGCTTTTGCAAACTGAAGAGAAGGTAAGCCATTTTCCTCTCATTATCGGCTTCCATTTTGGCGGTAATGTAATATTTGCTTTCTTTCAAGAACTGTGTTAGCTAAACGTTTCTTCTTCATAATGTATTTTAATTGGATAATTTTACGATGAGTTTATTGTTATATTTTGTAGATTATTTATATATATGTCAACCACACAACAACTTTGCTTAAATGGCCAAAAGCTTCGTTTACTCTTTTGCCAGCTTGCATTCGTTATAATAAATGGCTCAACCAAAATTAATTAAACGTCCAGTTCGTGAAAATAAACACACACTAGCAAAAATGAGGTCTGAACTTAATCCTCGTCTGTTATTTTATCTAGTGCAGTCAACAATCCAAATATATAATAGTTGGACTGCTTTTTGTATCCCCAATTTCAGTCTTTCGCTCAAGTCGTGGTGACCGATGGGACACCTGCCCTGGACTGTTCATTATTAGCAGATTATCCAAAATAAATACTAAGTTTCCACTGTCTCGTTCACGTCGTCTTCGTAGTCTTGGCTTCCTTTTCACACTCAACAATTCACAAATATGATTAAATATGCATAGGTTTCATTCATTGTTATGTTTGTCATTACTTCTAGTGTAATCTCAATGTTTCCCAGTATCATTTGTCCGATTTGGACTCTTATAGTATTTGAAGTTTTCGTTGATCATCCGTTGATGTAATACAAATAAAAAGTGTCCCTTCGTTCTTTCTGTGATTTGTCAAATTAAAATTTGATATACTTAGTCACCTTTCAAAGTACTCGGTTCTGTCAAATTTAAAATAAAGACCAAATAAATAAAGAGAAGGCAAAGTAAAGCGTGACAAGTGTGTATGCTATGATAGTATCATAGTGACTGTATGTATGTTTGTAATTAGAAGGTCATGTTTTGCACAAGTCTTGATGAGGAGGTTACTATTGCAATTACCTATACCTTACTTTCCAATAACACCTCTTCAGGAGATAGTCGATACCCACACTTCTTGCAGTGAAGTCTCCAAGAACGATGAACTTTTCTGCTTTTAGGACAGTTGTAATCACAGAGAGCCACACAGAAAATGTATAACTAGTACAAAGCAAGAGGAAGACCACGCAAAAGATGGAGTGACGGCATCAAGAACAGCCTTATGAAAATGAATATCAGCTTACAAAGTGCCTTAAAACAGGCACATACAAGATCACTATGTTCTTTCTTCTCCCCCTCTCTATAAAGAAGCAAATGGTGGAAGAGAAGAAGAAGTAATGACAGCATGCAGGCCCTCATACAACTGAACTGATCCTAGGCTTGTCTTAGGCACTTACGATGGGGGTATATTTCCTTTTTAGCATTGGGATTTTCAGGGTCATAAGCTTTTCATTAACTCATATTGAATACCTTGTTGTCCGTATGGCAAAAACCAACTCTAGCTTCACATCTTTCTTCATTTCCTCTATCGCTCCAGAAGAATGTATAACCTGTATATCTCCCATACACTTTGCCCTCACTCGCCAGCCGAGTCGTGCTCAAGGCAGCATTGTCGATGTATCTTGCATGCTTTCTTCCAGTTAAGACAAACTGCTGGTCTGTTCCTGTTCGAGTCTTTCCTATTAAGTAGCATGCACATATTTCATTGCGGTAAGAATAAGTGAAACAGATTCTATCTTTACCTTTTTCCTTATGATCGGGGCATCATTGCCTGTCATTCACAGAATGGCGGTGGATGATAAATTTGAATGAAATTACTAGTACAATGAATTGACTGATTTGAAGAGTAGCAGTAATCATTGACCTCACGCTCTCATCCAGAACTATAAAGAGTATGCTACATGAAGAAACACATAATGGAGGTTAACAGATCCTGAAAAATCTCAAACCTGAACAGCTTCGCTGCGACTGCACTAGACATGCGGCCATTAAATTCCTCAGGCTCTCATCCCACCTGTTCTACACTGCCATAAAAACGGTACTACAGGCAGTAATGACAGATCATGGGAAATGGAAGTGAAGAGAATACAAGAAATGATAAATACACACATTGAAGTAGGCATGGCATTGTAGATTTTTGCTGTCAATATATTTGTCTTTGTTACATAGTCTAAGTTTCAAAGTTGAGTAGAAGAAACAAAATGAATTTAGTGACAACAATTTAGAAAGTAAGTTTAATGCACTAATCAGGGTTAAAAAAGCACAAGAGAAATAAAGCTGTTCTTCTTTCTTCTATGACCTAAATTAAAAATGATTATGTGCAAGAAAAATATTTGCTAGTTTGTCACAGACATCAGTTGGAAGCTTTATGATCATATAGATTTTAGAGTGAGTTTATGGGTTAGTAGTGTATCTTCCTCAAAATAATGCACATCTTGATTTCTTCTTCTTTGCGATCGCTATATTGATGATTATACCATCAGACGCGTTCTTACGATGAAGTCGACTGTTGTCTGGAGCTTATCTCTGGGGCCATGTAGTTTTGAGTGTTGTAGGGTCAGCATACCTTTCTAGGTAGGACATACAGGGGACAGTTTTGCAGGACTTTTTCTGGGATTTGATCAGCATTGTTACAGGGACACAGAGGGGATGGAGACAATCGTAGCCTGTGTAGGTGTTTGTTCAGGCCAGTGTGCCCTGTCCTGAGCCGGGAGATGATGGTCTGGGGTAGTCATTGTTGGATAGTTTTGGTAGCTTGATCTTATACCCAATATCAAGTAGTGTTATCTGCATGTGTTTGTCAGTTGTAACTTTTTGTTCTATATAATATGTTTGTTGACTAAGGCGTAGGAAATGAGGTGAAATGTCTGTAACAGCAAATCAGTTATTACGGAGACCATATCTCTCCAATTAGTGGTTGCAGTCTGACTAAGCAAGTAATCAAAAGGAAAGGCAAATCTGGTCCTATAATTGCAGTGCTGAAAATAGATATGTAGAGCAGAAAGGCACAGATATTGCAGCTTTGCTGTAAGCTGCGACACAATGTAAAATGTACATTTTCAGATTGAACAAGAAAATAATGTATTGGATGTATATGACCTCAGAGGAGGAAGAAGTTTCCAGATATGTAGCATTTCATATGCGAAGTGGTGGTGGTCGACAGTTTCATGAAGATGTGTACATAGATGGCTCTGAAATCTATTGAGTCCTGTTTATGTAATTGTTAAGTGGCTATGTTGTTATCAGAGCTGAGAAATAATGCAATTGGGGATTAGGTTGATGTTTTCATTAGTGATTAAGTTGTTATGGGGACGAGGAAAACTGCTGCATGGGCAAGAGATCGTTCTTATTAGCTTGTCCAACTGCTGTTATGGGGACGAGGAAAACTGCTGCATGGGCAAGAGATCGTTCTTATTAGCTTGTCCAACTGCTGTTATGGGGACGAGGAAAACTGCTGCATGGGCAAGAGCTTGTTCTTATTAGCATGTCCAACTAATGCCATGGAGAGGCCACCAGCTCGTCTTGTGTTGAAGCAGCACTTATCAGTCTTAATCCGTCTGTTTTTATTGGTATAGTGCTGGTGCCAGGGATTACTTCCGATAGTGGGAGGAATCTCAACTTGTTCACTTAAACATGCCAGGAAAAAGCAGAAATAAAATTTACTATGGGCTCTTGAGGCAAACAGTATACCATCATCATCATAATGGTGTTGCTATTAAAGGTTGAGGTTGAACATGTGTTTGTGGAGCAGTTAATGCATTAGTTGTAGATTCTACAGATTAGTTTAAACTTAGTTCATTTGTTTCTTGCAATATCTTATCGTATTAGCAACTTTTATCTATGCTGTTATATTTTCACCACTGGTGGTCTATGGGTGCAGCATTAGCATTGTTTGTTATTATGTCTATGTGAAACTGTCATGTAACTTGCTTTGGTATAAGTCTTAGTAGGTGAAATATTTAGGGAGCCGCAGTAGCTTAGTTGTTAGTGAACTCACTTCTTAGGCTAGTGGTCTGGGTTCAATTCCACATTACTTTCAGGTCGATCCAGCCTCAATTGGGTACCAGGAAAAGCCCTGGGAAGTAAAGATGGCCGGTGTAATGTTGACCACATCACCCATCATGTGCTGGCAGTCAATGAAAAATACGGGCCTAACACCGTATTACCCTATACATATATACCACATGGTATAAAAGGGTTCCGTTACTTTTTTTACATTGTGTGAAACATTTTGAAGTTTACAATATTTTGACTTGCGGACGTAGATGCTTTTCCGGTAGAATGGCATAAGGCACTGAAGTTCCCAATTCATATCTCATATGTTCAATGACAGGAAGATAAAGAAAGCAAGAGTGGCTACAAACTTTAGCCACACGAAGGAAACCTTGGTTTACAAACCAACTTTGCTCTCTTGCAGCCACCTTCAAGAAATGGAGAAGTGATAAAAGACAACTCAGACAAATCACCGCCGAGTGGTTACCAGGGCCCAAATTGGGGTGTAAAGAATAGAACCATTGTTACCTGCCACACATGTCATAAGAGGCGACTAAGAAGGTTGGGCGTGGGGCTAGCTACCCCACACCGTAAAAAACACTAGATTGGCTACAGAACCGAGAGCAAACCGAGTAAACGCTGACTGAAACCGGACACATTGCCGAAGGATAAGCACCATAGCTACAAATGGTGCTGAAGATGTTACGTAAACACACCAATGCTAAGGCTGCATGAATCAGATTTCCACATGAATATAATTTATGGGGAGATCTGGAGTCATCGTCTGGCCAGTGATCGAGCGAGAGAGAGACAAATCACACTTCAGTCTGCAGACAACAGAGTGTGTATATGGCACAGAAAGCTGGATAAATTATAGAATACACACAAATGCAAGTATAGGAACATGTCATAATCAACTATTCTTGCGTTGCTGCTGTCAGTTCACTCGAGTAGTATAGAAGTAGCAAAGTTGTGTCTTTATGATTCTTATCATTCTTTACAACATTCAATCTTTACTTCAGAGATCTTGAACATTTGTTATTTAATATATTGGTTTGTTTCGCTGTTTTATGTAAATAAAATGAACATTTTCAATTTTCAGATCAAGCAACTACACTCTCTGTGATTTTTTACATTAGTCAAGCTGAATCAACACAGAAATGGCAGATCATGAAGATTCATCATATCAAGATGATAACAAGCAAAATGAGAATGGTGATGATGGTGCAATAGATACCACTGCTGATTTTTTGAGGATTTTTCAAGAAAAGACAGAGTTTGATAGTTGGGAAGAGTTCAACACATTGTTTGAAGATTTTCAGAAAGAAACTGGATCAGGTAAGATCACAGAGATCTGATATAATTTTTTGCTGCAGTTCACATTACATGTTCATTTCTGCATCACATGAAAGATTCCATATTATGTCTTGCTCCCCTTGGGAGCATAGGCCATCAATATCAGCCTCCCTCAATGCCTTTTTAACTGAGACCCATTTGTTTGATGTCTTTGTCAAGTTCTTTTCTCCATGTGTTCCATGGTATACCTCTCTTTCATTTGCCTGTGGAATCCAATTCTTCTTTTCTTCTGACTAGATTGGGATTTCGGATTCTCTAATAAAGGCAGCCGTCTGCCTCAGATTATCAGCCACGCCATACAGTTTGTCTTGGACGCTGGTGTAAGTGGGTCACCTCTTTCTTCTCAAGTCTGCATACTGGGGACAGCTCTAAATCTCTGAGGCAGATTGGTGACCGTAGAATCCGTTATCTCATTGTGAAAGGTCGTTGCACCATGTTATGCGCCTTACGGCCTGTGCATCCGTTTTCTGCAAGCATTTGTTTTGGGTTAACATTCCCTAGCGGACACATGCATCCGATTTCAGCCAAACCTCCTTAGTGGCCTCTTACGACATGCATGGCAGGTAACAGTGGTTCTATTTTTACACCCAAATTTGAGCCCGGTAACCACTTGGGCGAATCCAATTCAGTAAATGCCTCGCAATGTTGTTGGCCGGTTTCCTCACAGTGTGTCCTATTCATCTCCATCTTCTGCAGATTTCTTCCTCGTCTGTACTTTACTTAGTTCGATACCATAACTATTCATTACTAATTACCTTTGACTAAAGTATGTGTTAAAATCTTTCTCAGGTAATTATTACTAAAGACTTGTATTATATTGGTTATTTAAAAGTTTACAGTTTTTACAAGTTATTATTTGATAATTTTATGTTAGGGACTTAAACATAACATCATTTTCATGCCTACTTTGTGTTACCGGAGCCAAACATGGACAATGATCAGCTGTGCAGTGTCAAATTTCACTTATTATCAAAGTAAAATATTTTTACAAATTGAAATATTTAAGTCAGGATTAAGTTTTCATCTGTTATTATACAATCAACACCAACATCTCCACAGCCATTTGTCAGATGAGCCTCAATATATACAAATGTTAGACAACATTAGTGTAACGAAATAACTGTTGTTGTCCTCAGCTTTCAAACCCAAATCAGCCACAAGTATAGAATATGCAAATGAGCGCAGAATGAAAGATAAAATTGCAGATCGATTTGTTTACCAGACTGTCAAAATGGTGTGTCAACATTATGGCAACCCAGTTAGAAGAGAAAGCAGTACACGTAATATTAAAAAGTAGGTAATCATATATTGTGTATTCGTCTTCTTCACCTTTCAACTCCCAACAGAGCACATGTCTTCAACAAACTTCTTCCAGCTCTTCCTCTATCCTGCCATGCCTTCCAATTCTTTCCATGTTTTACCTATCCTTTTAATATCAGCCTTCAGCTCTCCAGGTTGTCTCCCTTTCCATCTTGTTTAGGAGATTCCCAATGTCTATCCCGTAGTTCTTCATCTCTGGGCTGTTTTGCCCTGCTCAAGCAACGTTCTCACGTTCCAGCAACCAATTCTGGCCATTTTCCATCATCTCAACTCTTTCCTTTATCCATTTCTCCTCAGATGTATACAACATACCTTTTTTACATCTTTAACTTCTCACTTCAATCTCTCATTTCTCCTCCTCAGATTTCATTGCTCAAGATTTCAGTACTCACCACACAAAATGAAACTATTGCAGTGCTTTTCACCGATCACAAATATCCTATACAAAACTGTTCATTATAGCTAGAAAACACACACATTTTCCTGAACATAATATTTACTGCAAAGAGTGACCATCTCGGCAGCTCTCGTTCTCAACAGTACCAACACATGTGATTATTTAACTTTCAGATATGTTGGTCTTGGATGTGAAGCAATGGTACATCTTCGTTATAAAGGAGAAACTCTAAACATCGTCAGTTGTAATTTGGAGCACAGAAATCACAAGTTGTTTTCTGGAACAGAAGTTATCAGGTATGTATGGCACGGAAACTTGATTGAAATTGCATACAGACTAAATATTAAAGATTTGCATTGATGTTTTAGTATTAAATATCTGAATAGTATTTGAAACATGGACAAGCAGATTGAAGACATTGAAATGATGATATACAGAAAGAGAAACACATAAAAACAAAGTAATGTAGTTTTACAAAGTCAATGTCTCTCTCTCGCGATCATTCTTGTTGTGATATATAAACAGTCTTTGCCGAGAACAATTTTTTACATCACATCATTCAGCGCCATTTGGAACTCTGGTGCTTATCCTTCGGCGGTGTATCTGGTTTCAGCCAGCATTTACTGGGTTCGCTCTCCGTCAGCCTTTGGCTGTCCAGCCACCTGCAAGGCAGCAGGTTAAATTCAATATCTGACCAACCCAGTTGGCTGTATTTTGGCTACATTTTCTGTGTAGATATTGCACAACATAGGTGATAGATGGAAACCCTGTGGTAATACAGAGCATATAAAAGTAGGGTCCTACATCCATGCTTCTAAACAAAGTAAAATGATCCTCTCCATCAAAGTAGCAGCTGTCCATTCACCAGCCAAGGATTAATAATTTTAGCAAAGAGAGTATCATGATTTAAAAGTCCACTATGTTATACACATCCTCCAAGCCAATGACCACAGCAGTAGCAGCACAACGTGTCAAAAAAGATGTAATCTGTCTCCAAGAGACACATTACTTTTCTGGCCACTACCTTTTCCAGTAATTTGCCATATACATTTCATTGTTAATTGTGAAAACATGTATTTATATCATTGAGAATTACTTTTAGAAAAACTGCTTTTTTTACTTTGTAAAATTACCTTCATTTATATTTACATGTTTCACCTTTGCTACATAGTTCTACTGCAGTCTTCCCTTGTATTGATAATAATATACTGCATTGCTTTAATCTTGACATTTGTTTACATTTTTTCTATTCACAACTTAGAAATGTTAGATCATTCTCCTTCACTGATGATGTTGACTTTCTGATGGCTAAAGCTGTTCTGGAACACAAACCATTCTCTACATGGAACTCTGAAAAAGAATGGGTTGCCTTAGTTGAAGATCTACAGAGTCAAGATCCACGTATGAAAACTGTCACCATTCGTGTAGTCAAGAAAAGAATCAGGTTCCTCATTGACAGATACATGGCAAACAGTAATGGAAAGTAGGTTGTCTTAACTTTTTTTGTGAAAGATTATATTTTGTATGTGCTTGGTTGTTAAGTTTTCTTCTAACAAAATATGTAGATAATATTTCTTCAACTGTGGATAGAGGTTGGGAAAGTAAGTTTATTAAGAAAGTGATGAAGTTGAGGATCTTGTAATTTGTACAGTTGATATGTTAGACTTGTAGAAATTACAGTCTCTTGATCTAGTTTATCCAACCTCTCATGCTCAGTGCAGTTGTGTATGGCAAAGATGTCTTCTTCTTCGAACGCTCCATATAGACCACTTGTTAACCACTCTGTGATTTGTATGTGATCTGAGCCTAAGAGCGATTGTACGTTGTGCCAGTAATGTGCCTACAAGTAGGCCAGCACTACTGATTTCTGCAATGCTTTTTATTCACTAGGGTAGCTTCCCTAGGTCCTACATCAGTCGCCTCTTACGACATGCCTTGTAGGTCGCAGTGGTACTATTCTTTGCTTCCTCTAGGCCCCGGCAACACATGGTCAAAAGATGTTTGTAACTCTATCAATACATCTTTTACTTGATCTGCCCCTTCCTCTTGATGATTCCATCAAGAGGAAGGGACAGACCAAGAAAAGATGGACTGATGGAGTTACAGACATCTTAAAATCCACAGTAATACAGCATATCGATTAAACCTGCATCGCCTAACAGCAATAAAGCAGAGAAAGGCAAAAGAAAGAGCTAATGCCAAGGAATGTGATTCTGGCAACTGGGTACTATTGTGTATGGTGTAGATGACAGCACTTCTTTATCACATTACTCAACAGTTATAACAAACACCTGTAAACCTCAACTTGTAGGTGACATCACTCTTTATCAAGGACGTGTAGGTGAAATCGTCCTTTATAAAGAGCATGCAGGCGACATCACCCTTTATAAAGAGCATGCAGGCGACATCACCCTTTATAAAGAGCATGTAGATGATATCACCCTTTATGTAGAAAATGTGTTAGTTGACAACACAGTATAATAGACTTTATAACTTTGTGTTGTTATATTCAGGCCTCCTTTAGCAAATGATGAAATGGGTGTCATACTTTATGAGCTAGCCAAAGCAAAACAAGATGCAATGGATAACGTGTCTAAGCAGCCAGCAAAGAAACGAGGCAGGGGTCGGCCCAGGAAAAAAGAGAGAGAAGAAACCGATGAGGATGAGGGCATGGATGATGCACATATGGACTTTGATGACTCACCTACATTTTATCCAGGTCAGTAAATATCTCGTCTCATTTTTGGGTAATTTTTTCATTAGATAAACCCTTGACCGTGTCCTTTTCTTATTGTACATTTGCAGTATTTCATATATGTCTATTGTTTTGTTCTTCTCAGTATGTCTTTCATTCTGTGTCTGATAATGGAATTTTGTTAGACATGTTGATTTAGCCTGTTTTTGTTCTGTGTAAACCTACTTTACTTACTGTTGTGATATATCTGACAATGACATCATTTATTATCTGACTGCTACTTCTGTTTATGTTTATCAAGAACTGTAACAAAAATGTTAGTGGATTCCGTTTAGTATCAGTGTGTTGTTTTACAGTTGTCACATAGTGTTCTTGCTGGCTACACAGATACATATGTATAATACGTGAAAGTTTGCGATTGTCCTATCACTCATACTTCTAGTATGAGGATGGAGGTTGAGACCTTTACTGCTGCCCTCCATTGGCTCTCTGTGACTCCATTTACTGGGGACGTTGTTGTATCTGACTCTCAGTCGATACTTCACAAAATTCAAAAGGGCAGGTTTCGGTATGAGTGGTTGTCTATAGAAGTTTCTAATCTCCAGAGGCTTATGTGGATCTACTGTCCTGGGCATACAGATGTTTGCGGTAATGAGAGAGCGGACAGGCTTGCATCAACAGCATCGATTGTCCGGGGAGTTGAAGATGGATAAAGGGGATGTTCTTTGGTCTTTTCGCAACTGCCTATTGGATGAGGACACAAAAATAGATGTTGATTCGATCCAGCGGTTTCATGAGTTTGGAGTTACCTGTTGTACAAGCAGAACTGTATGCCTGAGGATCTACTGTCCTGGGCATACAGATGTTTGGTAATGAGAGACGGACAGGCTTGCATCAACAGCATCGATTGTCCGGGAGTTGAAGATGGATAAAGGGGATGTTCTTTGGTCTTTTCGCAACTGCCTGTTGGATGAGGACACAAAAATAGATGTTGATTCGATCCAGCGGTTTCATGAGTTTGGAGTTACCTGTTGTACAAGCAGAACTGTATGCCTGAGGGGCACAGTGAGGAGTGTGTTTAATCAGCGAGCCACAGGAACCATCAGTATGCATACTCTTTGATATCTGTTGGGGAAGACTGAGCACCTATGGGTCTGCCCAGAGTGCAATGACATCAGTTTAGTAACCAATAACCTATCACTCAGAATCCATATTTTTTTCCTTTTGGTAGGCTTGTAACTGTTGTCACCTGGTCTCTCATCATTTCATCCTGCGCTATCTGTACATGCTTCCTTCATTTTTACTGACTTAGCCTCTCTTCTTCTTCTCTGGGGTGTAGACTGTCATCCAGAGGTTGCTCCAGCAATGTTCTGGTCAAGTCTCATTAGAAGCCTCAGTACACCAGGGACTGTTTGATGTTATTGTCCATCCATTACATGCTGGGGATTACTGGAGGTCTAGATCTTTTTGACCTCCCATGTTTGTAGCAGCAATTAGCCCCCTTTATTTACTTTCAATTCCTATTTCCCTTTAGATCATAAGTTAAAATGTTAGTTTTTTTTCTGGGGAGTGGGTGTTATAAAACAGATTCCATTTATTTGACTTATGAAATACTCTATTGTCATATCCTAATTGCTTCTAAAGTTATGCATTCATATTTGCAGGTTCCAGCTCACCAGATAAATACAGACCTAAGAAGCCAGTTACTACATCAAGTTCTTTTGTCAAAGACATATCTGCATTTTTGAATTACATGGAACATAAGGATGAACAAGACAGAAAATTACGGCAACATGAAGTTGATCTCCGCAGGGAAGAACTAGAACTGCACAAGAAAGAATTTGAGCTCACAAAAGAGAAATTTGAATTTGATCGGATAGAAAGACAGACTCACTTAGACCTTCTAAAGACACAGCTCGATATTTTTGGGGGCCCTAAGTCTCGACAGTTGGTTCCGGATGGTAAAATTGATGGAAATGCCATTACGGAATACACAATTGTTGTAAATAATGACCAAACATTTACAACGCAGTGATTTCATTTTCAATTTGACAGTGGAGTGCAACTTGACTTAAGTGACCTAGTTTGTGACGTGCTGATCAACAATACTAGTTGTCTGAAGTTTTTAAACAGATGTCCGCCACAGTAGCCACGCAAAGTACAATGTGATATTATACAGGTGTTGCAATGCATATGATAAACACTGACAGTGACACTTCATGGCACAAGTATCTGACGTATAAAATACACTATTTTCTCACCATTGTTCATGGTAAAAGATAAATGAATTGCTGAGTATGGCAGTTCTGCAAAACAGTAACAAAGTTGACCCCCCCTTCTCCCCTACCACGTCCCAAGTGTCTTTATTAAACACAGAACACACAAAAATAAAGTTGATAATTTGATGTTGGTTTCTGTTCCTATATATTGTTAATTCATTTTAACTCCTGCATTGTGTGTCTGGCAGACTTGTGTTAGCTAGAACCTTTTAGTTCATGTTAGATCAAATTATTTGTGGAAAATGATGCACATTAACACAATCATATGTATAACAAAGTATGTCTACATGTACAAAAACAAAACATGTTATAAATATAAAATGGCCCTTAGACCTCTTGTCTGAACACACCTTCAGTATTTGAAATTATTTATCAGTCAAACATATGTGGCTGGGTTTTTCTTTGGTCTATTCCCAGGTGGAAGATGTAGTTGGCTGTCCACTCTTGCCATTAAGCGTAGGGATGGGAGCTTTAATTTGCATTCTAGGGCCAGATGAGTCGCCCTGTTGTGTTATATCCGTGTTTATGTAGTGTGGTCTTGATATTGTCTATCCGTCTTTTTTTGGGTCTTCCCTTAGCTCTAGTACCTGATCTCTTTTATTGTATGCTGTTATTGGTGGTTGGTTGTATTTCATTCTCATTAAATGTCCAAATCACTGCATTTGTTGTCTTTCGATGTATTCGATGCATGAAGTTATGCCCACTCTGCTTCTGATGTCCTCATTTCGTAGTCTATCTTTCCTGGTAATCCCCCACTGCCTTCCTCAAGCATTTCATTTCACACATGAGCTTTATGTGGTGTGTTGCTGTAAGAGACCAAGTTTGGCACTGGTAACAAAGTGTTGGTAGGAGAATGCTTTTATCATCTGTCTTTTCACTTCCATTTTGATCTTTGGGTGTTGTACTAATGGTGCCAGCTGGTAGGTCACTACATTTGCTTTTTGACACCTTGTCTCTATTTCTCTATCAATATTTTTCTTTGGTAACCTAGCCAAATAAAGTATTTGCTACGATCAAACAAATTTGGTTGCAAATATTATTTACCCAACCAAATTAATGTGTAACATGGAACCTTTATTGGGATCAAATTATTAAAATTAAATTAGTCAGATCCGTGGATAATCCATGGAGTTTCAGAAAGTGTTGAATTCTGATTAATCCAGACTTGATCTATTATCACACATTTATAAAGTATATGCTTTCTTTTCTCGAATCCTGTTTTGCCGTATAGTGTCAGCATACAAAGAGATTTTACAACAGGCTTTTGTGTGCACTTCATAAACAGTAATTTTTGACGCCTCTATTATCTCTGAGGTCCACCTTTTGTGTGGACGGCCTTTTGCTTTGTATCCACTGTATGGGAGTAACATTGCTCTTTGAGGTCTGTTGGTAATCTGTTTATGTGGCTTTGTTGTTTGATGTCAAGGTTTGGCATTGATAGCATAATGTCGGGAGAAAGACTTGCAATGCTTCTATTTCTAATGCTTTATTAGTGTATAAATAAACGTATACCTTAAATATACGATCCTTTTATAATCGGAGGAAGAGGAATACATGGACTACGATACGCTGACGATACAATGTTACTGTCAACATCACAAAAAGGGATTGCGAAATTATTAGGAGAAGTGAAAGATAAAAGCGAAAAATAAAATCTATATCTCAATATGGCAAAAACAAAAATAATGACAACAGATAAAACGAACATGACAAATGATATTTTTATCAATGGAGAGAAAGTAGAAAATGTGAACAGTTTTGAATATCTTGGTTCACTGCTAACAGCAGATGGAAATGGGATGAAGGAAATTAAAAGAACAAACATGGCTTTGCAAAAATTAAACAAAACAGTATGGAACGGAACTGATAAGAAAACAAAGATCAGAATACTAGGAGCATGCATATTCCCAATGGCAACGTATTGGTGTGAAGCATGGACATTTAATAAAGCAGTGGAAAAACATATATGTGCTTTTGAATATAAGTGTTACAGAAGAGTCTGTATATCTTGGACAGAGAAGAGAACAAATAGATCTATCCAGAAAGAACTCAAAATAAAAAAAAACAGGCTGATGCTACAAATAAGAAAGAGAAAATTGAGATATTTTGGACATATAAAAAGACATGAAGGGCTGGAGAAGACCATCATGAAAGGAGGCATACTGGCAAAGAGAAGAAGACCACGGAGAAGATAGATTCAGGATGTAACTGATGTCAGTTTGAACATGACGGCTGCAGAGGCAGGACATCTGGCCTATGAGAGAGAGAAATTCTGAGGACTGTTGGGGTGGCAAAGTTCTGCTCAGGACAAGCTATTTGATGATAATGATACCTTAAATTATATGCTTGTTTATTTAAATGGTATTTTATCACGGAAAAAATTAATTGTTTCATGAAAGAATTAGTTAACGTGAAATCTTCAATATCTCCCTACATATCAACAATGGCAGCTGGCGGTGAAGCTTATTACTTAAACTTTAAATACAAGAATTGAGCTACTGGAAGAGCTTGATTGAACATAGTGGTAAGAATAAAGTGGATATAGCTAGAGAATATGCTATTCCAAGATCAACGCTTTCTGGCATTTTAAAGCATAAAGACCGCTACAGAAAATTGTTTTTAGAATGTCAAATCAAGTGACAGACAGCGAGCTAGAACAGCCATGTGTGATTGATACTGCCCTTTTAAAATGGTTAAATGTGCTTATGTCAGCAAATGTACCCATAAATGTGCCATTAATTATTGCAAAAGGAGAGGAATTTGCATATCTTGAAGGTCAGAGAGACTGGAAATGTAGTATTGGCTGGTTGGATTGTTTAAAAAAAAAACGACATTGTATAACATGCAGGAATGTATGTGGAGAAAAACGACCAGTTGATGAAACGGTGACTCATTCATGGATAGAAGAGGTGCTTAAACCTGTTTTCGCTAAATATAATTCTGTGGATGTATTTAATGCTGATGAAACTGGTTTATTTTTGAGAATGTTACTCGATAAAACATTTTCTTTAAAAAATTAAAAGTGTCAAGTGGGGAAAAATCAAATGAAAGAATAACAGTCATTGTGTGTTCTAACATGGATGGTAGTGAAAAATTGGCCTTTATTTGTGATTGGTAAATTTAAAAATCCTCATTGTTTCAAAGGCATGAACAAATTGTGTGTGAAAGCCAATTCAAAGACATGGATGACATCAAAACTTTTCAGTGAGTGGCTACAATAATTTGATTCTTCAATGATGAGTAAACAAAGAAAAGTTCTTTTAATTGTTGACAATTGTTCAGCACACACAAGAATTAACAATTTGAAAGCAACAGAACTTTTGTTGATGCCACCTAATACTACATCAATACTTCAGCCTTGTGATCAAGGTATCATTCAAAACCTGAAAGTTCATTACAGATCTACAATGTTGTCAAAACTTGTAGGTCATATGGATACTGACCTCAGTTCTGATGATTTCAAGATAACCCTCGATGCTATTTTAATGTTAAAACTGCATGTGACAGAGTTTTGCCTGCAACAATTGTAAACTGCTTTAGACAAGCTGGTTTACATGCAGTAGATGGCCCAGTAATTGAGAATTCTGTACCATCAACAAGCAATGAGAGTAATGTTACTGATATTTCAGTGGATACATTACTTGCTAGGTTGTATCAAGAGCTGAACATTGACAATGATGTTTTTAACCAGTGCCACTCTCTCAAGCACTGATATTATGGGGCTATGTATGCTGACAATGATGTTTTTAACCAGTGCCACTCTCTCAAGCACTGATATTATGGGGCTATGTATGCTGACAATGATGTTTTAACCAGTGCCATCTTCAGCACTGATATTATGGGGCCATGTATGCTGACAATGATGTTTTAACCAGTGCCACTCTCAAGCACTGATATTATGGGCTATGTATGCTGACAATGATGTTTTAACCAGTGCCACTCTTCAGCACTGATATTAGGGGCTATGTATGCTGACAATGATGTTTTTAACCAGTGCCACTCTCTCAAGCACTGATATTATGGGGCTATGTATGCCAACCATTCAACCAACAGAACATTCCTGCCCGACTGATGATGAGGATGGCTGTGGGCTGCAAGCACAACATGTATCACAGTCAGATGTTTTGGCATAGATGGACAAAATTAACATTTACATGATGCAGACTGGATGTTTAGATGACTCACCATTTTTGCGTTTAAACAGGCCATGGAAAGACATTTTTCACAAGAGCAAAGCAAAATCGCACTTTTTCTTTAATTAGTTTGTGAATTTTCATATGGTTGTAATTTTCAGCCTTCTAAAATAATTATATTTCAACATTTCTGATATTGTATTACTATTTATTTGTTAACTTAGTTTCCTAAGTGGTACAATTGTTTGACTCAATGCTACTGTATGGTATTAGTGTATGGTATTAGTTCTCTACTATATGTGTGCAATTTGGATAAGTAGAATTCCTGATAAGTGGAACAATTTTCTTAGGTCCCTATGACTTCTATTTATCCAGACTCCACTGTATAGACTAGGAATAATTCACCTAAGTCACCCAACAGCTCTCTGCCAGTGTCAGCAGGCGGAACAGACACGGAGCATATCCTGCAAGACTGTTCTCTCCTGGATGAGTTGAGAAGCAACATGTGGCCACACCCAGTCGACCTGAAAACGAAGCTTTGGGGAAACCTGAAGCTGACCGCCCGCTTGTGTTCCACAGTAAATTAAGTGCATAACCAAAGATCGCTGAAAAAGAAGAAACAGCTCTCTGCCAGTGTCAACAGGTGCATGTCACCAGAGCATGTCCAGCAAGACTATACTCTCCCGAGTGAGCTGAGAAGCAACATGTGGCCACACCCAGTTGACCTAAAAACTAAACTTTGTGGAAACCTGACAGACCTGAAGCTGACTGTCCAGTTTGTGGTCCACAGTAAACTAAGTACATGACCACAGAGATCGCTGAAGAAGATCAGATTTTTACATGTAACTTCATACAGTTTCATTTCTACTGTATGCATCTATCATGAAATAGCAAAAACAAATAGAGAGTAAACAAGTATTAGGGACTTCTGGATAAAACAAATTACCAAACCCAGGATACAGACCCTTATTTCTTACAGCCCCCATTGCCTAGCCATACAGACAAATGTTTGTAAGAACACAACCAGCTAGCTCTCCCCCACAAAAACGAAAAAGAGCATTACTTAATCATGCTCTATTTACTGGCTCCAGTGCTTCCCCTGGGGTTTGTAAAACTTCTCATTCTCTACTAGCAAGACAAAGGAAGATATAAATGTATATACATGCTCATTACACAGCTACCTTTCTAAAAGAAAAGATCAGAAAAATCCGTACCACTGTGGGATGTCTGTAACAGAGAAACATAAACCAGCTACATATATGTTTTAATATGATTTTATTGATATTGATCAGAGTATAAGTAATGAGACAATGCAGGATCAGATCACTTGTAATGCTATGTTGAAATAAAAATGTTCTATATTAAATACTACACAATCTGCATATTGTTTTTAATTTGTACAAGTATAATATGACCATTCAGTTTCTAAAAGAACAGAAACATTCAATACACACTTGAGTGTAGTTCGCAGATGATGTCATTTATGAACAACTATCAAACATCTCTTCCAAGTATTATCTAAGGGATGATCAAGTTTCTCAATAGCATTATTATTCACTTGTAAACAACTAACTTCTTCTACAGCGATCTCTGGTCATGTACTTAGTTTACTGTGGACCACAAACTGGACAGCTTCAGGTCTGTCAGGTTTCCCCAAAGCTTAGTTTTTAGGTCGAATGGGTGTGGCCACATGTTGCTTCTCAGCTCACACAGGAGAGGATAGTCTTGCAGGACATGCTCCGGTGTCTGTTCTGCCTGTTGACACTGGCAGAGAGCTGTTTGACTTATTCCTAGTTTATTTAAGTGGTTGTTTGGGGAAATATAATGACCTGGTCTTTTCTGCTTAGGTATATGAGGAAATCTTTTCCATAATCATATCCAGTGTTTGTCTTCCAGTCTACTGCAGATTTTCTCAAACAACAAACTGAAGTAAGTAATACTAGCATCAACAACTGTTACCCATGTCAAACTATCATTGTGAGGAGCACCTCTTCTGTCTTGTTTTTAATAAAACACACCCCCCTCATTCACAGACACTTTAAGTGATCATTTACTGTGTTGTCTATGCCATGGCCCACCACCTGATTAATTAACAATGGAACAATCACAAGTCCATCTATTTAATATATATATACCATTATAAGTTACATAGGGCCTACAAGTAATTTCTCCATACCACTCTGTCCTGGGCAACTCGCTCAATCTCTGTCATAGAATTGAGTCCAATATTTCTTGCCTCTCTCAGCAAATTTCATTTAAGCATTTCCCTAGGGTAACTATTTAATATTCTGTCTTAATTTTGGTTTGCTAATAAACACTTACAAGGAGAATACAAACATTTAATGAATAATCCTGCATGTCAAATAAACACAAACTATTAGAATATGATGTAGAGAAGTAATGCTAACATAAGACTTATATATTAAAGATGTTCTGCAGATCAATATTGGGTTCACCAAAAATATGTATATGGACGGAAATATCTTCTCAAAATGTACATTTTTTCAGAGATATATCAAATAATGAATCGGATATCACATTGAAATGAGCCAGAATGTTAGAAGATATGAAGACTCAAAAGGTCATCATACCATGTAGATCAGTGGTTCTCAATGGGTGCGCATTGTGCCTGGTAACATTCCTAGGAAATCCCAGATCAGGGGTCAGCACCAGCTGGCACCAGGGTAAAAAAATTGCCAAGACAGATCAGGCCCATGCTTCTTATAGGCAGAAATTAAATGATAAATAAAGGTATGTATTTTTCAATATTTCTTTGCTTTTTTGCATCTTATTTATTGTTTTTGTGGACAATTTTATGTAGGACATCAAGTGTGCTATGACTTAACAAATTTTGAGAACCACTGATGTAGATATTACATGAGAACTGGGAATAATTGTCTTTGTTGTTCACTTTCAAAATGTCATGATAACGGCCTTTACAATAGAATCAGATTTATTGTCCGTGAAAACAACAAGCTCCAATAGTCTATATTCAATGAACATAACACTTCAGGCAGTTTTCTATGTTTTTCCAGTTTACTACCAACAGGTGTTAAATGGTGTGCGTTCTGCTGGTTCTTGTGGCTTAAACAAGTTCTCTCATTCTGTCTCTTAGATGTCCAGTTTTACTCTTGTAATATTTTACCCTACTCCAAATTCAGTAAAATGCTGTATAGATTCGTTGTAGATTACAATGTCTTTGTCCAACAGGTGGTTGCTGAGAAACAAAGTATGCTGCCAGTATCCATCCTCAACACCCTCACTGGATGCTTTGGTGCAATCTTGCATGCAGTATTACTACAGTGAAGACCTGCATGTTCAGGACATGTAGGTCCATGTAAACCGTTGGAGATTGGACTTAATAGCTTCATTACATAATAGTATTATTTGTTTTGGATCATTCATCGAGTCACACAGACTTGGAAGCGTCTCAGGTCACATTTTCTCAGCCTTCCTTGCAGAGTCTACTTGAAGGACATGTTCTGCTGCAGTTTCTAGACTCACTCTACAAGTCTGTCTCTTGAAATTTAAACGTTCTGGTTTTCTGTACATGATGTGGCGACTTATTGTGGTTAAGTTATCTTGAGCAAAAATAATGGCTACATGTTCTATGAATATTTATCTGTAAATATACTGAGAGATAGCAATTCCTACTTTTGTCAAGCATTCTTGTCGTCTTTAATTTCATTCTGTTTGTAGCTGTCTCTGTCCAGTCATTAACTTCCACATCTTGTATGGACTTCAGATTTGTTTAATTTTTCTGTGTTTGACACTATACATACTTTCTTAGTTCTTGTGCTAATTTTCTATAATTCCCACTTGTAATCCAGTATTCATTTAATAAAACTGCAGCATTTCACAATTTCAACATATAAATCACATTACCCATTTATTCTTCACAATCTATATTTCCCTAATGATATGGACACAAACAGGGAGATATATCTCTCTCTCTCTCTCTATATATATATATATATATATATATCACTAATTGTATAGATTATATGAAAACAGTGCATACCAGAAATATGAAAAATCGCAATACCCCATATTTTTAAATGTGTGGGACCTACGTTTTCCACATTGACAAACCATAGAAAGCTTCAAGGACTGTCACAAGTACCATTCCTGAAGAGTTTCTATATATTTTCAGCCTGAGAATGAGCACTGCTTCCTTGAACAATATTCAAGTAGACATCTCAAAGTGTACCCAGAAGAAAAGGAAAGAAATACAAATGTTTGTACAACTAGTTATGTTTGCTAACAAAATTGAACATAAAGAAACACAAGAAAATGAGATGTCAAATTATTGAAATAATAAAACTTCACACAGAAATAAAACAAATTCAAATGTAAATAAAAGTTATATGTTACCACTAGATGACTGGAGTCTTGCATCCATATTTAAAGAGATGTCTCTCTGCCTCGATGGTGACTGATTCTTAGATACAAGAAGCCATTAAGTAGAAGAATTAAAAATAAATGATAACCTTTACTAATAGTTATCAGAAGTAGTTTTACTATGGTAGATCACAAGATAATATATTGGTCCTTCTGGCTACAACAGTATAGCTCATCATCATCATCAGGTGCCGTGCCAGCTGGCGTAGACAATCATGGAGCTCCACAGATCTCTATCTTTTTTGTTATAAATTCAGATGTTGATGCTCTACTGTGCCATGAAGTCAGGCTATCCAAAATTTTCTCTCTCTTCCTCTGTCTCGTCTACCCTCGATTTTACCCGTTGTTACAATGTGTTCTAAACATCCCCTCCTCATCACATGTATAGCTACAACGTGATAAACAAGCTCTAAAACATGAATGGAAATGTAAAATCAGAATTGTCCATTTATGTTTTACATTTTATTAATCATATTTGTTATGTGACCCATTATTAGCACATCTGTTGCAGTCAAACAGTTTTTGAATACCTATGTCTGTAAAGGATCATATTTATTTCCTCATCACATCAAGCTTGTTTCTATTAACTATTCCCACAAGCTCTCAAGAAATGTAAGACTGAGAAACTAGAAATTGACTACAAGTATACTCAAACTTTCTGGATATTGTCTATACACACAAACGTCACAATCAGCCATAATGAATCTCATAACCAATACATGGAGATGTCAGGTGTTTGCTAAACATTAAGAAGGTGAATGAACCCGGTACTGTACAAATATGTAGATATCACTCAGAAGACCTTTGTGCTGATAATACTTGTAGATTTAGCTTTCTCCAATTGAGTGGACAAATCCCTAACCTTGTCTGACCAGTACTCACTACTCTGCTGAAGCTGGATTGATAGCTGGAAGAAAGTAAAAGAAATCTTATTATGAGATCACATCAACTGAAAACTTGCTGCTGGTCACATTATGTCTAACTTGTACACACTATACTGTCCAATGTCTTTTCAAAGTTTATATATTTGGGGGTGTTTGTCATATAGAACAAGTTAAAGTAAATAGTACTGGTTTAAATGAGAATGTTTGTCATATAGAACAAGTTAAAGTAACCGGTACTGGTTTAAATGTGAATGTTTGTCATACAGAACAAGTTAAATTAACCGGTACTGGTTTAAATGTGAATGTTTGTCATATAGAACAAGTTAAATTAACCGGTACTGGTTTAAATGTGAATGTTTGTCATATAGAACAAGTTAAAGTAACCGGTACTGGTTTAAGTGTGAATGTCATATAGCAAAACATGTAAAAACAAAGTACTGTGAAATGAAAATCGCGGCATATCTTAAAGGACGTAGCCATCAACCACAGTAAATGAGTCGTTGATTTTCTAGGCACCACTTATACGTTCAGTAGTTTGCCATTGCTTTCTGAACGGTGAGGTCTATTTTACCTTCTGTAAAAATCCCACTGAAACGAATTTGCTTCCAAACTTGCCCACTGTGGGGTTTGAACCAGGTACGCTTGGGTTTGTGATCGAGCTCACTACCGCTTTAGCTACAGATGCTCACAAAGTACTGTAGTTTTACAAAATACAATAACAATACACAGCAACGTTTCAACCAAAAGACCTTTATCAAGCAAAGGATACAACAGAAGTGAAAAATTAACTTTTACATGGCACGGCACATATTGAATCAGACAATACATTCGTAACGGCCCTAAACTGAAAATCTGTGACTAAAAACGAATAACGAAATAAATACAAAAAACTAGATGTGGAAAAAAGACAAACAATAAAAATCAAATATATATAACATATATACATTTAATTATCTTCTCATGCTCCATATTCTATATGTGTATAAGTATGTTTTAGACTGAGGAATAAATGCTGCGTGCCCACACTGTTACTAGACAGTATGTAGGTTGAGTCTTTTATTTGACCCCCAGACAGAAACATCCCAACTATAACAGGGCTTGAACCTGAATCCTCAAACTTGAAAGACCAGTGTCCTGACTGCTGACCCACCCTCTTCGCTTCGGTGCATGTCAACCTACAAGTAAGTGTGACATTAAATATTCATAAACACCCATCATCAAATAGCGTGTCCTGAGCAGTACTTTGCCAGGATGCCTCCTTCCATAATGGTCTCCAACCATTCATGTCTCTTTATATGTCCAAAATACTTCAATTTTCTTATCTGTAGCATCGGCAAGTTGTCTTTGATTTTGAGTTCTTCCAGGATATATCTGTTTTTGTCTTCTCTGTCTCTGATACGCGTAGAACTCTTCTGTAAGACGTATATTCAAAAGCAGACACATGTTTTCCACATTATAAGAGATAAAATATTGGATATCTATTGCAGTCAACCTTCGATGTGAAGATGTCCTGAACACTTATCATTCATTACAACTTCAATATATTCTCTCTAGTAAGTTAAAGCAAACACAAAAATGAAAACTGCACGGAGAATACAATGTTTAAAGAAATCACAGTAACTTCATAATGAAACCAACATAATTAACAGTTATCAATGGTATCCCTGTACCAACAAAAACTTGTACCTGATTTCACCATTAATAGCTAAGCCCACTTTGAGACAAAGAAGAAACAACTGAAAGGATAATGAGTGAATATCATTGATCTTATTATTAAACTATCTCTAGCGTTTTCATGAACTAATACACCCTTTTCTTTTGGATTTCCTTCAAGCGCTCTGCAGCAAACATCATACAATTTGTCTAGCTACTTTTATTCTTTACTTTAAGTATTTTCCAACTTTATTTATAGTCTTGATCTTGGTTTTTATCTTCCATAGTTTCCTATAACTAAACCTACATGGTTTGTATGAAACTAAAAACTAGGAATAGATTGAATTTACTAACACATGTATATTCTCAGCTCATTCAATTCCTTTGAGAAGTGGATACACAGAAGAATAGGTCATATTTCATGGTAAGAAATAACAGACAAATAAAGAAGTTTTAGAAAAACTAGTAGTGAAGAATGAATTACTGCAGGAAATAACAAATAAAACCAATAGAGAGAAATGACACATAAAGAGAAATGACAAATTGATCAAAACCGTACTAGAGGGGAAAGTTGAAGGATGATAAGCAAGAGGAAGACACAGCAAGTGGGAGGGAAACATCTAGAGATGGACAAATTACAGCATGGCACATTCTGTCCTGTTCATACCTCTCCTCCCATTTGTAATGGATAAGTTTTCAGCAAATTTATATGCCCTTTTGTTTAATTTTACCCCTGTATGTTCATGTGTGTGAAGCCACAATTTCATGGAACTCAGTAAATTCAGACACCTATTTTTAATTGGGTGATTGGAAAATCGACTGTACCGGGAATAGAACACAGAGTTGTATGTGGTTTTCATGGTGCTATGTCAAATTCTTGACTAACAGTAGATTTCAATGGAAATCAGACTGGTAGAATAGTGTCGGTTTCTAGCATTTGAACATAAATATTTGCAACATAGATCTCTCTTCTCATATTCCTTTACATTCACAATGGAGTATTGAGCTGAAACTTTTCACTATTTTTACTAACACTTGTATTAGTTTCTCAATTCAGCATTCGTAATGGAACATAGTTGTTCCTAACACTATATCAGTTTTTCATTGTGGCTTCTATGACAAAACTATTTGTATAGAATCAGGTTGATAGCTATAATACCTGATAATGTGGCGGAATATTGTCAAACAGTAAGCAAATTTGTACTGATAAGATATGAACATAAAACCCTACTTTATAGTACCACAACTACTGAGTTATACTGTAGCATGGTGTCACATCTAATAGATTGTAGGGGATGCTATCAAAGCTGACTCGTATCCACAACACAGAAATAAAGGAAAAATTATATAAAAAATATACAATGTGAGTTAATGATACAAAATGGTTACATGGGTATAAGAATATAATTGCAATCATCATCCTCTTTGCTTCAATGGTTGAATGCGCCACCACTCAAGCTGGTCTTCCATCCAGAAAGTCTGCAATAAAGCTTTGTATGTGCTTTTTATCTTATCTTAACTTACCACCCCCATAGTTCCCTGGTGAAAAATGTTTTATTCCGTCATCTGTCTCTCCTTAGATCAGATCCTGAGACCTGTCTGTCTTCCTCAACTATCCTTTGGTGTCTTACAGACGGGACAGAAGTCTTAAGGATATGTTGGTACACAGTCGCCTTAAGTCCAATATCCAGACTCATTTTGGCACTGTCCAGTGTGGCCGCCGGCGTTGCAACACGTGTGCTTATGTGATACAGACGCTTACTGTATCTTTTCCTTTAGGCACGTTTCTTATTGACGATGGGTTCACATGCGAGTCCCGTAATCTTATCTATGCCATTATCTGTAAGCGTTGTAACAAGGCTTATATCGGTGAGACAGGTAAGAGGCTCAGTGACCGATTCGCCCAACACTTACGCGACATACGCCAATGCTCTGTGACCCTGTAGCCACCCATTTCAATGATACTGGCCATTTAGGTGCTCACGATGTCCAGGTCACAGCCATCCGATCATGTTCCTCGGATGATCGCAGTCGATTTGCTCTGGAGAATCGGTTGATTTCTTTGTATAGTACCTGCGTACCACGCGGCTCAACGTATTACATTCTTATGCTTCTTAGTACTTTCTCTCCCATGCTTTGTAATCTATATGGGTATATGTTGCATGTATTCAAGTTATATATTTACTAGATGTTTCATTGTTTCTTTTCCTTTCTATTTCTAGTTTTTATGTGTGTTTTTGTGTTACATTTATTTCGTTATTCGTTTTTATTCCAGATTTTCCTTAGATACGTTTGTATTTGGTCGTCCATTTGTGTTTCATTTTAATTTGTCACTCCTGTTTGTTCGCTTGCTTGATAAAGGCCTTGTTGGTCGAAACGTTGCTGTATTTTGTCATTGTTTTTGTAATTTGTAAAACTACAGTACTTTGTAATTACGTGTTTTGCCAATCAAATAGTTTTACTGCTGTTCCATATATATATACTGAATATGTGCTTTTTGCAGTTGTTTTTTCTGTAGCAATTTGTTTTAAATAAGAAAGTTTGCTAGCCATATGCACAATAATTTGTAGATGATTTTAGGTAGAGCTTGTAGGGTTAAAGAGTCCATGATTTTTCTTGATGATGGTTCATTGTCTATGCTTTTTATTTTCACACTAAGGGGTTACCTGGTGTGTTCTTTTTTATTCCAATAAGGGACACTACAAACTATGCTCTTTACTTCCTTTTAAAGGGTCCTTGAGTCTACGCTCTTTTCTCCTCACTAAGAGATCCCAAGATCTATTTTCTTCTCAATAAGAGGTCTTGGTTTTCTACTTGCTCCTCCCCAGTAAGATGCATTGGGGCATACCGGTCAACTTTGTGAGTTCAAAATTCATATATCAGACTAAATAAATCAGTACAACGTAAAATAAAGATAAAAACGTACCCAATTTTGATGCTTTTGAAGTACAGATAATCAAAAGTGTAGAAATAGTAGCAAAAATGTACTTGTTATAAAAAACAAATGTTATTCATTTATGTTTGAAAACAGGTGCCAACAGACTAAAATTTATTTTGGACTCGAGCGCATATAAAATAGACACAGCAAGGAGCATTCATTTTAATCTATAAAGACATGACTTTGTAATAAACAATATTTAGAATAGGCAGTAGTTCTATAACTATGCTAAATGAATATAATAAGGGCTTCTTGGCTCCTTCAAACACATTTCCGTCAACCGTATCACAGTTTATATCTAGATTGTCAAGGTAAGAATTACTATGACATATGTACATTGAGCTTGACTGATCTAACATAAGAGAAACATGAACCCATGAGTTGCATACACACAATATATAAACATACATACTGGTTGGTGATAATATGGGGGAAGATGGTAAGAGATATATCTGTGTAGAAGATACACTTTCAAGAACATACACAATACAGTTACATATAAAATTGCAGAAATCTGATAAAATGGTTAGTCTCAAGCCAAGATATATATACATCTTGTTATTATGATTGGAGGCAGAACAATACTAGAGATAAATACTAAGAGACAGTTAATAACATTTGTTTATAAGTGAAGCCATATGTTTATCATACCTGATGACCTCAATATCTATCTACCAATAGCCTCTTATGATTGGCTTGTCTGTTGTTAAAACAAAGCAATATTTAGAGATGAGATGTTTGGACACACATGATAAGCATACATCTATGTGTATACATATAGATCTATCAGACATATTACAACAAATTGTCCACATTCTTCTATCATGCTTATATATATGTAACATATATATATATATTTGGATATTTCTTCTTTGGTCACTTTTGGTTGTCTTCATCTTCATTCGCTTTACATCAGCCACTTGTTAATCCACTCTTTGTGGTCTGTATGTGATTTGGCCCGTAGAATGTGAGTTAATTGTGCCATTTAGATGGTTACATACCAGTACATTCAATTTCTGTATGATTTTTTATATTGGTTCATCTCCCTGCCATGGGTTGTGGAGAAAAAAACCTGACCTAGGGTAGTCCATTTACGTAGGCAAGCCAAAGGACCTCATGTTAAGTTTCCCGGTCTACACAGTTGGAAGGTGGGGTTGGTTTGTGTGTTTCTGTGGGTCATCAGCAGACTACTAATTCCCCTTTTCATCCTGCCTAAAAGAAACTAGCCTAACCCAACTCTTCTGGATGCAAAGCCAGGTGCAGAACACACCTTGTAGATCACTTTCAGTTGTCATCATGAATATGTTTAATGAAAACAGTGGTAGTCTCAAGTTATTGAAATTGCTGCCGGCATGACTCAATGGTATGAGCACCAAAAAACTTTATGTTATTAATGATGACAACTTTAAGAACTTTACTTTGCATAATTATGTTAGACCTATGGCCCATTGCATCTGATTACAACATTGCTCATGTGTTGTCGGTGTCCACAAGGTAAGCAAAGAATAGTAACATTCGCCTACAAGGCATGTCGAAGAGGTGACTAAGGTAGGAGACTAGGAAGCTACCCAAGTAAATAAAAAGCATAGCAGAAATTGGATGTGCTGGCCTACTTGTAGGTGCATAACTATCACAATGTCCAATCGCTCGATATGGAGCGTTCGCAGAAGAAGATTACAATAATGCATTTTTATCAGGTTAAACTTCATTATTGTTTGACTGTTTCAACCTAATAGCATACTATTCAGTGTCAGAATTGTCTCAGTAAAGAAAGTTGTATTTCAGTAATCACGAGTCTTCCATTCCCAGAAATGTTTGGAGTTCTCCTTCTCCTAGGTGGTCTGTCAGTCGAGACTATTATACTCCTCCTGTACTGAGTTTTGGCAGGGCATAGTCCTTGCTTTTACTTTCACAAAGATGAGTTCTAGGCATGTACTTACTGCAATCTGAAACATGTCTATATGCCAGTGGATCCAATTTTAATATAGAAAGTACCATCATCATTGGCCTCTTTGTCTGAGCCACATAGTTTGTTCTGTACTCACTGAACGCATGCATGGGAAAATTGTATGAAGTTAGCTGAGTTGCTCAAGCGCCAACTACCCTCCTCAACTTCGCTGATAGAATCAAGAGGAGTGCAAGCACAACATCTGTTCAGTGTATGTAAAAATTAAACAGTAGTTTTCTGATTTAAAAAAATTGACATTTGATGAAGGACATGTAATTTTGTAGATAAGTTAGTGTACTTTTATCACAAGCTAAAAGAATGTGAAAGAATAAATATGAAACTAGTCACAATTGAAATGTTTTCATGTAATTTAGAGATAATCTGACAATGAAAGAATATGAACTGCACCATCTCTGACATATAGACATGGTGCAGTCCATAGCTCCCGATCAAATGGGACAGACAAATGAGTGCAACAACTACCTAATGATGCAAAAACAAGCTACAGTTGATGAAATGGGTGTTGCTCCAGAAAAGATGAAAAATTAGGAAATGTGAGCAGAGACAGACGTAAACAAGTCCACATTCTCAGAAGAATATCGTAATAGTTATATCAATACCTTCCCTTTCTCACAAGATTTGAAGACCGGCAGTTATGTTTTGTGACATTAAAAAAATGTTTAACAATGAAGAATTGACTCTCCACAGAAAAAGCACACCATCTGCTGAGAGTAGTGTAACAAGCACAAACTTCTTAACTACAGCAACAATCCTAGGGATCTTTGGATAAAATGCACTCAATAACCAAATGACATAGCTTGGGTTCTAACCCATGATCTTCTGAACGCACGGCAATGGTTTAACCATTTCACTACAGAGACAGGACTGAAGCACAAGTTCATGTATGCCATTTAGACACACATATGAAACTATAAACAAATTATGATCTATTTTGAAATAATAGTAATTTATATTGATTAACTAAGCTGCGAAGTAAGCATTAGAACCATGCATTTGATTTAATGGCTACCAACTCATGAAGGATATGTGAAACATTATATAAGAGCATGCTAGTTGGTAGATTTATCTGGTGGTCAACTGAACAAGATTGAAACAATAGGAAAATAATAAAAGTTATGGGATTCTGAGCTATATTACTATATGTTATTATTAATTTGTCACAACAAATATATGTGACAAATGAACATATGTACACCTACCTCTCCTACTCGTTGTATCCAGTATGATTTATCCAGACTGTGTGCATCTGTCACTCCTGTGTCTTCAGCTGCTTTGTTGAGTGCAGTGTAGGCCTATATAATGAAAGCAACCAAACAAAATAAACTATCGTTACTATGTGGTTTTGTTTTGGTATCTCTGTTGTCTTAGAAAAAATCGTTTACTTATACTGTTCATCTTTCTAATATCTCATCTCTATTTCATCAAATATAATTTTCCCCCTTTTTGTTTTTGATACATCCTACAGTATGTGTTTTCTTAAAGATAGTTCTTATTTCATCATGAATGTTTCTTATATTTTGTTTACATAAAAATATCCCTACTAATTTACAACGACCAAGTCTGATAAGAACAAATACTAAGTTACAAACAATAAAATTAGATAAGAACAAATATTTAATTAAAAAATTTATAGATATTGCAATGCAGATTTTCATTAAAGATTATCCAATGATAAATAGAGAAGATACTGGACAGATTATAATCTCATGGAATTGAAGAAAGTTGGCAATAGAACTAGGATACAGCAGTAGGGACAGGATATTGTGGATGTGCATGATCGCCTATTGGTACCATACCATATCAAGAACTGCCATACTATGAATCTTAGAGGGAAGACAAAAGATAGGTCAACCAAAGACAACTTGACAGAGAGCTGTGTAAACTGAATTGAAAAACCAAGAAACGGACATGGGTTCCGTTAAAAAGGATGGCAGAGACTGAGCTGGTTGGAGAGAGTTTGTTAACCTTACAAGATGCTAGCAGGAGTGAATGACGACTGATTTGTGTGTCACTGGTCATGGGATGAATGGACGACCGCTTGCTACCACCAGCATGACAAACATATGTATTAGAGATAGAGAGAGACAGAGAGTGAAAGAGAGTCTTATTATATTTTTATTGATTACTTGTACAGACTGATAAACCAGAGACATGCCACACTCTCTAGCTCTTAAACATAATCAGAATATGCAAACATTGCAATGAAATCAGCACAAAAAACTTACAAATCGATCTGGCTCTTTGTAAATGTCTGCTTTTTCAAACTGTCTTTTGAATGTGGCAGATTCAAACTGTGATCTGAGATTCTCTATTAGTTGATCCTTGCCATGTACTTGCATCTCAAAATTTTGTCGAGTGCTGACTTCTCTATCAAGCTCACTACGTAGCCGGACATTTTCCTTCTGCAGATTTGCCAACTGAGAAATGTGGTACAATATTTGAGAGTGTATACAGATCAAAGTAATAAATTTAACAAACAATGATACAAATAAAACTACTAAGTAAAGGTAACAATACAGAATATCATTGTTTTTTGTTGCTTCATATTTCCATGTTGATGACTCTGACAATGGTAGCAGTAAGCTCTAGGCTACCAACACTCATGCAAACATTTGTGCCTTTGAATATAAGTGTCACAGAATAAGTATCACAGAAGAGTCCTCTGTATACAATGGACAAAGAAGAGAGCAAATCCAGAAGGAACACAAAATCAAAGAAAATTGGCTTATGCTACAAATAAGAATGAGAAAATGAAAGTATTTTGGACATGAAGGGTTGGAAAAGATCATTATGGAAGATGGCATCCCTGCAAAGAGGAAGACTATAGAAAAGTTGGATTCAGAATGTGACTGATGATTTGTTCATAACCGCAGCAGAGACTTCTGGTCTATGAGACAGAGAAATTCTGAAGACAGACTGTTGGAGTGGTAAAATTCTACTCAAAAATTGGATGATGAAGCCAGCACATATTTTTCATATAATTTATTTGGGGTTCTCTGTGGCGTATGATGTTCACCTCTTGCTACAAAAGTAGTTGGTTTGTTTCCCCCATGGTGTAATCATACTATTTTCCAAGTGATCCTTGATCTCAAGATAGGTGAAGCAGACATCCCAATTATATCAGAGACTTGAGTTGAACACGTAAATGAACAAAATGAGCAGGACAAAATCGATTAGAATGGAAAGCAGCTGTCAAAGTAAAATTCATTAATAACAATTACAAATACAATTTCTAAAAAATTGTGACCATCCACAAAATTACATCACAAACCATTATAAGTGCAATAGAGTTCTTGCACTGTTGCTGAGTTCTTCCTGTGCAAGAATGAGAACAGAGCACACATTGCTATTCACTGAAATGCAATGATGATAGTTCTGTAAATCATTCAATCGATCAGTATAATTTATTGCTGTTGTTAACCAAGCTGTTTTCAAATGATATTTTGAGAACAAAGTCAAATCAGTTACCACTATGTTACAGCAGGCAAAGATCTCTATAAAGGGTACGAGGAAGGGCTAAGTGGTTTATGGTTAGATAATACTATCAGAAGGCTACAACAATATGAGCTCACTAAACCCAATGTGGGAGTCTTTCTATCCTTGTTTTCTTCAATCCTGTTTTGCTGTACAGCACCAGAATAAGAAGAGATTTCTAGAATGGGCTTTTGTGCGCGCTTAATAGACAGTGTCTTTTGTCGTCTCTGTTATCTCTGAGGTCCACCTTTAATGTGGTTGGCCTTTAGCTTTGTATTCATTGTATCGGAGTAACTGAGGTCTGTTGGTAATCTGTTTATGTGGTCGAACCATTTAATTTGTTGTTTTTTTATGAAGTTAAGTACTGATGTTGTACCCACTTTTTTCCTGATGTCTTCCTTTCTAAATTGGTCTCTTCTTGATACTCCCAGTGAAAATGAAATCTTCAGTTCCCCACAATACTTCATGGCAAGATTTGACCAAATGCATGTCCCCACCTATATTAAAACAAAATCAAGGTATTGTTTACCTGTTGGTTAAGTTTGTGAATACTGTCAATGTTAGACTTGAGACGCAGGTGAAGGTCTTCAATAGCAGCTTCTTTAGTTTTCATATCTTCATCCTGCTCTACTCTATAAAAATATGAATAAACATTTATTAAAAATGGACACACCTTTTTATATAGTTAAAAACAGAAGTGACATACACATAAAAATATATAACACTAAGAAAACTAAATTTGTATGAAATGTTAAAAGTAGGCGACAAAAAAACAAGATACTGGTATTAGTCAGAAGAAAACACCAAGAGGTGGACAAATAAAATGTTAGAAAATACCACAATTAAAATGTACATAAACTATTTGAGGTCCACTTTAGTTACAATTTTGTATAGAGATGCTACTTGATCTCACTAACTTGAAATATATTTAACTCTAGTAAAAATTGCTTTAACTCTAGTGTACATGCTAAAAATAAGAGACACATTTTAAAGTGCTTGTTTAGGATTTAAATTTATAGTCAAGACTAGCTTAACAAATGTCCATTCTAATTTAGTTATTCTTAACTCTAATGTATTGTGTAATATATGAAAATATGCAAACTTGAAATGATAATCTATGAAAATAGGTAGTGAATTCTAAAAGTAATATCAATACATAAATTAAAAAACAAAAATATATAACCACTTAAGAAAAATGATAAAGTGAGGGAAAAACTGGAAATTGGATAACACTGCATAATTTCTAAAATTGCACAAAAGTTCTTGACAAAACCTTCCAAAGAAAATTTCATTTAACAATACATCCATATATGACTTTGAAAACAAAGGTTTCAATAGTTCCTGGCCATAAATAAATTGGGTATGTTCTTATGAAAACCTTTAGTAAATTTATAAATCACAAAGGAAATGAAACACTATATAGACATATACTAATTTCACTTTAAGAATGTTGTTGTTCAAATTTGTGATCTTGATCTATCTTACTTTTCCTTCTACCACATTCTTGAAATGTCTACAACAACTAGGGCCCTCCTCATTTGTGATATCAATGTTGCAATCAATAAAAATGATATAGAGTGGTATGAAGAGATTTCTTGCAGACCCAATGTAACATATAATGATACGAAAGAAATACAAAATAGCCACTTACTCATGTTCTTCCAGTCTGCTCTTTAACTGATTGAGAATCACCTGCTGGTGAGCTGAGTGTGACTGTAGAGCCTATAAAAAAGTAATATATAATAAATAAATGCAAAGAGAAAATAAGTCAAACATGATCAACACTGTTATCTTTAGTATCTTTACAATGTTGTGTTTTGATAGTATGAGTATTCTAACCGTTCCCAGAGATATACTAGAACGAGTTTTATAACCAATAGGTTCTACCAAACTGAACAGATCTGTGTGGGTAATAAAAACAGTAATAATCCAATTTTCAGACCATGTGGTATATTGGGGAATATGGTGCTAGAGTTGTGTTTCTCCGTGATCAATGATACATGATGGGCAAAGTGGTCTACATTCCGCCAGCTATTTTGACATAACAGTATTTCCCTGTGTCCAATTAGGCAGAGTCAACCTGATGGTTATTCTCTCTTCTTCTCTCTTTGCCTTTTACCCGGGTTGGGGCATAGGCCCTCAACCAACTCATGCCAAGTCTTCCTATCTCTAGCTATCTCCTGCAGCTCCTCCAGCTCTTCTTTATATTGTTGATCTCCGCCTCCAAATCTCGTCTCCATGTATTTCTCGGCCTCCCTTCTTTCGCTGTCCCTGCGGGTTCCAGGCAAGGACCCTTCTGTTATATTCCCCTCCGGTTTTCGCAAAGTGTGTCCTATCCAGCGCCAGCTTCCTTTTTTAACCTGTTTGTTCACTGGAATCTGTCTTGTTCTCTCCATAAGTTCCTCATTTGTGACCCTATCATACCATCTTATTCCTCTATTCTGCGCAGACACCAGTTGATGAATATTTGCAATTTATGCGCTATTGTTTTAGTTGTTCTCCATGTTTCTGACCCATACAGTAGAACTGCTTTAACATTAGAGTTAAATATCCAAATTTTTGTTCTAGATTTGATTTCTTTGGACTTCCAAATGTTTCCCAGTGCAATGAAAGCTCCTCTTGCCTTCTGTATTCTTATTTTAACATCTCTATCTGTTCCACCCTCTTTGTCTACGTTGCTGCCCAAATATGTGTATGATTCTACCTCTTGAAGTGGATTTCCCCCAGGGAGATCGAGTTGTCGCTTGCTTGGTTAATTCTCAATATCTTTGTCTTTCCTTATGAATGTTCAGCCCTAGTTTCTGGGACCTTTGATTCAATGTGTTTAGCTTATCCTGCATCTGATTTCGTGTATGTGACAGAAGGGCTATATCATCAGCGAAGTCCAGATCATCTAGTTGCTCTGTCAGAGTCCATTGATTCCATTTCTGGTGTTAGTTACTGTGGTCTTCATAATCCAGTCTATTGTCAGTAAGAACAACAAAGGTGATAGAAGACATCCCTGACGCACTCCTGTTTCTATTCCGAAAGTATCTATTAGTTTACCTTCATGAAGAACTCTACATTTCATATCTGTATATGTTGCTTTTATTAGGTTAATAATTTTCTGTGGATTCCATAATGTCTCATTAATTTCCAAAGGGTTTCCTATCAATACTGTCAAAAGCCTTCTCATAATCAACAAATCCGATATAAAGTGGGGATTTCCATTCAATACTTTGCTCTATTATTATACGTAATGTGGCTATCTGGTCAGCACAGGATCTATTTGGTCGGAAGCCTGCCTGTTCATCTCTTAGCTTTATATCGATGGCATCTCTCAGTCTCTCCAGGATGACTCTGCTTAGTATTTTCCCAGGTACTGACAACAGCATTATTCCCTATAGTTTTCACACTTCTGAAGGTCCCTTTCTTTGGTAGCTTCACCAGGTATCCTTCTCTCCAGTTTGCTGGTATTTCTTCGGTCTCCCAGATTCTGCTAAATAATTTATACAGTATTTCTGTGGATGTGTTTATGTTGGCTTTAACCGCCTCCGCTGGAATACCATCTGGACCGGCCGCTTTTCCATCTTTTAAAAGTTTAATGGCTTTACTAATCTCCTCCTTGGATGGTTTCTCACAGTTGATGTCCAAGTCAATTTCTGCTGGTTGGATATCTGGGGAGTTTGTAGGTGCTGGTCTGTTCAGGAGTTCCTTGAAGTATTCCATCCATCTTTCCATTTGGTCTCTAACATTAGTGATAGTTTCCCACTACTATTTTTGATCAACCCATTTGATGGTCTGTATTTTCCTGCTAGCTTTCTAGTGATATTGTAAAGATCCCTAAGGTTTCCTTTTCCTGCAGCTACCTCTGCTTCTCTTGCTAGATCTTCTACATATTGTCTTTTATCTAACTTTATTTGTTTCTTCACTTTCTTGCTAGCTTCTGTGTACTTTTCCTGGGCTATGGCTTTGGCAGTTCTAGTTTTGCTATTATTTAAATCTGCTTTCTTCTTTTTCCTTTCTTCTATTTCCTTGAGAGTTTCTGGAGTTATCCATGCCTTATGATTCCGCTCCTTCTTTCCTAATACCTCTGTGCATGTTTCATTCCAAATATTTTTGGCTTGCTGCCAGCATTCTTCCGCACTCACCTCATCTTCTAATTGCCGCAACACCTCATACTTATTAGAGACTGTGACCGTGAACTGTTCCTTTGTTTCTTGACTTTTGAGGTATCCTACATTATATTGGTGTCTATGTTCATGGGATGTTATGTATCGCTTAAGCTTCAGTTTAATTTTACTTATCAGCAAATGGTGATCCGAATCTACATCTGCCCCTTAGGACCCTTACATCTTGTAGAGATGACCTGAATTTCTTGTTTATGCATATGTGATCAATTTGATTTTCTGTTCTGTGATCTGGTGATACCCAGGTTGCTTTATGTATTCTTTTATGTGGAAAGACACTTCCACCTATGACGTATTGATTCGCTGCACAGAAATTAGTGAATAGTTCTCCATTTTTGTTCATTATTCCTAGTCCGTGTTTCCCCATGATCTCCTCGTAGCCTATGTTGTCCGAACCTATTTTGGCATTGAGGTCACCCATCAGAATTTTGATGTTCCCATTTCTCTGATTACCTATAATATTTTGAAGATTTATGTAAAATTCCTCTTTACTTTTTCCTCTTTATCATTGGTAGGTGCATAACACTGGGTCACATTCAAGAATACTTTCTTTTTGGTGGTTCTGAATGTTGCTGTGATTATCCTAGGACTCACTGCTTCCCATTTTATTAGCGCCTTCTCCGCTTCTTTAGATAGCATTAAAGCCACTCCTTCACTATGGGGGCATTTTCTTCCATATGGCCTGAGAACAGCATTGTTTCTCCTGTGTTTAGACGTTGTTTGCCTGCACCATTCCACCTAGTTTCACATAATCCCAAGATGCCAATCCCGTGAAATTTCATCTCATTTACAACCTGTGCTGTCTTTCCCATTTGATACATACTTCTAACATTCCAGGTGCCAATTCTGGAGCTTTTCCTAGGTGAAAGGAAGATAATCTGCGGTGTAGACTCCTTGCGGCTTTCTCTGCATCGCGTCATACCTCTTCTAGAAGAGCTTCCTTTCCTCTTGGTTGGCACAGTTTTTATTTTATTTTATGTGACTTGTTCATGGTTGGTTGGATTTTGTGGCTAAAATTTTCTACTGGATAGGGTAGCCAGCCCTCCGCCAAACCCCACCTTAGTCGCCTCTTACGACATGCCTTGTAGGTCGCAGTGCTGCTACTCTTTGCTCCTCTTGCGGGCCCCGGCAGCACTCGGCGTGATGGTTATTATGATGGGAAAAAATCTCACTTGTCCCGTTGACCACATATCTACGAAGCAAGAACATTAACCATTGTGGCTGTCTCTGTGCGATTAGGAGTCAAACTAAAGCAGACATACTGGTCTTCCAGGTTTGTTGAGGAGAAGGAACAGTTTTAGCAGTGAGTAGACACTCATGTCTATGCAAACAAAAATGGATCTGTTACAGAAAAAGCAATAAATGTAAAGTTTCTTGTTGCTACCTTGTAGGATGTCATCAGACATAATGGTTACTGATTGTTTTATTGATATCTGGAGAAGTATAAAAGGAGAAGAAGATTTTTAACACTAATGAAACAAAAACTACTTAGATTCTCCGAAAGAAGTAAATTCTAATTTTTCATGTTTGTTGGCCTACACGCTCTGATATAACCAAAAGAAGGTTTGTTCTTAGGTTGAAAGAATGTGCATCGACTTAAAGAGGCTTTAATCCCCTACATAACAAATAAAAAAAAAACACTAGTAAGTCTAATATGAAATATAATGCAATCTACACTTACTCTCAATTTATCACTCTCATTTGCTTTTTCATCCAGTTCTATCTTTGTCTTGCTATATGACTTCTGTAGTTTGGTGATCTGTTCTAATAACATCCTATAGAATACAAATCACACACTTTTTTTACAATGTCCAACTAATCTCTTCAAATACAAATCAAACTTCTATATGTAGTGTTTGTGCAAGATGCTCATTAAAAGATCAATTAGAAGAATGAGAAGAAAAAAAGCAACATTTTAACCATAAGTTCCAGAAACTTTATATTCTCAAAAATTAGGTTTGCTACAAAAACTTTGCCTAATATAATGTAGAGAAATAAAAAATATGAGACACATCACAAGTAATGACTATCTAAATATTATACTGGAAAGAAAGGTAATATGAAGACAATTCTTAAGTAGTAAGGTAACATCTACAGAGGGGAGGAAAACAGTGGTCTATCAGAATGACCCACTATGGTAAGCAACAATAAAACAATGTAGATGCATTACAGTAAAGATTTGATGAGGAAATGGTACTTGATCTCATGTAACTTATAACATCTAATTTATACTTGTGATTGAAAAGGTAAAGTTAAAATGTTTTAACTAGTGTTACTATAACTGCTTAGTTATCAAGATAATAAAAAAAAATCAAGATAATTTTTCATTAATGTAGCATTAATTTACTTAGTGGATCGTCTTCTACCCTGGTGAGCAGTGGGAATGCCAGACTTCTCTATTGACTATTTTCCTTTCAATTTTGGTCCAGTCACCTGTTAGTAAGAGACCGTTGGATGTTGTCTTCCAAAAGCTCCCTGGGCCATCCTGGTGGCCTGTATTCTTGCCCTCCCATGCTTGTCTTGGTGGTCGATCCTCTCCCACTCCACATATATGTTCAAAACATCAAAGTGGGGACTGTTCCGCGTGAGTTTGTAGGGCCTGAATGATCATGACATATTGTCTGGTTAAAAACTTGGTCCTTCTTGTCACTTGGACCCCTCCCCCCTTTCTTAGATACCTTATTTCTGAGGTTTGAAACTGGCTTTCATGGGCTGTGGTCATTGTCCAAGACTCACAACCCTACATCAGGACTGGCACTACTTGAAGCGATATACATCCATCTACATTTTCTTTCCTATTTCTCTTTTACTAATGAATCCTCGATTTATGAATTGGAGATGTCTTCCAGCTGCTGCTTTTCAATCAGTCCCCACTGTTTTAATGCCTCCCTTCCAGTCTGGTTAGTTGTCCGATCCTGATCTGATATTTCTTCTCCATGAATGTTTAACGATGATTATATATAACGATTTAGTAATTAATTGACAAACACATCAGTACTTTGAAATATAAATGTGAGAGAAAAGTTTTCAAAATTCCGTGGACAGTGAAAATAACCAACAGATCTATCCAACAAAGACTCAGAATTCAAGAAAATAGGTTGATGAGGAAAATAATACTGAAAAAAGTGAAATATTTTGGACACACAAAGAAAGGGACATGAAGGTTTGGAAAAGATAACTATGAAGTAATGGATAATGGGAAAGTGGAGAAGAGGAACATCTCAGTTTGTACCCACGTGGAGTCATCGGGATATTTTTCCAGAGATCCCTGATCTCAGTGTAGATGAGATCAAGTTCCTAGTCCTATCAGAGATGGACGATAAAACATAGGTCCAATGTTCAATAAGAGCAAGTAAAAGAACACTTGACAGTTCAAAATTGAAAAGAGCAAGCCACTGCTCTGGCAAAATGCGTTAGAAAAGATTAAAAACAAAATTCCTACAAAATATTTTCACCATCTTCTAAATTACATCTGGTACCCTCGCTGGTGCTATGGAATTCGAACACTGCTGCTGAAATCTTCCTGTTTAAGAAAGAGATTGGAGCATACATGGTTACTCACCAAAGTGCAATGATAATGGTCATATCATTCAATAAATCAATGAAATCAAGGTGTGATAGATGACTTAAATATGACAACAATTAAGGCAGGTCATCTAGTTTATGACAGAGAGAAATCTTGAAGTAATGTAATGGTAGCAAAGCTGGATGATGATGATGGCATTCCTGTGGTAAACTTGATATTTCTATGATATGAATGAGAGGAAGAAGAAAGCTAATGGTGCATGAGAACAACTAATCACTTACTCTTTTTCTGATGTCAGAACCATGATTGCTTTACTCTGTTCCCTGGGTACAATACACAAACATACACAATTTTAGAAATAGATAAATATAGTGGCATGAAGCAGATACTATTGATAAGACTGACTATTGGTAGACATATACTCTATGGGTGGTCTCAATGGCAAAGTGGTTAAGTCATTTGTCTGTCATAATGAAGGTTGAGGATTTGAATCCGGGCTGAGACACATGTGCAATTTTTTCATGAGATCTCTAGGATGTTTGTAGGAGCTACAGAGTTAGTGCTTTGTGCAATGCTCTTAGCAGATGGCATGCCATCTCTGCTGACAGGGATGGAGCCATATGGGAAAACCCAGTGCAAGGAAGTCAATCCTTCACCTTTGGACCCTTTGGCCATATTTTATGTCATCATAGGATTGCTGCTGGAGCTATGGAGTTCATGCCTTGTGAAACACTCTTGGTAGATGGCATGTCATTTCTGTCAACAGGGATGGAATCATATGGGAAACCCGTGCAATAAAGTAAATCCTTCGCCTTGTCTGTTTAAAATGTTGATAACTGTTGTGTACCAAAGATAATGACAGTAATAACTGAATCGTCAACCAATAGATTGTCCTGAGCAGAACTTTACCATCCTAACAGTCCTTCACAATTTCTCGCTCTCATTGGCCAGATGCCCCACCTCTGCAGTCATCCTGCTCAAATCATCAGTCACATCCTGAATTCATCTTCTCCCTGATTTTCCTCTTCTCTTTTGCCAGGATGCTTTCTTTTATAAATATCTTCTCCAACCTTTTGTGGCATTTTATATGTGCAAAATATCTACATTTTCTCAATCTTATTTGTATCATCAGCCAGTTTCTTTGTTTTGAAGTTCCTTCTGAATATATCTATTTGTTCTCTTCTCTGTCCATGGTTTACGGAGGACTTTTCTTAACACTTATATTCAAAAGCAAATATATGCTTTTCCAATGCCTTGTTAAGTGTCAGTGATTCACACCTATTTGTTGCCATCGGGAATAAGCATGCTCTAAGTATTCTGGTCTTTGTCTTTTTATCAGCTCCATTCCAAACTGTTTTTAGTTGTTTACATTCTTTGTATGGTTATATTTGTTGCTCTTCTATTTCCTTCATCAAGAACTTGATATTACATTAATATTCTAATAAATGCTATTATAAACTAAAAATAGAACAAAGAAATTTGTAAAAATCAATAACAAATTGAGCCCTAATTTGTAATACATTACTGCTAAACCTACTGTATCTATTAAACCTCTTTCAGAAAAAATGTTGTATACAAATTTATAAAGTAATTGCTATCAACAAAACTGTTGGCAAAATTATATTAATAATAATATTTAGTTTAGTAGTTGGATCATCAACACTGCACATTAAACCAATTAGTTCATAAGTGCTCCGATCTCCTCAGTATGTCTCTCAGCGTGTGGGGACTAACAACACCAGTTCTTTGTTGGTTTACTATTCTTCTTTGGCTACCAGTGTAGTATTCTTGTCTAGCTACACCACAGTTGACTTGGAATTCTTGCCGTCTGGTTAGGGTTGTAGATTCACCACTTTTAACAGAATCTTTTACATGTTCTCTCTCCCTTAAGGAAGACCCATAACTAATCAGAGTTGTAGGTGTGCCATAGTGGAGGCATCAGCACAAAAACCTAGCTACAGTTCATTGTCTTCAACATTTCGAACAAGTTTGAAGAAGTTGCAACCTGTTGGCTCTTGATATTGTCAAGCCAAGACCTTTTATGCCCTCCTCTTCTTCCACTTCTGTCTCATATAGAAAAATCTTTGAAAGTGAGTTGTGACTTATATGTTCAAATCAAACAAGCTTATGTTATTTCAACACTCCAACGTAACGTAAATTATATTCTTCTTCGTCTTCACCTTTCAACTACCAATGGAGCACAGGTCTTCAACAAACCTCTTCCAGTCCTTTCTCTCTTTTGCCACTCCTTCCAATTCTTTCCACATCTTGCCTATCCTTTTAATATCAGTCTCCAGCTCTCTTCTCCAGGTACTTCTAGGCCTTTCCCTACTCCTCTTTCCCTGCAGACTCCAAAACAGCGCCTGTCCTGCAATGTTTTCGATCAGCATTTTCAATATATTGCCAGCTTCTCTTCTTTAGCTACTTTTCCACCAGAATCTGCTTAGTTCTTTCCTTGAGTTCATCTTTCATAATCTTATCATACCACCTCAGTCCCTCTAGTAAATTATATTACATAGTGACAAATACACCAATATATATCTCTAGTGTGATCAACTTGACAATAAGACACCTCAAGAAATAAATCATCAATTGTAACTATCATAAAGTATAACTTTCCTTTATACAAAATGTAATAATACAAATAAATGTGGCCTTTACCTGATTTTGTTACCCAGTTTTTCATTGGCCATTCTGTGCAGATAGGAAAGAAACAAAAAGAAAATAACCAATAACATGAAACAATAAATAACAACTTAAGGAATACAAAAAAATACAATAACAACATTAAAATGTAAACAAATATGACAAATTTATGAAAGGCAAAACTATCTCCAAAATTTAGTTTCACAATTGTTAATTTAAAATTGCATTATATTTAAAAAAAAACTCAATGTAAAACTTAAATAACTTGTTGAAACTTTAATGAAGTCTGAAACTAAAGAATCTACAATGACAAAAATTGTTGTGAAATTATTTTATTAGTTCCTTCATTGAATATTGACTAGACTTGTAGTTTTGTCTTCTAAGTTTTATACCTCTTTATACTGTCCACGTAAAATTGTTAGACAAGTTGTCATAGAAAATAAAAATATATAACTATATATAATATAAAATATATATATATATATATATATAAAAATATAAAACACTCAGGTATATAAGGTATCAGTCAAATATAGACAGTAGTTGTATGGTTAGAGATGGATAGTAATTGTTCAGTTAAATACAGACATTGTTGTAGTCACAAACAGTAATTGTTCAAATATGGACATTAGCTGTTTAGTCAAATATGGACAATAATTGTTGGGAGCATATCACAGACAGAAATAAAACAGTGGTTTAACAAGTGGTTGATGTGGGGGGAATGAAGGAAAAGATTCAACAATGGTTCAAAAAATCATAGAGCAGTTTATAACTAAAGTGAATGCAGAATCATTTCTTTAGTAGACTTTTCTTACAAGACTCACGGGTAAGTTGTATAATATCTTCTCTCTTTGTCATTTTCCATCGTTTCTTATTGATACGTTTCACCATTACTCTTCTTTTCATTACACAGTGATAGAGTTGCTAACTCAATCAAACCCAAACATAGCATTACATCAAATCAATGTAACAAGTGGGGGCCTAAGATACAGTGAAAGAAATGATTGAAGTCAGTGAGCTAGAAATGACCATTGCAGTACTCCACCTTCAAGTGGTAAACCTGGTAAAAGGCTCCAACACTGCAGACTGACTAAGCGAGTGGGGATACAAAAGGATAGGCAAACCCAGTCCCCGAAAGAGTGGTGCTGAAAATGGATAAGTCATGTGGAAAAGTACAGATATCACATCATTGCTGTAAACTGGGTCACAATGTATAAAATAGCCTTTGCAAGATGAATGAAGATGAAGAAATATAAAAAGTCAAAGTACAATATGTCATATTGTGTCAGTCTAAAAGAATTTGTTGAGAAATATATACACTTTTATAAAAAATATGTATAATTATTATGTCAAAAAATTTGTTGAGAAATGTAAATTTTTATCAAAATATTATTTATAATTATTATGTCAAAACAAAATTTGGTGAGAAATACATACATTTTTATAAAAAATATTATTTATAATTATGTCGAACAAATTTGTTGATAAATATATATATTTGTTATAAAAAATATGTATAATTAGTAAATGTCAACATGATATAAAGATTAGAAAAATTATTATCTGAAGTTGTCATTAAACTAAATAAAAAATATGTGACACTGATTAAATGAATCAGCTATAATTTCAAAGCTATAACACTTTTTGTCAAGTTGCGCTTATGTTGTCCCTTTCTAAAACGTTTCAATAATAACTGCTTATGTGCTAACCCATTGCATCCACCCAGACAAAAATAACTAACTTCACGGTTACCTTCATCTGTGTAATGTATAGATCCCAAACCCATACTTTCAAATACATCTTCTTTTGCAACTGTCAATTCATTCCCCTTAGTTATATTATCTACATCTACTCTCACACACTTTTGTTCCTGCACCCATGTGTTCACATTGTGAACGACCAGCTCTGATTCCCGATGCAAGCGGTCACCATTTGCCCTCGACTCTTCCAGAGCCACACGCAATCCTGAAATCTCCTCATTGGCACTCCTGTAATTCTGTTTCATCATTTCCAGTTCATTCACTAGTTTGCTTGTCTGTGGAGGACAAGTTTTTTAAATGAAGTTTTAAAGTATGACACTGGTATTAAAAAACAAAGAAAATCTGAGAGAGGTTATTATTTTTCTTTGTCAGTGATCACATCACAGAACTAATAATTTCAAGGAACTGTATGATTTATTTCAGGTCATAAATAGAGCTCATCAGGCTTGAAAGTAGTGACATTTTGGTAGGCCATATTCTCTGTTGAGCTGATATGAAGGATGTGTTCTGTAGTTTTTGGGCTCATTCTACAAGTTGAAAAGTTTGTTTCATTAGTTTTAAGCTTTCTGTACAAGGTAATTCTTAGTCTGTTGTGTCCTGTCTAAATAAAATAATGGTCAGTTCATTTGCATGACATCAGGCTGTAGGGTCTTTGGACTCTACTGTTGGGTGTATGCTTTCACAGTCTCTGAAACTCTTCTTTTATTATAGATTAATTATTCATCAAAGTACAATCGCTCTTCGGCTCAGATCACATACAAATCACAAAGAGTGATTAACAAGTGGTTGATATGAAGCATTCAAAGAAGAAGACTTGGGGATCTAAATTACAAATACCTCTGAAGTCAGAGTAATTCTCACAAGAATAGCTTGGAACACTGGCGATAAGGAAAGCAAGCCTTCACACAAAAATAATTCAGAGATGCAATGACTAGGACTAAATTCATTGTGGGTGAATGAGAAAAAAACAGGAAGAGACGCTGGCGATGGATAGGACATACATTGAGAAGATCGACCGGAAGCATTGCAAGACAGGCACTGTTTTGGAACCTGCAGGGAAAGAGGAGTAGTGAGAGGCCTAGACAGACCTGGAGAAGAGAGCTGGAGGCTGATATTAAAAGGATAGGTAAAACATGGAAAGAGTTGGAAGGGATGACAAGAGAGAGGAAGAGCTGGAAGAAGTTTGTTGAAGACCTGTGCTCCATTGGGAGTTGAAGGGTGAAGAAGAAGAGAAAAAAATGCACACAAAATTTCTGGTTCCAATACACCTATTTGAGTTATTCTTTGAAGTTTTCTATTTAATATTGTTCTTATAAAATGCAGTTGATGACTGCTCCTTGGTATGTTTTGGTGGTATCATAAATTCTTATATGAAAATATATCAATACATTTGGCCACATACTCATTTGTTTATCCGTGAACAGTTTTCATTATTGATCTAGTGATTATGTTTTCATCTTGTTAAATAAGTTGACAGGCATGATATTTATCCAATGATTCTTATTAAACATACCTCCTCATTAGCTGCTTTGTATCTCTCCTGTAAAGAAGTAAACTCAACTTTCAGCAAGACTATTTCCTCTTCCTTTGCTGAGAGCTCCTGCAATCCCTGTTTCTGCCTCTCTTGACTGGAGACCAGATCCACTTGCAAGCCTGTGTAGTGCTCTTCAAATTGTTGAAGCTGGAAACATTAAAGTTACTTCCTTACTCAAAATTATAAAAATCATTCCCTTACAAAAAAGTCACTCCTTACAAAAAAGTCACTACCTTACGTAAAAGTCACTACCTTAGGTAAAGCTATAAAAGTTCCTCTATTACATATAATTTTAGACATCACTGTCTGGCATAAAACTCACTCAATTATATAACAATTCCTGCCTAACATAAAATTTACTCCTTATATAACACTTATCGAATTCCTAGTCCAATTGGGAAGGAATGATAGAACGTAGGTCCCGTGTTCAAGTTGAGTTAGCAAATGAACCCGTGGCAGTTAAAAATCGAGAAATGCGGGCTGGAAAGCCACTGCCTTTGAAAATTTCATTAGAAAGGTAAAAAAAATAAATTCCTACAAAATATTTTCACCATCTTCTAAATTACACCTGGGACCATCGCTGGTGCTACAGAGTTCATGCAATGCCGCTGAGATCTTCCTGTGTAAGATAGAGGTTGGAGCACACATGGTTACTAACCAAGTGCAATGATGATGGTCCTATCAATCAATCAATAACAATTGACTCTCTTACATAAAAGTTACTGTTACAATAATGTCCCCACTTCATTACATAAAGGTTACAGCCTTATATAAAAGTCCCTACCATACTTAAAGTTATCGCCTAAGATAAAATTATGATAGTCACTCTCTTATATACGATTTTAAAAGTCTACACTCTACATAAAAGTCATCCCATTATATAAAAATAAAAAAATAAGGTTCCTTACATGAAATTATCTTAGACAGTCTTGGACATAAAAGCCAATGCTTAAGATAAAAGTTACCCCTGACATAAAAGTCACTGTCTGACATAATAATTGATGTTATATATAAAAGTCGCTGCTTGACACCATAACATTCATTCCCTTGCATAAAAGTCACTTCTTTACACCATAACATTTATTCCCCTTGCATAAAAGAACACATAATAAATCCTCTAGAAAAGCTGATAATGATGTAAAGATACAAAATAATGTATCATTTTAGGATGTGGAATTTATACTATTTTGATATGACAGGACCAAATTCATAAACACCCTACCCAAGAAATTGTAAGCAGTTTTAAACAAATAGTTACCATTAAATGAAAGATATAGATAAATGAATGTTGTTTTAAATCAAGTAATAAAAAAATCCATTGATTCAAGTATCTAGGAACATTCTTAACACCAGATGGAAGATGTATAACAGAGATTAGGAGTAGAATAGCTCTAGCGAAGGCAGCTTTTATGAAAATGAAGAACACACTATGCGTGAACTCACTGCCAATGACACTGCGAAAACGAGTACTCCAATGCTATATTGAGCCAATTCTTATGTATGGCAGCGAATCATGGACACTGAACAAACAATCAATACGATCATTGGAAGCCACAGAGATGTGGTTTTACAGAAGAATGTTGAGAATTCCATGGACAGCAAAGAAAACAAACGTGGAGGTTTTAAATCAGGTCTGCACACAAAGAAACCTTATCAAAAGAATAAGAATCCGACAATCAAGGTTCTTCGGGCATATAATGCGAAGAGAAGGTTTAGAACATTTGGTGACTACAGGTAAAATTCAGGGAAGGAGAGATCGTGGAAGACAGAGGGAGAAGATGTTGGATGGCCTGACATCATGGTTCGACAAAATATCGCCGTCAGAACTGATTACATGCACCAAGCAAAGAGAGTTGTGGAGAGACATGATCGCCTACGCCGGCAGGCATGGCACTTGATTGATTGAATAAAAAAAAACCCAATAAAAATAAAGCCATAAATGTAAGTTAGCCCAACCTCATCTTCTGTAGCCTTGTTGATCTCTTGTGATTTCCGGAGTTCTTGCTGTAACTTTCTCAGCTTTTCATCATAAAATATAATCTGTAACAAATATGAGTCTATGGGTGCCTCTGACAGAATGCCTTTTTCTACTTTACTTTGTCCACGAGTGTCTCAACATTATAAGCAAGCATGCACAAATGAACTTTTTATGTAGAATAGAGGGACTGTGATGATACGATAAGATTATGAACGATGAACTCAGAGAAAAAATTAAGCAGATACCAGTGGAAAAATAGTTAAGGAAGAGGCACTGGTTATGGATTGGACACACATTGAGTAGGTAGGCTGGAAGCATTGCAAAGCAGGCACTGTTTTGGACCTTCAGAGAAAGAGGAGTAGGGTAAGGCCTATAAATACCAGGAGAAGAGAGCTGGAGCCTGATATTAAAAGGATAGGTAAGATGTGGAAATAATTGGAAGGGATGGTAAGAGGAAGAAAGGGCTGGAAGACATTTATTGAAGACCTATTTTCTATTGGGAGTTGAAAGGTGAAGAAGAACAAGACACACAAATGAGCAATGAAAAATACATGATAACAATTCCAACAAAAAATAAAATAATTCCAATAATAATCAAATATGTCAACAAGTTATAAACATGTTCATTTCATAAATAAGAACACAAATATTCTTTTTCTGTAAAAGGTAATTGAAAACTACAACAAAGAAAGAAACTGATAACAAATCTGCAATGGTGAAACAAGTAAAAACAAAGTAATGTAGTTTTACAAAAATAATATACAGCGATGTTCCGACCAAAAGGCCTTTATCAAGCAAAGATACAACAGAAGTGAAGAAATTCCTACTTCCTTTATGACAGACATAACATATACAATCAGACAATAAATCCCTAACAGTTCTTAAGCCGTTAGTTGATAAAAGACTTTTGATCAAAATGTCACTATATATTGTTTTTGTACTTTATTTTTACGTGTTTCGCATTTTGCTACAGTTTTACTGCAGTCTTCTATTATATCAATAACAAAAATTAGCAACCATAATTGATATATGCTCCTATAGTTTGTGCTTCATATCTACACAGCAACATTACAAGCTTACCTCTTCTTTCATGGAATTGTTTTGCTGAGACAGTTTAGCTGTCTCTGTTTTGGTAGTGGCCAGCTGACGGGATTTCTCTGTTAGCTGTTCCATTGATTCCTTATGATTGCCTTGAACTGTTGCCAACTGAACTTTCAACTCATGAATCTTAACATCGGCTTCCATCAGCTATAATAGATGAGCAAGTATAAGTCAATTATTAGTTAGTTAACATAACAGATATTATATCGCTACAAACAGACACATAGGTGCTCAGTATCAGCAAATTGCAACGTGCATGCAATCTCGTAGTTTGCACAGTTCATTGTGTTATACACATGACTTCTCCTTCCTTCTTGCAGCGACCCCTGCTGACACTTGTTAATCTAGAAGAAAAATTTCTTGTGCCAATATAACATCATTGCTGCTGGTCGAAGTCATTAATCATGATAAAGGTGGTCCAAATGAGACGTCTGTAAATTCAACCATTAAGATGCTTCTTCTTCAAATGCTCCATATCGATCACTTGTTAACCACTCTGTGTGATTTGTATGTGATCTAAGCCTAAGAGCAATTTTACGTTGTGTCAGTTATGCGCCGACAAGTAGTCCAGCACATCCAACTTCTGCTATGCTTTTTATTTACTAGGGTAGCTTCCTTAGGTCTTACATCAGTCACCTCGTACGACATGCCTTGTAGGTTGCAGTGGTACTATTCTTTGCTTCCTTAGGGCCCGGGGCCAGACAGGCGGTCTACTAAGAAAAAATGTTCATACTATAGATACTTTCAAAGCCAGTAAATCAGCACAGTCACAAAAGATAACTTCATGTGAAATGCGATGCCTATGAAAAGTTACCAACAACACCAGAAAAGACAGAGTCACCAACATCAGCATAAGAAAGAAAGTTGGTACAGAACCTTGCTTCAATTACATTGAGAAACAAAGAATGAAGTGGTTTGGCCACTTAATAAGAATGCATCCAAACTACACAGTATACAGAGTCTTCTACAACAGAACATCAGGAAAGAAGGCGAGGGGAAGACCACAAAAAAGATAGTTAGATGGCATTAGCAGAATCCTGTCAAAGAGCAAAATTAATTATCACCCAAGCCACTAGAACAGCGCAAGAGAAAAACAGAAAACCATGACACTGGGCAACAGCCCGGTAGCAGTGTGACAACAAAAGATGTCAGCCTGTTCATTACAGCAAAGTCCTGTATATTTATAATAATAGATCTACATGAGACTAAAGTTATGTGACTGTGATATCCTTGTGAAGCATGGATTGAGTCTGATAAAATAATTGCCAATATTCATATAAGTCACAGATAAGATTTGCAGTAACTGTCTCAAACTTCATCCTCATGCTGAAGGTGGATGTCTGAAGTACTCAGTTCTACACAGCAACAATCCTACCTCAAACAAAATCTATATTTCAGTGTGGCAAGAACAAAAATTATGACAACTGATAAAACAAACATTGTAAAGAACATTTTTATTAAGGGAAAGACTATGAAAAGTCAATAGTTTTGAATATCTCGGTTCACTGGTAGCAAGAGATGGAAATGTGATGAAAGAAATCAAAAGAAGAACAAACATAGCCTTACAAAAACTTGAACTAAACAACAGCTAAAACAGTAAGTAAATGAATTGATAGAACAAGGATCAGAATACTAAGGGTATGCATATTCCTAGTGGGTATGAGACAAGAACATTTAACAAGGCAGGGGAAAAACATATATGTGCTTTTGAATACAAATGTTACAGATGAATCCTCCGTATACCATAGACAGACAAGAGAACAAACAGATCTACCCAGAAGGAACTCAAAATTAAAGAAAACTGGCTGATGCTACAAAATAAAAAAATTGAGGTAGTCTAGATACATAAAAAGACATGAAGGACCAGAGAAGACAATTATGGAGGGAAGCATCCTGGCAAAGAGGAAGACAGGATATTTGGCCTATTTGAGAGAGAAATTCAGAAAGACTGTTAGGATGTCAAAGTTCTGCTCACAACAAAAGCTATTTAATGATTATGATCCATTCAAGTAAGAATATTAATAATTGACAATAGTGAAAGAATAGATAAGGGAAACATATTAAAGTCACTCAATAACTACATGTTGATTTATGACATAGCAATCTATGAGATAGTTTTTGAAAAGATGATTCAAAATGAAATAAATGATGAACAAATCATAAACACTTAATATGTTCATCTAAACCCATGAAATCATAATAAAAAAAGGCCTACATCTGAGTTAGACTTGCGGTATTGCTCTTGTAGTTTCTCTTGATCTGTCTGTAGTTGGGCTAGAGTGTCTTCATATCTGGCAATCTAAAATGGAAAACCAGCAGAGAAAACAAAGTGTATAAAATAAAACTACAGTTGCATATGATTACATCAAACAAAATTACTTGTTAATGAATATGTCTAAAGGGTCCAAAGCTGAAGGATTGACTTCATTGGGCAGGGTTTTACCCATATGGCTCGGTCCCTCTCCGCAGAAATCGCATGCATTCCCTGCCAAGAGTATTGCGCAAAGCGCAAACTCCGCAGCTCCGGCAACAATAGTTGGAATTAGAAAAATGCACTCTTGAACAGAACTGCATAATCTAGATCATAGATTTCCAAACTTTTCGCCCACCGTCCACTTTGCAGAACATAAACTTTGTAACGCCCCCCCTCCACATTATAACAGTTTGCCAACGCCCCCCCTCCCACATATATACATGCTCTATTTTCTCTTTGATATAGAAAATTGATATATATTTCTGTAATACATGGTCAATTTTCAAATTATTATATGCATGAAATAGAAAATTGATGAAAAAATAGATTCGAGTAAAATGGGCATAAGATGAATTATAATGCAGAATTCAAATTTTAAATGATTATTCAATCGCAAAATCACGAAAATAATTTATTTAAAAATATTTATTATTAATTTCTCCTTTAAAGAGCCACCGACCCCTAATCGACTGAACACCCCCCAAAATCTTCTGAACCCAATATCGTCCCCCTAGAATGCTTCAGCGCCCACTGGGGATGGGGGTACCGTCCACTTTGGGAAACGCTGATCTAGATTAAAACCCATGACCTTCGGAACACAAGGCAAAGGCTTAACCACAGAGACCTCTGTGGTGTAAAAAAAAATATAATACTTTTTATCATTCATCATTTTTGTTCAGCCACTCCAATTGAATAAAAACAACTTAGACTATCTCCTGCTCTACTTTAATGACTTATCCCTTGCTTCTGACACTCTTACCTCTTGAGTATGATGTTTAGCTTGCTTCTGTGCAGTTTGTAAGTTCATATTGGCAAGCCTCAGTTGACCTTCTCTCTCTGCTAGCATTTCATTGAGTTCTCTGTTTTTTATCTGAAGATCATCAACCTCACGTCTCAGTCTAGCTATCTGGTCCTCTCTTGCCAATACCTAACACAAAAATTCTTGGAATTAATCACATAACTGGTCATGCTGGTCTAATTGATAGTAAAGTTCAGAAATATATGTTATTAGTTGTTACTGTTGTTATTACTTGTAATACCGCTGTAAGGGTGGTGTGGAAAATACTTTAAAAAAACTGTCGCTACTGCCTGTAGTACTGCTTTTTAGGTCGGTGTAGAACAGGTTGGATGATAGCCTGAGGAATTTAATGGCCGCATGGCTAGTGTAGTCGCTGCGAAACTGTTTAGGTTAAGATTTTTCATTTATGCCCACAACAGAAAAAATCCTTAGCCGTACCGTGAATTGTTGAACACAAGTCTCCCGCATGGGAGCAGCACTCTAATCCATTCGTTTAGACGCTCCATGTGGTGCAGAACAGGATTAGGGGGAGAATTTGAACATGTGGAATTCAATGGCTAGTGTAGTCGGCATGAAACTGTTCAAGTTAGGGTTTTTTATTTATGCCCTTGAAAGACAAAAAACTGTGGCCTTACCGGGAATTGAACCCGGTTCTCACACAAGGAAGCCAGTGCTCTAATCCATTCAGCAAGATGCTCCACATAAATTATTAGTAAACTAGCTAAAATCAATATCACTGTATGCCTACGGTACTCAGTTGCTTTCAGCTAGATGAAAGTGCAGACATCAGAGATATTTAAACAGCAGCTATGAAAATAATTAAAAATGTTCCCCCATCTAATAAATTTGGGTATCCATTTCAGATACATGGACTTAGAAATCAACCATACTGGTAACTGAACACCTATATAAAGTAAGTAAAGTAAATAAGAGTTTCATACTGTGCCATGATGGTGATCACATAACATAGCATAACTTTGTACTCACTATCTGGGATTAATACTTTGTACAAATATATTTTCCTTCAACATATAGTCTCAAAATTATGATTCCAAACACACACAAATGTTAGTTACCCTATCCTGCAGTTCTCTGGTCTGTTTCTGTAAAGTTTCCATGTCAGATTGTAAGTCTAGACCCAACTTTTTGCTGGCACTGAGCTGTCTTACTGTGTCTCCATGTCTATCCCTTTCTGCTCTCAGTTCTGTTTGTAGCTGACCTAAAATATGTTCTTGTTGCTCAACCTTATAGAAACAAGTATTATTTATTCCACACGTTGAAGCACTATAACATTGTCAGGTTATAAAATAACATATTACAGTTTACAAACATTTTTAAACAAGCACTCCTTTTCATGCAGCATGACCTTCGCAAAACATAGTGCTCATTAGAGTCTGCTTGACAGACTCAATCTTTAACAAGTTCTCGCCTGGTCCATTGTCAATTTCAAGGTTTGCTTAATGTTCTATTGCCACTATCATCTTGGTCATCTCCTGCCTCCTTTTCTAGGGTTTATCGCCTGTCTCATTTTCCAGGAACCATCCCCCGAACCATCCCAGAGCTGACTCATGCCAATACTCGGCCATACCTGGACTTAATAATTATCATTACAGTTTCAAAACATAAACATACAGAATTAAACTAGCACATAGCCTGACTTTACATATCTATAGACATTATCATCTACCTGGTCATTTAGCATTTTCTCTTGCTCCTTTGTCCCTGATAACTCCAGCTCCAGCTTGTGTGCTTGCTGCTTGTAGGCAATACCTTCTTGTACAGAGGCATGGTATTCCTCTTTAGCAGCCATCAAGTCTTTTCTCAACTTATCAATCATTGCCTTCTGCTCAATAATCTCCTCCTCATAACTAGCTGCCCTTTCTTTAACTGATTTGAGCTCAACCTAAATAGAAAAACTTAATATAAACAATTGACCCACCTTTATATTGGTAGTATATCTAACTTGTATTATGAGTAATCTTGAATTCAATTTTGTTTAAAATATTTATTGATTATCTTTTCTTGTCAATTTTGTATTCTGTAAAAACTGCTGCTGATGCTGGACAACATGCACAGAACAGAGTGTTTCAGGACTGCTGTCATGGGAGTCAAGTTCCGGAAGGGACAAGCTACTTGATGATGATAATGATTCTGTAAAAACATAATGATTTTTGAAGCACTTTTCTTCTTCTAGCATTCGCCCACTATCAATTCAGGGAGCCTCGTATGGGGTTGCTGATTGATTTTTGCATGAAGGTCTGCTTTACTTATTATCAGTGTTCCCTGCCATACAGGCATACCTTCTCTGATTTCAGAGGTCTCTGAAGCACTAAAAACAACCATGATATAAATGTCATAATAGTGTATAATGTATTGATTGTGTGCAGCATTTCAAAGCTCTACTTTGTATGTCATACAAGTCCACATATATTTGGGTAGTATCAAGTTTAAAAAAAAAAAAGAACAAAGACAGTATCTTCTTCTTCTTCAAATGACCACCTGTTAACCACTCTGTGTGATTTGTAGGTGATCTGAGCCTAAGAGCGATGGTACATTGTCCCAGTTATGCGTCTACAAGTAGGCCAGCACATCCGATTTCTATGACGCTTTTTATTTATTAGGGTAGCTTCCTTAGGTCCTACATCAGTCACCTTTTATGACATGCCTTGTAGGTCACAGTGGTACTATTCTTTGCTTTCCTTGTAGGTCTTGGCACCACACGGGCGAAAGATAATATCAACATTACACAGTTAAGAAGATCAGTTAGTTGCAAAGTGAAAGTTTGTGAACCTGAAGTCCTGGTCCACTTCTACACTCTCTGGATCAAATAGAAGTGGCTAAGTTAGTATAATGTAATATTTCATTATGTGGACATGTTTCACTTGAATTCGAATGTGCTTATCTCCTTTTGTTTCCCAAATCATATTCCTTACCTGCAATTTCCTGATGGTCTGCTCAAGTTTGACACCATCCGTGACTCGCTGACTGAGTTGATCCTGGGTGGTCAGAAGACTCTTTTCTATAAGGCTCAACTTCTCTTCATGATGGGCCAGCTGGGATGAATGCAATGAACAGGAGCATGGCAAGACAAGAATATGATTGTTAATACTAAATAGACACTGTTATAAGATTATGCATACATAACAGTAATAACATTACTTAATAGATATGATGATTGTATACTGTTCTAAGATTACATAAAAATAACAATGATAAAATTTGTGAAAAGCATCTTATCTTCTACAGCAGAACAGCAGAGCAAAAGATCAGGGACAAAACAGGGAAAAGATGGACAGATAGAGTGTCTCTATCATGTCAAAAGATGAAGAAATTCATCACTCAAGCCGTCTGAGAAGCACAAGACAAACAAAGAAGCACACAACACTGGGATACAACTCAGCAGCAGTATGACAACAAAAGAAAGAAGAAAAAAGCATCAATATCTATCAACTCAGGTCAACCCTGTACGTGATTAGACTCTATCAGATAGTTTAGTTGAAAGTGTCAGAGGTAGAGCACAAACACAGTAGCTTCAGTGACAATTCAGAAGTCAGCTGGGGGACTTCAGGGTGATAATATCACCGGAGATTATATCACCGGAGATTTATTTCCTGCATTACTCGCAAAAATAACCCAATTTATTAAACAAGAGCTCTAAACAAAGATTGAATAGAGAGTGAAATCATTTGATTTATATACAGAAACTCATATTTTAAAGAGAGAGTGTGACTAGTTTTTCTGTTTATTAATTTATTTGTGTCTGTGTGTAATAGAGAGAGTCAAAGAAAGAGAGAGAGAAATGTATCACACCCTTCCTTCTGTCCCTACATATAATGTCTAATATCATTAACTCTTTCCACGCCCATTTATTTCCTCAATTTTTAAGCAGTTAATTCAAGGAAGTAAAAAAAAAAAAAATTTTAAATTACGATCCCAACTACTCGTCAATAAATAAACATATATATATTATTATACACTAAATTGAAGAAAACTGGACAACCCAATAGAATAACAAGGTTAAAAGTAGTATAAGTAAAATAGTAGAAGTAAAACTAGAAAGACTTCTTATAAGGAAGCAACTCTATGGCGCAGTGTGCGGCTTAAAGCGTGCAACGGACTTCCGCCATGGCGCAGTGTGCGGCTTAAAGCGTGGAAAGAGTTAATATAGATCAAGCTCAATGAATCTTGTTGAACTAACAAAAAAAATAAGTGCTGTAAAAATAGTTATGTGGGTCACATGAGTGAAGTCAATATGTTACGGAATGGGACAAGATTTCAACAAATAATTATGTTTTGATTCAGAGTTGGCCAATACAGACTGCTGGGTAACCTATAGAAACTTAAAATATTACACATTAATTAAATATTTCTGTAGAACTAGAATTTTGACCCCCCTGACTGCATACTTAGGATAGCTCACAGCTCAGGAGTAGAAGATGTTGAACCTGGTCAATGGGTACAGTGCTAAGACAGAAACTATGGGGCAGCTGTTTTACCTTGAGAATAGAGTGGACATCACCCTAATGATAGCCTGAAAATATAGCATGACCAACAATCTGAATGCAGAAGAGATAGAAGACAACAAGACCCACCTCTTGAGCACAGTCTTTGTACTGACTTCTGGCTTCAGTCAAGTCACGTCTGAGAATTTCAGCATCTGACTTTAGTTCAGAAATCTGTTGAAAGGAATTTCATTACATAAAGATAACTCTGACAACTATTGTAATTACAAACATCAAATTGAGATGGCACTATATGACAACTATTGTAATTTCAAACAATACAATAAGATAGCTCTATGTCACCACTATTTTAGTTCCATAAAACAGTAGGAATTTGTTACTGATTAACAAAACATTCCACAGCATTCTAGGCATTTCCAAAGTTGATCAGACTCTATCAGTAGGTGGAAATTGACATGAATGCTCATATTCTTGCAGATTGTCTGGGTATACACATTTCTTATCTGTTCTCTCAGTTATTTAATTTTACTTTCACCACATTTGATTTCAAAATCTTAGTTGTTAAACAGCAACCTTTCTGAGCACAGTATTATCTCCTCTCCAACAAAGAGCACAAAGGACTACTACACATTGGTCATATTATTGAGGCACAACTATACCAGAAATAAATCTAGCTATAATAGTCAGAATGTAAACAAAATTGGCAACTTACTGTGCCTTCTAATTGTTTATTATGTGAGTATGCCTGCTTCAAATCTGTCTTCACACCTTGCATGGACCTCTCCAGTTTTTCAATCTGTAGAAAAAGAATTCATTCTGTAACCAACAGATAACATATGAACATATTCAATAACAAATTGTTGTACTTAATTTACATGAACAATACATGTAGCACTCACAAAAAGAAATATGATCCTTTTCAAAGACGTACAATAGATTTCAAAGAAGAGATGTTTAAAAGGTATTCAACCTTGTTCAAAAGTTGACAAAAATATTTGAAGATCTTCAAAGGTATTCAGAGATGTCAAAGACATCAGGGGGTCTCTGTGGCTAAGCCTTTGCCTTGTGTTATGAAGATCATGGGTTTGAATCTAGACTTCGATGTTCTGTACTCGAGTACATTTTTTCCCAGAAACCCCTAGGATTTATGCTTAGAAGCTACGGAGATCTGTTGTGCAATACTTTTGTCAGGTGGCGTGCCATCTCTGCAGTGATATACCGAGTCCTATGGGGTAACACCTGGAACAATGAAGTCAATCCTTCGGTTTTAGACCCTTTAGATCAAAGACATTTAAAGATTGTCAAGGATTTTCAGAAACATACAAAAGTGGTCAAAGATTCTGAAATGGTTTCAAAGATGTTCAAAGATGTTTTAATGATTATGCTGTATGTCTGCAGTTGGAAATTTGATTACTATCTGGGTAATTATGTCACACAGTAAATTATGGAACTTGATCAGAGAGATAGTAATACAGTTCAACAGTAAATAACTTAAAACAGTAATTCTCATTAGATATCTAATAGGAGGTGACTTAGATGAAGTGAATGAGATGATAGAAGCCAGTATCAGGGTTAGGAAAACAAAATGGATCAAGACTATACTCCACCTCCAAGTGGTGGTCTTGATAATAGGCTGCATAACTGCATTCTGACTTGGTCAATAAGGAGAAAATATGGAGAGGACATTTGGATGTGATATTCTTATTAACATTCCATGTCTCAAAGTTATAGGCGAGGACATATTTTTTTATTTTATTGACCAGTCTCAACTTATTTTCCATCGTCTTAATAGTCACTACAAAATGCCACATTGAATTTGTCATAAGAAAAGAGACCAACTAACCACTAGACTGATCAGTGGAGAGCATTCAATGTGATGTGTCTCTTCTTCAAACTGATGATCTACCTATCACTGTCAAAGACTGTAATTAAATCAGTTCTCTGATTCAAAGTCTTAGATTTTTCCTTAACATTATTAGCAACAATGTTACACAACAAGATACAGAAGACAATTACAGTAGAACTCTACCTCATCTACTTTGTGGTGTATTTCCTCTCTACAGGAAGCAATCTCAGCTTCATTGCGTCGTATTTGTTCTTCCTTGCTGTTCGACTCACACTCAGAGTTATGCAGCCTTGCTTTTGTATCTGCAAGCTGGCTCTCTAGTGTGGCAAGTTGGTCATCGTATCGGCAGGTCTCGCTTTTGTGTCGCTGGTGGGCTGTTGCCAAGTTAAGCTGAAGTTGTTGAATATTCTGCTCCAGTTTTTTAATCTGGCAAATAGATACAATTTAGAGGATCAATATAATGTAAAGTTGTAACTGTATTGTGGCAATCTGTGGCTTAGTGGTAGTGAGCTCGATCACAACCCAAGAGCATCTAGTTCAAGCTCCACAGCGGGCAGTTTGGAAGCAAATTTGTTTCTCTAGATTTTTATGCTCAAAAAGCAATGTCAAACTACTGAACATATAAGTGGTGCCTAGAACATCAAAGACTCGTTCACTGTGGTTGATGGCTATCCCCTGTAAAGGATCTGCCACGATTTTCATCTCAACTGTAGAAAAGAACATGATATCACCAACATAACTGATATGTTATAAACTCTAAAGTTGAATCTAAAATATAGTGAACGAGTTCACTTCTGTCAGCATGAGGGCCAGCAAACCTGAACTGACAAAGACCCTACATCTATAAGAGGTGATCATGATAACACATTGCATCACTGCAGTCTGAGTAAGTAGGGATCAAAGAGGGAAGGCAAACTCAGTCTAAAAATGCAGTGTCAAAAAGAAATGTGCATAACTGAAAGGAAAAGATATCACAGCCTCGTTATAGACTGCAATGCAATATAATAAAAACCCTTTTTAGGGTTAACATAATTTAAGAGGGATGGCAGTACAGAGCAAGGCTAATGATAACTTGGCGGAGAACTGGAGGTCATCATGAAAATAATGATTGTCATTAGATACTCTACAAAAGATAACCAACAGAATTATGAAAATGGAAAAAGTTTGTTCATATCAAACATGATGATACAAGTAGTGACTGTCCCTGACTACATTGTTGATAAAAGGCAAAAAATAAAACACTATAACAGTAGAGTAAGATATGTGGAAGGAAGAACATGTGCTCAGAAAACAAAAGTATCATTAAAACCTAAGATATAAGCTAGAAATAGGTTTAAAATCACTAACACACTGAAACAAATGGTACTGCTTTCAGGACAATCAGTCTCTTTTAGTACATTTTGATGTACTCTTTGCTCTTACTTCCATAAAAGCTGTATTCCTATCTTCATGAGTTTGCTGTAGTTCTGACTGGCACAGATTAAGTTCAGACTTGAGCTGTTCAATTGTTCGTTTCTTGCCAGAGACATCAGCAAGAACCTCTGCTAACTGGTACTCCAGACTAGCAATCTGGTCTTCCTTAGCAGCAAACTGAGGACAGAAAGATGCTTCATTAGTGATGTCAATAATATCATTCTAATAAAGACTAATGGGTGATATATTGAGATTATACAGACACTGACACTATGAGATGTTTATTACCTGGTGTGTGAGCAAATCTCGTACTAGATACAGTTGACAATTACACTTCTACCACAGCTCATTGATGGCTTCATTCTTTGATCCATACTTACTTTACAGAAGGAAGCGATGTCTTCATGTCGAGTGGAGAAGGATCTCGGTCAGGAAAGGACAGATGATACAAACTTGTGTCCTCTCAATCACTTTGTCTTCTGCCCCAGAATGCACGCAATAGCATACAATCTACCCAATAGAAGGAAATCTTCACACACACCCAAACAAGAAAGAATACTCTTAGATGACGAACAGCTACTAAATTTAGTCAGGTAAATTAAAAAAAAACTAGAGTATCAGCAATTTCAAGGAGATGTATAATGAAGATGGATGCACTGGGCTGGCTGGGGCAATACATAGTTCAATACAACATTATTCCCTTATAATAAATGAATGATTATATGTGTAACAAATCAGGTTGGTAGACATTACTAAGTCATCACTCTAAATTGACAAATAAGGGCTAATGGGAAAGATTATTTCTAGGAGGTGTGCATGACAGCTTTTGTTTTATTTCGATACTGTAACAGCAGGTGGTAACAAAAATTACTATATACATACTGCCTGTGTGTTGTCGGGGCCCTCGGAGGAACAAATAATAGTAACACTGCGGCCTACAAGGCATGTCGTAAGAGGCGACTGAGGTAGGCAAGCTACCCTAGTAAAAAAACTGTTGCAGAAATCGGATGTGCTGGCCTACTTGTAGACACATAACTGGCACAATGTGCAACTGCTCTTAGACTCAGATCACATACAGATCACAAAGAGTGGTTTAACGAGTGGTCAATATGAAGCATTCAAAAAAAAAGAAGATATATCCGTAATATATACAACTCTTTTTTGACCTGATGCCGAAGTCAAAACGGATACAGAATAGAATACTATATATAATCAAACTTTTATAACAATGCCACAGCTTCCATCTCAAAACAAGCACACTTTGCTTGACGAGTAGAGACATGCACGAATGCTAGACTCAATTTAGAAATAGGGTTTCAGAGACAATGATATGCGAATGAGGCTAAATGGAATTCTTGGAGGTCTGCTCTACAGACTTTAGTAGACACATTCAAGCTGGCATCAGTGCTAGAAAATATACTCTTGCTTAATATGAAGCAAATGCCTAAGAAAAAAGCAACCAAACTCTATCTCCTCTATTTCATATGTTTATTTTCACTTATTCTTGGAGTTCTGTTTTAAAAAAAAAAAAAATGTTTCCTTTAGGAAATAGCACAAGAATGTTGGTTTTAGCTGTCTGTTCTTAATCGCACATACACAATGAACATTTGAGATATAGAACTTGCCTCTGTGTCAGAATGACTGTGTTCAGATTGGTATGTCAGCAGCATGTTCTCAAAATTATTAGCTTTCTCATCATTCTCCAAAGCCTGTATTAAGTGAAATTAGAAAAAACACAACATTACAACAAATTTGATGCAATGAGATTAATATTCTATCTAATGTTGAACATACAACAGGGGTATATGCTTCCAATAACTATTCAGAACTCGATGTCAAATGTGGTAATAGAATGTCTACCAGACTGAAAAAATACCCACTCTTCTTTTCTCCAATTCTAGAAAACTGGTTAGAATTGTTGCTTTTGAAAAAAACAGTTAGTTCTCCTCCTGCTCTCTGACACATGAGACTTCTCCTAAAAAGAAACCACTCCATGCTTTTATCTTTTGCAGCTTTCAGTGCAGTATTTTATGTCGGAGATACTCCATGCAATTCATTCAGCAGGCTTGATCTCCCAACATCAGATTCTTTTCAGCTTTGGTCTATGCTCTTCATTCTGATGGTGTAAATCTGTCTCAAGACCACAGAACATTGAAAGCACTTTTTAATTTCCCTTTGACATTTATTTAATGATAACATTTTTTCTGGTGCAGAGTTGTTAGCACTGAACCAAACTTCAACATGAAGGTCAGGGCTATTTTTGTCTGTCCATTCTTCAGTGATCTGTTTGGTTTGAGTGAAACTATATTCCTGCTGGCATAGTTTGCTGGTTCACTGAGGTACTTAAGGCTTCCCCTAACCCTTTCCACAGTATGCAATGTAGCAGCTTTAAAGATGGTGAAGGAGAGGGGAATGAGGGAACAAGGACAATATATAAATCAAGAACATAGTTGCCCAGTCTCTATCAGCTAATTGATATTGTCAGTTTCATAGCACTTACACAGCAGCTCCAATGAAGAGTTTTAATTTTACCCCAACTCAGAAAGTGAGGATAACCATTGTCAGATCAGAGTTGCCACACTTCATAACATTATTTATATTCTATTTATCATGAAATTTCCTCTAATAATTCTTGTTGAAACTAAAACAACCATTTGAACTACTGAACACCCCCAAAAAACAAAAATTACCTGATGTTGAACATCCTGTATCCTCTCTCCCAGCTCTCTGTTGCCCTCTTCCACATCCTTGATGTGATTATCAGCTACACTTAATTCTCTCTTGGTGCTGGTCAGTTCCTGTGTCAACTGCTGTATTAAATCTTCACACTTGGCCACCTCTTCCTTCCTCTCACTATAAGCCTGGTCTAGACCCTCCAGTTCTGACCTCTGCTGTGCAATTGTTGCCTCTTTGTCTAGTTCCTGTGGAACAATTTCCCAGAAAAAAAGTGTTTAATCCAAGCATAAAATGGGTGACCGCAGTGATTTGATAAAAAAAAAGTTATCACAATTTGATTTATCTGCTTTAGTCTATCTATTCGTCTGTTCAAATGGATTAGAGCGTGGCTCCCATGCGGAAGACTTGTGTTCAATTTCCGGTAAGGCCAAGGATTTTTTCTGTTGTGGGCATAAATGAAAAATCCTAACCTAAACAGCTTCACAGCGACTGCACTAGCCATGTGGCCATTAAATTCCTCAGGCTCTTGTCCCACCTGTTCTACACCGCTCTAAAAAGCAGTACTACATGCAGTAACAACAGTCTGTCTATATATATTTATATATATCTACATATCTACATATATATCAAATGGGTAGGCAGTTAACAAAGATGCCACCTAGATATTGAGAAGACTACAGACTTTGATATGGCGAAAAGCTTGATGATCTAGCATGAATAATGATGTGAATATAGAATTATTACATTTGATCTAAAAATGTGAATGCTATAGAAAACAGCAATTAAAAAATATATAGTTTTAAAAGTCAGAAACTGTTTCCATACCCTACTTCTGCTCTCTGCTAATTTATTTTGCAGTGTAGCCACGGTGGACTCTAGGTGTCCAATCTGGGTACTCAGATTGTTGCACTTCTGCCTGTAGCTGTTCAAGGACATGTCCAGCTTTTCTATATCTTCATTGGCTGCCTCTAGTTGTGTCTGTGTGATTGAAAGCTGTTGTCTAATCTCGGATAGAGTGTCTTCTTGTTCCTTGAGTAGGTCACCCTGACGACGGATCTGTTGTATATAAAGACAAGAAGCATGCAGATGTGTTATATTATTAGCATCGTTATCCACTTCTCATTTTCATGTTAATAGAAGCATCACTACAGCTAGCATCTTTGTAGAAATTCTATTTTAAAGAATTTATCTACTCTTATAGTGATGGTTTCAACAAATAAAACATTAAAATAGAACTTTAGCTAGTTTTACAAAAAGAAACAATAGACTATTGTTATACTTTATAAAACTACCTTACTTTAGGGGTTAGTGCATTTGCATTCTAGATGGGTGGTCTCAGTTTGATACTAAGTTGGAGTGTGATTTTCAGACCACAAATGACTCTCAGGACAGCCCAGCCTAATGTGTTCCAGAGAAACACTGGACAATAAATGTGCCTGGCATGATGTTAACCACATCGTAATATCATTGGTAAAAAGAAATAAGGGCCTAAGATCATTTTTCCCAATACACCAACGAGTATGAAAACATTTTCTTTACATTATTTTGCTACCCCATTATAAATATTCTTGGTTCTTACAGGAATTAAGTGTTGAAAAAAATTGAGGCATATCACTAAGAACAAAATCCTTAGTTCAATAACTAAAAATAACCTTTTGTTACTGCCTGTAGTACTGATTTTTAGGGCGGTGTAGGACAGAACATATATTGTAAACACAACTGTGCTGAAAAACCAGCAACAGCAAATAAGGAACACTACTCACATCATTGGCATTTTCATCCTGAAGGTTCTTGTAGCGTGTCAAATCATCATTGAGTTCTGCGATGTTAGCATTCAATTCAGTATTTGCTCTCTTGTACTCGGCAAGTTCTCTACGGGTGACCTCCAGGTCATCACGAGTTGAGTCCAAATCTTCTTGAATGTGTGCAATCTCTGCTGCTGAACTGTTCTTGTTGTTGTGTAAGTCTAATCGAAGTTGCTCAATGTTGCGTAAATGGTTTTTGATCTGCGTGGAAGAGGTCAGAGTTCAAAATTTACAACATATTACAGGGACAAGATCAGCTAACTTCAAAGAGATGATTGAAAGATTTAATAAATACTGCATACAATCAATCTTCTTTTTTCTCAAACGCTCCATATTGACCACTTGTTAAACCACTCTTTGTGATTTGTATGTGATCTGAGCCTAAAAACGACTGTGCATTGTGCCAGTTATGCGCCTACAAGTAGGCCAGCACATCCAATTTCTGTGATGCTTTTTATTTACTAGAGTAGCTGTCCTAGGCTCCTACCTTAGTCGCCTCTTATGACATGTCTTGTAGGTCACAGTGTTCCTATTCTTTGCTCTCCTTGTGAGCCCCAACAACAGACGGGCGCATACAGTAGACTACAGTATAAATATATACCAAGTTGGAAAATAACAAAACATTAAGTAAGGTAGTTTTACATAAACACAGATTAAATCAACAAGTACAGGATACAGAACACACAACAGACCTCCCATAACTATGGGGGACTATACGAAACATGACATGAGCACAACGATGTTGCTAGCATAGCACAAATCATGAAGACCACTCTGTTCATCATAGAATAAAAGTATTACTTAGATCGAGTCAATCGATGAGTGTGTAGATGACTGATGAGATGAAAACCTCTTGGAAGGTGGGGGCAGGAAATGTTTATAATTGTAGGACTTATTGTTTTGCTGGCTTGTCTGTTCTGAAGTTCTGGATGCCTCACAAACTTCTGCACTGTGGTAAAGTAATGTACCCAAGTCAGCCTTGTACAGTAACTTTCCAAGTGTTTATAATCAAAGTTTTTAGTTCGGTTGTGAGTATCTTTGAAGCGCTTTCTTTCGACCCCATGAAAGTGTTTGTAGTTGACCAAATAGGAGTCTTTTTGGTAGCCGATAGTCTGATATGAGAAATACATGATATGTCCAGCAGGTCTGTGGCTCCATCCAGATTGTGTAGATATTTAGAAGATCTACTCTGTTAAAGACTATATTATTTGGGATTTTATCCTGCCATCTGATGTTCATCCCCATTCTTAGGCAGACTGTACATAATGGTGATGTTAAATGTAAAGAGCATATCAATGGAAAGATATGACTCAAAGCAATACATATACATTAAAAAAAAAATATATATATATATACATTCCAATGAGAGCATAAGAAAAGTGTAGAAACTACCAGGAAACATATGGAATGTAGTGTGCTACATCCAAGAGATCAAAATGTACCATATAGAGATATAAAATGATTTTCTAGAGTAAATCAACTCCATCATCAAGGAAAACTATGATGACTTTGATCTGCATATCACAAGCATCTAGATGATCATGTCAGTAAGTGGAGAATACAGAATTGTATATAATTTATGACAAATTTAAACTAGTTAAAAGAACAAATGATTAACTTAGAATATTTTCAAGACTTTATCCACAAGTTTCATGCTAACACTGCACCACTACATAGTATTGAAATAACAAATAACAGACAGAAAACAGAATTAATGTCAAAACATTCAAGCCATCCCTATATGTGTTCAATTTTGTTTTGTCAGCTAGCTAAAAATATCAGAATATGAGCTCTTACACATTATCTCCTGTGATGTTTCTGAATGTTTCTCCTTGACTAAGATAGCTAGACACCCATCTTCAACAGGATAAACTGAAGAAATCAACTATTCCCTGATTTGATGTCATAAACCATGTAGAAAACAGATTTACTAGGTAGAAAAACACAGATATCACAGTCTCTGTAAACTAACAGCATAATGTACTTACTCCCATTGACTCAAGCCATATAACCACAGAGAATAAGTGGTTATTCTTAAGTAAAAGCAAAAGAAGAAGCCCCAAACGTTTAGTGATTGAATACTGAACACAGCCCAATAACCACTGTATTACACCAATTATAACATGACCAACAAAACTAAGCATACAATTTAAAAATCTATTTCAAATTCAAACCACCTAACCTAGCCCTAATCCCCAAGACACCCAACTTAAAATTTAACGTACTTGTATTGGCATGAGCAATCAGCAATAAATCATTCAATTTACTAAGTATAAAAGACATTTTTTCAGTACAAACTTGTGTGTTAATATTCTCTGATTTAATCTTCTTCTTCTCATGTCTGTTTTTATGACCAATTTTAATCACTCTTTGTGATATGTTTGATCTTTGCCAAGAACGTGTATACGTTGCACATTGGTTTGGTAGGCCCCTTTGATAGACTTATACACATTTAGGACACATGCATCCGATTTCAGCCAAACCTCCTTAGTCACCTCTTACGACATTCATGGCAGGTAACAGTGGTTCTATTCTTTACACCCCAAATTTGGGCCCCGTAACCACTCAGGTGTCTGATTTAATGATGCTAAACTTTAAATTCAAACCACAGACTTGATAATCTTCATATTTACATTTGATTAACTGATTTGAATTCAAATCAAGTGAACAAGCATATACATCTAGTGAAGACCCGACTTAAGGACAGACCGCACCCCTATATTTAACGATTTTTCTTAAAAAATGAAATTTGAGTTTTTTTATATTTTAGGTAATACATCCAATTTCGAACAAGAATCTATCTTTAGTTTGAAAAAAATATGTAGTTTTGTATTTTAATTACATTTTTTAACTAGGCATGTATATGTTTTTTTTTAGCTAATTATATAGGAAATATCATAACTTTGCTTCAACAGATGGTAGCAAAGTGTTTATAGTAATATGGTAGTGCAGATAGATTAACTAATAGCATCATTAAACTTATGGAGCGTGATTATGATGAGCTTGTATGAAAAATTCTGGGAAACTAGAGTCCATTGGTTGGATAAATAGTATTTGAGCCATATTTAAACATCACAAAGATAACCATGAGAACTGCGATAGGCTGAGTAGCTTGTGCCCTAAAGATAAAGTTTTAGTTGATTAAAAACACACTGCCTAATTTTATTGTTGGCAACATAATGCAAGTATTTGTCAAGCTATCTTGCGACTTCGTTGACAAAATATATTCATGGTGGTTCTCACAATGCTAATGAATCTTTCCATAATCTTATATGGACTTGGTGTCCTAAGATATCATTTACTTTGAGGAGGAGCTTAAAAATAACTGTCAATGATGCCAATATTGTAGTTAATAATATGAAATTGTGCCGATATGAAACTTTTGTTTTAGTTGAACTTTTCCTTTGGAAAACATTATTTTCAGTATTTTGCTGTCATCTATAAAACCACATATCTTCCTTACTAATACAGAATTTAGGCACAAAAGATAGAAAGATGTAAAACAATTAGTATTAGCATCTAAAGCATGGGCTGAGGCAAGTTTGTATGCTCCTGGGGATCTTAAAGTAAATTAATTTGGTCAATAATTGAAAATATGTTAGTTTTTTGGCTTTTTCTCAAAATTGTTATTTTCCATAAATGTATGTCACTAAATACACGTTTTTTCAAAACCTACTCAAAGGATTGTTGTATAAATTTGCATACTTCTTTCTTATGCATATTTGATCATCCCCTACCACTTTAATAAGAATTCATTGAACAGTTTTTGTGTCTCGTGCAAAAGAATATCTCCTACCCCATATTTTTTAGTCAAAAATCTGGATTTGCATTAAAAAATTCAGAAAAACTCATTTTATTATACTTTATAAATATTTTGCTACCAGTTCAAGATATGCCGATTTACAATAACATCTGAAAGTTCTATAGTGCTAATCTGAATAGAACATAAATCATCCTGTATTTTGCAAGGTCACTTTTTGGGCATTTTTCCATTAAAATCCCCTCTATATTAAATTTTTTTCATAGAATATACATGATTGGATTTTGAAATTTTTTCCCGAGTTTTTACATCAAGTTGATCATTTAGAATCATAAACGCAACCTCAATGATCAATATTTCTGTTTAGGGTGCCGCTGTCCTTAAACTATTAGGGATATCTTGATAATAGATAGATAATGAATACTGATAGACTGACTGTGAATGACATTCATGTGGAGTGTTTAAATATATTCAAAGATTGCCACAAGTGAGATTTGAGATTTGATAGTGATATCTATATATGGCACACTTTTCAAGATTTCATTTAACATTGACATTAGCGGCAGAAAAAAGGCATGCAGTCAATATATAAAAACTGGATAAGTGAATGTCATAAACAGTGTCCAATGTAATTCTCAACAAAATGCAAGTTGAAATAGAATTTGCTGGGCTGAAAGATGCAGATTCCATGGTTTGGATATGATTGAAAAAAAAATTAATGCGCAGTGGAAAAAACAGTGGTGAGCCTCGAAGATGGGGACTCTATCCAGAGAACAATAACCTGTTTCCCCTCGTAGAGAACTACTACTGCCTTGTAGTTTGATTGGAGACAGTCAAAAGCTAGCGAAGCAAACCATACAGAAAACTGGACAGCAGGTAAACCAAGTAGTCCAAAAAACTGGTAACCTGGGCAGATGACGTTCAACAACCCGGTAAGGGTAGATACCCTAAAAGAAAATAGCAGCCTGCTGCCTTGCAGGTCGGCTGGGCACAGCCAAAGATTGACGGAGAACGAAACCAGTAAATGCTGGCTAAAACCGAACACATTGTCGAAGGATAAGCACCAGAGCTCCAAATGGCACTGAAGATGTGATGAACCACACCAATGCTAAGGGTGCATGAATCAGATTTCCACATGAATGAGATTTATGGGGAAATCTGGTACACCAGTCCAAGCGGTGATCGAGAGTGAGAGAGAGAGAGAGAGAGAGGAGAGAGAGAAAATTAATGAAAATCGTGACATATCCTTTACAGAATTTTGCCATCAACCACAGTAAACAAATCACTGATTTTATAGGAACCACTTATACGTTCAGTAGTTTGCTATTGCTTTCTGAATGGTTGATGAGGTCTATTTTTACAGTCGGAAAAATCCACTGGAACAAATTTGCTTCCAAACTGCCAGCTGCGGAGTTTGAACTAGGTACTCTTGGGTTGTGATCGAGCTCACTACCGCTAGGTCACAGATGCTGCATGGCATAAATTACAGTACAGATTACATAACATCAAATGTCTAATATTCATTGATTGATTACACCATCATCACTGCACTTCGGTGAATAATCATGTGTGCTCCAATCTATTTCTTACACAGGAAGATCTCAGTAGCAGTGTACAAACTCTGTGGCACCAGAAGGTCCCAATGTAAATTTGAAAATGGTGAAATTATGTAGGAATTTAATTTTAATATTTTTAAACAGAATTTTGCCTGGGCAGCGGCTTTCCAGCCAACTCTTATAGATTTTCAACTGCTAATGGTTCTTTTATGTGCTCAACTTGAACACAGGACCTACATTTTATCAACCATCTCAGATAAGACTAGGAACTCAATCTCACCTACCCTGAGATCAGAAATCTCTAAAAAAAATAACACCCTAAACACTCCACATAAGAAATGAACTGAGTACCTTTGGAATGAAAGGTGAGCCCCCATTGCCTCAATGCCACAGAGACCTCACTGTCTAATATTACAAAATTAAGTGTTTATACTAGAGAAAATGAAGAATATATAGTGCCTTCAAACTCGATGTGATCTTTGATGATGAATTTGCTGTTACACAACAGCTGACAGACTGACTTTGAAAGAGCTAACAGTAGGGATACTAGATATGGATATGTGAAACATTTTAAGTCATTTGACTTACAACAGACTATGATGTTACAACAAGCTGGCTAATGGTTGTGGAACCGAGGCAAAAATGTGAGCATTCAGCCAGTGTCTGAAGAGATAGAACTAAAAAAAATATATCATGATCAATGGCATGAATGAAAAAGAAGAATAAAGTAGCCCAGGACTGCTTGCTGGTGAATGCCAAAGCAATTGATGCCACAGATATGTACAGAGCGCAGGAATATGGAATAAAATGTGGTATGAATAAGAATGAGAGGGAGAATGAGTAAAGCTGCGTACAAACAGGAGATTGAGTAATTTAAAAAACAAAACAAATAGAGTTAAAGCACAGTTTTAAAAATGAACACAAATATACATAGTCTACATATTGACAAATATGTCTTTATCGAGTCCCTTGAGATAATTTAATAAGAAATGCTCAGAACTTAAACCCTTCACAGTCTGCTGAAAGATACTGACCACCACCACTAATGGATCTACCAGGGAAGCTGTAAAGTGATTCGGTTGACCACGACATTTAACAAACAAGTCTTTATCAAGTCACTTGAGATGATTTATAAAAAATGCTTAGAATGTAAACCCTTCAGTCAGCTGGAACAGACTGGTCACAGATGGGTCTACCAGAGAAACTGTAAAGTGATTGTTTGAATAATAAAAATCATGGCATATCCTTTACTTGATGTATCCACCAACCTCAGTAAGCAAGTCATTGATTTTCTAGGCACCGCTTATATGTTCAGTAGTTTGCCATTGCTTTCTGAATGGTGAGGTCTATTTTCACCGTTCGTTACCACAGGAACAAATTTGCTTCCAAACTCCCCACTTCAGAGTTTGAACCAGGTACACTTGGGTTGTGATCGAGCTCACTACCGCTTAAGCTACAGATGCCCACAATTCTGTTTACCAATAACTAATAACCAGTTGTTCCTTTTCCTGATCCAATAAATGAACTTTTTAGAATTGTGAAACCAATGTGCAAACTACTACTTATCATGACCTATACATGCTGTAAAAGGATGAAACAGAAAGCAAGATCTAGACAAATGCAACAATATCATGCCAAGAACATGCCAAAGATGCAGATAAGTGCATGAAAAATATACCTGGTTACTGGCTCTCTGGAGATAGCTTGAAATTTGCCTAATTAAAAACTAATATTTATATTGACTAAATTGTACTATTTATTACTACAATTATTATATTAGATGCATTCAACAACATGAGAGATATAGTAATATTCAAACAAAACAATAACAGATTCATCAAGTATTATTCATAATTACTGTACGGTACAGAAACAGAGATAATGAAAAAAACAACTGGAAGAGAAGAATGAAACATTTGAGATGTGGAAGCATAGAAGCATGGACAATATTTCGTAACAACAAACAAACAAATAAATGCTTGAAAAAAGAATGGATGAACAAATAAAAGCTGAAAGAGAAACATATTAGACAAAGCAATGGGATGTGAATGTATCAACATTACTCTTGCGTAAATACCAGGATTAAACAATCAACCAACCAACCAGCCAACAAACCAACCAACCAACCAACCAACCAACCAACCAACCAACCAGCCAGCCACCAGCCAGCCAGCTAGCAAGCCAGCCAACCAACCAAAAAAACCAAGTGCTGCGACAGAACAATAAATAAAGAAAACAACACAGAAACACATAAAACAAACATAAAAAGCTAGTAATGACAAAATGGATTAATAATACTGTTTATTTTCAACAAAATCTGGTTGGTGTATAAGTAAATAATTAAAGCTGCTGGTGGTATATTGTGGTATAATCAGCCATAGGGCTATACAAAATTGGAAAAGACAACTGGTTACTAGAACAAATTTCAAGCTATCTCCGCTGTGTTTCTGTGTAGTTTTTCCAAGAAGTCTGCACAAGTCACGGAAGGAAAGAATCACTGATAAAATTAACAGTTTATTCTTACAAGTCTTAATTTTATAACATTTCAGATATATGTTTTTTATAATCATTCTTTACTGTTGTCTCAACAGAAGCATGGGGTTATACAGCAGTTGAACTCTTTGCAGTAGACCTACAGAAGAGTATTCATTCATGTCCTTTTACAGTGGTGGTTTCTGCAGTAATTTGTATTACATGATATGGCTGCTAACACCATACACAACTGTTCTTAGATATCTTTGTTACAGTTGTGGTTTCTTGTATCAAATGATATTACACAATAGGATTGCTAGCTAGGATTGATACACACCTTTTCTTATATATTTTTTACTCATTTTTAGAAAGTTAGGTTCTTGTTCATTCCACCCATATAATGGATCTAACTGTTCACACAAGGACAATTACAAAATTTATTAATTGGACCATCATCATTGCACTTTGGTGAATAACCATATGTGCTCCGGTCTCTTTCTTATGCAGGAAGATCTCAGTGACAGTGTATAAACTGCTACAACAGAGTCCCATCTGATGATTGAAGATGGTTTAAAATTTCATTGACTTATTGCATAAATTAGACTAAATTTTACTTTAAAGTTTAATTACAATTAATTTAGTCTAGACACATATTATTGATTTAGGTCTTCTTCTTCTTGTTGTCTTTACCAATTTTAATCACTCTTTTGACATGTTTGATCTTTGCCAGAACGGTCACGTTGACATTGTTTGGAGGCTTAAACATAGATTTCTCAAGTTTAGACACGTGCATCGATTTCAGCCAAATCTCCTTAGTGCCTCTTCGACATGCATGGCAGGTAACAGTGGTTCTATTCTTTACACCAAATTTGAGCGTAACCATCGGGTTCATAGAAGTAACTCTTGTTTCGGTTTGGACTTTTGAGCATGAGAACAAAATCACAGAAGAAAAAGTCTAGATGAGAGGATTAATTTTTCTTGCAGTTGTGTATATTGTTTGCATAAAAAATAATATTGCAACTCTCATTTACAAAGTATATACTCAGAAAGATGGTCACCTATGCACCTAACCAGCACTTAAGACTATATAATTATTTCCAGGGATTACATATCACTTGAACAAGAACTGTACTTGCTTTCATGTTTCAGTAAACAAAACAACACAAAAGTATCTTCTGCTATGCATTCAGAATGTTCCCCATAAATTCTCAGCCCCCTTTCAGTTAGATGTGTCAAAGCACTTACTAATAATAGCTCTGAGGTGATTTCAATTTTTCCAACTAACATTGTCCAGTGTAATAAGTATAACAAACCTATGGCATAACACAAGCAAGAAAACAAAAGTAAAACTTCAGAGGACATGAATTTTGCCTGTGGTAACATGGATGTGATCAACCAATAGTAACAACTGCTGTAAGAGGGAAAAGATGGAGATATGTTGGACACCTTGAGAAGAAATGGTCAAAGAATACCAAAGCAGGCATTGAAGTGAGATGCAATGGGTTCCAAGATAGAGAGGACGACCTAAGGAGACCCTGAAACAAACTTTTCTGAGAGAGGCAAGAAATTTCTCTCTCATTTCCGTTGAGCGAGTTGCCCAGAATAGAGCGGTATGCAGAAATTGCTTGCATACCTATGTAATGTATAATGGTACGAGAGGAATTATTAACATGGATATGATTCGTGTTACCACCTAATCACATAATATAAACATTAACAAACAGAAATGAATCTTTTGAAACAAAGTGCTACAGAAAAATTCTTAGAACAACCAGGACAAAGAAGAGTAAAAAATAGACATCCTCATTGAACATTGACTCATAAACCACATCATATCTTGGAAACTGAAATAATTTTGCTCATTGAACATCACAGTGGTTTAGGGAAGGCAATAATGGCGGGCATTGTTCCTGGAAGATGGAGAGGGGATGACCAAGAAGATGGTGACAACAGGACATTAAAGAAATCTTGAACATGAACACATTAGTACCCTAATTTTGCTCACTACATACATACTATGTTGTACTATGCCAACTCCCTTATCATGTTTGGACAGACTTGCTTTAGAAACAAAATAAGAGCACAATGTTAAAGCCGATCTTCATAATCTGAGTAAACCTGCTGATGTCAATTTCCCCAACTGTATATTAAGCTTACAACAAACAATCTGTAATTTGTGGTTGACTCAGTCTGAACCAACATTTTATGAAAACACTACTCACCTCCTGCAAAGCCATCTCCTCATCATGCTGTAATTGTTGTATCTTTTTCTCATACTCAGTAATCTGGAAGTAGATGAAAGCAATCACAACTTCAATCATATCATCTATTTAAACTGTAATTTACAAGCAAATGAGAATTACAAGAATTCTGTGTAAACTTTGAGACTAGTGACAATAATTATGAATGGTGAATCAAATGCTGTATTGGTAAGTGAAGTTCTTGGGAAAAATGTATACACCAAACAACAGAGCAGAATAAATAGAAAGACAATCAGAAATTAACTGGTCTGTATGAATTGTGGTAGCTGTTTGCCATGAGATTAAGAGTGTTTGGGTTTTAACTAACTAAGCACTTCGAAAAAGTGTGGTCATTAGTCCAGTCATTCGAACACAGAGGTTCTCAATCGGGAAGGGATGGGGAAAGGAGGGGGATTCCTCACAGGAGGGAATTTCATTATTTTAGAGGAGAGAGGAGAGGGAAGAGCAAGCAAAAATAGCATACTGTCAGAGAGAACCATAATGATTTAGAAATCTGAACATAATCTACCTGGTTGTCTTTGCTGTCAATGCTGTCGTGGTTTTCTCTGATTTCCTGCTGCAGCTGTTTCAGTTTTCCTGACAATCGCTTTAGCTCAGCCTCACTGATTTCATCAGCATGAGATATATCATAGTCAATATTTAAGAACAATATCTACTAATTTAGGAAGAGAGTACATACTGTGTTCTGTACATGTAAAACCACTTTATGGGTGGAATCATGGAGATGTAGTGTTCTGTATAAGCAATACTGCTTTATGGGCACGTATCATGGACATGTAGTGTTCTGTATAAGCAATACTGCTTTATGGGCATACATCATGGATATGTAGTGTTCTGTATAAGAAAAACCACTTTATGGGTATGTATCATGGACATGTAGTGTTCTGTATAAGCAATACTGCTTTATGGTGTGAATCATGAACAATGACTAAACAAACATACAACCTGCCTGCAGAAATAGAAATTAAGACAATCAAGAAATGAAATGCAGAAACAATAAATAAATGTTAACACAAATAACAAAAAGATAAATAAAAAAAAAAGAGTTACTCAGATAATATTTATAAGGAAAGATCAAGGAAACTTTGTGACAATAGAAATAACAGAAGGTAAAAAAACAGGGATGTTATGAAAATTGGACTTGGAAAACCACAAGCATATGAAGTACTGAAATGCTCAAGACATAGGATGTTGTGAAAGGAATTGACTATCAATGCCCATAGGCATGAGATATATTCATAACCAAGATCAGAAGCACTGTATTATACTTGAAGTAAAAATTGTAACTACTTGTGTCTATCAAAGGAAGACTAAATAACACTTAACACTTTCACTCTGTAATTTTTATTTTACCTCCAAATGCATTTACATTGCAATATATACTAAGTTAGCCAGTATACTGGCTATGTGACATTTTAAAAATACTGCAAGCCAGTATATTGGCTCAGGTATATTGGCTTAGGGGGTCTCTGTGGCTGAGTGGTTAAGCCCTTTGCCTTGCAAGTCGAAGGTCGTGGGTTCGAATCCGGACCGCAGCCTTCTGTTCACAAGTGCAGTTTTTTCCAGAGACCCTAGGATTGTTGCCGGAGCTACGGAGTTCGTGCTTTGTGCAATACTTTCGCCAGGTGGCGTGTCATTTCTGCGGAGAGGGACCGAGCCATATGGGGTAACCCGGTGCAATGAAGTCAATCCTTCGGCTTTTAAAGCCCTTTTTGGCTCAGAAGGGCAAATGGGTTAACTTACTTACAAGATGATACAAGATGTATCCTTTTTAAATGACTGGAAATGGGGAGTAAGGATTGATAAGATACCTCCAACCTAAACAGAAGGTAATGATGTATGTACTGATAAACAATCTAACTAACCTGCCCTCTCAACCTACAGGGTCAAACTATAGACTAAAGTGGAAGAGGATGAACATACAGACAACCTCTAGATAATAATTTTAAAAATATTGATATTCTGAGAGCATTACGACAATGAAAATCAGAAGACAAGAGAAGTAGGAAGACAAAAAAATAGATGTGAACATCTAAACTAGAAGGATAAGAAATGAAGAGAAGAACAAGTTCTAAATTCTAAATGAAAGAATACAAATTGTTTGGCAGTTAGAAACAACATTTTCTCCACACTTTGTCTGTGAAACATGTATTTAGCACTCAAAGTTAAACAGGTGTATATACCTCTTCCAAACTGCCAGAGTAATTCTGCTGAGCTGTGTCTAGGTCAGCTTGCAGCCTCAGGATTACCTGGTCTCGGCTGGATACCTACAGAGAAGGTAACATACCATGAATGTATACATCTCAACAAAAATTACAATGAAGTTCTTTGTGATAACTAACTTAAGGATTCTAAATATATATATATATATATTGATGACATAAATCCATTTGTTCTTTGTTTGATTGGTGCAATCACTTGAAGTCACATAGGAAAAATGTATGCTAAGATAATTGAAAAAAGACTAAGATCAACTATTGAAGAACAACTCATAGAACCACAGATGGGTTCCAAACGAAATAGAAGCTATACCGATGCAATATTCAAATTAAGACAACTGACGGAAAGTGCAATAGAACATAACAGGACATGTAGTGTGGCATTCATAGATCAGGAAAAGGCCTTCGACAGTCAATAGAAACAAACTATGGGATTATCTAAGAATATATGGAATCAGCAAACATCTCATCAAGGTCTTCTAGAGTTTATACATTTCAAATAAAAGTTACATAAGAACAAAAGCCAGAACATCAAACATTCAAGAAACTCAGGAGTTAGATAGGATTGCTCTCCACTACTGTTTATAACATCGTGGACAACATAAGTGAGAGTAGGAGTTAGACAGGGATGTGTGCTCTCCCCACTGTTTATAACATCATGGACAACATAGTGAAGTGAGTTAGACAGGATGTGCTTCCACTGCTTTTATAACATACATGGACAACATAGTAGAAGTAGGGTTAGATAGGATGTGCTCCACTGCTGTTTATATCATGGACAACATAAGTAGAAGCAGAATAGAAAAATAATATTTCAGAACTTTTATTTGCAGATGACCAAGTACTGATTGCAGAAAATGAAAAATCTCTCCAGAACCATTTGAGCTTAGTTAACATCAAGGGGAGAAGTGCAACATGAAAATAAATATAATAAAGACAGAGAAAATGGCAATAAGTAGACAACCAGAAAACCTTACAATAAAACTCCAGAATGTAGAAATAAAACAAACAATTGAGGCCAAATACTTAGGAGCAATTTTCACAGCAGATGGAAGTACTGATAGCGAAATCAGCAATCATTGCACAAAAGCTAACCAGGTGCTGGGACAGTTAACACCACTGTTGTCACATAAAGAGATACAGCTAACAACTAAAGCAAATCTCATAAGAACGATTTTCTGGCCAACATTATGTTACCAGTGTTAAACATGGCCAATAACAGCAGCTAATGAGTGGAAAATCATAATGACAGAGATGAGGTGTCTTAGAAGAGCTGCAGGTGTGACAATAAGAGACAAAATTAATTAGAAATGAAGAAATCAGAAGATTGGATGTGAAACCAGTCATGCAATTCATAAAAGAACAACAGATTAAATGGTTTGGACACCTGACAAGAATGCCCTGGTATCGCCTACAACAGAGAGCCACACAGAAAAAGTATAATGAGTACAAAGCAAGAGGAAGACCACGCAAAGATGGAGGCGGCATCAAGAACAGCTTTATGAAAATGAATATCAGCTTACAAAGTGCTTTAAAACAAGCACACAAGATCACTACGTTTCACCATAAACACTTCTATAAAGAAGTAAATGGTGGAAGAGAAGAAGAATCACTTGAATGAAGTGGGAGCCAAAGGGTCCAAGAAAGACAGGACAACCTAGGGAAACCCTGAAACAAACTTTGCTGAAAGAAGCAAGAAATATTGGACTCAGTTCAAAAGAAGAGATTGAGCGAGTTGCCCAAGACAGAGTGGTATGGAGAAATTACTTGCAGGCCCTATGTAACATATAACTTATCGAGAGGAATATATATATATATATATATATATATATATATATATATATATATACAATCACTTATAAAGCACACACTATAATGATTTGTTTGTATGTGAATCATTTGAACAAAAGTAAGTTCCTAAAAGTGCCTAAGAAGTGAGTGCACTAACTACTACCCTTACTCTGCTCTTCCATCATAAATCTGAGCTTTGATATAACTTCATATTGGTCTTGTATGATTAATCATGGTGCAGATACCATGATAATAGTTATCTATAATCATGGTATTTATCTATAATCATGGTAGTTATCTAAGTTGATATCATGTAGGCAGAGTCAAGTTGATTGCAAAATCTTTCTTAAAACTTAAAATTGATAATCATCAGCATACATACCCTTCAACATCAGAGGAAGGAAACTGAGCATAAATAGGTGTGTCTAAAAGTGATATGAAATCAGTTTAATAGCAAAAATATATATATGTAAATATGTTAATATCTGTTTCTAAAAAAAGTCAGTCTGACTTTAATAACATAATTTAAAAAAAGGTCTAAAGGCAAAGGATTGATTTTGTTGCACCTTATTTCCCCATATGACTGACCCTGTTGTAGAAATGGTACATCGTCTACGAAGATTGTTGCATAAAGTACAAACTCAGCAGTTCAAGCAACAATCCTAGGGATCTCATGAAAAAAATTGCACATGTGACTATGTCTGGATTCAAACCCACAACCTTCAGAACAACATGCAAACATCTTAACCCCTACACCATAGAGACCTCTTTAATAAAATAAGTTAATAAATAATGAAACTGAGCAAACCTCCTTCTGACAAGTTCTGTGCTTCTCCTGTGTAATGGTGAGGTCTAGCTCCAGCTGGTGGATCTGATCATGCAGTGAAGCAATCTCCATACTACTGACCTGGTTTACCTTGCTTAACTGGGAGTGATCTGCTTTAAGAACATCAAACTCTTCTTCAATTTTCACAAGCTAGAAAAGGAAAACCAAAAATTCTTTCATTGACTGTCCTCTTGTCATATGCTACCTTTTTATTTTATATTAAACATTGAAATGCTTACAATATAGAAGAAAATTGTTCTATTGAAAATTGTTCTAGCTTTATTTGAAAATATAAATGAAAAAATGATAGTGTGCGACTAAATTACTGTGTATTATTATAATCTACAATCCTAACAAGATTGCAAGAATACCAAGTTAAATGTGGTGTAGCTAGATAAAAGCATTTTACTGGTAAATCAACATTGAATTGGCATGTTGGACTGCTGGACGCTGCTGGATTTGTTGGGACGGAGACCAGAGCACTTATGGGCGTGTCCGGAGTGTAATGATGATAGTCCTCATATAACTGATTGTACTGGTAGCCAAAGAAGAATGGTAAACCAACAAAGAGCCAGTGTCATTAGTCACCACATATTAAGAGACATACTGAAGAGATTAGGGCACTGAAAGATTAATTGGTTTGATGTGCAGTGATGATGATCCGATGACTAAACTAAACTAACCTAAACTAGTATTATCATAATTTTCAAGCATATGTGATGATGTAAAACTAAGATATTAACAACAAATCTCTTGAGAAGATCTAAAAAAAAAAGCTTACAAGTTTGATATAATACATATCAAGATAAAATTACATCGAGCTAAAATACTAAATATCTCAGTGATATTAAAGAAATGCAGCCATTGTTACACTATGCGAAGCATTAGTTGGAGACTTTAAAGTAATCTCTAAATCTACACAGTCAATACCAGAAGAAACATCAAACTGGAGTAGAAAGTAGACACTCTACTGTCCAGCATAGGAAACTAGTACAAACCTGTACTCCCTCAGAGATGGTAACAACAAGAGTAACATGCACATTTTGTTTGGTACTCACCTCATTGTAACATGCTGAATGCTGAGTCTGAGACTCTAAAAGATCTTCTTGTATATGTTTAATGGTCTCTTCTTTTCTGAGTAACTGTGAGAGCAGAAATATAAACAAGATGAAATCTATCAACTTGAGGTGATGAGTAATGACTTTTTAAGAAAATGAAACTGAATATAGATTGAGAAAGAATAATAGACTATAACAGCAGTATGTACACTAAACCAAAGACATATTAACTTTATTGCATGGTTTAACAGAACATGATAAAGACGATCGAACATAGATAAATCAAATATTTATTTTGAACACAAAGAGACACAACTCGCTCATGAAAGCGACACTGGAAAATGAACAGGCAAGAGGAAGATAGTGACATAACTGTGAAGGAAACAAACATAAACGAAGAACATTTTTATAGAATGCAACAACATGGCAAGGTACAGGAAGTATTGAAGATCAACTGCAGCTGATCTTTAGTGTGTAGATGGCAACTAATCAATGCATCCATCAAACAAAACTAACAATAGAAAATTGTGGAGCTTCATGATTGCCTATTCCAACCAGCATAGCACAGGAGTCTATTCAATTACAATATAAATTATCAAAATTTTCAGGATAACTTACCTCCTGCTCGCTCGTCTTGAAGTTCATCAAGGTCATGATGGTTCTGACTCAGGGTAGTTTGAAGTTTCTTTATCAGCTCAGACTGTTTGGCAATCTTATTACATAATAAAAACAAAGTAAGTCAAGGTAGAACTAAAGACAAGTTTACTCAGTAATTCAAAACAGCAACTGTTTGATTATCGTTAAACATGTCATTAAATCAATAATTCACATTTTTTTTCATTGAGCAAAAATGTATTTCTTAAAGGTTTAACAGTTAAACATGAAAACAATGACAAGTTATGTAAAGGTAAAATCTTATGAATAAAGAGGAAAATAATGAGATATAAGTCTGAGGGTAGACTAAGAGATAGACCCCGAACAGATTGGCCGACTGTAAAACCATGGTAAGAGACAGGAAATGTTGGAAGATCCAGTACAACTTACATTTGAGCTAAAGATAGCACCTGCTCTGTCTTAGTATAGTATACTATTTTACTTTGCTTTAGTTTACTTTAAAAAAACTACTTAGTGATAATATTCGCAAATTCTTCTAAAACAATTTCTAACTTCACTAATCCAACATTGTTGAAATGTTATTCTTTAGTGTAGATAATTATATAATAATGAGTTTGTGTCAATATTTAATAATATTTCTTCTTGTATTTATAATAATTCAATTAGATTAAATAGAAAATTTATCAAATTTATTGCTAATCAAAACTCAGTTCTGAAACAATTGAATGGCAATAAAAAAATGTTCATTTTTAAATGCACATTATGTTCATAAAATAATATGGTTGATGTAAAACAGTGATTTCAGTTTCAAGATGATGGCGAGCAGTTGTGTTTAGACTGTGGTGGCGAAATGGGACTATCCCGTCCTATTTCTGTGTTTTGTGCAAGTTCATGTTTTCTAATTCTGCACGAGGGAGTGGGATGGCATCTGATGTTTCACAGTTGAATGTTGTTGACATGCCATCTTCACTCCAGCTTGAATAAGGTGGTCAGGAATGAGCCCTATTCCCTTCTGAAAAGGTGCTGAAGTCTGAAGTACTAGATAGGAAGAGCACCAGAAACCATAGTATCACGCATTTCATGCTTATATATGATTAAACCCTCTGAAAGAAAATTCTGTTGTTGATACAGACCTACTAAACCTTGCGCAGTTAAGTCACTACCCTCAAAACTATACTTCATCAAAGATGAACTCCAGACAACAGTTGACTTCATCATAAGAACACATCGGATAGTATAATCATCCAAATAGTGATCAGAAGAAGAAGAAGTAAAACAGTGACTTCCCAAACACAATTAACTTTAAATGAAGCATGCACATTGTGAGAATGCAAGTACAAAACACAACATGAAGCTGGGGGTTTACAATGACAAAAATAAGTGGATTTGTAAACTCATTTTTCTATTGAAAAACAAAACACAACTTGAAGCTGTGGGTTGAAACAAAAGTGGATTTGCTAACTCAACCTTACTACTGATAAGAGGAGGAGTCTGGTGGTTTTGAGGAATTGTGGTTGAGGAGAGAAGCAGGGTGAGGCTGAAGAAGGTGAAAATAATATAAAATGTGGCTAATGGGACTAAATTACATGCACAATTTTTTTAAAGTGCTCTCCTAAATCTCATCTAAACTTAAGGAATGAAAATGGCATGCAAGGAGCTTTGCAAGGTTATGAATATACAAAATTTCATTAGTTGTCTTGTTTCATCATAGAAATGAGAGTGCATATATATATGCGTATATATATATATATCATCAAGTAGCATGTCACTTGGGAACATCGCTTTCATAACAGCCCACCTGAAAAACTCTGTCTCTAACAAGTTCTCCCGTCTCCTCCAGCATCATATTCAAGGTTTCTTTGATGTTCTGCTGTCACCTTAGCCTTCCTTCATCGTCCCCTACCGTGTACTCCAGGAACCATACTTTCCATTACCATTCTTATCAAAACACTGTGACGTTTAAAGTGGCCAAAATATTTCATCTTCCAGAACATGATGTTATTTATGAGCAAATGCTCCTCGATATGCAGGTTTTGTAGGATGTCTTTGTTTTTTTCTCTTCTCTATGCAAGATGTTCTAAGAACTTTTCTGTAACACCTTATTTCAAAAGCTGATATTTTGTTCTTTAATGTTATGGTCCACGATTCACATCCATATGTTGCCAAAGGAATATGCATGTTCTCAGAAATATTACTTTGTTTCTTTGCCATAGTTTTTCATGCTGATCACTCTCTTCATGCCATGGCTAGTCTTCTTCTAACCTTCCTTGTACAATCTCTGTTGTTGTTAATTATAGAGCCAAGATATCCAAAATGTGTGACGTTCTCAATATATATATATATTTCTGTAATCAATGTAATGACAGACTAATTAAAAATATGTGACCCTTTTGTCATGTGAGAAAAATGTGTCTTATCGCTGAGACATGACATGGTTGGTACAGGCTAGCAACTTGTCTTCATACATAATGAAAACTTATATCACTACAACATTTTACTTCTATTACTTTACATATAAGCAAGTCATGCCAGGGACTTCACATGTCAAGCATGCAAGATGTATGGAAGCAGAACAAAAAGTAAAATGCTACCACTGGAAAGCTCACAATTTAATTATACGTTTTAAACCAAGCACAAGTATTTAGAAACAAAGATAATTTTTGTTCTTATCAAAGAAGTCAAAGAAAAAATCAAAAAAAAAAAGAAAAGATAACCACATATGTGAAACTTATGATTGATTGATAGGAACATCATCATTGCACTTTGGTTAGTAACCATGTGTGCTCCAATCTTTCTTACACAGAAAGATCTCAGCTGCAGTGCACAAACTCCGTAGCACCAGCGAGGATCTCTGATGTAATTTAGAAGATGGTGAAAACATTTTGTAGGAACTTAATTTTTTTTATCTTTCTAATGAATTTTGCCAGAGCAGCGTCTTTCCAGCATGTTCTTATTGATTTTGAACTGTCAAGGGTTCTTTTATATGATTTCTTTAATGTCAGTGAGAAATTTATGAGCAAACAACAAAACCAAATTTCCCAGACGCATGCTGTGCATTTAAACAATTTTGTTGAGCAAATATGGAATACAATACCTCTATGGTCAAATCCATCAGCTGTAACAAGCAGCATAGTAGAGAATAAATTTAGTTGAATATTGTACACAAATACTTAACTGATCCGTTTTACAAGATGAGAAACATAATATGTAACTAAGAATATTACAAACAAACTGTAGAGATAATATCCATTTATGTTTTTTAATTCTATGCTTCATATACCAACCACCAATAACAGCATACAATAAAAGAGATCAGGTACTAGAGCCAAGGGAAGACCAAGAGAAAGATGGATAGACAATATCAAGACCACACTAAATAAACATAGATATAACACAACACAGGCAACTCATCTGGCCCTGAAACACAAATTAAAGCTCCCACCCCTACGCTTAAGGGCAAGAGTGGACAACCAATTCCATCATCCACTGGGGAAAGACAATAGACTTCATATGAGGGTGTCAAAAATTATAACAAATGTATAGTTGTGGAAGAGAACAAGACAGCAACAAATATTGTTGGAGCTAGCTTAGAGAGAGAAAATGGGGGATATTGGATTGGGTGCATCCTATAGAAACACTTGACAATGTAACCAGATATGCACAAGACTGGAACTCTCTCTCTTTTTGCCTTTCTACCCCAGATTGGGACATAGGCCCTCAACCAACTCCTGCCAAGTCTTCCTATCTCTAGCTATCTCCTGCAGCTCCCTCCAGCTCTTCTTATATTGTTGATCTCTGCCTCCAAATCTCATCTCCATGTATTTCTTGGCCTCCCTTTCTAAGACTGGAACTACAGTCACGTAAATAGTAGCATGTCTCTTGCGGAATGTAGCTTTCATCACAGCCCTCCTGAAAAACTTTGTCTCTAACAGGTTCTCCCGCCTCTTTCAAGGTTTCTTTGATGTCCTGCTGCTACAACTACAGTGGAAAAGAATAATGGGAAGACAGAAGAACATAATGCAAAAAAGAAATGTTCATCTGAAGTCAGCTGAGGAATCTTTCAAAGCTGTTTGAACTTGCTGTCAACATCTTTTACGTAGATTATGTTTTACATTACAGTTACAAAATTGAAATAAACCTCGCTGACATTTTAAAGGCTGAAACCTACATCCTCAATACAAAGAGACCATATCTTACACTGGTAGACCACCCGATCTGTCTTACATGATAAATAAAAAGATGAATATATTTAAGAAGATAGTATTTTGTACTAGTATAACTATCTTGATCAAAGATACAAGAAGGCAAGTTTGGCAACATAAAGACAATGGGGTATTTGTATGTATATGTTGGCTGAGAAACACTAAAAGAAGTTATAGGCATCTTACAAACAAAGGATGCAGATTGGGAGGGTTGGAGAGAGGTTTTACTGACATATAAGAAGTCTTTGCTTTTGTTAGGCGCATGGTATCAGGTTGACCCAGCCTCAGTTGAAAACCAAAGAAACACTGGGAAGGAAAGGTGGCTGACATGATGCTGATCACATCATGCACCATTAGTAAAAAAATAATACAGCCCTAACACCATATTTCCCAATATACTCATGGTATAAAAACAAGTTTGTTGCTTACTTTGATTACAAGATATCACATGGCAAGATAGTCATCAATAATTTTGTTGATCTCTGGTCAAGAATGAATGGACAGATGTATTGATGATATGAAAAGTTACTGTTTAGGTCAACATCTTACCTCTTTAGTTTTTTCTTGATTCTTGGCCTTGAACCTTCCAATTTCAACATTTAGTTTCTGCATGTTTTCATCTCTGATCAGAACCTGGGGATTTATGGCAGTACATTGTTTCAATCCCATCTCTAGATGGTCAACCACTTCCATACTAGAAACCATTTTATGCTCTCTTAGAGGTAAGTTATGTTATTATCAGGCTAGATGGTTTAAAAATGAGGAAAAAAAACCTAGTAGATGGAAGTGGTTGAGACATACATTAAGAATGCAGAAGACCAGACACCAACATGTGGCCATGGTTTTAGCCCTGGTCTAATAGGAGTTAATAAAATGTATATTCTTGATTCTCTTTCCTGCATTTAATTATTATACTTGGGAGTCAATTTTCAACATTTCATTAAGAAAGTTTCTCTGTGCATAACTATGCCATCTTACCTTGTTGATAGCCTCCTTCTGCTGGCGACTGAGAGATTCAGAATCTTCATGAAGCTTTTGTATCAGATCTTCTTTGGCAGTTACCTGCACAATGTATAACATCAAATCAAATGTTATCTCTGTATATATCACATTCTCTAACAAATTGTTCTCAAACAAGTTTTAGGAAATTTCAAGAGAATTACATTTTTAGAGAATCTAACATTGTACAAATTTTGTATGGGTGTGAGTCTAAGGCAATCAACAGTTTGTTCAACAGGAGTTGAAGACAAACAGGAGTTGAAGACAAGAGAACCTTCATTGAGACATGCCTCAGGATGCTTATGTTCTCCACAGTGACACCCTATGACCCTAAAGGGATATGGGCTTTATTATTATATAGTTTGTTATGTAAGGGATTGAAGTCTCTTTAAGTCAATGCACACTCTTTTCAACTTAAGGACAAACCTTGTTTTGGTTATATCAGAGTGTGTAGGCCAACGAACATGAATAAAAGAATGAACTCCTTTCAGAGAATCTAAGCTATAATTTACAATCAACAGGTTGTTGCAAAGATCAGTTAGAGTGTTGGAAATTTTATCCCTGAGGAAAATAATATTGCTACTCAATTGAGAGGTCAAAAATAATATTAACAAAAATAGGAAACTCTTTTCAGCTAAACAAATTTTGTTTCCATTTTGGTTACAATCTAAATAAAAAAGGCTTGGAAAACTCAATAAAAACAGAAAACATTCTAGGACAAAGGCAGGAGAGGAAAATCATAGAGAGAGCAATTAAAATACTATAACAATATATCTTGAAAAGTGACAAACGTTTAAAGAAGTGAAACACTGAAAAAACATTTGTGGATGAAGTCGACTGTTGCGTATGGAAAAAGTAAAAAGAAAAGGAACCCTTTTTTATACCACATGATATTTAGGGTAATACGGCTTTAGGCCCGTATTTTTCATTGACCATCACCACACGATGGGTGATGTGGTCATCATCACGTCAGCCAACTTTTCTTCCCAGTGATTTTCCTGGTATCCAATTTAGGCTGGGTTGACATGAGAGCCGGTAGGGTGAGAAAAAATGTTGGCATACAATGCAGGATAACTCTCCTTAAATGCTAACACCTAAGATATACCATAGTTTCCACCATTAAAGTACACCAAATACAGTTATACCCCAATTTATGGCTCTTCAACTTATGACATTTCAAACTTATGGACATGAAAAAAATGTCACCATTCTTGGAATATGTGGTGCTTACTTTGAAGCTATGTTATTTGGTGGCATGTTGCTACTACCTGATTGGCTTTCAGCACCTGGTCGATGCTGTCATAAGTTTGTTTACAAGCACAGTATGCTCCATATCTCTTGATGTTATTATCTCACAATCTTAAGTGAAGACTCAGCTAGTTATAACTATTTATTCTGAAGATACTGTACAGTGGAATAGACTTTATCAAACATATTTATCTCCAGTCTTCAGATAAAAGCAAATGCATGTTTCAAATGGTAGTGGTGGTGATCCCTTGCATCGAGCATTTATCTAGAGAGAACATCTCAGTCCTTGGAGAAACTACACACTCGCGTTAGAGCTGGACATGGCAGAGTTTGTCATAATTCTCTATGCGTCCATAATATTTGAATCATCCATGCTTTTGTTACACAAATTGCAACATTTTAATATTTTCCCAAATTTTGCTGAATTTCCTTAATTTATCATTTTTATTGTGACAAAATATGTTGCATTAATTTGTACATTTACAGCAGAAGGGCTTATATTGTATCTTCTAATTAATTGTTCCTTTTTCTATATTTATTCACCATTAAGTCTTCTTTTGTCATCACACTGTTACTGAGCTGTTGCCCAGTACTGTGGTTTTCTGTTTTTGTCTTGTGCTGCTCCAGTCGCTTGGGAGATAGTTATTTTTGTTTTTTGATAAGATTTAGCTATGTCATATCGCCAGTGGTTACGGGTCCAAATTTGGGGTGTAAAGAATAGAACCATTGTTACCTGCCACGCATGTCGTAAGGGGCGACTAAGGAGGTTTGGCTGAAGTGGAAGCACATGTCCTAAACAGTCTATGTGTTTAGGGCCTACCAAACCAATGTGCAACGTATACACGTTCTTGGCAAAGATCAAACATATCACAAAGAGTGATTAAATCGCCCGAGTGGTTACCGGGGCCCAAATTTGGGGTGTAAAGAATAACTGGATAGAGAGATAGAGGCTAGAGTACAAAAGCAAATGCTGTAACCTACCAGCTAGCCCCATTGTTAAGGCACCCAAAAATTTCACAGGCAGCTAAGCAACAGATGATCAACAGCATTTGTATACCTACTTTGTGTTACCAGAGCCAAACATGGACATTGAGCAAAGCGTAGTCACAAAAAATAACTACATGTGAAATCGTTGCCTCGAAAAGCTACCAACACAAGAAAAGACAGAATCACCAACATCAGCATAAGAAGAAAGTTGGCACAAAACCGTGCTTGAATTACATAGATAAACAAAGAATGAAGTGGTTTGGCCACTTAATAAGAATGCATCCAAACTCCACAGTATACAGAGTCTTCTACAACAGAACATCGGGAAAGAAGGCAAGAGGAAGACCACGGAAAAGATGGTTAGATGGCGTAGCAGAATCCTGTGAAAGAGCAAAGATAACAATCACACAAGCCACCAGAACAGCGCAAGACAAAAACAGAAAACCACGACACTGGCAACAACCTGGTAGCAGTGTGACATAAAAGAAGAAGAAAGACTAGCACCACTGTTACCTACCACGCATGTCGTAAGAGGCGACTAAGGAGGTTTGGCTGAAATCGGATGCACATGTCCTAAACGATAGAAGTCTATGCATTTAGGGGCCTACTGAAACCAATGTGCAACGTATACACGTTCTTGGCAAAGATCAAACATATCACAAAGAGTGATTAAAATTGGTTTAAGAACGAATGCAAAGAAGAAGAAGTGATTAAATTGGTGGTAAAGAACAGACGCAAAGAAGAAGAAGGAGAAGAAGCTATGTCATCTATCCATCTTTTACACCATAAAGTATTGAAGAATATATACAGAAAATGAAGACTCTCATTGTCAATATATTTTTACACTGTGATATATACAGATAAACAGAATAAGGAATGAACTGCAGAAACGTACCATCTGCTTGAGTTTCTCACACTGGGCTTCTTGAGTAGTAATTGCAATTGTTAACTCTCTGACTTTATCTTCCATTCTGTTGTTGTCTTCCACTTGTTTCTTGTTCCTGTCCTTGAGCTCCTCAACATTGGTTTCTAGATTCTTCATTGCAGCTCGTCTTGTTTCATTCTGTCAATCACAGTAAGAAAAGCCTCTAACCAAAAAGTACACATTTTCAAAATGAAAATAATTAATTAACTCTTTCACCCATTTATTTCTCAATTTTTAATCAGTTAATTCAAGGAAGTAAAAAAAAAAAAAATTTTAAATTCGATCCCAACTACTGTCAATAAATAAACATATATATATTATTATACACTAAATTGAATAAACTGGACAACCAATAGAATAACAAGGTTAAAAGTACTATAAGTAAATAGTAGAAGTAAAACTAGAAAGACTTCTTATAAGGAAGCAACTCTATGGCGCAGTGTGCGGCTTAAAGCGTCAACGGACTTCCGCCATGGCGCAGTGTGAGGCTTAAAGCGTGGAAAGAGTTAAATATATTTTATATTTTTCTTCAATAATGTGGGCATCTGTGGCTTAGCGATAGTGAGTTCAATCAAAACCCAAGTTTGTACCTAGTTCAAACTCCGTGGTGGACAGTTTGGAAGCAAATTTGCTCCTGTGGATTTTTACGAAAGTTAAAAATAGACCTCACTATTCAGAAAACAATGGCAAACTACTGAATATATAAGTGGTGCCTAGAAAATCAACGACTTGTTTACTATGGTTGTGGCGATTTCCTGTAAAGGATATGCCACAATTTTCAACATGGGGTCACCATTGTAATGGATAGATGCATCTATGTACAGAGCATGTATGTACTCAAATAGTCTTATAACGTGTTGGCTATGAATATACCAAACTTGGAAGTGATTGAAAGAGATGGGTCCAGCTGGTGGAAGAATGTTCTGAAAAGTGGTCAAGTCAGAACAGAAAGCTTACTGACAATAAGCACACCGGCAAAAGGAAGCAGCAACTTATACAACAGCCTCCCACCCCATGAGTTCTACATTCACTATCTCTCAAGGTTAACATTATCATCATCATACTGGGTGGTTTTAAAAAAAAAAAAAAATTAGTTTACATTAAAGAAATGGTAGTCGTGATGCATATACTTCACAACATGAAGTCACTTCAATCCTGACCTTAAATGCCATAAAGTGTATTAACATTTCCGTTAATAATCAAATATGAAATAAATATCTATGTTACAGCATCTGTTAAGAAAAAGAAACAGAAGTAGATGCAGCTACAGATGTGCTTAACACACTGACCTCATTCTGGCAAGACCTGAGCTGTAACTTCAAGTTTTCTGCTTCTCTCTCTGCCTGGGAAGCCTGGAAAAAACAGAAAATTACAAGTTTAACAAATATTTGAAAAACATTGGATTTTCAAAATGATATCCCGGACAATATAATTTGTGTGATTTTGATCAGCTTTATTGAAAGAAGGAAGAATGTAAGCAACATAGAAGAGTATTTTTTATCATGGTTTGTTACATTAGAATCATTTCTTCCTCCTTTCTTCTTTTGTCATCACACTGCTACCAGGGTTTTGCCCAGTGTTGTGGTTTTCTGATTTTGTCTTGTGCTGTTCTAGTGGCTTAGGTGATAATTATATATTTTGCTTTTTGACAGGGTTCCACTAATGCCACCTAACCATCTTTTTCGTGGTCTTCTTCTGACTTCTTTCCTGATGTTGTGTTATAAAGGCCACTGTATACTGTGGAATTTGGATACATTCTTATCAAGTGGCCAAACCACTTCGCTCTTTGGTTGTGGTGTAGAATCATTAAAAAACCAAAAACAAAAAGAACAACAAAATATAGTGGTTATCAAGTGAAATATTGGTAATACCAATTTCTTCTTCTACATTTGCCATTTCATATCCTCCTTTTTCTTTTTGCTCACTGCTGTTTAGTAATGCCTACACAAGAAGTTCAGTTCTCTGGATGTATGTTCTAGCTTACCTTTTCTTCATATCTGCTACAAACTTCTTGCAACTTGACAATATCCATCTTTAGACGCATTAAGCCCTCGTCTTTACGTTTTACCTGTAGATGAACAATAAGATAATTGTTTCAATATATATATATATATATATATATATATATGTATGATGGAATATACATTACCCCAAAATGTAGATGTGGTATTCCCATGAAGTGCCGTTTTCAGCAGAGATGTTAGATTTTCAATGTTGAATTTGATAAAAAAATTGAAATATGCACTAAACTAGTCACATTTGATGAGTAGGATATTGACTGTTGTAATAGGTTGCGTTATATTGTGTTGAAATAACCTTTGAGCGCAGTCTGTCTTACAAGCATGAAATTTAAAAATAACAATACAGTGTTGTAAATAAAGTTTATCTGAACTTTAAGCTATCACTCTCTTGCCTTTTAAACTCCAGTTGTGGCATAGTCCCTCACCTAACTTATGGTTCATGGTTAGTAAAGAATAATGAAAAGATGAAAAATTTGGCCAACAATGGCGTAGCGCGGAGGGCCATTCAGAATCAGAACTGTTTGATTCTGGACACGACTTTGCTATTGCATTTCCGCAATGTTTGGTCGGGTATTTTCGGTTTCGTTTCCGAGCTACTGAGTTAGTGCGTGGGCAATGCTGTGAGCTATGAATGTTACATGGAATGCTTTTTGCTGTGTCAAATGTGCGTTTGTTGTGATTGTGGGTATTCAGAAAATGGCGGACAGCGGTTATGAAGAACCAACTCAATTTGCCGTATGTAGTGTTTTACGTGTGCAGAAAGCTGGATTTTGTCATGATTGATGTTCCGTTCGACATGAATTGCAATTCAAGTGATGAACAGTTTTGTGTTGACACTTTAGCGATGGCCATATGCATTTATGCGGTGCTGGTTGCTTTTTGTGGCGTACGGCTGTTTCATTCTGGAATTAGTTCACGACTGTCGGACACAGTAGGAGACAGTTGTTAGCATTTTGTGTGATTTTCATTGGTGCAGGAACGGAATAATTATGGGGGGACCTGTTGCAATGAAGTTGGAACGTACATATGAATTAAAGAAAAATTTCATGCCACGAAAACAAAAGCAAGTTTTTACTTTTTTTCCTTATCTGTGCATGTTTATATATATATATATATATATATATATATATATATATATATATATATATATATATATATATATATATATATATATATATATATATATATATATATATATATATATATATATATATATATATATATATATATATATATATATATATATATATATATATATATATATATATATATATATATATATATATATATATATATATATATATATATCTACCTGCTTTCAACCATATTGAAAAGTCAATAGAAAAACATCAAATGTGATCATCTGTGATCAAATGTGAACACAAACAGAATATCTTAACTAAATATTATTATTTTACAAGAACTGTAATTGTGTGCCTTGATAAATAAGTTAGAGAAGAGAATCTTGCAAGAAAGTGTAGAGACGTTGATTGTCACCAGTTCTCCAAACACATAAATGCAAGGATTGTTTTTTTCTTTTCATGTAGCATGAATTATGCAGAATGTCACTCTCATCACAGTCTTTCTGAAAGACTCTCAATCTCTATTCAGTTCTCCTCTCTTCATCATGGTTTTGTAATGTCCTGTCACCACCGTTTGGTAGTCTTCTGCCTTGCCTTCCAGAAACCATGGCCTCTATTATCAAGTAAAAGAACCTTTTTCATACCTTGAGGTATATTGCGTAAGATGTTAGGCCCCTATTTTTCATTGACAACCAGCACACGATTTGTGATGTAGTCAACATCATGTCTGCCACCTTTACTTCCAGTACACTCTATTATTGCTCTCTCTTAACTGATGTGATGTTTAATGTGAATAAAACATATTAGTTTCTGAAACATGATATTGTTCATGGGCCAATGTTTCTTGATGTTCAGGTCTTCTAGGATGCCTATATTCCTCCAATTTTCTTCAATTCTAAGAATTGTTTTGGTAGCACTGTTTAAAATTGAGTTGATTTTTTTCTTTAATGTTTGTGTTATGGTCCATGTTTCACATCCAAATGTTGCCACAGGAAAAAATTGTAAGTTCTCTAGAAGTTTTACTTTGTGTTGTTGCTTGTCTTATACCACAGGTTCTTCATACTTATTACAAATTATACTTGCATTGACATGGATAGTCTACTGGTGATTTCTTTAGTACAGTCTCCACTGATGTTAATTATGCAGTCAAGATATTCTAGATTTGTAACATTTTCAATATCTTCGTTATTGATTGTAATTTGGGGTGAAATGTTTTGTTTTCCAGTGGACATAATCTCTGTTTTCTTTGCATTCAAAAGAGGTTCTGGTCTTACTGTATTCTAATAGATAAATATATTTGTAATAGTTTCATTAAATGACAGAAATATGAAAACAACAATAGAACATCTTACTTCTGTACTGAGGACATCTTGTTCACTTTGAGCATTGATAGCAAAGGCTTGAACCCTGGCTTCAAGTCGACCATTTTCTTCTATTGTATCCTTATACTTTTCTTTAGCACGGTCAAGATCATGCTCCAGTTGCTGAAGGCTGATCTCTCTTCGCTGAAGCTAGACAAAAGATATCATGCATGAAATACTCCATATAAAGGTTTACATTATACTTTTAAAATATATTATACTAAATTAATATACGTTTGTTGCATGTTAAATGTTTTGAATAGTCACAAAACTACACTCATGCGTTCATTCTACGTGATTCATTGAGTATGATCCGCAAGGTGGAGGCTGGTTCGGTGCGCAGACAATGGACTGAATCACTACAAGAGTCGACAATTTGCAGAATCACACTTATCTTCGTTCCAGAGCACATGGGTGTTGTTGGCAATGAGAGAGCAGACAGACTGCCTGGCTCTGCCACCATATCAGATGGCCAACCAATGGATAGAGCTGATATTATGAATGCCCTCATAGAGTGTGGCTGCAAAGAAGATTTTCATTTAAACCAATGCACTTCAATTACTAGATTGCAGGAGTTGGGTTTGAAGATTGGAGTAGCAAGAAGGGAACAGCATAACAGGTATATGAGTAGGCTCATCAATCAAAATGGAACTGGTACGGTCAATCGCTGGATGCTGTTGGAGATATTGCGAAGGAGATTGGAGCACCTATGGACATATTCATAGTGCAATGAAGATATTCCAAACTGAAACTTAACCTGTTTTGACAAGTTTCTCATTTTAGTAAGATAATATGAAAGAGCAACAGCTTACACATTGACATTATCTACATTGCACAGAAATTGAAACAAACATGTCCTCAAAAAATGACCAAAGTATAATCATCAGAACTAGTATGCTATTGACTTCATTGGAAAGACTTAACCAGAAGATATGAAAACTTCTATATAAAACACAAAACTACAGAAGAATATTAATCATACAAAAGTATACCATTACTAACACAAATATTTTGAACATCTTTAGCTGCTTACCAGTTCTCCTAATCTCCTTCTATCATCGTTGGCGGACAGAAGTTCTGACTCAAGCCTTTGCAGTTCTTCCTCTTTTGTTGTTACTTCTGTCACAGATTCTCTCAGCTGGCTCTGAAGGTGACTAATGTGTTCTTCTCTTGAGAAAAGCTGTCAAACATCAAATGAAATGAAGAGATTACAATTGAAATTGCTTGTGTGTGCATACTTTATTTACTATAAGTTATCAAATGCAATAATCTTAAAAAACAAAACACACACAAAAATATTGTTGTTCCTGCCTGTAATACTGCTTTTTAAGGCGGTGTAGGATAGGAAGGGGATATGCACCTGTGAAATTAATGACTACATGCAGTTGCCGTGAAACTGTTTAGGTGAGGATTTTTCTTCATGCCCCGACAGATAGTCTAGGTATAGACTTGTGGAAGAAAACGAGATAGAAACCAATACAACTGAAGTTAAAGAGAAACATGGTGATCAATTGAACACATTTATGGGAAACAATTTCACAATAAAATAAGACATGCACTTGACTAGAACCCACCGGGGAAAAAAGGAATGGGGAGGCCAAAAAGTACCTGGCAAAGAACTATGGAGAAAGTGATCACAGCCTTACAGACAAAGTGTAATGACAATCACTTCACAAAAAACTAAACACAGTAAATTAAGAAATATAGAGACAGCATACTGGGAAAATACACCAAGAGAAGAGTTATCAAGTTAGACAAAGATATATATTTTTAGATCAAGAAGATGCACATATTAAAAAAAACACAAAAGGAAAGATAATAAAGAAGTACACACCTGTCCATCTGATTGAGCAAGTTTTTCATGCAGGGAATTAAGATCAATTTTCAGTCTGCATGTTTCTTCCTCTCTGTCTGCCATGTCAGATCTGTACATAGTCTCTTTCTGGGAGGCTGTCAGCTCCTTCTCTTGAATCTCAGTCTGCAGTCTGTCAATCTGAGCCATACAAAATTAGTTGATACAAGACATTCTTATATCTACAAAACTTAACACAATTAAGATATGTCTAGAAAAGATGATAAGTAAGATGGTAAAATAATAAAAAGTTGGTGTTTTAAAAGGGTATTTGGGGGTAGAAACTGGTCATTGGTTAACAGAATTGATTTCATGTCACTTTGGATGAGCTTACAGGTGCTGACAAACTATATTTACATTTCAAGTGATAAATCAGTTAACACTGAGTATAATTTTATACTTGCACATGTTCTTTATTTGTTAGTATATCTGATACACTAGATATAATTCTATACTTGCAAATGTTCTATATTTGTTAGTGTATCTGATACACTAGATATAATTCTATACTTGCAAATGTTCTATATTTGTTAGTGTATCTGATACACTAGATATAATTCTATACTTGCAAATGTTCTATATTTGTTAGTGTATCTGATACACTAGATATAATTCTATACTTGCAAATGTTCTATATTTGTTAGTGTATCTGATACACTAGGTATAATTCTATACTTGCACATGTTCTATATTTGTTAGTGTATCTGAAATATTACAAATGTGATGTGCAAGATGTGTATATTGAAGATACATTGCCTTGAACAAAAAAGGGACATTTTTTTCTATTAGACACATACTTAAAAAGGAAGGTCTAAGAAACCGTTTGAGAACAGAACAAATATAAAACAAATGAGACAGACAAATAAAGATATGAGACATCTGGGGTAGCATGACAAGATGACTGAGTGTATGTGAAAGAATATTTGAAGTACTGAAATTCTCAAATGACAGAGTGTTGTACAACGAATTTCTGATCAAAGTCATTAGGCTATGATGATCCATGGTTTGGGACATAGTATTTGACAGTGACATTCACCTCCTTGATCTGTGCCGTATATCTGCTGTGTAACTGTTGGTGTTCCCTGGCAGTTTCTTCCAACTTAGATTGAGTCTCCAGAGTCTAAAAAAAATATATATAATATCATCAAAATCATGTACAGGGTAATATGATAATCTTAATTAAACTAACACCTCAACTGCATGAAATCCTTGACTATTTGCTGAACAATTTCTCTTTATTGCTATTGCTGAGAATGTTCTTATAAGGTTGTTTATCTGGCTGCTATGTAAAAAAAAAGAACAATTTGCACACAAGAATTTGCTTACTTCCTCTGAAAAGGGAATCTGGAAGCTTAATTTCATATCAATTACCCTCTACTAGAGCAGGTCATTTTTGTTCCCCCTTATTGTACCATGTACTGTTGTACATGACGGAAATATATGTTGACAAGGGACATCATATTTACTCTGACAATTACATTTGTAGTGTGAATTTAGTCCATGATCTGATGCAGTTATTAACTCATTTATGTGCTACTCATGCAACCACTTAATAAGAATGCAATCAACATTCACTGTATACAAAAGTATTCTAAAACAGAACATCAGGAAAAAAGGCAAGAAGAAGACCAAGAAAAAGATGGTTAGACGGCATAGCAGAATCCTGTCAAAAAAGCAAAAATAACTATTACCCAGTTCACTAGAGCAGCAAAAGATGATAACAGAAAAATCATGACACTGGGCAACAACCCAGTAACAGTGTGATGACAAAAGAAGAAGAAGATTGCCAATATAGAGACTAAATGAAAGAGATAATCAATATCAATTTAAAAGTTTAAAAAAGGAAACGTAAAAATGTCACAGAAGGGGCAGTCAGTGGAAACCACATGGTGCAACATGGGTTAAACTTGGGACACCCTGTAAAGAATGACCATAGTTAGTGACAGTGGAAAAGTGTTGTTGCTTTACATGATGGCACAAGGTAATAACTTTGTCAGTAAGAAGACATAGTGTGATAAAAGATACACATCAGTAGTTTGTTCATACACAAATGCAGTTACGGTTTCCGTCTAACACAGTACCAAAGATGGACCTTTTGGAAGAAATGTTCCAGAGTCCATCCTAACATATAACCTGCATATTAGTGGTGTTGATATCGTCCGAGTGGTTACCGGGGCCCTAATTTGGGGTGTCAAGAATAGAACCACTGTTACCTGCCATGCATGTCGTAAGAGGCGACTAAGGACGTTTGGCTGAAATCGGAAGCACATGTCCTAAACATGTAGAAGTCTATGTGTATAGGGGCCTACCAAACCAATGTGCAACGTATACAAGTTCTAAGCAAAGATCAAACATATCACAAAGAGGGATTAAAATTACGAACACAAAGAAGAAGAAGAGTGGCGTTGATCGAGTTGATCGGTATCAATCATTTCAAGCTAAGCCAAGGCATACCTCTTTAAACATAAGCACATATCAGGATGTGTAGACCAACAAATATAAACAATAAGAATGACCCTGTTGGTTAGATGGGGAATTAAGCCTCTTTTAAGCTGAGGTATGCTCTCTCAACCTTACACAGAAGTCTTTTCTTGGTTATAACAGGACGTATTGACATTTTTGTGTGTGTGACCATGTGGTCTGCAACTAGTCTTAAAACTGTACTGTTTATTGTGTTCATGTCTTCTGTGATGTAAACAGGTTTGTAGTCCTGAGAAGGACTTTGTGTTGATGATGGGATGACTGCGCTTTGAAGGTGAATATTGTCACTAATGGTAATCCTGGCAAGAATTTGTTCTGTCTGTTGCCGACCAAAGTCCTTGCTCTAAGAGGAGTGCACTCTGACTGTTTGTAGTCCTGAATAGGACTATGTTGACCTGGTAGGATGACTGTCAGTGCCATAATATGAAGATGACCAAAAGTGAATCATATAGCTTATTGAAGCTACTAGTACTATGCTATGATCATAGCCTGAAATGAATCAAACAGTTCATTGAAGTTATAAGTGCTATGATGATGACCGGAAGTGAATAATACAGTTAACTGAAGCTACAAGTGCTGAGTTATGAAGATGACCTGAAACCAATCATACAATTCATTGAAGCTACTAGTCATCATCATAAAACAGCTTGTCCTGAGTGGAACCTTGTCATTCCAACAGTCCTTCAAAATTTCTCTCTCTCATAGGTCAGATGTCCTGCCTCTGCAGCCATCATGTTCAAACCATCAGCTTATCCTGAATTCATCTTCTTCATGGCCTTCCTCTTCTCCTCTTTGCCGGTATGTCTCCTTCCATGATGGTCTTCTCCAGCCCCTTATGTCTTTTTATATGTCCAAAATACATTCAATTTTCTCTTTATTATTTGTAGCATTAGCCAGTTTAAGCTACAAGTACTGTATATTAACTGATAGAAGAATGATGAAGGAGAAGAGAACTTACTTACCATTATGGTTTTCTTAATAAATAATAAAGTTCACATCTGAAAGTGTAAAAGAATAAGAAGAAGTATCTAAATCTCACTTTTGTAACTGTCAGCTTAATTTCGTCCTTCATCTGTTTTATCAACTCTTCTTTCTGCTGGACAGAGCTCAGGGCTTCTTGAAGCTTCTCCTCAATATCTCTTTTCTCATTCTTTAACTGAAGAATGATCTCCCTCTGCTCACTAGCCTATACGGAAGTAATTTAGAGTCAGATGTGTGTAACACATTCATGTTGGTCAAAGAAATGGTTTTAACTTTTACAACCCTGCCTCACAATAAGATAAATCATTGCAAAACCAAAAACCAGACAAATAATCTGAATTTCAATGACACAATATATATATTCCTCTCATACTGTTATACTTTACATAGGGTCAGCAAGTAATTTCTCCATAATGCTAAGTCCTGGGCAATTTGCTCAATATCTTCTATGGTACTGAGTTCGATATTTCTTGCCTCTCAAAGCAAAGTCTGCCTCAGGGTTTTCCTAGGGCATCTTCTCTTTTGTGTACCCTTTTCCTGCTCTTCAATGCCTGCTGTATTATTTTTTGATCATTTCTTATCAAGGCATTCCCAACATATCTCCTTCAAAGTACGCAATAGTTAAAGCAAAAATAAAAGACACTGACATTAAAAGCAACACATTACTCTTAAATTAAAACATTTAGAAACATCAAAAATTACAAATATAGCTTGAAAGTGCAAAATAAAAAAAAGGACCCAGTCACCTAGTATTACAGAAATGGAAGAAAAAAAAAAAGCAACCAATTCACCATGAAGTAAAAAGCAAAAAGAGAAAACAAATCTAACTAAATGTGCTAATGTGCTAGTGTCTCCCATAAACCAAAGCTAACAAAGAGATGGAGTTAGGGTACATGTTAAGTCAATGAAAACTATACAGAATTTATTAATTTGAATAAAATATAAAAAACAAGAGATTATGTAAAAAATACAATGCTTGTATGTATAGTCAATCCTTTAATCAGGGAGGAGGAAGAATAGAGTTGGAGAGATGGAGGTTTAGTTTCAAAGAGCAATGGATTTAGTTTAACACAGTCTTACAAAAACTTAAAACTAAAAGTGGTATGGAATGGAACTGATAGGAAAACAAAGGTAATATACTAAGAGTATGCACATTTCCAGTGGCAACGTATGGGTGTGAAACATGGACATTTAACAAGGCAGTGGAAAAGCATAAATGTACTTTTGAATATAAGTGTTACAGAAGAGTCCTCTGTACATGCCCTGAAGAAAGAGAACAAATAGAATCAAAGGGAACAAATCAGAAAATGCTGATGCAAATAATATGAGAAAATAAGTACGATATATAAAGACTAAAGGGTTGGAGAAGATCATCATTGAAGAAGGCATCCCGATAAAGAGGCGAAATGGATGACCATGATGAACATGGATTCAGGATGTAACTGATGGTTTGAACATGATGATAGCAGAGGCTGGACATCTGGCCTATAGAAATTGTTAGAGTGGCAAAGTTCTGCTCAGGACAAACTATTTGATGGGTATCAGTGAATTCTCATGCGACCTGTCATGAAGTTAGAGGGTAGAAGTCATTAGGGAGGATTTTAGGCTGAGAAATGAAGGCTACAGGGTTTTGTTATTGTTTTTTGGAAAACTACAGTACTTTGTTTTTACATGTTGTGCCATGAATTCTCATGGAGTGTTTCCAGCTTACCTCAGAAGTCAGAGCATCTCTGGTGTCCTTAGAAGAACACTGAAGTCTTTGTAAACTGTTTGTTAGTTTTGTAACCTGTTAAAGGAAATATCCCCAGTCCATGGAAGTCATGCAAGTTATTATTATATTCACACAGCAATTAGATCATTAGAATAAAAGCTATGACACAGCATATGAGAAAGTTATTTTATATTTAAAAAAAATATATTTTCTTCCAGTTAATTGATAAAGTTGAATAGTTAAAGTCCTCAAGGATATTTACAAAATAAGTTTTGTTAATAGCATTTTCCAGTTAAAGGGTAGGAGACATCAGGGAGGATTTTAGGCTCAGAAATGAAGGCTATTTGTTAGTTGTCACCCCAATATTTACAGGTTTTAAAAAAATTATATTTTATCAGAGGTTGAACAAGCCTTCTCTGGACTGATAGAATAGTTTACTAACCACCTGACCAAACATTATTTTACAATTGTCACTTTCTGCAGATAAGAAAATGATGTTTCTATCAAACTTGTCTGTATTTTCTCATTAAAACAGTATGACAATAATAGCTATGTTAAAAATACTACATGGTTTATTGAGGTTTTGAAAGCAAAAGTTGATACAGAACTTGAAGCTGTTAAGTATATGAAGAGTAATAAGAGTGATAGAATACTCAAACAACATTAGAGATACGATCAGAATACCAGTGAAGAAATTATGTCAACATTATGATGCAGAAATCCAGGCAATCAAGGTGGCAACTGATTAACTATTGAATACAAAGTTTGATTCACAACCTATGGTATTTTTAACAGATGTAAGATCAGCAACCCAAGGACTTCAGTTCAGAAAATTGGCAGGTCTACAGGCCCTATTGTCTGAACTGTGAGACCAGTACAAGGTTGCCATGTAGCGGATACTGTTTCACTGTGGAATATCAGGAAATGAAACAGAAGACCAACTGGCTAAGGAATGTACTGCAGAAGAGTAAACAGATCTACCATAAAATTTGGTAGACTAGAGCGCAGACCATGATCAGGTTACATTTGAACTGAGATGTTAGTTCTCTAACCACTTAGTCACATCCCCACAGATACTTAGCTGGAGTATGACTGCATCTGGACAAGATCACTAACCATTTGGGTTGAGAAGCTAGTTCTCTAACCCCATCATCACATCAACACAGATACTATCTGGAAGCAGACCCCATTTCTCCTTGATACATTTGAACTGAGATATTAGTTCTCTAACCATAAGTATTCAAATGCTTGGGAAGCACATTCACAGAAGATGGAAGACTAGACAGAGAGAAAAATGATAAAGTGCAAAAAGCAAATGATGTAACCTACCAGTTAGCCCCATTGTTAAGACGCCCAAAGATCTCACTGACAGCTAAACAATGGATGATCAACAGCATTGTCATGCTTACTCTGTGTTACTAGAGTCAAACATGGACAATGAGCAAAGCACAGTTGCAAAAATTAACTACATGTGAAATGCGATGCCTACGAAAAATTACCAATAACACCTGAAAAGACAATCACCAACATCAGCATAAGAGAGAAGGTTTGTACAGAACCTTGCTTGAATTACAGTGAGAAGCAAAGAATAAATTTGGCTACTCAATAGGAATTCAACCAAACTCCACAGAACATAGAGTCTTCTACAACAGAACATCAGGAAAGAAGGTGAGAGGAAGGCCACCAAAAAATGGATAGATGGCATAGCAGAATGCTATCAAAACGTGCAAAAATAATATCACTCAAGTCACTAGAGCAGCGCAAGACAAAAACAGAAAACCATGACACCGGGCAACAACCCGGTAACAGTATGATAACAAAAGAAGAAGAACCACTAAACATTTGGGTTGAGAAGCTAGCTCTCTAACTACTTAGTCACATTAACACAGCTACTATCTGGAGTGGATGCAAAGCAAATGGCAGACCATGCAAAAGGTGGACCTGAGAGATAACAGAAAAACACTGTTTATGAAGAGCACACAAAAGCAAGTTCTAGAAATCTCTTTTTACCCTGAAGCTGTGAGGCAAATCAGAACTGGAGAAGATAAAGAAAGACAAGGCACATAGAGAACCAGCTCCAGGTGTCTCCTTTTTCGACTTGGCGCTGAACGGCAAAACAGGATTAGGGAATAGATCGATAGATTATCTGGAGTCATACTGCACCTGGACATAATCACTAAACATTTGGGTTGAGAAGATAGCACTCTAACTACTTAACAACAAAAAAAACACCTTCAGACAGAAAGGTAAAAGAAATAAAGACATTCAAAGAGAATACAACTCATAAATTTAATTAATCTTAACCCTTTAGCTGCTAAGGACGTATATATAAGTTTTTCCCAATCACTTCTAAAGACGCATTACACCGTCTGTTATTATCTCTCCTTTTTGGGCTAAAGACGTGCTAACACGTTATACATTTCTACTGTCACTGCTATAGGCGTACATTCACGTTTGTGACCTAGAAACAAAGAGTAGCTATTTTTAACTCAGCCTTCAGAAAGTATGTAGCAGCGAAAGGGTTAAAACTGTACTTCTTCCTCTCCCACAGTTAAATAACTTAAATAAAAACTACCATCTGTTTCACTAAAAATTAAAACAATTTACTTCAGCATTAGAGCATTGCTGCATACGTACATTAGTATGAAAATCGTGGCAAATCCTTTATAGGACATGGCCATCAACCACAGTATTTACTAGGCACCATGTATACATTCAGTAGTTTGTTATTTCTTTCTGAATGGTGAGGACTATATTTACCATTCGTAAAAACCCACACAAACAAATTTGCTTTCAAACTACTTGCAGCGGAGTTTGAACCAGGTACACTCGGGCTATGGTCGAGCTTACTACCGCTTAAGCTACAGATGTTAGTATACATGCAGATAATTCAGGCAATTTGGCAAAGCAAGTAATACATTAGTTAATACATTTGCGAAAATATATATCCTATGTGAAAAGACATATAACTGTGCAAACACAGACACAAAAAATATATATATATATATATATATATATATATATATATATATATATATATATATATATTATATATATATATATATATATACACACAAAGGAGTGGAATCTCATTCTTCAATGGATCTAAATATTTAACATGACAAATTTGAAAAAAATTCTAAGGGATAACACCGCTTCTCAATTTCATTTGTATTTAAATATCCTATATACTAATTGTACATAACACTGAGGTATTTTATACAGGTTTGAAAAACATATTCAGAGTTGATTGCTTTTTTGGGATCCAAATTGTAATTTAACAGCATTTACTTTAGTTAGCAAGTTCACAACATCAAAACTACATACATAACACTGCATTATGTCTATTGTTTAAGTTGCTTTTGACATTTTAGAAACTGGTACTGGCTCTGTTTCATTGTCATAGACAGGCAGACAGCATCATTGTTGCCGCAGTTACCATTTGACTTTAAAAAATAGTCATACTCTGAAGGACAACTTGGAAATGATGAAAACACTAATGAGATTCCGCACAGGTGTATGTGTGTGTTTGCATGCATGCATGTGCGTTGTATTTTGTGTAAATAAATACAATAAAGAAAAAGAATACAATTTAAAATGCAACATAAAAATACATATACTAGTAATTAAAACACATCAAATAGAAAACACATGCGGCAGATATGTATATATAGACTAGCACATCAAAACATAAATATAATAGATGTATTATTATCTTAGAAACCTGAAAAACCATTACATATAATGGTTTCCTTATAAGTACTTAGTCCTTTTCTTAATTGTGTTAGCATCAGAGGACATACACAGAAACTCAGGCAACAGTTTACAACTTCAATTCGGTTTTAGCTTACTAAAGTCAGATAATCATTTTCAGCAGGTACAGGCAGAATAAAAGCACAGTGGTTAATGTACTTGCTTTATAGAAGTATGATCCAACCTTCAAAATCCCATACTGGAATGAATTTTCCCTGATCCATGTTGTAGTGGCTCTCAGGTCAGCTCAGCCTCAACTGAGTACTAGAGAAACAGTGAGCAGTAACTGCAGCTGGCAGGTAGTTGCTGTCTACATATGACCCAATTTTTGTTGATGGTAAAAGAAAAACAAGGACCTACCACATCACCCATCATGTGTCATTTGTAAAAGAAAAATACGGACCCACCTAACACCAGATTTCATAATATTCCATATGTTATGAAACGACTTCCTCTCTTTATCTAAAACCAATTTTTATCTGGCAAGACTCGAAAATTGACAGTATAATGAATGTGGCAGCTATGTTTAGTATAGTCATTGGATCATCATCACTGCACATCAAACCAATTAGTCCATAAGTGCTCCGATCTCCTCAATAAGTCTCTCAGCGTGTGGCAACTAACGATACCAGTTCTTTGTTAGTTTACTACGACCACTATGTATTGATATTATAATCCAGTGCAGTATCAAATAAATCAAAAACATAAGTATGTAATAGATGTTGGATTTTATAGACAAAATACATTAAAAAAATGGATGAAAAACTTGGGATGAAAAATTAGAGATGAACGTAGTGTTTTTATATAAATGGCTAGGGCGGTTACGGAGGCAGTGAAATGGTTGGCATCTCACAACCACTCTCGTGTTTTCATACTCAGTGACTCCATGAGCATGATTCTAGAAGTCGAATCAGGAATGGTGAGACACAACTGGGTGGAGGTACTGGTACAGATGATGATCAGAGAAATCACCTTCATTTTTGTCCCTGGGCATGCAGGAGTTAAGGGTAATGAACAAGCTGACAGATTGGCTGGCTTGGCTACAATATCAGAGGGAGCTGCCATGGATTGAAATGACATTCTTCATGCATTGAGAGAGTCTTTCCGAACAGAGGAGTTTCAGGGCTGTGAATCCCACTTGCTGACCAGATTGAGAGAGATGGGTGTCAATATTGGTGCAGCCCGAAAAGAATGACATACTAAATATGCAAAGAGATTGATTAATCAACATCGAACTGGCGTGTTGGGTCGCTGGACGTGGCTGGATTTGCTGAGGCGGAGATCGAGCACCTATGGACATGTCCGGAGTGCTATGATGATAGTCCTCATATAACTGATAACTGGCTAGGCAAGTTAGCTGAGTAGTGTCCAAATGCAACTGAATCTTCACACCACTTCATGACAACAGTGAAACTGCACAAAATACACTTGGTGATAGCAGGGGAAGAAAAGATTTGTGTAGAACAGTGGTAGTGAGCTATATTTCCAAACCAACATACAGTGCTCATTTTATGACACAGTCAATTCCCCAGTCACTCAACTGAAAATGGGTACACAGTCATTCTGAGTTGGGGGACAACTCGAAATCATCACTGGAGCTACCATGTTAGCATTCTGTCGCTGACACTCTAACTGAAAGAGGCTGTGCATCTGTATTGGCATCCTGATTCAGTGATGTGGATTATTTCCATTTCCCAATTAGAAAGAAGTAAATCAAATGAATGAGTTTTTTTGTAAATTGTAATTTCTTCTTATTCTACAATGTTGAAGTGTTTCAATAATGAAGATATAAGATTGAATCTTGAAGCAATTAATGAAGGTGAATAATCCTCTTCTATGACCATGACTTATCTCAAACTGGGATTACAGATTCTCTGATAATTTCTACTGCAAATATCAAAATTTCAATTCCACGATGGCAAATCTATTTTTTTTCCTTCAATTAATATACTCAAGTTTGTGCATATAATACACTAGAAACTAATCCAGTAACAAATTCATTCACTATTTGTTTAATTCAGGAAATCAATCTAGATCTCTCTTATCTAAACAAGTCCAGGAAGAGACCACTAGCTAATTGTCACTGGTACTATAAACTGCTCAGAACTATAATGTAGATAAGGAATCACTGTCAAATTTTTCAGTTATTGTAGGTGTTCAGTAATAAAGGGATATTTTTACAATAAAAACTAATTACTGAACCAAAAAACGGCACGTGAAACAAAACATATGGAATGTTTGAAACAGTTAATCTGCAATAGAATAATCAACGTTCATATAAAAAAATGATATAAAATAATACTATATAATTTAATATAATACTATTTTTTAAAACAGCATATAATGTACTCGTACATGTGCTTATGACAAATATCAGTATACATACTGTACATTTGCTTATGACACATTCTTTTCTAATGGCAAATACATAACATTAAAACAGCAATACTTTAAAGAATTAATTTCAGAAACCAAGTAGAGAATCATTCCTACCTGCCCTTGACTTTCATCATTCTGCCCTCTGAGAAACTGCAGCTCTCCTTCTAACTTTGTCACTTTTTTGTTGGCAGTTTTAACCTAATATGGAATCACATAAAATAATAATCTGCTGTTATTGTAGGTATCTGGCACTTATTTACCATGCTATGTTAGATATACAAATAGCCAGTAAAGTATACTATAAGTCTCATCTAAAAAAAACCAAACCAAGAAATGTCTGGAGTTGAGTCAACCATACATTCATGAAAGGTTCAATATTGGCTCCGGAACTAACTGTTCTGAAAACACAGCTCTGGCAGAAACAAACATCTAGCACCAAAAAAAACCAGATTTCCTGGGAGCTAAACTAGACTCACACCCAGTCCTCAATCAGATCATACCGAAACATCATGAACTAACCAAGCTGGATACCGAACCCACGGAGCAGGAACTTTCCAAAGCAATCAACAAACTTTCAAATGGCAAGGCATCAGGACTAGACAACATTCCTGCAGAAGTCCTCAAATACAATAGGGATGTCCTGCTGGTCCACCTCTACAATCTCCTTATTCAGTGCTGGAGAGAGGGAACACTTCCTCAGGACATGAGGGATGCAAAGATAGTGACACTCTATAAAAACAAAGGGATAAGGGGATTGTAACAACTACAGAGGCATCTCCTTCTAAGCGTAACAGGCAAAGCTTTTGCACTAGTCCTTTCAAAACGACTACAGAAACTGGCGGAGCGTGTTCTTCCAGAGTCACAATGTTGATTCAGAGCTAGACGGTCAACAACTGACATGATATTTACCCTTCGACAGCTACAAGAGAAGTGCAGAGAGCAGAGCAAGCCTCTATGTATTGCTTTCGTGGATCTGACTAAGGCATTTGACACAGTCAGCAGGCCAAGTCTTTATAAAATATTGAAGTATATTGGTTGTCCCCCAAAGTTGCTCCAACTGATTGTTTCCTTCCATGAGGGCATGAAAGCCAGCATACAGTTCGATGGCAGCACATCTGATAGTTTTGAGGTTAAGAGTGGAGTCAAGCAGGGCTGTGTCCTTGCCCCCACTCTCTTTGGTATCTTCTTCGCAGTCCTTTGAACCACGCCTTAGGGACGCTGATGGTGATGTTTTCATCCGCACTAGATCTGATGGTTCACTGTTTAACTTGGCTCGCTTAAGAGCCAAGACAAAAACGACGGAAATACTTCTCAAGGACCTCCTTTTCGCTGACGATGCTGCCTTAGTCGCCCACAGTGAGACTACACTGCAATGTCTAATTAATAATTTGTCAAAGGCATGAAACCTCTTTTATCTGACAATAAGTGTCTCCAAAACAGTTGTATTATGTCGGGGAGGTAAGACATCAAATATCACTTTAAATGGTAACCATCTAACACCAGTGCAAAAATTCTGCTATCTTGGGTCCACAGTCACTGCCAGCCTTTCTCTTGATGAAGAAATCAACGCTCGTATAGGAGTGCGGCTACTACATTCGGCATACTATCAAAGCGAGCGTGGGACAAAAAAATTTGACATTGCAGACGAAAACTCAAATATATCGAGCCTGTGTAATTAGTTCTTTACTATATGGCTCAGAAACATGGACAGCCTACTCAAGACACGAGAGGAGACTTAACATCTTTCACCTTCGATGTCTCCGCAAGATTATGAACATCAGGTGGTACGACAAGATAACCAACTCTGAAGTACTACAACGTGCAAATCTGCCTTCCATCATGGGCATGCTCAGCAGTAGACGACTAAGATGGTTGGGACATGTGAGAAGAATGGAAACTTATCGCATACCAAAACAAATGTTGTTCTGTGAACTTTCGGAGGGAAGAGGCACCAGGGCAGACCACTGCTCAGATATAAAGATGTCTGCAAAACCTCAATGAAAACTTTTCTATAGATCCCAGTACAAGGGAGGGACTAGCTGATGACAGAGTTGTGTGGAAAGCCAAATTACGGAAGGGCACAGAGTCTTTTGAGAAGAGACTTATGTACGAGCTGAACGACAAGAGAGAAAAGCGAAAACTCAGAAGTTGTCACAGTAAAACACTTGCCTACTGACCGTCTGTAAAGATGAAAAGGGCCATATATAAACTAGACTATAGATAAGGCAGCCCTAAAGAAACACCTGGTAGAGCAAGTCCTTCAATGGATGTAACCATTGCTAGGCCCACAAAGAACAAAACTTGCACCTCAATGAACAAAATCAAAAATTCTTACAACTGATCAAACAGATATAACAGCTGAGATATACATCAATGGACATACAGTGGCAAGAGCTGACAGTTTTGAATATTGAGGTTCATTGCTAACAAGAGATGGAAATGCTATAAAGGAGATTTAACAAACATGTATGGATCTGTAGAAATTAAAAGAACTACAAAACCTATGAAAGAGAACTGATATAAATACAAAAATGTAAGATTTTTTAAAGAGTATGCATTTTCCCCATAGAAACATTATGACTGTGAGGCATAGATTATTTATAAAACAAATGAAAAATTGATGAACGTCTTAGAATTTAAGTGCTACAGAAGAGTACTCAGAATATCATTGGCAGAAAAAAGAACAAATATGTCAGTTTTGCGACAGTTTAAAATTGAAAAGAAGATCAAAATGAAATATTCTAGACATATAAAATGAGGGCGGCTCAAAAGAAGAGGAGAAAAACACCATCACATGTGGAGGCAAAAAACGAGTGCAGAGAGCGGAAAGGACATCCTATGTATCAACTCCAGTCTCCAGTTTTACCTGCAGCACCTGTGGCAAGGACTGCCACTCCAGAATAGGCCATTACAGCCACAAGAAACGTTGTTATTCAGCGCAGAATATACTACGTGACGCAAAACCTATTGTCTCCTGAGACAAAGGGCCAATGATGATAAAATAATTCTCTGGAGAAGATTATTCTAGAGGACATGATACCGGACAAATGAGGGAGAGGGAGACCAAGGATAAGATGGGTGCAAGATGCCATAGACGAGTTGAGTATGACTGTGATAGATGCCGAACATCTCATACAGGACAGAGAGGCATTTAGTGCAGCTGTCATAGGAAGACAGTTCCAACAGGGACAAAATAGATGATGATGAACACAAATTTGGCATCAGTAAGAATAACTATTTCATGGTTATGGCAACATTGATCAAGCAGTCTGTCTCTTCAATTGTTGCTGCTTCTGCTCTATAATTTGAGGAGTACATACTGTGGTTATTTTTTGCTGCATTTTTTGGATCTGTTTGCGGGAAACAGTGAGAAGATGTGTCAAACTAACGCCTTGTGGGCAAAGGGATCATGTGAATATTGAGATTACTGATACATTGGAGTATGGGCTAGCATGCATGGGCTGGCAAACTGAACACAGAACTGAAACTGAGTACAGAACTGAACCGGATATAAACTATAAACACTTTGACAAATGTACTGCACATATTATTTCTGTTGCAGTATTTCAGTGTTCCAGTTACCCAACATGGTTCTATGGTACAGAAGCATGGGCACTTACGAACAAGCTTCTGGAAATAAATATAGTAAAACTGGGTTTCATTTATACTTTATTTTACCATCTTCTTGCAGGAAGAATTCATCAGAGCCTATATCATGGCTTTCTTTAAAATTCTGTCTGAAAAGTGAAAACTTTATTACAGGTAATTAAGCAAAGAAATATTTAATAACCTTAGCAACTTTTAGTGTAAAAAAAGAAAGAAAAGAAAGCTATATTTTACCATTAAGTAACCATGGAGCTCATTTACTATACTTAACCCATCGGGACTGCAGAGCCGATATATCGGTTCAGAGTAATGTTCATGATGTCGCAGAACCGATATATCGGCTTTTGGATGTCTGTTCACGGAAACAAATGTATCTTCAGAACCTCTTTACTGAAGTTAATAAAATCTTCAGAAACGGAAAGTACATATATGTAGGTACATTACTATCTCATTTAACAAAGATTTGAAAGAGGGAAAGCAGTGTACTATTGTGTTCAAGTCAAGACTTTTTTTTAAAAACGTTAATGTTTCCGATGTTTACAGTGTAATCTTGAGTACTGTTAGATCAAATTATAACTTGTGATAGTAATGAAGAATATTTAATTGATGGTAATAATGATATTTGATTGTTTATGAAATGCAGTATCGATAGTTGCAAGTCTAATGTAATAATTGCATCTAAAGAATGGGCGTTCCACATTCCATTTATTGACGTGTCCGCACTAAAAAGTGAATATTATAAAAACTACTGCACCTAGTGAGATGAAACTTATAGAATATGTTCGCACATAGATTATCTTCATTTAACTGCTACTTCTGGAAACATCTATGAATATTAAGATGTAATACAAACCGGAGAGTAAAAATATTTTTTATCATTTTTTGTTTTTTTCAAAATAGTCATGCTACAATAATCTAATTTCCTCAAACGTATATCACCTGATGTAAAATATTATTATATTAATGTATTCCACATCCAATTAGCAACAATTTAATATATAATATTTCATACTTTAGAGAAACAGTACAAGAGTTATAAAGGATTAAACTAATTGACATTGAATGTTAAATTTGAATCGCAAAATAAATGCGTCCAGAGGTCAAAATAAAACAGGGCGAAAGGGTTAAGTTATGTGACAGAATCATATACAAATCGCATGTATAACTTGAGTAACATAAGCTTATTTCCTGATAGCAACTAAGTTAACAGCTTAAACAAGTATGTTACATTTGTAAAATTATATTAACAAAAGTGATGATGAATACATTGTTTACCTCCTCATCTGCTTCACTGATCTGACCTCTAACATGAATTATTTCATCCTCAAGTGCCTTATTTCTTTTCTCCATCCGATGCACCTGCAACATAAATGATGCCAAGTGTATTAGACAACAATATATCATATAAATACATTGAATGTCATTTATAAACAAAACTATCACTTCATTTCAGAAAGCAAAAAATGAAGTCTGTTTTGTTCAAATCTTGTCAATGTTAATACGACATCATCGAGCCACAGCTTAATGACTCCCAAATGGGATTTAGGAAGAACAAAAGCTGTACAGACGCAATATTCGCCCTCAGACAGTTAGTAGAAAGGACTATCGAATCCGACAAACATCTACACGTTGCATTTGTAGATCAGGAAAAGCGTTCGATCGCGTAGATAGGCACAAGTTGTGGAAAATACTAACAACCTATGGGGTTAATGAACACCTAATCAACCTTTGCAAGAACATTTATACTGACAGCCAATGTACGATTAGAACAAATACAGGATTATCAGAAAAGTTTCACGTAGGGTCAGGAGTAAGACAAGGTTGCGTACTATCCCGCTGCTATTCATCACGTATATTGACCACATCTGTAAAATAGCTAACACCAGCAAAGGAAACAACCTCGGAGAACTCTTAAATTAATTTCTTTTTGCAGACGATCAGGCAATCATATCAACAACAGAAGAACAGCTACAACAACACATCAACAGACTCCAGTTAGCATGTAACGAATACAACATGAGAATAAACATCGACAAAACAGAAGTAATGACATTCGCCAGAGAGGAAAGCACTATCAATATCTCCATCGATAATCACCTACTAAATCAAGTAAAAGATTTCACATACCTGGGGAGCATTTTTCAGCAAATGGAAGAATAACTAATAAAATTCAACACAGATGCAACAAAGCAAATCAAATGATAGGAAAAATGGCGCCAATTTTAAGATGCAAACACGTCACCATGAACACAAAAAGAGCAATGTTCAACACAATCTTTCTCCCACATTATGTTACCAGTGCCAAACCTGGACGCTGACAACAAACGATAGAAGAAAACTAGTCACAACAGAGATGAAGTGTCTACGCAGAATGCTGGGTGTAACAAGAAGAGACCGGTTGAGAAATGAAGACATCAGGAAAAAGTGGGTACAACATCAGTACTAGACTTCATCAAGAAACAACAAATTAAATGGTTCGGCCACGTAAGCAGATTACCATCAGACAGTCCACCCCAAAGAGCAATGCTGCTCCGATACAATGGGTACAAAACAAAAGGCCGACCACGCAAAAGATGGACCTCAGAGATAACAGAGGCGACGAAGAGACTATCTACGAAGCGCATACTAGGGCCCGTTTAGAAATCTCTTCCTGACCTGACGCTGTGAGGCATACAGGATTTGAGAAAGAAGAAAGAAAGAATACGGGATAGAAATTACATAATAGTTATGGCAGAAGGGACAACTGAACCTGGTGCACCCACCAGTGACTAGTATTGGAAAGCCCTTCAAAAATGAAGTATCAACTGTGATCTAAACTTTTGTTATACTGGATGGATTAGCAGTTGAGGATCAAATGCTGATGCCTTTCCAGCAGGATAGTGTAGAGCAACAGGTGATATTGGTACTCCTAATTAAATACTCCCAAATGTCTAATGACAGGAATATTAAACAAGCAGGAATAACAATAGTCTCTTGTCATGGGGAAGAAAATCAATGTAAACAAATAAAACTGCTGTTGTGTATCTACTACTAGCAAACTGAAATGCTATGAGTGACAACCCAGACAGAAAATACAACCCAATTTGCACATCAAGCGTGACAGACAGTGTGATAAATTATGACAGACTTGCAAATAAAGGATATAGACATATGACAATCTTATCTGTAAACATGACATTGTCCCTATCAGATATAATCTATATGAGACTGCAGTAATGGTTTAGGAGAAGACTAATAACTTTGAAATGACAATAATTTTGATGATCTAACATGAAAAATAACACAAACACACATGAAGACAGACAGAATAACCAAGTGCTTCAGAAAGTTGATATATATACTCTTCTAGTTGATACATAAGGCATTCAATAGTGACTCCAATTGCTGCAGTTCTGATGTCTTTCTACCAATGGCACTCCATGTCAGTCCCCACTCTTTCATTTTTCTTTCCACCATACTCCTTCAGGTTTTTTCTTTGGTCTGCTCCTTCTTTTTCTTACGTCTGCTATCAATCAAAAAACTATCTTTGCCAAAGAGCTGGTGACATTCTGCACAGATATCCCAGTAATCTCCATCTTCTTTCCCTGATCATGGTTGCTAGTGATGTATAATTAGTTCTCTTTGCAGGTCCTTATTTATGATCTTTTCTGGCCAAAAATATTTGCAGGATTCTCTGAAGACATTTATTTTAAAAGGTTTCTTCTTCGAATGTTCCTATTGAACACTTGTTAAAACACTCTGTGTGATTTGTATGTGATCTGAGCATAAGAGGGATTATACATTTTGCCAGTTATGCTTCTACAAGTAGGCCAGCACATCCGATTTTTGCGACACTGTTTACTTACTAGGGTAGGTTTCCTAGGCCCCTACCGTAGTCAACTCTAACGACATGCCTTGCAGGTTGCAGTGTTGCTATTCTTTGTTCGCCTTTGAGCCCCGCAACACACAGGCAAAAAGGCTTATATGTAATGTTTGCTGTCATTTTCCAGAATTCGCTATTGTGTAGAAATATTCAGAGAATGTTTCTTCTGTAGAATCAGATTTGGATTTCCCCCAAAATCTTTTTGATTATGTTTTTAAGCATGGCAAAGGTTTGGTTTGCTTTGTTTATTCTTGCTGCTAGATCAGTTACTTTAAAAGTCTATAAATTCATCAACTTCTATTATTTCATTGTATATAGCAATTGTGTTTTCTGATTATTTCTCATTTGTTTTGTTTTACCAGTGTTTGACTTTAGTAGTATCTTTTGGGTTGTTTCTGATAGCCTCTCTGTCGTTTCTTGCACATCAACATAGCAATTGGTAAAAGAAATGTCATCTGCATAGTCCAAATCCTTCAAGACAGAGTTAAGTGTAATCTATTGCCTGAATGTCTTCCCTTTATGACTTCCCTCAGCCAGTCATTGGCCAGATTTAACAAATAAGTCATGATAGCATACATCCTTGTTTGATCCTTGCGTTGAACAAACACTTTTTATTGTGTAAATGTTGCAAATTACCCTGCATAAAAAATCTAGGTAAATGTATAAATGAATAGACTTGAAAACACTATATTTAAATATTTACACAAGTCTTAACTATATCAATTGAAGACTGCAACAAAATGTCATTAAACCAAACAGTATGAGCAGCAATAATAAATGTACTATTAATACATGATACTGCATCTCATATTATGTTACTAAGGAGTTAGTTTTATTATTTTATGATTTACTGGTAGACAAAATATAAATAGGAAACATGGAGCACAACAAAAGAAACCACCAGAAAACTACAGACCTTCGTAAGTTGATGTTTATGTAGAATAGAGGGACTGACATGGTATGATAAGATTACGAATGATGAACTCAGAGAAATAACTAAGCAGATCTTTTTTTTCTTCAATTCTATTTTGTCTCACAGTAAGATTTCTAGAACGAGCTCTTGTGTGCACTAAGTAGATACCTGTGGGAAAAGAACTACGGAAGAGATGCTGGTGATGGACACACATTGAGAAGGCAGAGCAGAAGCATTGCAAGACAGGCATTGTTTTTGAACCTGCAAGAAAAGAAGAGTAGGGGAAGGCCTAGAAACACCTGGAGAAGAGAGCTGGAGACTAATATTAAAAAGATAGGCAAGACATGGAAAGAATTGGAAGGGATGGCAAGAGAGAGAGGAAGGGCTGGAAGAAGTTTGTTGAAGACATATGCTCTGTTTGGAGTTCAAATGTGAAGAAGAAGTAATAATAAATAAAATACATGCACTTATGTATGTCAGTACATTAAACACATGAACGTATATCTGAACATAATAAACATTGCATTTGGTTGTTGTGTGAAGCATTGCTACAAATGGAATCTAGAAAACTGAAAAGAAAAACATTATAAGACTAACTAGTTTTCTAATACCCACATGATTGTTACAACACTGAAAGAGACATAATTCTAGGTGATACTTGCGGAAATAGACATTTCTCTTACGTATTGAAAACAAAGCTAAACACACAACAGGTAGAGTGAAACATATAATAATAATATATTTGTCACAAACATTCAAGACTGTGATTAGAGAACCCTTTAAGAAGCAACAATAAAATAAACAGTGAAGTTAGCAAAATTTAAGAAAAAAATCAAATTTGAAATGTAAACATCCAGGGTGGGTTCAAGTGTGCCTGGACAGAAAGAACACAAAAAACATTTACATACCTAAATAAGTAAAGAAGTAAGTTGCAATTTAAAAAATAATTAAGGAATTGAAACATACTGAGGGATGTTATTATTTTGTTTGCTCGCTATGAATTCAGGCATAGTCACGGCATTTAATATGGCACCTATGACTGATTTTTGTCTGACGGTTTGCTTTTCTTATAATTAGTGTCCCTCGTCATTCAGGCAAGCCTTACACTGACTTCTGAGGTACTTGTAATTTCGTCATTCAGGTAAGCCTTACTAAGACTTCTGAGGTACTTGTAATTTCGATCCCCAAAGTAATGAATCAGGACACATGTAATCCAACCACGTGCTGTGTGCACACCAAACATTTTTGGGGCCCACATTGGTCTCGAACCCTAGGATTGGCATGGCACATGGTTCCGCTTAGCAGCGCCCAGTGAAGTTGCAACTCTAAGCATAATTATGGAGTACTGTAGATGCTGCAACTCAAATTTTGGTTAGCAGTTAGTGTGAGATGCTGCAACTCTAATTTTGGTTTGCAGTTGGTGTGAGATGCTGCAACTCTAATTTTAGTTAGCGGTTAGTGTGAGATGCTGCAACTCAAATTTTAGTTAGTGGTTAGTGTGAGATGCTGCAACTCGAATTTTAGTTAGCGATTAGTGTGAGATGCTGCAACTCTAATTTTAGTTGGTGGTTAGTGTGAGATGCTGCAACTCTAAACATAATTAGGAAATAAATAAAATTACTGCAAATTTAATGTAACTGAGCAATCAATAATATTATTATAATATTACTTGACTAAACAAAAGACTTATCAAATTGATACATGAAAAATACAAAATAAAATTATGAAAAAAATGTTATTTATAATCTGTCAATTACAGAAAAATTGTTAGAGGCACCATGCTACTATACTTGTAGAAAACACCAGATTTGTGGGTTAAGAAATGTTTTTACCTCCTCACCAGCTCTGAGTAATTGATCTTCTGCTTTAGAGAGTTTATGGAAAGCTGCATCACTCTAACAAAAGTAAATGTAATACTCAGAGTTGAGACAATCTATCACTACGTTTAGTTACATCATACAGATATAATTGTATCACTAACTTCTGTAGAACAGAATGTAATACTCCGAGTTGAGACAGTCAATCTATCATTACTTCTATAATTATACATATAGGTATAATTGTATCACTAACATCTGTAGCATAGAATACAATACTTAGAAATAAGACAACCAACCTAACATTACCTCGAGTTAGAATATATATATATATACATACATACATACATATATATATATATATCACCAACTTTAGTAATACATAATTTGGGAATAAGTCAAGGGAGGTAATTCAAGAATATTGGTTTTTTTCAAATATAAAGAAAAAATTAAGATTTGACTTGACAAATTGAAGATTGGCTGAAATAAATCTCCAAAATTCTCTTTCTCTTGTCACAGTGGCATATTCTATTAAAACTATTCTGTTGTCAATCTCTTAATGTATCCATCTCACTTATATTGTCATGTTCACAACCTTTCCTTTTAGTATTGTGTCTCTTTATATGTCTAAAATATTCAATTTGTCTACTTCTTAATCCGTTTCAATATATCTATTTTCATGTATAATTAATACATGACTTCAATATTTGCAATTTTTTCATTGAAATATGGCAAACACTTTCTGTAAATACATATCTCAAAGGTATCTATCTTGTTTTCTAGCTGCTTGTTCAGTGTACTTGTTAAAAGAAACCCTGTACAAACAATACAAAACCAATACCTTTTTAAATATCTATTTGATAATTACACATATGCACTCAAACTAACTAACTTGCATTGCTAAGATTTGTTAGGTATTAGAAGCTGAACACTTAGAAATGAATCTCTTTTTTCTAGTTTGATAAATACATACTTGTACTCACAATACCTTAAATTACTTAGATTTGTTAGGTATTAGAAGCAGAACACTTAGAAATGAAGACATTACTGGGAAGAGCTTGCCAAGGACAATCCAGCTAGAAGCAGACTGAACATTTGTCTGAGAACTGGTGAAGCCAGATTACTGATAGAAAGTGTGCCAGGAGGAAGCAGCAACACATAATCTCCTAATGAGTCCTTTCCATTGTCTCTTGAGTCACACAAATGCCTTCACTAATAGTAACTTAGACTGCTTAGGAGTGTTAGGTAATAGTAGAGCTCATGACATTTTTTATACCTGTTATTGAACTGACGTCACAACACTCCGTACAGACCCAAAGGTGCTCAGTCTTATCCAACAGATGTCAAAGGGTATGCATGCTGATGGTTCTGGCTGCTCGCTGGTTAAACACGCTCCTCTCTCTGCCTCTCAAGCATCCAGCTCTAGTTGTACATCATGCAATTCCAAACTCCCTAAATCGCTGTATTGATTCGACGTCAATTTTAGTGTCCTCATCCAACAGTAGGTCATCAAGAAGCCAAAGAACATCCCCCTGATTCATCCTAAACTCCCCAACAATCGATGCTTACAATGAAAGCCTGTCTGCTCTCAAATTGTCGCAAATACCCTCATGCCAGGACAGTAGGTACACATGAGTCTCTCTCTGAAAGTTGGAAATCTCTAAAGACGACATCCACTCATACGACTACCTGCCATTCTGGATCTTCCGCAGCATCGACTGAGAGTGACTTTATAACTATAGCAGCAAAACAAATGCTTATTTTTGGAACAATTCATATTTTCAAAATATTAAAACATTCAACGACATAAATGAACATTTATCAATATAAAACAGAATTATCAATATCAGTCCTTATTTCAGTCACACACAAGTGACATGTGTATGATGTCTTAAATATTTCAATTTTTATGGACATAGTTGTTTAAAGTTTTCATTTTATATAGTGTAATTCAATTAAATGTTTTGTTTGCCCCTAACCTGATAAAAACTTTGTGGTGAAAAATACACGCTGAAGATGTTCACAACTGCATTTATACATTTTTTCTTATATTTTGTTATTTATTTCCTACTGGTCCCATTTTGAATGAAGTCTCACTTGTAAATACATTGTTTAAAACAGTTAAACAATTGTTTGAATTAGAAATGTATTAGAGAAGAATTGGAAATGAGAAGGAAATTACTGAATGAAATAGAGTAATTACAGGTCCAGTATTTTAGCCATGATAAAAAGAATAACACTGGTAAAACTATACTAGAAGAAAGGGATGAGTGTCGTCACAAATGGAAGGATAATATCAAGAAATGGGCAGGGTGTACCAGCAGGGCAAGGGGTAAACAGTAATGGAGGTGTGTTGCAGCCACAATTTTTTGCAGAGACAGAACATAATCTGAATTTTCAATCTGCTGTAAGGAATGATAAAAAATAATTCAGCCAGGTCATTAAAATATTGAAACATCAATCACAATAATTAGAGCCATTTTAACAGCTGCAAAAATCTTGTTTAAGGCAGGTGTTGAAGTGGGAGGCAAAGTATTTAGGAAAGAAAGGAAGCCTTAGAGAAACTCTTGAAACAAACTTTACTGAGAAAGATAAGAAATATCAGACTCAGTTTCATAGAAGAGATTGAATGAGTTGTTCAGGATAGAGTGGTATGGAGAAATTTGTTAGCAGGCCCTATGTATTGTATAACAGTACAAGAGGAATACAATAAAATAAGCCCTACCTCAGCAAGAACACTATCTCGTTTCTCCTGCAGATTAAGGACATCTCGTCTAAGCTTCTGTATCATGTCATCCCGTCGGCCTAGTTCTGACTTCAAAACTTCATGATGGTCATGGGTCGAAAGTTGACCTTCACGAAGTTTCTCTTGCAAGGCACCAATCTACAATTGTCATTATTTGTAAAAGTGGATAACGTATTTTTGATCAATTTCTATACATAAACAAGATAGATATTTAGTTTCACAGTTTACAAATAAAAATAGCAAACACACTATCTCTGACAGTTTGGGTTCTTTTTTTCTTTTAAGTAATGACCAAAATAACATTATAAAGTCATGCTGTTTTTTTTTTGGTTACATAACAAGATATTAACTAAAATGTTATATTACTGGATATATTTTATGTCTACATTTAGAGTAAAATAATGAACATAAACCACTAGTAACATCTGTTATAAGAAAGAGAAATGATCAAAGAATCATAAAGCAGGCACTGAAGTGGGAGGCACATGGTTCAAGAAAGGACACACTAGCGAAACCTTGAAACAAACTTTACTGAGAGAGGTGAGAAATATCAGTTTTCTAAAGCTACTGTTATTAATATTCAATTGTTTTTGAGGCTGTTGCTATCAGAAACAAAGCTTCTCTGAGATTACTGTTCTCAGATTTAATGAGTTTTTGAGATTGTTGCAGAAAAAATGGGTTTTTTTCTGGAGGTTATTGTTCTTAGAATTAATGGTTTGCTGAGGTGATCCTTTGATTATCTTAGTTTATTGTCATTATATTTCAATAGTTTTAATATATTTCAATATTCCACACAAAAGATGGAGCGACAGCACCAATAACAGTCTTAAGAAAATAAATAGCAGCTTACAAAGTGCCTTAGAACAAGAACATACAGGATACATTCCCCTCACTCCCCAACACTTCTATAAAGAAGTAAATAGTGGAAGAGAAGGTATTTTAATATTTTTCTTATTGTCATGATTCAATTGTTTACTTAGATCACTGTCCTCAAATTCAATGTTTTTTGCTGACCATTTCAAAATTAGTTATAGGGCCGAAACATTACATTAGTCTAACCCTAGTCTAATCTAGCCATACCTCATCCAAGTTCTTCCTTCTGTGTTCCTTACACTCAACAAGTTCTCCCTCCAATGCACAAATTCTTCGCTCAAAATACGAAACCTGAGAAGAAAATCAGGAATATGTATCAACGCTACAACAAGAAAACTATAAATAACCAACTACACCACAACATGTTTAATTAAGGTTAATATAATGACTCATCATCACATAGCATGTCTTTCTTATCACAACTCACCTGAAAGACTCCTGTATTTTGAATAGTCAAGTAGATATTTTATATCTGTATTTTGACATTGAAACAATCATGTTAAAAATTCTGAATTTAAAGGGTCTAAAGATGAAGTATTGACTTCATTGCACCGGGTTTTACCCCATATAGCGCGGCCCCTCTCCCCAGAAGTCTCATGGCACCTGCCGAGAGTATTGCACAAAGCACAAACTCCATAGCTTCAGAAACAATCCTAGGGGTTTCTGGAGAAAATGCACTTGTGAACAGAACGGTGCGGTCCAGATTCAAACCCACGACCTTCGGAACGCATGGCAAAGGCTTTACACTTAGCCACATGTCTTTACTTTTCAATATTTAAATTGAACAAATCTGCCCCACCAATAAGTCATGCTATACGATATCACAAAAGAACTTACATTTTGAGCTGATTTTGTGTGCTGTTCTCGCATGGAGACTATTTCTGATTTGAGTTGACGAACGACATCTTCAGATGAGGATGACTGGAGATTACAACAGTATTATTAATAATAACAGGAAAACATAATACTCATTCAATATATATAATGGAAAATGATGACATCAGGAAAATTGTAGAAACTACACTTGCATCTCCAGTTTGTAAAAAAACCACTTTTTATAGAGTAATTGTGGTTAGTCTGAATGGAAGCATTGCAAGACAGGCATTGTTTTGAAATATTAGAAATATCTGGAGAAGATAGCTCAAGAGTGATATTAAAAGGAGAGGCAAGATATGGAAAGAATTGGAAGGGATGGCAAGAGAAAGGAATGGCTGAAAGAAGTTTGTTGAAGACCTGTGCTCTGTTAGAAGTTGAAAAGTGAAGAGAGAGAATTATGGTTAGTGGGTCACTAGAGTGTGTAGTTCTGGGTATTGGGTAGTGTAATTCTGGTCAGATGACCACTAGCACAAGTAATTATTATTAGTGGGTTATTAGGGTATGCAGTTCAGTTAGTGTGCCACTAGTGTGTAATTCTGCTTAGTGGGTGACAGGGGAGCATTATTCTGCTTAGGGGGTTGCTAGAGATATAAGTTTCTTTGTTTTGGTCTTTGACATACTTCTTTAGTCACTCTGTTTCTGAGTTGTACAGGTTGTACACAGATAGTGTCACATAATTCTAGCAGTTGTATTTTGCTTTGTTCTTTGTTCCAGTATATTTTCTTGTCTTTGTCATACTTGTTTAGTTCATTCTTCTTTTAACGTAGTTGTATATGTTGATCATATATTGTTACAGTCTCAGAGTGAGTCTAAAAAAGGATCTAAAGAGAAAGGATCAACCGCTGTACCAGATTTCCCCATATGGCTCTGTCCCTGTCGGTAGAAGTGGCACACCATCTACTGAAAGTGTTGCACAATGCACAAACTCTGTAGCTCAGAGTGAATACAAGCATGGACTTTTGTTTCCTATGCCAGACAGGGTAGTTTGTACTTTCAGCTCTAGGGCAGTGTTTCACCTGGCGAGCCCTATTCTGATGGGATAGGTTTCTAGAGCTTTCTTTTCAAATCCCAGAGAGCTGCTTGCTTCAATGTGGTGATAGATGTAATGCCACAAGCTGGACGGTTTACTATACCAAATAGGGATGGTCATGACTCACAATCAAAATGGAAGCATTGATTTTCTCCCAGCAAATAAACATAGATACTCTGTATGTTTCATTTCAGTGGAGATACACTTCAACATTTGTTGGGGAAGACTGAACACCTATGGGTCTACTCTGAGTACAATGATGTCAGTTCAGTAACCAACAACCAGTGGAGATCATGTTAATTCTTGCTTTGATAGCCAGACAAGTCAGTTGTTGTAATGCCCCACAGTGAGATGAAGCGGGTCTGCTCGAAGTACAATGACGTCGGTTCAGTAACCAATAACCAGTGGAGATCATGTTAATTCTTGCTTTGATAGCCAGACAAGTCAGTTGTTGTAATGCCCCACAGTGAGATGAAGCGGGTTTGCTCGAGTACAATGCGCAGTTCAGTAACCAATAACCAGTGGAGATCATGTTAATTCTTGCTTTGTTTGCCAGACAAGTCAGTTGCTACAATGTCCCCCCGGGGAGATGAAGTAATGTATTGGTCAGTATTTCACTTGGCCTTGATGTGTAAGATTGTTGTAGTATTTGATAGTCTACCCTTCTGAAGACATGGCTGAGTCGCAGTAAATGAGACTGTTATATTCATGCCCGAGGAGTCATGAACCGCAAATAAAATAATCTTAACTAACTTCAAAGCTGATCTTTCATGACTCCAAACATTTGATTTACACTGAGACAAGCATGACAGTGAGATGCTATCTTTACCTCTATTACAGTATGTCTACCCTTGTCTTGCAACATTTTGATGGTCTGCATATAGTTGCTGCTCTCTGAGTTTTTGACACTTAGTTCTGCCTCAAGGTCGTTGATCTGTGCGGTCAAACTGGAGATCTTATGGTCTCGAGACTGGATCTAGTGAGCCAAGGAAAAAACAGTGATAAGGCTTATAAATTAGTACAGCGAATCACAAAATTTCATTGCTGATAAATCAGGCATGTAGTCAGGCATGGTTCGCCATCTAAGAGATGGACCATTTACTACATCATGTCCTAAATCGACCAGTGCGAGCCGGCAGGCCAAGAACCAGTATAAATCTCAGAGCTAGCTAGCATGGACTGCAACGCACCAAACATTGGCACAAGTAAATCTCCAATTTAACGAAATGGGGAGATAAGATGTCATGATGTATGTTAGTCTGACAGATTTGTATGAGTTGCTTTATTTATCACCAAGATTCCTTGTCATTAAAACAAGCCTTACTCTGACTTCAAAGACACTTGTTTTTTTTTTAGATCCTCAAGTAAAGGAATAGGGTTTCCTGTAATTCATCAGTGAACTGTGTGCACATCCAAAATCTGTGGTCCAAACTGGCCTCGAACCTTAGGATTTCCAAGGCATGTATGTAGTAAACCCACTAGCGCAGATGTTATCAACTTTGCTATTGGCAACCCTGATCTCACACATTATGTGACCAGAGACAACCTAAAGGTAATCAATAATATAAATGCAGTAGGACAGCAATGCATGAAGAGTTAAGATTATTTCACAGTATTAATTCTTAGTTTGTGGAAGTCAGGAGTCATTTCTTTTTCTTACCAATCTTCATTATAACAACTTTGCAAGTCCAATACACATTGTTTGCCGTAAGGGTCAACCAACAAGTGTGCCTGCACTGTGGGCATTTCTACGAACTTTGGATTACAAAGTCAGAACTCTTAACTACTTGAGCAAGTCAGTCCACTTTTCAAATCGCATACTTCTTGACTATACTGTTAATGATGACACATACTTGGAAATCCATACTTCTCTTGACTGTCCTGATGACAGCATACTTTGCAAGTCACATACTTCTCCTTGTCTGTCCAGTTAATGATGACAGTATACTTGAATCCACACTTCTCCTTGACTATCCTGTTATGATGACAGTATCTTTCAAGTCACATATTTCCTGACTGTCCTGTTAATGATGACAACATACTTTGAAAGTCACTAAAGGCTCTGAGCTTGACCTTTTGCACCAAGTGGCATACACTTTGATCTGTGCCAAGGCGAGAAACAATTATTTGTTTGTAGAATTAACAGTACAACAGATAACATCCTCATTTGATTATATATATATATATATAAATTTATTTAATTTTATAAATAGTTTTATTCGAAATATATTTTTCCTGTTGTGAAAAAAGTGAACTTTCGTGAAAAATTTAGTTATAAGATGTTGTTTCGCTCACGCGATAAGGCCGAAGACATGAATTTGTTCTAAAGTTACAGAACACACCAAGTGTTTCATATTTAAGATTTCATGAGCAATGATGAAGAATTAAGATTATTCTACAGTATTAATTCTTAGTTTGAAAGTCGAGTATCTTACTCTTCAATAACAATTTCAAGCAATAATTTAATAAAAAATACTGTTTCTACATTATTATAGAATCTAATATTACTATCAGATTGTTCAAATGATTTCTGCATATTTTGATACAACATATACATGAAAATAGCCATATTTCCAAGAGTCTGATACCATTTTGAATCAATTTCTTGTCTGATGTGTTATGAGCAGAGCTTGATTAATCCCCACACTTCTCTTGACTATACCAGTTATGATGACAGTATACTTTGCAAGTACATATTTCTCTTGACTATCCTGTAATGATGACAAATATACTTTGAAAGTCACTAATGGCTCTATGAAGGCTTGCACCTTTTGGCCCCGACCAAGTGGGACATAACACTTTGATCTTAGCCAAAAGGCAGAGAAACAATTCATTTGTTTGTAGAGTTAACAGCTACAACAGTGTTAACTATCCTCATTGTTGATATATATATATATATATATATATATATATATATATATATATATATATATATATATATATTTATATGCTTCTTGAGTGAGTTTACTTGTACTTCTTGTACATAAATTATCAAATTTCTAGACAGTGTATTTCTAGGAATATATAAACATTGAATGATTTTCTCCTTGATGACTCTCATCTCTGCTAGTGTACAAGTTATAAAATAATATGTTTGCCATTTGTTCAGTAAAATACATTAACCTAAATACATACACTAAGACCTAGTTCTGAAATTGAGTTCCAAAATTTGTTTTGATATTCTAAATATCAGGACTCATATGAGACCCTCACGGCACTATGAGTTCGTGCACTCAGCTGAGATCTTCCTGTGTCAGAAAGAGATGAGTACACATAGCTACTCACCAAAGTGCAATGATGATGGTCCTATCAATCAATCAATCAGGACTTCACAATAATAAAGTTACAGATAGGGTTACAAATTGGGTACAACATCAGTACTGAACTTCATCAAGAAACAACAAACTAAATGGTTTAGCCACATAAGCAGATTATCAACAGAGAGTGTGCCTAAAAGAGCAATGTTGCTCCGATACAATGGATACAAAGCAAAAGGCTACCCATGCAAAAGATGGACCTCAGAGATAACAGAGGCGATGAAAACACTGTTTATGAAGCACACAAAAGCCGGTTCTATAAATCTCTTCTTATCCTTATGCTGTGAAGCAAAACAGGATTAGAGAAAAGAAGAATGAAAGAAATCAACTGAAACCAACATTCTATTGTTTCTATGCAAATAACTGACTAGCAAAACACAATTTTTTATGGTATCAAGATACATAGGTCTCTATGTTTCTGGGTAAAGATCATGGTAATTATATTGAATGGTACCTCATATTTAAGGTCCTCCACCCTGTGCTCCAGTTTAGTCAAGTCAGATTTGAGTTTGGAGGCTGACAGTTCTGAAGGATCAGATACCTGCATACAACACAAAACAAGATATATAGCATCTGATGTTTATGTTGTCAAAACATTTCTGTTCGAAAAAAAAACAAGGGCAGCAAATTACACATAGAAAGTAGTGCTAGAAAGATATGACACAAGAGATGTTTGAGAGATGGAAGACATTTTTATCAGAAGATACAAAATGGTGACAATAAGGGTTCGTTATTGAACCGACCTCATAGCACTTTTGGCAGACTCACAGGTGTTTAGTATCCCGATGTAGATGAGTAGACATGCTAATGGTTTGTGTAGTTCTCTGGTTAAATACACTTTTTATTCTGCCCCCTAAGTGCCCAGTCCCACCCATGCAACATTTAATTCCAGATTCCCTCAATGGCAGAAAAAAAAGTTGATTTAGTTGACCGATAGGATCATCATCATTGCACTTCCGTGAATAACCATGTGTGCTTCAATCGCTTTCTTACACAGGAAGATCTCAGCATTAGTGTATAAACTATGTAGCACCAGCGAGGTCCCAATGTAATTTAAAAGACGGTAAAAATATTTTATAAGATTTTCATTTTTAATCTTTCTAATGAATTTTGCTCGAGCAGTAACTTTCCAGTCTGCTCTTCTTGATTTTGAATTAGTCAAGTGTTCTTTTCAGTGCTAAAATTTAATACTGGACCTACATTTTATCGCCCATCTCCAATAGGACTAGGAACTCAATCTCACCTATACTGAGATCAGGGATCTCTGGAAAAATATCCTGATGGCTCCATGAGGGAGTGAGTTGAGTACCTTTGGAATGAGAGGTTAGCACCTAATTTCTACGCCACGGAGACCCCATGCTCCAGAAAAGATGTATCATAAAATAATGTGATCTCATTAACAGATGGCCACTAAACTACTGCAGAATTTTCCCATTTATCATATCCAACACCAGACTATATGTACTTTCGATGCAAGCATGTTAGGAACATCACAATAGATAGATAGATCCAATGTACATAAAGCTTAAACTTAGTGAAACAGACTTGTGCATGTGCTGACTGAGCCCAGAAACTGCAGAACACATTTTTTGAGAATGTTGAAATATTAAATGTTTTGACATTCATAGCTAAATGAAGTTGTGTAGATTCTCTTCAAATCTCTCCCTAAACTTAAAATTATTTATGACATTATGTGTGTCTGTTACTTCATATGAGAGATTTTTCCCAAGCTGAAACTTAAAAAAAACATTTGCGATCTAACGTGGGAAAGTCAAGGCTTTCCGACCTCGTGATATTATCAATTGAAAGTGTGTTGAACGGCATATATTTCAATGATTTAATTCACAGGTTTTCATATTTAAAAGTCAGGAAAGTTCTGATTTACTTCTGTGTACTATGTGCAGAAATAATTGTATATATGCTCATGTTTACTAAGGACTCTGTGTGATCTGATATAGGAAGATGGTCCATAAGTTTACAACATGAGTGTCCACACTGGTTGAAATCAACCCTAGTGCCATCTGTGGGCAGTTGATCCCAAACTCAGATGTGCATGTAACTTCTTCTAGTCATTCCCAATGTCTTCCTGAATATGCCATCCTCATCAGGTGCCATGCGGGCTGACGTAGGCGATCATGGATCTCCACAAATCTCTGTCCTTGGTGTTTGCTATCATCTCAGATGTTGATGCTTTTCTGTGACATGAAGTCAGGCTGTCCAAAAATTGTCTCTCTCCATTTTCCTGTTTCCTCTCCCCTCAATTTTCCTGGTTGTCACAATGTGTTCTAAGCCTCCCTTCTCATTACATGTCTGAAAAATGATGACTGTCTCTTTCTTATATTGACAATAAGCTCTCTCTGTGTCTTGGGTCTCATTCAACACCTCCACAATCGTCATTTTAGCAGTCCATGGAATTCCTGAATATATGCAACCTCTACAATAATTGCGATTATCCGTGGGATTCAGACTAATGTGTGGATATGGTTTTAAAGTCAAAATACATGATTAATAGAAATGTCACAAAAGTTGATTGTGTGACTCTATGGTAGGGGAAATTAATATAAATTAATGTGATAAATTATTGGACAAATGTCACAAAATTCTGAAAAACATGCACATGGCGATGGGCACCAAGAGAGCAATGTTCAATACAGTTTTTTTAACCAGCCCTGTGCTATCAGTGTCAGACTTGGATGTTGATAACAAAAGAGAAAAGACAAATCCAAACAACAGAGGTGAAGTATTTATGACAAATTATAAATGCAACAAGAAGAGATACAATACGAAACGACAAAATCATATAAAAAGTGGGATCCTTGCCGGCCCTACAATATATTAAGAAACAACAGGTCAAATGGTTCGGACACGTATCAAGATTACTACAAGACAATTTCCCACAAAAAGCACTAGCATTCAGATACAACGGCAACAGACCCAGAGGACGACCACATAAACGATGGATTGACAGAATATCTGAGGTACTAAATTTCATCTTGTACAAAGCGCATAAGGAGGCTCGCTCCATGAACCTTATTTTTACCTGACGCAGAAAGGCAAAACAGGGATAGAGAATAGATAGAATGTTATAAAGGAGTGGTGAAATCACAATAAATGCAACCATAAATACATCAAAGTAAAAAGTACTCACTAGCTCTCCTCCAACTGTCCTAGAGTCAGATCGCAACCATCTGAGTTCTTGTTGCAATGCCTCAATTTTGTCATCTCTCTGTCTGATCTGCTCTTTCAAATCACTGCTGGAATCACTTGCATGGCTAGTTTGATAACAATTACAATATCAAATCATCACATTAACATGACTTATAATATTATTATTATTAATATTATTATTATAATAAATTAATTATTTTTCTTCCTCAGTGCTTACTTTTTTATGAAAAGACTTGCATTGCACCTTGTTTTACACTGACTGGCCCAGTGCATCTGTCTTTAGCTTTTATTTAGTTAGGGACTACTACCATAGCTATTATTGTTGCCTAACATTCTTGCAATGCAGTAGTTGTTTATTATCTGAATAAACGTTCATAGGAAAGCTATCTTTCTGGACTAACAAGTCTTTCCTTCTCACATTTGTGTAAAGTTTCTCTTCTTTTAGTTGGATTCACAATCAAGATCATCATGCTTTTCTTACACTAAACGTGCTCTTGACCAAATGATTTTGTCATCATCATCAGGTGCTATGTCTACTGATGTAGGCGATCATGGATCTCCACAAATCAATGCCCTTAGTATTGCTAACATCTTAGATGTTGACGCTCTTCCATGAAATGCTGCCAGGCTGTCTAATATATTTGCTCTGTCTTTCTCTATCACATCTCCGTTCGATTTTACCAGTTGTCACAATGTGTTCTAAACCTCCCTTCTCCTCACATGCCAAAAAATGATGACTGCCTCATTATTATATTGACAATAAGTTTTCTCTGTGTCTTGGCTTCATCCAACACTTCCATATTCGTGATTTTAGCAGTCCATGAGATTCTCATCACTCCTCTTCTAAACAACATCTCTGTGGCCCCTAAAGAGTATTCTATCTGTTTATTTACCATCAATGACTCACATCCATATATCAGTATTGGCTCTATTTAGCACTGAATAACTCTCATTCTGACCTCAATTGACAGTGACCTATTGTAGATAATGCTTCTCATTTTGTGGAACGCAGCTTTGGCCTGCCCTATTCTGGAAATGATTTTGTACATATCATAACAGTTTTAGACTTGTAAATATTTAGACTAATGAGCTATTTCTCTGTCCCTATCTTCATCACAAGTTGAGAACTACTTGGATAACAGAAAAGTTAAATATTGCACATACAAATACAACTTACATCTTAGAATAGGTCTCCTGGCTAGAACCAAATACCTGTTCAACAGTGAGATCTCGGAATCTAATTTTATCAATCTGAGAACAAAGAAAAAGTAGGAAGATTTTACTCAAATATTTCAATAGATCCCACTAGGTGACATATTATGACAATCAAGCATAAATTGCTTGACATCCATTCCATAAGCTGAGATTCTTAATGTACATGTTACCTGTAAAACGCTGTAAAAATTGTGTTCATATATTATGTACAGATAAAAGTGAAAAAGGGGTCACTATGGCGAAGTGGTAAAAAAGTTTGTCTGTTGTTCTGAAAGTTGTGGGTTTGAACCTCAACTCAGTTACATGTGCATTTTGTCATGAGATCCCTAGGATTGTTGTTGAAGCTATGAAATTTATACTTTGTGCAACTCTCTCTGCAGATGGCATGCCATTTCAACGAAGTAAATTCTTCGTCTTTAGACCCCTTTATAAAAGTGAAAATGTAAACTAATGGGGAAATGGAAAATACGAAAATACAGCTAAACCATTTTCCCTTTAAACCCATACACTTGATTTTCGAGTTTACCACAAGTGATGATTTTAACACTTTTGACCAAACTCTACTTACTTATTTCTCTACTTGTGGGGAATAGGGCCTTAACAGTTGTCCTTCACTTTTCCTGGTCTCTGGCTGTTTGTGACCAAACTATGGTGTCGTTAAATTCATAGAATACTATGAAAGTGACAGAGCAGCTATTCTGATAGTTGTACAAAGTAACTCTCTTATTGATATTACAAAATGGCTGCAAATGTGAATCTAGTTTAGTTTAGTCTACAGATCATCACCACTGTACATCGAACTAATTGTTCATAAGTGTTTCCATCTCTTCCTCAGTATGACCCTCAGTGTGTGGCAACTAATGACACCAGTTCTATGTTGCTTTACTAATCTTCTTTGGCTTCCAGCATAGTGCTCATGTCTAGTTATACCCGTTTGATTTGGTATTCTTGCAGTCCGATTAGGGTTGCAGATTCATCTTCATTCCTTGAATAGTTTACATGTAATTTCTTCCTTAGAGCATTCAGAATATCAGATTGGTCCATTGTGTGTCCGATTTCTACAGTAACCATACACAAGCCTATCGACACGTTCGTTTTCCTTTATACCTGCATGCTATGGCACAAAAATCAAACGGATTTGTGTTAGCCTAGATTTTTTCAGGAACTGAACCATTGTCTTTGAGCCCTGTCCATTTCAGACTTCCTGAGCATACTCATTGAGTCCCTGAGAAAACATGCATGGATAAAGTCAGATAATTGATTTAGATACTGCCATGATCTCCTTAGACATATCCCCTCTGACTTGACAATGAAAGCCTGTGAGTTCTGCATATGCCGTACCACTGACTCATCTGTGTAAATGATATGTTGCCTTCAGAAGAGGTCTCATAAATCAACTCCTGAACTTCTGCCTCTATGACCACTAGGTTTTCATATCTGCAATCTTTATCATGTCAGAAATATTAAAAAATGACATACACCTAGATAAGCTACTAAAAAAGGATACTAACTACATGACCACTACTGGTCATAACACAGACCACAGTCAACTCTAATATTGGGCCATACAACTGACTGAGGAAACCATGACCTAGTTTTGAGCTGGGGGGCTCATTTTTGTATGTGTTTGATAGAACACTGCGTTTTTTTTCGCAATTCTATGAGTCTATGGTTATTTATCGATGAAAAATATTAATAATACTGATATTCATTATTATTAGACTTAACTTATTACATAATATAACCTTGATTTAGCATGCTGTGTTGATTTTAAAATGAATTTGTCTATATACAACAATACTGGAATGCGAGGTCGCCGACGGTTGTGGTCTTATTCCCTATAATTTTTACCCGAGTCCGCTGGCCGTATGGTTATCGGAGGCTACGACACAGACATAACTATACTTCATGGTCTATTTCAAGAGCAGTAAGTCTGATTAATCATTGAATTATAAAATAATATTGATCTCAGTTACCTCCCATTTTCCTGACAGCTTGGCAGTCTGTATAACTGATATCAGTTGGTCCACGTCATGAGTGAGGTTAGAATTCTGCTGCCTAAGTTGTACTGTTGTCTCTTCCTGACGTATCAAACGATGCTTAATATCCTATAAATACATTCATGAACAGAGTGTACTTAATAAAAACTATACAAAAAACAACTACAGAAGCACACTACTGAACATGTGATTCATAATTTCTCAAATGCAAATGTTTTATGGACACAACAAATTTCCGTTAGTAATAATCATTCAATCGTCATCATCCTTCTTTTCTTTATAACTCTTTTGTTCATTCCAATATAAGAATAAGTATGCTTTGATAAGTTGGCCTACTTGTCGCAGCATTTCAAAACTTCTTCAAAATATGGTTTCTGAAGCAATGTGTTTTGCAGGACGAGGTTGCTAATCTCATGCACAAGCCTTCTTACTTGACTCTACCAATATATCAAATTGTTTTCATTTGCCACACCTATATATATATATATAGGATGTGCTGGACTGTGTGGATGATCATGCACCTTTATAAGCGTGTCCTGAATAATACTGGCTGTTATCGAATGGATGTATGTAAACTTAAAGTGGTAGTTATTAATAATCACAATATTTCATTTTTTTTTAAAATTCACTGAATGAAACAAAACAGAAAAATAATAAGTAACTTCAGGCAAAAAAACAAGAATTAAACTTAAGACAAGAAGACAACTGGTTCTGATAATATATCTAATAAATCAGGAATTACCTACAAAGTATGAGGCTTATCATACTTAAAAGTGTCTATTAAACATATTAATTGTGTAAACAATGGTAGAAATAAAAATCCAAGTCCTGCACTGTTACACGTCACTAAACATATTCTGGTATCCTGATCCTGGTGTTTATAGTGATGATTATGTCAGATTTTCTCTGATGAACTTTTCTCACTAATATTCAACTATGACTTTATCCGTCCCACAAAAGTAGACCTAAGCATCAGATGCTTCTATCTATAGATTGTTGAACACATTGTTAAGCAAAAGGTCATCCATACAAAAGGTAGACCTCAAAGATAACAGAGGTAATGAAAAACACTGTTAATGAAGCGCACACAAAAGTCAGTTCTAGAAATCTTTTCTTATCCTGATGCTGTGAGGTAAAATCAGATTAGAGAAAAGAAAGAAATAGAACACATGGTGTCGAAGCCTGTTGTGGCATGTGTGGAGTTATGACTAACTTTCATCTATCAAGCAGCTGGAAGTATGCATCACTTTTCTGATAACTTGTCTATTCTATTTCTCGCTTTCTATTTTTTTTAACCTATCAGTTTCTGACAAATCTTTGAATCACTTCTAAGCTTGAACTTATTTAAGGTTTGAGGAAACCCCCTTTATTTTGTCAATTTGTTGAATTCATCACTTCCATAGATGTTGCTAAAAGATGGAACTCACTATACCACATATCATTTGCAGATTCAAGTAATTTATGTCACAAACAACTGATAGTGGTTGCTTGCTCAAAGCACCATTCCAGAGAAAATGGCTCAATGACAGCACAACTAGAGTACTACATAAATGACTACTAGTTGCAACTGACCCTCTTAGAGTAGAAGGTTCCAGCATCTAGAATAAGCACTTCTCTTGGCAACCTACTGTTGGATGAGGACACTAACATTGAATCAATCCAATGATTTAAGGAGTTTGGAATTACACGTTGTACAAGCTGGATGTTTGAGGGGCAGAAAGAGGAGTGTGTTTAAACAGCAGGAACCATCCGTATGCATACCCTTCGACATCTGTTTGGGGAGAGGAGATTGCGCACCTATGGGTCTGCCTGGAATGCTGTGAGGGTAGTTCAATAGCACCCCCCTCCCATTCCCCACCCAAAAAGTGCAAAATCTTACTTTCTTTGAGGCTGGAAACAACAACAGCATCTCAACTATTTTAATCTTCTGACATCATTTATGAAGAAACTTGTATGTATTTTAAAAGAGTAACGAAAACACCAGAAGTTTACCTCTACTAAGGTGTCTGCTCTTGTCTTCTCAGTGGAAAGATTTCTCAGTTCTCTCTCTAGTTCATGACACTTTGCCTGATATTCCTATCATGAAAAGAATAACAATCCCTTTAGATGCTGTGTGCAAGTGTGGGTATTTGTGTGTGTGCATGCATGTGTATGTAGAGAATATATCTCATGATGTATTGCTTGTCTCAAACACCAGAGATACACAAAGATATACAGAAAGAGTATAAAAAATGATCTGACAGTTAAAGTAATATTAAGAGAATGTGTAAGATGCTGACTACTTACTAGATAAAACATTTTGGGATACAACTGATTACATTGTGATCAAGAAGAAACAGAAACAGTAAGCAGAATAGTATGGGATGGATTAATTCAATGTGTAGAACGTTTGTTTATTGAATTGAACAGAAATAACTGTGGGTTCATTACCTGCACCTGACATTTCACAAGTGAAAAACGAAAGTAATCCATCCTACCTCATATATAAATGGCATTAGAAATGTGAAGTGACAGGACCTTTTTATATGATTGTCTGCAAAGACTTCTTGGTCTGTTCATTTTCAGGAAGGAGAGTAGCAAAAGAGTGATAAATATGAGAAGAGGTAGATAAAAGTAAGAAGAGATATGAATAAGAGGAGATGAGAGGCAGAAGAAGGAGATGAGAGACGGAAGGAGGAGAGGAAAAAGACAGAGCTTAAGTAAGAGTAGAAAAACCAAAGAGCAGGAGGAAAATAAAACTTGATGTGAAAGGAGATTGCAAATATTACAATGTTCTCCAAACCTTGTCTAGTGTTATGTTACTAGAACAGTGCTATTACTTTTACAGAAAATCCACCAACAAAAAGAGCTAAACTTGACAGGCTTTCTTAATTACTGGGTGTAGGAGCGATTGTTTGGGAGGAGGGTGGGAAAAAAAGAAATCAAAAGAGAAATGACTGTACTCTTTCACCAACAAGTGAGACAATACAATGTAGTCTCCCACTAGGAAGTGACAAATGATAAATATTGATAGCGAATTGATACATGTTTAATTTGGAAATCCAGTGGACCCTGTATAATATCTATTTACTGTAGCGATACTGCACACGACAATGCTGATAACGCATGGCTGGTAGTCCCCGTGTTAATCCTCAGACGGAGATAAGCTTTCTTTACAAGTCTCTGCTACAATCGATCGATACGTATATTGTCATCCATGCATGTGCTGTAATATCAATATCTGAAGTCTGTAATTAATTGGGTTTCTATAGTGAATTAGGTTTCAAGAATTGGTTGGTAAGTTATATATGCAAGACTAAGCACTGGCATATAACCTCACAGAAACATAGAGAATCTCCTCACTGTATTGATTTGGTTGTGTGCACGCACACCGTACAGACGTTACACAAATACAATAAGAATTTATGAATGTTATAAAACGAGTGTAGTGAGTGCATTGCTGATACACTTGATATTATTATTATTGTCATGTATAGGGTATGATTTCTGTATGAGAAACCAGTTGTTAATCTCACATTGACAGCTTATATAATTTATGTATGTACGTTCACAACAGATAAATGAAGTCCATCCTTCGTCAATTGACCATTTTTCTCTGTTCCTACTATATTGTCAAATGGATTCGAGGGCGAATGGATTTCTGTCGTGGGCATAAATAAAAATTTAACCTGAACCGCTTCGCGGCGACTGCACTAGCCATGTGGATATTACATTCCTCAGGTTTATGTGCCGTCTGTCCTACACCGCCCTAAAAAACGATACTACTGGCAGCAACTAGTTTAAAAAAAAACTGTATTGTCGTATTGGCTTATCTGTATATTATATACTACCCTAGATAAAAGTATACACTATATCGATTTAGTCTGTTGGTAAATTGTGTCAAACTGGCTAGATTTACCTACCACGTACCAGTGTACGGTATTCAGATTTAGTCTGTTGGTAAATTGTGTCAAACTGGCTAGATTTACCTACCGTGTACCAGTGTACGGTATTCAGATTTAGTCTGTTGGTAAATTGAGTCAAACTGTCTAGATTTACATACCACGTACCAGTGTACGGTATTCAAATTTTGTCTGTTGGAAAATTTCTTCAAACTGTCTAGATTTACCTGCCGCGTACCAGTGTACGGTATTCAGTTTCAGTTTGGAATATCTTCATTGCACTCTGGACATGTCTATAGGTGATCCGATCACCTTCGCAATATCTACAACAGTGTCCAGCGACTAACCGTGCCAGTTCGATATTCATTGATGAGCATAAACATATACCTGTTGTGCTGTTCTTTTCTGGCCACTCCTATCTTTAATCCAACTCTTCTAATCTAGAAGTTGACGGGATTTGTTTAAATGAAAATGCTCTTTGCAGTAAACAGTATTCGTTTCACTGAAGTCGTTTTTCGCGGAATCGTAGCTGGAGCTGATGTTCAAGTCATATGTTGCTGAGATTGACTTATCATTTATTAGGAGCCCCATTGGTGAATGCACGTCGATTGCAGTCAGTGTTTTTGTTGTTGATCATTTAGAACATTTGTTCCCAAAGTGGGCGCTGATTCTTCGGGGGTAGAGTGGGTTCCGCAGTTTTTTGGGGGCGTTCGTGCGATCTAGGGTAGGTGGCTCCTTATTGAAGAAATTAATAATATATATTTAAAATAAATAATTTCCGTGATGTTGCGATTAAATAACTGTATTCAAGATGAAGCACATATTGACCACTATTTTGAAATACTTTAACGGCATAAGCAGTAATGTAGCATTAGTTGTATTAACGTCGAAATTATCAAACTGTTTGAACGAGGGAAAATTGTTATAATGGGAGGAGGAGGGAGGGTTATAAAATTTATGTCTTGCAAAGTGGGCGGTGGCCCGAACAAGTTTGGAACCTATGAGTTAGAGCATAGTATCAGTGCAGTCAGTCGTTATTTTGTCACATGATGCTAGTACATGTTTCTGTAGAAATTATTTCCCACAGTCAAAGGTGCTAACTGCATATACATTAGTAAACATTTCAGACAAGATGAAGGGGCGGAAGAAATGAGAAGTATTAAGTGGAGGAAAAGAAAGAAGAAATATTGAGAATATTTACAGTAGAAGGAATGGATGAAAAAGTACAAGTTGGAAACATGTGGAGATGACAGAGAAACAACTTGTTGGGACCAGTATTACATGTCTCTACTTTTCACAACTAACCAATCTCTCTCCTACCTATATACAAGAGCTGATAAGACACTATATAATTAAATAAGCTCCATGTGAGTGCGGGTTCAATTCCGCGGGCTTGCAGAAAAGCCACAGGTTCACCCGATTTACGGTGTTCGTGGCACCGAACTGAAGAGCTGAGGGCCCAAGGGCTGCTTCTGGATCAGTAAATAAAAATAAAAATACAAATAAAATATAATTAAATATAACTCAAATAAACACACGAGCTTATTGTAAGTCATTGGTTACTGTAGAGGAGCGATGTGGCAGAGTCACGATGACATAGGTTCAAACCCCGACATGGTCAAGTTATTTTCTTTGTCGGAAGAATAATAACAATCTCGAACTGCACGACGACAGCCATGGCTGCCGATCTCTAATAAACAGTCTATACTCCCCAGTGATCACATAACATGGAATAAGTTATCATTAACATCTTGTGCCATGTAGCCTGTGATAGGGGATCACTGATCTCCACAAACGTCTGTCCCGAGTATCAGTTCGGATGCTGACGTTTTCCGTCATGCATTGGAGTTAGCTATTCCGTAATTATTTCTCTCTATCATCCTTTCACTCATCTCGCCATTGATGTTTGCCAGATGTCAATGTTTGTTCTAAACGTCCGTTTCTTACGAAATTCCAAAAAAAAATTATGTCTCCACTTGATATCGATAATGAGCTTTCTCTGTGCGTTGACATCTTTCATAATATTAACATTAGTGACTTCGGAAACCTATGGAATTCTAATCCGTCTTCTATAAAACCACATCTCTGCTGACATCTAGAGATACGCTGTGTGATTAAAGCTACAAGAAAGTGTTTTTATTAATTGGTTGTTGTCCTTACTATGAAATGAAAATCGTGTCATATCCTTTACAGGACTTAGCCATCAACAACAGTAAACGAGTCGTCGATTTTCTAGGCACCACTTATACGTTCAGTAGTTTATCATTGCTTTCTGAACGGTGAGGTTTATTTTTATCGTTCGTAAAAATTCACGCCGAACAAATTTGCTTCCAAACTTGACCGCCGCGGAGTTTGAACCAGGTACGCTTTGGTTGTGATCGAGCTCACTACCGCTTATGCTACAGAGCCCACATACCCTTACTATTCGTAGCGCGTTGGACGACGGGTGACAAGCCCTCTGTCAGTGCGGGTTCAATTCAGCGGATTGTCAGAAAAGCCAGAGGTTCTCCAAATTTACGGTGTTCGTGGCACCGAATCGAAGGGTTACGATGTCCATGACACCAAGCCGAAGAGCTGAAAGCTTCTGTATCGGGGGAAAAAAAATATCCAATGCTCAACATACAACAACGACTAGTTATTCTGTATTGGAAATTGATATAGATGGAGACTGCTGTAGCTCAAGCGGTAGTGAGCTCGATCACGAACACAAGCGTACCTGGTTCAAACCCCACGGTGGGCAAGTTTGAAGCAAATTCGTTTCCGTGGGACTTTTACAAAAGGTAAAAATAGACCTCACCGTTCAGAAAGCAATGACAAACTACTGAATGTATAAGTGGTGCCTAGAAAATCAACGACTCGTTTACTGTGGTTGATGGCTACGTCCTTTGGGATATGCCACGATTTTCATTTCAGGATGGCGAAACACGTAATAGCAAAGTACTGTAGTTTTACAAAATACAAAAACAATGACAATACACAGCAACGTTTCGACCAAAATGCCTTTATCAAGAAAACGATACAACAGGAGTGACGAATTTCACAGCACACTATGTTTAGACTTTGACAAAGATATTACAACGGTAAAAATGAATAAAAATATGTGACTAAAAACGAATAACGAAATAAATGCAGAAACACTAGAAGTGGAAAAAGAAGAGAAACAATAAAAAAATCAAGTAAATATGTGACTCATATACATTTAACATATACACATAAAATATGGAGCATGAGAAGAGAAAGTATTAAGAAGCATAGGAATGTAGAGCGTTGAGTCCATAAGGGCGCAAGGTACCATATAACGAAAAAAACGATTCTCCAGAGCAAATAAATAGAACGATTCTCCAGAGTAATTGAAAATTGGAACTGGTTAGCATCAATATATCTACATCTTACCGATGCTCAGTTACTTGCAGCAGGTTGATTGTATCAGCGGTAAGACAACTATAGTAGCTTTAGCGACGATTCAACATGTGTCCTAGCAGATAGCGTGTGTACCCGAATTGTGTTACTTGATGAGAATAAGGAGTTTTAAGAACATCATGGGAAGCAACGGAAGTAATGAATATGATCAATAAATAGACAGTCTACAAGTGTTAAGAGCTTCCAGATTTTTTTTTTATTACCAAACACAGGATTCGAACCACAGATCCTTATTTCTCACGACACCCATTTCCCAGCCATACGAGCGTTTTTACCAACACAACCAGCGAGCTATTCTGGAAAATAGCTTTACTGAGGAGCGTCTTTCCCAAACGCTTCGTTTTGCTAAACACAGAATAATCAGGTCCGGTTCGATCGAACAGTGTTTGCACAAACGCATGCAAAAGGCTTATTGTGCTTGTATATTTGAGAGGACACAAAATCATACATGCATTACACGTATATACATATAACAAACATGCATACATTATTTATAGTAGCTTTAAGTATATTGTAAGATGAGAATAAGGAGTTTTAAGAACGCGAGAGAGAATTGTTTGCATCGGGTATTAACTACTAAAGGTTAGTGATCAAATCCAAGACACTGTACGCTACGCCTTGACTTCTTTGCAATCGGCTAACTCTACATTTAAAAGCTAAAAAAAGATTAAAAAGCTCGTTATCATACCATGAAATATATTGGGGAATACGGGGTTAGGTGATTATTTTTCTTTTACCAACGGCACACGTCATCATGTCGGCCACCTGCAGTGTTACTCAGGTACCCGGTTCAGGATGGGTCAATCTGAGAACGGTTAAAGGTTGTAAAAAATCGATCCTTGGATCATGTGCTTACGAAGAAGTGAACTACTCACTACACTATCACGGCTTTCCAGCTCTATAAATATGACATCAAATAAATCTGGTTAAAGTTGTTAGCAACGAACAAAGGAAGTGTACTGGTAGTTGATTTAACGGCGCAGAAGTAATGTGTCGAAATTTGCAAGCGGCAAACAATACCCTCATACACTGGAGTCAATTTTATTCTCTTCAAGACCGCATTAATTCCGCGTCACCTGCCTCAAATACACTGGCATACGCGTACTCGTACGGACCTAACCATTTTAAACGATCGTGGCAGGAAAATATATTACCACTAGGATCAATTTCCTCATTAACATTTTTTCTTTCCTTGTCATTTCAAAGTTTACGATGGGGGAAAAGTTATTCTGCATACTCTTCCTGAAAATAATATATGAGAAATAATAGGATATTATTTTATATATTAGGAAGTGATTGATAACTGTGGTGGGATATATAGAGAGAAATGTCAGATAGACATGCACTAGCTTTTTATTCATACGGCTTACATTCGTATTAGTAATGAATATGTTACCTAAATTGCTTTCATATCATAGTCGTATGATTTATTCTAGTCAAAACAGCGATAGGGATTTATTGTCTGATTGTATATGTTATGTCTGCCGTATAAAAAGCCTGCATATCTTCGGTTCTGGTGTATCGTTTGCTTGATAACGGCTTTTTGGTAGAAACGTCGCTATATATTGTTTTTGTACTTTGTTAAACTACAGTACTTTAGTTTTACGTGTTAAGTCAAAACAGTAAATGTTATCCTAGTTATAATCTATACCATGCCTTTTTAACACCGATTGGGGCATAGGCTCTCAACCAACTCACGACAAGTCTTCCTATTTCTAGCCATCTCTTGCAGCTCCCTCTAGCTCTTCTTTACAGTGTTGATATCTACCTCCAAATCTCGTCTCTGTGTATTTCTAGGCCTCCCTTTCTTTCGCTGTCCCTGTGGGTTCCAGGAAATGACCCTTCTTGTTATATTCACCTCTGATTTTCTCAAAGTGTGTCCTATCCAGCGCCAGCGTCTTTTTTAAAACTCTAGATTTACTGGAATCTGTCTTGCTCTTCCATAAGTTCCTCATTTGTGACCCTATTATACCATGTCAGTCACCCTATTCTGCGCAAACACCAGTTGATGAATGTTATCCTAGTCATAATACCGCAGTATTAATTTTAATCCATCTATTAAATGCTATGCTAGTCAATGTGTGATAAGATTGACTGTTCAAAAAAACCAAACAAACACACACACACACAAACATATATATTATCTCAGTCAAAGTATCGTAGGATTGTCTTTAATCAAAATACCAAATATGATTCTAGTCAAAACATCATATGAATGACAAGTCAAGTTGGTTTCGAATACAGGTTCATCTTGTACGAATAGAGCCAGAGCTCTTGATACATTCATTTCTCTTTTGTCAATTGTATTTAGTGCATCAAAGATGAAACTTAGCAAGGAATGAAATGAATGATGTTCGTCTTACACCACCTCAAAGTTCAGGTGATTCCTGCACGAAGCATATTATGGAATAAACATGTGACGCAATTCCAAATTGAATAGTTCACGACCTATTCAATTGTTATAGTTTTTTTTTTTAGTGAAAAGAAGTCAGAAATTTCGTGACAAAATACCCCACAATGCAAAAGGTCAAACTGGTAACCATATAGTGGTGATATGAATCGTTCAATATTTTTGGTATGGTAGGTTGATAACGTGATTTTTTTTTCCTTAGAGGCTTAGTATATACAAACATAATATCTGAAAATATAAAACACAAGCTACTTAAACTGGCAGCGGCGACATAATGAAACTAGAAGTAATGCATATTTATAAAAGAGTCTTTTATTGTTATAAAAAATCGATATTTATTGATTTATTTATGAGAAATATTGACAACGAACCAATAAACAGAAATTATTATATCAGCAACTAGGAAGAATGCTATGTTTGCCACTGTCAGTCATAAAAAAAATGCAGAAATATTATCAGGAAACAATATCAAAAGATCAATAGTAAATAAAATAACAACAAAAGACAGGTAAAATTCAGTGATCACACGGCAGAACTGAAGATTTCTAAAACAAACTGCGAGAGCAGGAGAAATCAATGATAAAAGAAGTCGAGGTGGAAGATCTGGTAGAGAATGACCAGTTGACTGAGAAAATAAAAATTAAATAAGAAGCTGTTATTGGACAAAGGGACATATGGTTATGATGACAATTAATTGTTAGCACCAGTGGAGATGACAGATGATGATAATGATATCAATTTACTGTAGTCTATCATATGTTTTAAGAAATAGACAATGAATATGAGAGAGGATAAAACGAACGCAAGCGATAGGGGTCAAAAGGCTCATGAGGTCATGGTGGTAACATGAGCCAGGGTTAGCGAGGGGCGCGTTAACCAAGACCCTGCCCCTAACCTCCACGCGGTGACCCTGGAAACAGACTCTGGTTCTGGTCTGGCTAAGAGGGACAGGGATCGGGGAGAGGAAACTACTGGTAGTGGTAGCAGTGCAATTACGGAAATACGATAAAGATACATACAAATAAAATGCACAATTCTCCTGACCGATGTCCAACAAGATATTGCCCAAGTCCCTGAACGCAAAGAAACAGCAACGAAACGACTCAGACATGGATGAGAGGTGCATCCAGTGACCAAACGTATGCCCACGTAGGGCGAAGCTCGAAGCCCTGAGGAGGGGCAAACATTGCCAGCCCGTCGGCAAGAATAAATAAGACAGGACCGTAACGAATGAAAGTCTACCCTCGTGTTGGTGCGAGAGAAGATTGCAGCTGACCCCGCATTGGTAGCCTGGTGCAGATACATGTACTGGGCAAGGTTTGCCGAGCGCAAAAGAACAAGTTGCGTTTTAGTGCATAACGAAACTACCCGCCCTGGGAAAACCGTGCAAGGTACTGTGCGATTAAAATTAACATCCCCGGAAGAACTGAGGTTGGTGATGCCTAACGGAACTGCCAGCCTTGGGGCAACTGGGCAAGGTTCGATTGCAGTCGTAACTAACATCCCCGGAATAACTGGGGCGGGTGATGGCGGCGAGCGCAAAATCCTCAGTTACGCTTATAGTGCCCACTGAAACGACCCTCTACATTGCTTGTACTCGGCCCCATGCCAGTGCTTTCGAGGTAAATTGCAAATTGCCACGTACCGATACGCGTCTAGAAAAGGCTGAGAATGTTCCTTCCCGGATCAAACTCAAAATGTACGGTAAAGCAAGGCCGACAATGTACGGATCAAACAGGAAGCCCGGGTCCTGAACATTGGCGAAGGCCGATACTTTACACGGTGTTTTATACGAGTAAGACGCCATCCGAGGACAAGCTGACAAGCCCGAGAAATATTTCTCAGTCAGAACGGGTAAAGCAGCGTAACTCACTGTCTTGGCGTAGATCACAAAGCCCAAATATACGGCAAAGTTGATCGAAAAGGCGTAGATCCGAAAGGATCGTACCTAGGAAAAGCTCACCCTAGTAAATCAAAAGCTGGCTGAAAACGGACGGGCGGGCCTAGTCACCATGGGCGCACAATCGTCCGACGTAGATCACCCCGTTCTTGCCAGTGGACCAATTATACATCACAATAAGAATGATCAAATTGGCCGTGAAGAATGTTAGCAGAAGAAGAAGAAGAACGCAAGCGATAAAATCTCATTAAAAATAAAACAGCAATACACATACGTGAGGCGACAAAATATAGAATAGTAAAAACAATCAGTAAAGAGCTCGATTTCATACCATGTGGTATATTGGGGAATACGATGACATTTCCATATTTTTTTTATTGACCAACGACACACGATGGATGATGTGCTCAACATCGCTCTGGCCGCCATTACTTTCTAGTGATTCTCTGGTATTCTAGTGAGGCAGGGTCGACCTGATAGCTGTTGCGGTCAGAAAAAAAGTCACACTTCAACTGTGGAATTCGAAAATGGGACCACGCGTCTATAAAGAAATTTCACTAACCACTGCACCATCACCACTCTTAAAAATATATTTCATCATCATCACCTTTCAACTACCAACGGAGCTCAGGTCTTCAACAAAATTCTTCCAGCTATGTCTCTCTCTTGTCATCCCTTCCATTTTTTTTACAGGTTTTACAGGTTTTTTTTTTTTAGCTATCCTTTTAATATCAGCCTCCAGCTCTTTTCTCCAGATCTGTCTAGGTTTTCCATACTCCTCTTTCCCTGCGGGTTCCAAAAGCAGTGCCTGTCTTGCATTGCTTCCGGTCGGTCTTCTCAATGTATGTCCTATCCATCGCCAGCGTCTCTTCCTTAGCTCTTTCTCCAATGGTATCTGCTTAGTTCTTTCTCTTCGTTCGCAATCCTATCATACCATCTCGGTGCCTTTATTCTAGGTAAACATCCATTTATGAAGGTATGTAGTTTTCTGGTGGTTTCTTTTGTAAAAATATATTTAGTCTATTAATAACTGTGATAGTTATTTGTTTGTACTTGTATATGTGTGCATATATATATATATACATGCATGTGTGTGTATGTGTACATATATGTAGATGTGTATTTATGCGTGCACACATGTGTATGTATGATTGTGTATGTATGTATACATGTTTATATGTATACATATAGTCAACTCGATGGTCTAGAGCAGCGCTTTCCAACGCAGAGCCCGCGAGTACCATGGCGTCCGTTTCATACCTTCACGGAGCCCTATTTTAATCTGCCAGCTTTAATGCTAATCACATTTCAAGAAATACTATTTTTCATCGTAGCACGCCCTTGAACACAATCTTCAGACTTTTGCAGTCTAGTTTTATTTTGTAACCATTCTACTGCCCCCTAACTCCACCTTTTGATTTTTCACTGAAGAAAGCGTCGGCACCTTAATTATACTAATATTACCTTTGTTATTATTAGTAACGGTGTTATTGTATCACATGGCACCCGCGACTCCACAGCCAACAGTTAGATGTCCCAATATAACCACACAAAAAAAGGTTGGACACCGCTGATTTAGAGTAATGGTTCTTGCAGAAAATCATGCATGTTTCAAAACCGTTGTATAAAAAAAAAAAAAACAAGTTGTATAAAGTATACTTTAAAAAAGAAATACTGTACATTTTATATGCACACATACTTCTTGAAACAATCTGTGTATACACTCTCTCTCGTGTTCTCTGCATGTATCTCTGTATATTCTCTCTCTTCTCTCTTGTCTCTGCATATTCTCTCTCTCTCTTTGTTCTCTGCATATTATCTCACTCTCTCTCTCGTTCTCTGCACGTATCTCGGTATATTCTCTCTCTCTTGTTCTCTGCATGTATTTCTGCAAAAAATAATGAATTTAAAATGGAACGAATTCAGAAGAAGTGATGAAATCAGAGACATGTCTGGTCAACCACTAGTGACAACTGTTATAAGAAAGAGAAGATCGAGATATGTTGGACACACCTTGAGGAGAAATGATCAACGAATATCAAAGCAGGCCTTGAAGTGGGATGCAATGGGTTCAAGAAAGAGAGGTCGACCTAAAGAGACCCTGAAACGAACTTTGCTGAGAGAGGCAGAAATTTCTCTTCATTTCCGTTGAGCGAGTTGCCCAGAATAGAGCGGTATGGAGAAATTACTTGCAGGCCCTATGTAACGTATAACGGTACGAGAGGAATTATTATTATATATTATATATATAAAATATATATATATATATATATATATATATATATACACTGTGTATATGTTTGAATAAACTATCGGTCTCTCTCTGCGTGTGTACGTATCTATGTGCTTGTGCTTGCAATATACAAACACTCTGATTATGATATACGATTATAATATTCTCTACAACATGCCAGTCCATTATTTGCCATGAGCTAGGTCATGTAATGTTATTCCACGTTCATGCCACACTTCACTTGGCTATATATCCCAGTCACAAAATGAAAGTTTAATAGCCAAGTACCTTATTTTAATAGACAAGTACCAGTTAGACGCGAGTTATTGTGTGTGAGATTGCCCTTACCGGCGCAAATTTGTATTTGAAGAGAATAAACATGGGAACCGAATTAACAAGCGAGAACACGTCATGGATTTAACATTTGCTTACTTTGAAATTGAAAGAAAGGTGTTAGTATAAAGATCGAAATTCTTCATTATAATTGTGTGCGACAAGAAACACAACACGCAGTATATGGAACGAGTTTAATGGCATGCAACAATTGACAGCATTAAAAACAACAAGAAGCACCTTGAGCACAAAGACATGCCACAAAATCAACATAAATTAAGTATAATGGTATGCTGCGAAAAAAACACAACAGAAAGTAGCTTCAGTATTGTAATTCTCTCGTACCGTTACGTTAACAGTAGTAAGCATTTAAACAATTTCACCATACCGCTATATCAACTATAGAACAAATGAACGCTCTGCAAATTTCTATTCCTAGTTTTGTGGTCTCTATATATATATAGTGACGGCTCGTCATTAAGGGCCAGTGGGGCTGGGCCCCACCTAAAATATTGTATTACATGTATTTATTATTTTATAAGCTAAAATATTGTATTACGTGTATTTATTATTTTATAAGCTAAAATATTGTATTACGTGTATTTATTATTTTATAAGCTAAAATATTGTATTACGTGTATTTATTATTTTATAAGCTAAAATATTGTATTACGTGTATTTATTATTTTATAAGCTAAAATATTGTATTACGTGTATTTATTATTTTATAAGCTAAAATATTGTATTACGTGTATTTATTATTTTATAAGCTAAAATATTGTATTACGTGTATTTATTATTTTATAAGCTAAAATATTGTATTACGTGTATTTATTATTTTATAAGCTAAAATATTGTATTACGTGTATTTATTATTTTATAAGCTAAAATATTGTATTACGTGTATTTATTATTTTATAAGCTAAAATATTGTATTACGTGTATTTATTATTTTATAAGCTAAAATATTGTATTACGTGTATTTATTATTTTATAAGCTAAAATATAGTATTACGTGTATTTATTATTTTATAAGCTAAAATATTGTATTACGTGTATTTATTATTTTATAAGCTAAAATATTGTATTACGTGTATTTATTATTTTATAAGCTAAAATATTGTATTACGTGTATTTATTATTTTATAAGCTAAAATATTGTATTACGTGTATTTATTATTTTATCAAGCTAAAATATGTATTACGGTATTTATTATTTATGCAAAATATTTATTACGTGTATTTATTATTTATAGTAAAATATAGTTACGTGTCATTTATTATCTTTACCAAAAATATTGTATTACGTGTATTTATTATTTTATAAGCTAAAATATTGTATTACGTGTATTTATTATTTTATAAGCTAAAATATTGTATTACGTGTATTTATTATTTTATAAGCTAAAATATTGTATTACGTGTATTTATTATTTTATAAGCTAAAATATAGTATTACGTGTATTTATTATTTTATAAGCTAAAATATTGTATTACGTGTATTTATTATTTTATAAGCTAAAATATTGTATTACGTGTATTTATTATTTTATAAGCTAAAATATTGTATTACGTGTATTTATTATTTTATAAGCTAAAATATTGTATTACGTGTATTTATTATTTTATAAGCTAAAATATAGTATTACGTGTATTTATTATTTTATAAGCTAAAATATTGTATTACGTGTATTTATTATTTTATAAGCTAAAATATTGTATTACGTGTATTTATTATTTTATAAGCTAAAATATAGTATTACGTGTATTTATTATTTTATAAGCTAAAATATTGTATTACGTGTATTTATTATTTTATAAGCTAAAATATTGTATTACGTGTATTTATTATTTTATAAGCTAAAATATAGTATTACGTGTATTTATTATTTTATAAGCTAAAATATAGTATTACGTGTATTTATTATTTTATAAGCTAAAATATAGCAACCAAAAAACCCCGATTTAACCCGCCGGAAAAAATGTCTGACCACACGAACAAAAATGATCACGAGCCGCCACTATATATATATATATATATATATATATATATATATATCAAATAACATTGTATCCTCTCGGACCTTCTATCATGGGCAATTTCTTCAATCTCTGAAATTGAGTCCGATATTTCTTGCATTTTGTTCGTTTCCTGATTTCTACATGGCGCCCTTTCTTTGCACCCTTTGCCTTTCACATGCCTGCTTTGTGATTCTTTGATAATTTCGTCTCAGACTAGGCCCAACATATCTCTCTCTATCTTCTCTTTCTAATAACAGTTGCTACTAGTGGTTGACCACACATATTTCCAGCAGTTGGCATCCGTATATTGTATGTTCTAGTTACTAGGACTCCAGCATTCTACATATCCAAAGTTTATTGAATACAAACGGTATTGGAAACTATAATAATAAAAATGGGTACAGTGATGTCTGTCGGCATCTGTGGCTTAGCGGTAGTGAGCTCGATCACAACCCAAAAGTATCTGATTCAAACTCCGCGGAGGAAATTTGAAGAAAATTTGTTCCCGTAGATTTTTACGAACGGTAAACATAGATCTCACTGTTCTGAAAGCAATATCAAGCTAGTGAAAGTATATGTTATGCCTAGAAAATCTTCATAGACTCATTGGATGGTAACGTCCTGTAAAGGATATGTCACGGTTTTCATTTCATAGTGATGTCTGCTTCTCTGACTATAGTTGTTTATGGCTTCATTTTTCTACATGTGCATAGACCAAATAACCTTCACCAAACGAACACGTCCTCGTGTGCCACCATGTCGACTAGTGTAATTTATGATGTATCTATACAGACCCTTGTCCCCAATATTGTCAACGATTTCCAATGTTGCTAGTGTTACGTGACAGGAAGAAACTATAATAAAACGAATTGATTATCTCGGGAGATATATGATTGAGATGCCGGTCTGTTAGATGTATGGGTCAAACTGTGCGAAAGATGGAAGACAGTTTAACTTTCTTACCAAAAACAATGAATTTTCATGAAAGTAGCAGAAAAAGAATTAGGATTTTAATGAAAGTGGCATGACACAAATAGAGTGTAAGACTTTAAGGGTTTAAAGCCGAAGGATTGACTTCATCGCACTGGGTATTACCCAATAAGCTCGATCTCTCTCAAGAGAAGTGGCACGCCCTTTGTCGAGAGTATTGCACAAATTACGAAGCTCGGGCAACAATCCTAGGGGTCTTTGGGGAAAAAAATGCACTTGTGAACAGAACGGCGCGGTCCGGATTCAAACCTACGACCTTCGGAACTCAAGATAAAGACTAAAGCAAAGAGATCCACGAAGACTTTTATAGAAGTAACATGAACAGAATGATACTAGAATAGTGCAAACAATTTTGTGGTCACTAGAGATACAGTCCCCAACATCAGCATGAAAAAGAAAGTTGGCACAGAACCTTGCTTGAATTATATTGAGAAACAAAGAACGAAATGGTTCGGCCACTTAATAAGAATACAACCAAACTCCACTGTATACAGTCTTCTACAACAGAACATCAGGAAAGAAGGCGAGAGGAAGACCACGAAAAAGATGGCATAGCAGAATCCTGTCAAAAAGCAAAAATAACTATCACCAAGCCACTTTAGCAACGCAAGACAAAAACAGAGAACACGACAATGGGCAACAACCCGGTAAAAGTGTGACGAAAAAAAAGAAGAGACAAACAGATATAATCTCACATTAATATGAACGGGTTGAGCCTCCTGATAACATAAACGAACAACAAAGATAATGGCTCACTAAGAAAGAACACTCGGATACTGACAGAAGAACAGTTCCAGATGAACGAAATGAAAAAGAAAGATGACAAGAGTCATAGTAAGGAGATAGCAAAGTCACAAATTTGTAACAAGAGAGAGCATAACATGTGACATTAAATGTAAAAACTGACACACAATGTCTATAAGAACCAACTAAATTGTAACTAACAAAACTGTACACACACACATCAGCACATTAACTTAGCAAGAGATTTTACATATAACTAAAATGACATTATAACAGATATGTGGGCGTCTGTAACTTAAGTGGGATTGAGTTCGATCATAATCCAAGATTACCTGGTTCCAATTCCGCGGCAGGCAGTCTGGAAGTTTCTTCTTCTTCTTTGCGTTCGTTCTTTACGACCAATTTTAATCACTGTGATATGTTTGATCTTTGCCATGAACGTGTATACGTTGCACATTGGTTTGGTAGGCCCCTAAACGCATAGACCTACACATTTAGGACACGTGCATCCGATTTCAGCCAAACTTCCTTAGACGTCTCTTACGACATGCATGGCAGGTAACAGTGGTTCTATTCTTTACACTCCAAATTTGGGTCCCGGTAACCACTCGGGCGAGTCTGGAAGCACATTTGACCGTAGATTTTTACGAAAGGTAAAATAGATCTCACCGTTCAGAAAGCAATGGCAAATTACTGAAGGTATAAGTGGTGCCTAGAAATTCGACGACTCGTTGGCTATTGTTGATGTCGACGTCCTGTAACGGATATGCCACGATTTTCATTTTCAGTTCAGACATGTCATCATCATCAGGTGCGTATCTTTTATAGAACGTTGCTCTCTTTGCAGCGCATCTGAAATTAACTATGTCTCTTCTAACCAGTTCACCCACTTCGTCGATGGTCATATTTATGGTTTCTTTAATATCTTGTCACCATCTTCTTGGTCTGCCTCTGCGCCCTGTGATCCTGCCCTCTAATACTGTTCTCTCCTCCAGGCCATCGTGACGCTTGATGTGACCAAAGTATCTAATTTTTCTGTATAGTATGTTGTTTATCAGCCAATTGTCTTTAACATTCAGTTCTTTCAGGACATCAGTGTTCTTTCTTTTTTTCTGTTCATGGTATTCGTAGGATCTTTCTGTAGCATTTTTTCGAAGGACTGGATTTTCTTTCTTGTTTTTTGTGTAATGGTCCATGATTCACAACCATAAGTAGCCACTGGAGAAATGCATGTTCTCAATAATTTTGCTGGTGCTTTGCCACATGTTCTTCATAGTGTTTAACTTCTTGATCGCTTTTGCCAATCTTCTTGAGATCTCTTTGAAGCAGTCGTTGTTATTGTTAAGTATTGATCCCTGCTATTCGTAGCTCTCTACACATTGGAGTTCTTCATTGTTTATTTGGACGTTAGGTGAGCCTTTTGCTTTGTCAGTTGACATGATTTTTGTTTTTTGTTTATTCAAATATAGATGTTGGTCTTCACTATGTTTATTGGTCGTCATGATTAGGTTTTCCAAACCCTCTTTGCTGGTGGATAATAATACTGTATCGTCTGCGTATCTAAGCTCTGGTATGGATTTGCCGCCTATAGTGAAAGGGTCGTAATTCACATAGTTGGCATCGTCTTTACATTCCTCATGCTATCCGCATATATGTCTAATAAGTATGGGGACAAAATACATCCCTGTCTTACCCCTTTTGAATCTCGAACCATTCAGACATGTACGACAACTAAAAGGGAGCTCACAAGAAAGTGACCACTGTTGATATTGTATCAATGCACACTGACACAATTCGTTTACACAATTTTGGGGCCAACAGACCAGACCACCGTAATGACTTGGACGAAAACAAATGGAGTAGAGTGTCGGTCAGTAAATGGGAACGTGTATGTCTTGGATACAACCACCTCTAGATAGTATACAGATAATACAAAGAAGGCTGTGGTCATGGATACGTATACTTTCGTCAACTTTCGTGACATGTTAATAAATACAAAGGCTAAGAATTTGCTTCATTTCATCGTGACGCGGCGATCCACATCACATGATCTAAACTATATTTAAGCCTGTTGAAAAACCGTCACCCCCGGCAACATAAAGCCGAATAGCTCAGACGGAAGATCGAAAATTCCTGTTTAATGGGAGCTGGTTTTTGTATATGTTTGATAGAACACTGTCAACTTTTTTGCAATTTTATTCAATGCTATAAGTTCATGGTTATGCATTGATGGAAAATATTAATAATACTGATATTTCTTAGTGTTAAACATAACTTGTTGCATAATATAACCTAGATTTAACATATGTTGTTTTTAAAATGAATTCGTCTTTATACAACAATACTGGAATGCGAGGTCACGCGACGGTTGGGGTTTTATTTCCTAGAACTTTTTACCTGAGCTCGCCGGCCGTATGTTATCGAAGGTAACGTCCAAAACCAACGCGTATTTGTTAGGAGGGAATGAAACCATTGTATCTACAACGTGTCGTCGAGGTTGCAAGAAAGTATAATAGGCAAGTCCCATTCGAAGTAGAACGTTTCCAGCGTGTGATAGCATTGTAGCCACGGTCACTGGTACTAATGTTTCTAGTTCTTAGATAAGGTGTGCTTCGGCTCGACACATTAACTAACTTCTTCTTCGAACGCTCCATATCGACCACTTGTTAAACCACTCTTTGTGATGTGTATGTGAACTGAGCCTAAGAGCGATTGTACGTTGTGCCAGTTTTGCGGCAACAAGTAGGCCAGCACATCCAATTTCCTCGATGCTTTTTATTTACTAGGGTAGCTTCCCTAGGTCCCTACCTCAGTCGCCTTTTACGACATGTCCTTTAGGTCAGTTTGACTATTCTTTGTTACCATTGCGAGCCCCGAAATCACACGGGCGATATTAACTACCAAAAGCACTGAGACTGCCATAGAATTATCCCAATTTGACTTGTGATAGTAGTCTTAATCTATAAAATGATTAATTACTCATCAAAATATGTGGCAAAACTTTAAGTAATCTACACTGTAATGTGTACAAATGCATACATGTGAAAAATGAATAATTATTTCGGTCACTACGTATTTTTCATGTTGTTAGCTAACGAGTGAAAAGGCGTTTATCCATAAGACAGAAAAACCAAACAAATAAACAACAGACTTTCTAAGCATATACAGTATGTTGTTATCCGAGCTATTTCTTGGTCTATACTACTAAGTCATGTTAGATTGTATATAAAGGAGGATTTATAATTGAGGAGAATAAGTAAACATTGCGTTTTCATACCATGCGATATATTGTATAATACAGTGTAAAGTCTGTAAATTTATTGACCGACAGAACGATATGAGTGATGTAGTTAGTCAACATCCCGACTGTCGTTTACACTTTCCAGCTTTGTTCTGGTATCCAATCTAAGCTGGGTCGACCCACTGCTGTTCAATTTTTCTTTGAAATTTGTATTTTCTCCAAATGTCGTAGTTTGCAGACCAAAAAGGTACTTTTAGTTTTTGTCCAAATAACCGGGACAAAATGACCAACTGGTCGGAACCATATCTTCAATCCGGGAAAGTCCCAGTCAAACCGAGACGTATGGTAAGCCTATTAATATTAGATTGAAAGCCATTATATTTATCTGAACAGTAAAATCCGTTAACATGCATACAGGTAGCGAACATTTGTGATGTTTATTTAACATATCTATAATGTTGTAGTATGTTAATGAAACATATTTCCACATTTAGCGAACATTTGTGATGTTTACAAAAATAACAACCATCGAATCACAAGGACAATTATTTGACCAAAACGAACCCGTTAGTATTGACTGTTTTTCGCAAAGTTGTTCAATAATTCGTTGCGTAATTTGCAAAAGGTGATTGAATAAAAAAACAAACTGTAGACAATGTCCTGATGGGATTGTGTCACTACTGATATCATAAACATAATTCAGAACAAAGAAATGATAGCAAACATTCTTACTTGATTCTGTGACTTCTGCTGCTCTACTGGATCTTTCCATGTCACCCTTTTTGGACTGGGCACCCTATGCTCGGGTGAGTAATCCCTATCAGTGACAGATCTAATGGGAGAAACGAGGCTCCGCGACCTTCTCTCATATTCAGGGCTCTCGATGGAGCGTCCAGGACGGTCTCTATAATGATCTCGTTCCCGATTATATGGATCCTCTTCTCTTGGTGGTGGCCGTCCCCGATAAACACCAGGTAGGCCTACATCACTGTAGCTTTCATAGTAACTATCATCCATGTCTTTTAATTGTTAATAACGCCTAATCAAAGTTATATGATGATGTTTGCCGTTCAGAGTTCCACTAGAACAATTCACCAGACGACTCAAAATGTAAGAGCCGTTACTGATCTGTAATGACCACTGTCGAAAAATTGAACGCTTATTTACAAAACTGAACTTAAAAATACTAGAACATTCTTGAATCAAATGTAGTTCCCATTCTTCGTTATTGAGTATCAGAAACGTAGATATAATACCACTGCTGTTGGTTAAATGTACGAACACAATCACATTTGAGTAAACTATCAGTTTCTAACTTTAATATCTTTTCTCGTCACCACAAACACAATTTAACAAAATAAATCTAACGGCAGATATACTTAATCAGTGATAGAATAATTTCATAAAATAACGATGTTGACAGAAAATGTCTTCACACTGAACCTTCCACAAATAAAAGATATAAGTCTTAGGATGTGACTATCATAAATAAAACATGATGTTAACCTGTATCACCAGGGCACATATTCTCAATAAACGTACCGTATTTGTTACTATAGTAAATGATTCGAGTAAAATCTTGAACACAACACACGTCTATTGAATGTTCTTATAGTATTATAAGTTATCCTCTATGGCATAGTATTATAAGATGGTCTACTAGTCACTAATCGCAAGTCAATCTTAAACTGTCTCCATGTAGGTAACTTATACACTGTTTATATTAAAAACTTATTTATATAAACTAGCATAAAACAAGGCTAGTCACTTCACGGCATGGTTGTATGTGATCAGTATTATAACTATAGTTAGTCATCACTGTTCCGTGTTAAATACCCGACTATATTTCCGCAGCAGTGTTGTAAGCATGTACATACAAATCCAGGACGTTTCCTTCTCGTTCAACGATCTCGCCCGCAGCGTCGTTGGCAACACAATATGTGTAACTGTATACATAAACATATGATATATGTTTGATCTTAAACACGCAGACCTCTCTATGCCAGGAACCAATCACATGAATCGTGTATTGATTAGCCCGTCAACAGGATTTAGGGAAGGTAAACTTTAGGTACCAATGTAATCAGGAGAATAACGGAAGACTGGAGACCAAAATGAGTTCACGAAGCTTGAAGAGACTGTGAGAGAAAATGGACAAAGAACCGGGGATTAAAGGTAGGCAAATTAACAGTGACGGCTTCGGCGGGAAAAATGACACCGAGAGAACCAAAGCAGACGAGTTACGGCTTGTCGGCCTGAGAACTTGTTAGTGTAGAGATCAACGTATCAGCACTGCAGATATGATTTTTAAGAAATATTTTAATACAACAAAAACCCACCCAAACAAACAAAACTGGTGATTGTGGCTAGTTGTGAAATAAAAAGTGAGAAAATATAATTGAAATATCTGTAATATGAAAGTAAAGTGTAGAAAAGAGGGATTGTTTCAGTACCAACATTGAAATAAAAAGCTGTCGTTACTGCCTGTAGTACCGCTTCTTAGGGCGGTGTAGGACATGTGGGACGACAGCCTGAGGAATTTAATGGCCGCATGGCTAGTGTAGTCGCCGAGAAGCTGTTCAGGTTAGGATTTTTTTATTTATGCCCACAACAGAGAAAATCCTTGACCTTACCGTGAATTGAACAGGGTCTCACCAAGAGAGCGCGCTCTAATCTATTCGGCCAGACGCTCCTCTAACAGTGAAATATAGAAAGGAAAAAATGAAGAAAAGAGCTGAAATTGGATTTTGAGGTGATTAATAAGACATGGAAAGAAAGTTGTAGGATGGAAACGAATGGTGGATGTTTGTTGAGGTTTTGAGTTGGAGAGGGAGCTGATTTATTATTATTAATGTTAACTTTCAGTAACTTTAAAGGGTTTTAAAGGTTTGCCGAAGGTTGACTCATGACCGGTTACCATATGGCTCGGTCCTCTCCGCAGAAATGACAACCACCTACCGAGAGTATTGCACAAAGCACGAACTCCGTAGCTCCGGCAACAATCCTAGGGGTCTCTGGAAAAAACTGCCTGACTGCTCGCAAGGCAAAGGGCTTAACCACTCAGGACACAGAGACCCCCAATGTTAAAGTAGCACTGACCCCTATGTACTTATGAAGCGTCCAAATATCAGCAAGTAAGTTATAAGGCATATTTAAGATTATTACATATAGATATTTGTATCAACTGTATGCTACAACTGAACTATCGCTAAACCAATAACTGTTTACAAAATGTCTGCAGGAGAATATGAAAACCATCAATCAAAAGAGACGCTGGAGATGGATCGGACATGTGTTAACCATGGTGGCGAACTCATGCACGAAATCTGACTGAGATAGACCACTGCCAACTCTAAATACTGGGTCGTATAACTGACGGGAAACCCCTGACCTAGTTTCAGTTGGGGAGGGAGGTGGAATGTATATATGTTTGATAGAACAAACACTGCAAGCTCTTTTGCAATTTCACTCAATTCTTTGAGTCTAAATGGTTATTTATTGGTGAAAATATTCATAATATTGATATTCCTTATTGTTAAACTTAACTTGTTGCATAATATAACTTTGATTTAGCATTTTGTATTGATTTTAAAATGAATTCGTCTATATACAACAATACTGGAATGTAAGGTCATGTGACCGGTTGTGGTCTGATTTCCCATAATTTTTACCCGAGTTCGCAGACCCTATGAGTTTAAAGTTGGCTGTGGATAGACACAGGAGGGTAAACGAAAACGTGGAAGACCCAAGATGAGAATAGTAACTGAATGAAATGAATCACAACGAACACACCGCAGAGAACGGTATAGAACAAAGAAGAACAGCATGCTTTTATTGCTGTCCTAAATGCCAAGGACGTCACAGGCTGAAGAGAGAGCAGAACCATAGAGATAGAGAAAGGGTATGCTACAAAGATCAAACATGGATGCTTATCTCTCTCTCTCTCGATCGTTCTTTTTCGGCCATTTTTATAATTCTTATTGTGATATATAAACAGCCTTTGCCAAGAACGTTTGTTTTACGTCACAATCTTCAGTACCCGTTGGAGCTCTAGTGCTTGTCCATCGGCGACGTGTCCGATTTCAACCAGCGTTTACTGGGTTCGCTCTCCGTCAGCTTTTGACTGTCCCAGCCAACCTGCAAGGCAGCACGCTGGATGCTTATCTAATGTACTAAAGAGGAAGATCACATGTGCTTGAGTAAAGACAGAAATGTTACCAAACAGACAGAATGAGAGATACAGACATAAGAAATCTATTTTTGTCCTAAGAATCAAATATGTCATAAACTAAGTGAAGAGACATGGCAACAAACATAACGGTTTGGTCATCTTATAAGGATGAAACCAAGTCAATTACCACTTTGTAACTACTGAATAAACTGAAAGTACGAGGAATGATAAGAGGCAGACAGGTCGGATATGCAAATAGAAGTACTGTAACAACATTGGTTCACAAGAAACCCTGCAACACATTTAGCATAGAGAGCAGAACTTAAGCTTTCCACGAAGCTTCAGAGCATAAGTGGCTAAACAAGATAAGAAGTGTCTGGAGTGCACCCTACCAATACTTCTATGCAATATATATATATAACAAGGATAATTTAAACTGATAAAGGAGATAGGAAAAATATGTAAGACATAATCTATCACACCAACACTGTAGTATCGATTAGGCATGAATATCAATCACCATAAGATCGACCTGAATCTCTTCTGAAATGATTAGGACATGCAGTTTTAGTACAGACTTGCATGCTTGTGGTCAGCAGGTATGGGACAGTGCTCTATGAACAGACAGAAGATAGTGGTTATTGAACAGACCTCACAGCAATCTGGAAATACGTATTTGAGTTTGTTTATCCCATCAGATGTAAACATGTATATATGCTGATCGTTAATGCGGCTTGCTGGTTTAACCACGCTCCATATTATGTCATGCAGTTCTTACTTTTGAAACGTTGCTGTATTTTGTCATTGTTTTTGTAATTTGTAAAACTACAGTACTTTGTGATTACGTGTTTTGCCAATCAAATAGTTTTACTGCAGTCTCATCTATTTTGTGAATACTTTTGATTCCAATTGTGTATCAACTGGCTGTCCTCATCCAACCTTAGAATATCGATAAGCAATCATAGAATGCCCCCTTTATTAGTCTCCAGCGGTCGGAATACAAGTGATTTCGACACAATCCTGTCTGTTCTCTTATTACAGAGAACACGCGCATTTCAGTTAATTAGATTCATGCAAAACCATAAAGGATGGATGCGTTTCTGGATGTCTGACACGCAAACTGATGACAAGTCTGGAATCCTTTTAAAATGTATGCAACATTCGCAAATAGCCATGACGTCACTGAACATGATGATACTGACAATTCACACCACGACTCCTTGCTTATTAAATCTGCATACAACACATTTCTGACGATAATATAACACCCCCAAATATAATTATGACGCCATTCATCTTGCCCTTTTGAGGCCCATAAAGTTGAAGACACTCTGACCCTAACATGCTTCCGTTGTTAAGAAGGTCTACCGTCTATCTATACTATATGTCTTCAAACTGGTCATGGTCGTCACTCAATAGACGAGTGTCCCCCTTTCCCCTCCGATATCGCATAATCAACCAAACTTGCCCAGATTACCGAATCGTCCACGTCGCATTATACCAGTGTTTCTCAATCTTTTTGTGCATGCCCACAAAGCTTTTCAAAATTCGTATGCCCCCTATATAAAATAATCACAATATAGATGAGACTGCAGTAAAACTATTTGATTAGCAAAACACGTAATCACAAAGTACTGTAGTTTTACAAATTACAAAAACAATGACAAAATACAGCAACGTTTCGACCAACAAGGCCTTTATCAAGCAAACGAACAACAGGAGTGACGAATAAAAAAACAACAATATATGGGCGACTACATACAAACGTTTCTAATGAAAATCTGGGAATAAAAACGAATAACGAAATAAATGTAACACACAAAAAACACACATAAAAACTAGAAATAGAACGGAAGAGAAATAATGAAAAATCAATTAAATATATAACTTGAATACATGCAACATATGCACATATGGATTACAAGGCACGAGAAGAGAAAGTACTAAGAAGCAAGGAAATGTAATACATTGCCCACATGGTTTTTAAAATTCGTCACTCCTGTTGTTCGTTTACTTGATAAAGGCCTTGTTGGTCAAAACGTTTCTGTATTTTGTTATTATTTTTGTAATTTGTAAAACTACAGTACTTTGTGATTACGTGTTTTGCTATATAAAACATAAACAATTGTTAATTTCCAAAAATTGAATTGTTCACTGAAGAAACTTAAATGATAGGTTTTAGAAAGAAATCACTAGGCAGTTGTTGAGGAAACACAGTAAGTAAATTTTCAAAATGCATAATGGAGAACTGAAATTCAAGAACGAAATAATTTTATTCACATATTTTTCTATATTATTTTAATTATTAGTAATTATTTATTACTTACACTTAGTGAGAAACTTGAGCTTGATGCATGCTGCAAAGAGATTTTATGTTAGGTTCCAATTTAGTTAGCTGTCTCAAGTCTCCCAGCTGTGTTATATCCAGCCGATTTCATTTAAAAAAAATAGCAAATCATTTATGGCACTAAATCCACATTCAGCTAAATAAGAAGATGAAAACTGTAACAATAGTTTTCTTTCACATTTGGTTGCATTTGGATATTTGATTTCTGTTTCCTCACAAAGCCATGACATCCTTCCTTTTATACTAAATAAAGTTTTTACTGACTCATCATTTTGCATTTCTGCGAGTTCTTCTTGATACTGTATTTATGAAATATCAGACAAATCCACTAAAATTGGCTGCATCATCCAAGTTGGAAAATCAATTTGTTTCAAATCTGAAAATCTTTCTGTTCAATCAGCCGATAGAATTTTCAAATGATTGAGAATAACAAGTATAGCGGTATCAGTCACTTCACATTTCTCCAATGAAACTTTTCACATTTGTACAATAATTTTGACATAATTCAACAAGGTAATGAAACCAAATATCTTTGCTTTTGCATCGACAAGAGTGTTATTTGTTCTTTGAAGTTGATTATTTAATATATTTAGTTTTCCAAAGATATCGACTAGATATCTCACAAATGCTTTACCATCGACCGTTAACAGATACTTCATTTCAAGTTTGCGCTAAAAATCACTTAGAGTATCAAATAGGTCCATGAATCTTTTCAAGCAGTTCCTTTTCGAGAGCCATCTTAATTCAGTGAGAAGTAAAAATCTCCCATGGTCTGCATTTTGTTCTTCACAATAAAGCATGAAGAGACACTCACATTGGCATTAGCTTTAATAGCATTGATACACTTTATAACTGAATTTAGTACTTAATTTAGAACAGGCGAAATATTTTTAGCTATCAAATTTCATCAGGTGATATACGTTTAAGAAAATTCGATTATTATAGCATGACTTGAAAAAAAAAACAACTCATTAAAAATATATATACTCACGGGTTTGTATTACATCTTAATATTCATAATTTTTTCCAAAATTAGTAGATAAGTGATGAAAATCCATGTGAACATATTCTATAAGCTTCATCTCATTATGTGCAGTAGTCTTTATGATATTCACTTTTTAATGCTGACACATCAAAAAATGAAAACTTCAAAATGAAATTAGCATACAAAAATAAAACTAAACTACGTAACCAAAGAAAGCTGGAACACGAAATCCATGAAGTTCAGGCAGGTTTCAGACATGGCAGAGACACCAGAGACCACATTTTCAACAGGAGAGACATTGAAAAATGCAGACAATATAATGTGGATCTCCATTCCTGTTTTGTGAATTACACCAAAGTGTTCGACAATGTGCAACATCAGAAATTATGGAACAATATGAAAGACATGGGGTTCCCATCACATTTGATACATCTAATACAGACACTTTATCACGAACAACAAGCAGCAGTCAAAATAGTTGGAGAAACATCAGAATGGTTCGATCTGCAAAAGGGAGTAAGGCAAGGATGCATACTCTCCCTATATTTATTTAACATCTATGCAGATCATATAATGCTAAATGTTAAGAATGATGAAAATTGCAAATTTTTTAACCCATTTACAATTGGGGAAATATGATTCCAGAACTAAGGTATGCAGACGATACAGTACTACTAAAAAATAGTGCTACCTGCTTGGAACATCTAGTTTGGTCTGTCAAGAAGCACAACAAAGATCATAACTTTTTTCTGAGCATAAAGAAAATTGAAATTATGTCCACCGACAAAGCAAAATCTCAACCCAAAATTACCATCAATAATGAAGACATTGAGAACGTCACATTTTTTTTTTTTTTCCGATCCAGAAACATTTGAGCTTTTCAGCTCTTCGACTCGGTGCCATGGACATCGTAACCCTTCGGTTCGGTGCCACGAACACCGTAAATCTGGGGAATCTGTGGTGTTTTTTTTCTGCCATCCCATGGAATTGAACCCGCACACACAGAGGGATAGTCACCCGTAGTCCAACGCGCTACGAACACGCTGGGCAGACGGGCTAGAAACGTCACATATTTTGAATATCTTACCTCTATAATTACCAACAATGGAGATTGTACGAAAGAAGTTAGAAGAAGACTAGCCATGGTTTTCCAGAGGGTGGTGAGCATGAAGAAACTTTGACACGACACAGGCAAAAGTAAAACTTCTGAGAACATGCATATTCCCTGTGACAACATTTGATCCAGCAATACTCAAGATTGCACTCTACAAATTCATTTTGGTCTTCTTGACAAGGTTGGCAAATGTCGGACACATTACCGTTTTTAAAAAAAACAATGACTTGATTTTAACGCAATAACACATGCTTTTCCATATATATAAATTTTTGTTAAAAGAAGGTAGAAATGTACCTAGATATAAGTACTTTTGGTTTCCTGAAGATTTTTAAACTTTGGTAATGTGATTGTGAAGCAACATTCGTTTATGTCAAGATATCCAAAAGCCAATATATCAGTTTTGCAACATCATGAACATTAGTTAAACTCTAAATGAGTCCATTGCCCCCTGAACAATGAAAATGCCCCCTGTGGGCGTGCCCCACGTAAACAGGAATCATACAGTTCTCTGGATCATTTATTTCAGTTGAGACATTTTCTAATTTCCATACCTCTAGAAACTCTAAAAATAGACTGGTCTATTGAGTAAAATATGGTCTGTTTGTGACTATGTCACATGTTAACTGTGCATAGCAAAAACTGTCTATCAAACTACTTCCTGAAGTATGTGTAACTGTCAAATAAGATTGAAATCTGTGTGTTTGTCCTACAATCCGTAGGTGACTAGAAACCGAGACGTAACATACTCAAGTTCTTGGAGCAAACCAAATCCTATAGATCACAAAGAGTGGTTAGCTTGATTCAGAAGAACAAACGCAAAGGCTTTTTCAGCACGCTCAGGAGGAAAAATAATAAGAGAAGACTTTGGGGCATAGGCAACACCCACAAGTTGTTTGACAATGGAGGTTCAGGCAGTTACGGAGGCGGTGAAATGGTTGGCATCTCACTACTATTCTTGTGTTTTCATACTCAGTGACTCCATGAGCATGATTCGTGAAGTCGAATCAGGAATGGTGAAACGCAACTGGGTGGAGGTACTGGTACAGACAATGATAGAGAAATCACATTTATTTTTGCCCCTGGGCATGCAGGGGTTAGGGGTAATGAACGAGCTGATAGATTGGCTACTTTACTTTACTTTTCCGATCCAGCAGTCATCTGAGCATTTGCCCTTCGACTTGGAGGCCATGGCAGAATTTACAGGTCTGTCTGAGTTGTGGTGTGTTAGCATAGAGAATGTTTTCAACATCTGGGTCTGGAGGTAGGTACTTGTGGCGTAGGTCACTGGGTGCAGGGCACTGGAAGAGATGGTGCAGATGATGATCAGAGAAATCACCTTCATTTTTGTCCCTGGGCATGCAGGAGTTAGGGGTAATGAACAAGCTGACAGATTGGCTGGCTTGGCTACAATATCAGAGGGAGCTGCCATGAATCGAAATGACATTCTTCACGCATTGAGAGAGTCTTTCCAAACAGAGGAGTTTCAGGGCTTTGAATCACACTTACTGACCAGATTGAGAGAGATGGGTGTCAATATTGGTGCAGCCTGCAAAGAACGACATACTAAATATGCTAAGAGATTGATTAATCAACATATAACTGGCGTGTTGGGCCGCTGGACGCTGCTGGATTTGTTGAGGCGAGATCGGAGCACCTATGGACATGTCCGAGTGCTATGATGATAGTCCTCATATAACTGATAACTGAACGCAAAGAAGATGAAAGTAGAAGATTACCTATTGACAACATGGCTATGAGTTGGTATCTTTGATAGTGTGATTCTGAAGCGACACTGTTGTGTTGTTTCCGTAGTTGGTAATGATTTAAAAAATTTGTATAGAGCTCGACCTGGATGTCGCACAATGAGTGGACTCAGTACTAGTGAACGTGAAAACATTTAAAACTCCTAGCGTCATCAATCATTCAAATGAGAGCACTCGGAGTTTGTTTAAGTGGTTTTATTTGGCTATTTGCACTACACTTTGATCTAAGGCCAAAAGGCAGAGTTGGTAATGATGTGATGGTATAGCCATTTTGTGACAAGTCATTGTTGTATTTTGCTTGGAGATGGATGTGCATGTCCATTTTATTTGTTCTTCAGGTGAAGAAAGAACAGCATTTTATTTATATATTTCAGGACAACATCTGTCTATGGAAAGTTCTGTTGAACGCAAAAGGAAGATTGGAGTGCACCTGAAAAAAAAAGACACTGAACTCTTTTTTAGATGACAGGTCTGAAATTTCTCTCCAGGCAGAATTACCAGATTTGTCTTCTTTGATATACTTATTTCTTTAGTATTATCTCACTTGTTGAATGTTTAAGCTGTGTGTGACTTTAAAGCTGGGGATACAATTATTCTTTTTAAAAACATATCACACTGAAAGTAGTTGTTTGATCTTGATGTGCTTTGTTGGTATCAACAGTGGGTTTGGTATTTTATATGTGGTAGTTTGGCTCAGTTGTTTAACTATATACATGTGGTGGAGTTAGGATGATATAAGCGTACAAAAGGATTTTTCTGTCCAACTATATAGAGCCACCTGAGATATCTATTTTCTACTAAAATAGAAGAGTTAAATTACTGCAGTGTCTGATTTATATCTGTTGAACTCTGTTGGTCTTTTTGGGTTTGGGGACAATGTTAGAAGAGATGGGAAAATAATTATGCCTGTAAAGTTAGTTCAAAGGTGTTGTGGGGTCACATATAAAGGTGAATGAACTCTATTATGTCTTTTGAGAAAGGAGGAAGTAATTATACTTCAAAATTGGTTTGCTTGAAATTTTGAAATATATCACAGAAAGATTTTGTGTGCTGTTAATAATGCATTGTAAACATCAGCAGTGTATTTGAGATGTCTGTGGAATTTGTTGTTGGTTTTCAAGTACAACCATGAACTATTATATTGTTGTACATCTGTTTACTCAGTTGTTGTATGTATATGAATTTTGACTGAGTGAAGTCACTCATTGAGATTGTTAGTCAGAAAGACTGATTATCTCCTGGCACATTGTAAATAGATACACATCCTGCTTTGATTAGGAAAGGTCGTTGCAAGTTTTTATATAATTTGCATTAACCTAACTCTGCAAATATGGTTTTCAATTCTTGTCAGTATAAAGAGAAAGATAAGATATATATCTATCATTTTCTAAGATTTCTCCTTGAGACAACAGTCTTACAAACAGCAATAGTTATGTCCCTAAAGTAAATTTGAAATTTTATATTTAAAAAAAGCAATGCTATGAAAACAGAACTGATTGCTACATGAATTTGTGTGTGTCTTCTTCTTCTTCTGCGATCAACTACTCTGGTATGTGTCATAAACAGGGCGGTGTGCTTGAGGTCCTCACCAGTCCCCCCCTAGTTTGTATTGTAGGATTGTTTATGTTGGCCAGATTTCCATTCTCACAAAGCTCAGGCTGAGGCAGTCTTGCAAGATATGCTCTGGGGACTGTTTTGGTGTTCCACAGGTGTAGGCAGCTGAGTCCCTGAGACCCATTCTATGGAGGTGTGCTCTGAAACTGTAGTGTTCTGTTCTAAGTCTGAAGGCTGTGTTCTGCGCTTTTCTGTTGAGTGTACTTATACTGTCGTTCTCATGGTTGTATCCTCCATTTGTATTTCTCCACATCACTTTTCTGGATTGTTTCAGGAGTCTTTGCTTCTATAAAGCTTTGTGTTGGGTGGTGTTATGTTAGGCTCCCTTCAACCCCTGGCAAGTTTGGCTTTTCATTTCCTAGTATGCCACAGTGTGCTGGTATCTACTGTAAAACTAATTCTGATTTCTGTGTGTCATATCTAAAATATTCCATCTTTAGTATATTGGGTTATTTTATGAATGGGCTGTCTCTCATACGCTTTAGTTTTCCCGATGATGACTGTATCAATCTTCCAATGTTGCATGTTGGTTTGTTTACTAAGGTTTCATGTCCTATGACTAAAGCTTATGGCAACTCTTACTTTATATTTCTACGATTGACAATTGAGGAGTCTCTCAGGCTGGAAAACTGCTGCCTGGGCAAAATTCAGTAGAAAAGTTTAAAAATAAAATCTTTACAAAGTATCTTCACCATCTTCTAAATTACACAGGGACCCTCGCTGATGCTATGGAGTTTGTGCACTGCAGCAAAGATCTTCCTGTGTAAGAAAGAGTTCGGAGCACACATGGTTACTCACCAAAGTGCAATGATGATGGTCCTATCAATAAATCAAGAAAATCTAAACTTCTTTTGCCTGTATGTTATTTATTGTACTAGAGTGCATATAGAATGCTGATCTACAGCAGTATTATCTTATATATTTTTTCAATTATTAACCCTAACCTAACCACTAACCTTTCCAGATCTGTGCAACTTTTCTTCCAAGTCACCAACTCTATCATTGGCCTCTCTTTCTAGCTCTTCCACAGTCTGTACCAACACTTCATTCTGTTCACACAAGTCATTCACATAAGCCTGCAACACTCGAACACGCATCTATGGAAGAATAAATCATGAAATTCCAAAATTAGCAACCATGAATTATAAAGTTATAAACTTAAATTATTAGATCAGGTGTCATTTGCACATCAAAGGTCAAATGTCATTCTCTGTCATTCTGTTAAATTGCTCTTTTCTAAAATTTCTTATTGTTTCTATCCCACTAATATTATTGTCTACCTCTAGCCCACTTGCTCTCAATCATTAATTCTAGTATAGTTTGTAACAAAGTGTCATGTCTCTACATGTATTTAACATATTTGATTTGATTATATTTGTCTTTTTAAATAATTATATTTTCATACTTATTCTTTTCAGTAGTTTTGTATTTGTCTGCTTTTGCTTACAGAAAATACAACCAAGTATTCTGTGAATCCACATATCAAAGACTTCAGTCTCATCTTTTAGTTGATTGTTTGGCATCCATGTTTCAGCACAATTGCGTGGTAGTGATGGCACCCTTTAGGTCTTGAAAGACAGTGCATGTAGTGCACATTTAGGATTTTGTATGAACTGCTGCTTTCTCCTGGCCTACTTTATAATAGCAAACCATCTTTATTGTTTTGGGTGTGTTGGTAACAAGAATTCCTGTTATTTTTTATGCTGCAGTGTTCTTTTCTCTTTGCATGGATTGCCATCAGTGGAATTACAGAAGTTGCAATAGGACAATGAAGTATATATAAACTTAGATTCCCGAGCAAAGGATCAAGGTCTCCTGTAGTCCAACCATGAACCATGTGCGAATCAAGAATATTTAGCCCAAGCAGGTCTCGAACCCCAGAATATCCATGGCCATTAGTGTAGAGTGTTATCCACTTTGCTATCGGTGACCCACTTGGAGATCTAAATTACAAGTACCTCTGAAGTAGGAATATGGCTTGCCTGAATGGTGAGGGAGACTGGTAACACGGAAAGCAATACTTCATGCAAAAATCAGAGGGAGGTGTCATGACTACGCCTGAATTCACATTGGACAGTGAAAAAAAAAGTAGAACTAACTGATTGGCTCCCATAAGCGCTTGAGTGCTCTTGTGTATTTGTTTTAGATCTATCTTAAAGAAAATTCATTTATTTACAAAATGGTATATTACTCATAAAAATTGTTTTGAAAACTAAGCTTTGGGGAAACCTGACAGACCTGAAGCTGTCTGCCCAGTTGTGGTCCACAGTAAATTAAGCGCATGACCAGAGATCGCTGAAGAAGAGAGAATAAAAATTGTTTAATAATTAAGGAACCTCCAGCTGAATTTGTACATACACCTGCAATGGGAAAATAGGACATAAATTGATTTCCGCCACAATCTGTTTTTCAACTCGGTAGCCAATCAGTTAATCTTAACTCTTAGTGGACCAGAGCATAAGTCATGTTTTTAACAAGCCATTTGTTTTTATAATAAAAAATGCCCTTTAGTGTGGCTCCTGGTAAAAAGGCATCCAATCCATGGCCACGTAGTGTGGCGTTTGGTCCCCAAGGAGTTAAGTAAAACAAATGTCTTCACTTGGGTTAGTTTACTTGGGTTAGTTCACTTGGGTTAACAGAAAATCAATTCACTACCAATTTTAACAATGTTGGTATCTCTAGAATAGTCCAAGACTATCTATTTGGATTTTCAAGTCTGGATAAATATCAAGTTTCAACCACTCATATCATGATCCCTTTACTTGATCTCCACTGTTTTGGTTTTGTAATGTAAACATTATAATTATATCCTAATCTAATTAGACAATGATACTGTGACTTGTGCACATTACAGTATAATGTGTAGTAGACTAGTAGTAGTACTGTCCTGTTGTCAAGTAGAATGAAGGCAGAAGAGCAAGGGGAAATCACAAACCTTTGTTGTTTCCTCTCCTGTTTTATCGGCATCGTCTAGCTTCTTCAGTTTGCCTTCATATAGCACTTTAAACTCCCCAAGAAGACCCTGCATTTGACCTGTTTTCCCTTGTGACATTGAAGAAAGTGAATCGGGTGTAGAGGATTGGAACGAATTCTCATCTCCGCTGCCATCGACGCTACGGTTGCCAGGCCCAGAGTTTGAATGAGATATGTAGCGTCTGCCCGATGGCCTTCTCAAATGCGAATATCTATCCGACATATTTTTTCACAGAGACAAATTAAAAGATTAGCATTTGTGTCCAAGCGAAGGAAAGGCACACTTGCCTTGTAACCCAATAACAGATTTCAGTATAGTTACTTGAAACTTCGACCATTACCTACCAACATACGAACCGGTGCAGACGTGTGTTTACAAAATATCCTGATTGGTTTAAAAGAGTCATGTGATTGCATGATTTTCAGTGCAAAATGGAATAACATTAACGAGTCAAATAATATTTTTTTTCTTGTAGGTATTTTATCTGATAAATATATTGGAGACACATTTTACAAGCAATGCAGATACCACGATGTCATCCAATATGACCAAAACTAGCAGAGCATTTCACCTATTTGGGTCTCAATGTTGACTCCAAGGGATACTTCAAAATGAAATTATACTTTGAAATCTCAAAGTAACAGTATTTTGTAAAAGTTGAATGCATTTCAAAACATCTGTCTGCGACAAATAATTTTCATTTTAGGGAAGTTAGAAATGTATCTTCTCGCTGTATCTAAGTGAGAGATAGAACACAGCAACAACCCGTATCAAATATTATAAAGAAACGAAGGTGGAAATATTTAGGTCATGTTCTTAGATCAGACGAAAAGAGACTAAATCGACAAGTCCTTATGCAGAGCCAACTATAAACTTATACTGGACTTTCGGTCTCAGGTAAGAATTGTGGGAAATCAGACCCCAACTACACCACGTGACCTCACATTCCAGCAGGGGCGGCTCGTCGTTAAGGGCTAGTGGGGCCTGGCCTCACCAATAATCAAAAGGGGGAAACTTCCCGGAATAGACAAATAACAGTAAATACTCCCAAACCATGATTTTTCAGGACAATTTTTGTCTGGCCCCACCAAGAAAAATGACTACGAGCCGCCACTGCATTTCAGTATTGGTGTATATAGACGAATTCATTTTAAAATCAACACAAAATACTAAATCGAAGTTATATTATGCAACAAGTTAAGTTTAACAATAAGGAATATCAATATTATAAATATTTTTCACCAATAAATAACCATAGACTCACCGAATTGAGTAAAATTGCAAAAAGTGTGCAGTGTTCTATCAAACATCTGTAATCTCCAGATCTCTTTTCTTATCTAGGTCAGGGAATACCCGGCCAGTTGTCTGGTCTGTGCTAGAGCCTGGCTGTGCCTTATGTGGTCACCAGTTGGGAAAAGAAAAAGTGGAAGACTTAAGACCATTCTTCGAAGAACAGTCCTACAAGAAAGTAAACTATTGTGATGGAAAACCATACGATATCTCCAACTGCTATCAACGAACCGCATCACATGGCGTTCTAAAACCTCTGCCCTATGTGCCGCCTTTGGCACGAAAGGAACAAACTGTTTGTTGGTTAACACGCTCTGATTTAACCCAAACAAGTCGTGTTCTTATGTTGAAAAAGCCTGTTGCGACTTAATCAATCAATAAAGTGTTACATCTGCCGGCATAGACGATCATGTCTCTCTACAACTATCTCTCTCTATATCTATCTATCTTTCCATTGGTCATTAATCAGTTCTGACATCGATATTACGTCGAGCTACAATGTCAGATCATCCAACAACTTCTCCCCTACGATCTTTCTTTGCGAATTTTCTAGTTGTCACCAAATGTCTAATCTTCTCTTCGCATTAATGCCGAAGAGTTGATTATCTTATTCTTGTGAGAAGGTTTTTTGTGCAGACCTGTTTTAAAACCTCATCATTCGTTTTCTGCTGACCACTGAATTTTCAGCCTTCTTCTGTAAACCACACTTCTCTTTCTTTCAGCGATCTTATTGATTGCTCGTTCATTGTGCATGATGCGCAGCCATACATAAGTATTGGTTCAATATAGCACTTCGTTTTCTCAGTGTCTCTTCTTGAATCCCTTAAAAAACTAACAAACAAGATCGGCTGCAATGGATCTCAAACAATTTCTATCTCTTGTCTAAGTAGTATATTCTACCAAACTGTTCCATATTCAACTCTTAATGCTTTAATTCAACTTATTTCAATTCCTTCTGCTAAACTGCAATCGCGGCCTTCGTAAATAAGTCGGTCGTGCTGCAATTCAACTGTTCCCCCTTACTATTATGGTTTTGAGCGAGGATAACTACTAGACTTAAGCACCAGTAAACAAAATTGACAGTTATCTCTCTTGAACAAAGTAAATCTCAATTATATTGATGGATTGATTGCTAGGACCATCATCATTGCACTTCTGTGAGTAACACTGTGTACTGCGATATCTTTCTTGCACAGAATATCTCAGTGGCAGTGCAGAACTCAGTAGCACAGGCGAGGGTCCCGCTGTAATTTAGAAGATGGTAAAAATGTTTGTAGGAATTTTATTTAAAAAAATCTTTCTCATTAATTTTACTCGAAGAGTGGCTTCCCATCCTGCTCTTCTCGATTTTGAACTGTGCCCGGGCAGTGGCTTCCCAGCCTGCTCTTCTCGATTTTGAATAGCTGAGGTTTCTTTTATGTGCTCAACTTGAGCAGGGGACCTAAGTTTTATCGTCTATCTCGAATAGGACTAGGAACTCGATCTCACCTGCACTGGGAACAGAGATCTCTGAAACATCCCGCCGATAGCTCTACGAGGGAGCGAACCGAGTACCTTTGAACGAGAGGCGAGCACCTAACCTCTAGATTGGGTCACAGAGACCCTCTAAATTGTAATAAAGGCTTTGAAAGGTCAAAACGGGTTAGGACAAGAAGTACATAAAATATATAAATTATCGCCCGAGTGGTTACCGGGGCCCAAATTTGGGGTGTAAAGAATAGAACCACTGTTACCTGCCACGCATGTCGTAAGAGGCGACTAAGGAGGTTTGGCTGAAATCGGATGCACATGTCCTAAACGTGTAGAAATATATGCGTTAAGGGGCCTACCAAACCAATGTGCAACGTATACACGTTCTTGACAAAGATCAAACATATCACAAGAGTGATTAAAATTGGTCGTTAAGAAGAAGAAGATATAAATTATTAAGCAGTTCGTCTCCTGCATAATAAAATACCATATCAAATTTGAAATATAACATTCGGGCCGCCAAACAAACGATTCATATTTCTGCATATATTAAGATTCTTACGACCGAGGTCGTCAACGTCTCCTCATCAAGGACGCATAATTTTAATCTTCCATGCCCAGAATACGGACCGATTCAAATCCGTTCAATACGGTTCCAACGCTCACAGATTTCGCATGTGGCTTTTAACAGCACACTTCTGTAACCGATCTCAAGATGTAGGACACTACGGTCAAGGCTAACGATGTCCTACAACTCACGTCCCACATTTTATCCACGGTAGGTTCAACGGATACAGGAACAATGAAGTTGTCAAGAATTTTTTTTTTTTTTTTTGCTACCACATGGATAAGGATTTTGTGTCGAATGGGGTGTCGCTGTGCATGACAATAGTATTCTGTGGATGTGAACATTCCGAACGAGTTCAGCAAAGATTTGTGGTCTAACTTTGTTTTGATTGTTTTGATAATCTAACAACTGCACTGGCTATGTTATGACTGCAACAGAGGCAGGACATTCATACCTAACACAGCTGTAAGCCTTAGTGATATAAGCTAGTAAGTTTATTTGACACTGCCTTCCTTCGCTAAGACATCGACACTCTCATTACCTGCAATGTCAGAGTGAGATGCAATCCATTGCATATGAATTTCTAGCCTTTTTGTTTGGACAGCTGAGAAAGTTCTTTTCTCTATGTTCTGTATGAACTACAGTATCAGCTAACCCCACACCCTACCTTTCCCTCCCGATATGGTGGCGAGCCCGCCTTCTCTTTCATTTTCATCGACATGCATGTGTCCCTGAACGAAAATAGACGTAATTCTACAAATTGTTGACCCTTGTATTAGCGAGTCAGTCCATTCTCTGCTCACCGAACCAGCCTCCAGCTTCCGGATCATACTCAATGAATCAATCAGGATACATGCATGAGTGTAGTTTTGTAACTCAAGCCAGAGTAGTGTCTTAGTCACCGCCAGTACTTCATTGTCATGCTACTTGTTGTTATACTGAGAATCATGGTGAGAAAGAAGGGCAAGGTAGAAAATAACTAGACCAAGTCATCTGGTTGTAGAAGGAAAGAGCACAAAAGAGCAAAGATGTGACACGTGTTGGCAAGAGAAGAGAGTGAATAACTTTAATTCAATGTTCTTCGAACTGATTTTCAATTGACTATTTTCCAATTGAATTAGGTGGGATCATTGAAAGTACAAGAGAGTGCAGGAACAAGATAACTCTCTTGTATCGATGGGGTTAACATTTTATTGGTTTTTAATTCTACCGACCTTACAGCCAGAAAAACATAACAAAAATGCAAGGAACTGTGAGGTCAGACAAATCCAAGCATTTCATTGGGCCGAAATTTCTGCATAGACCTGTCTTATATGCGTAAGCGAGTATGAACGGGACGCAAAGATTCACATTTTCGGCGCAAACCTCAACAGACTAATTGGTTTGGGATTGGTACAAACAACGCAAAGAAAAAGAAGAAGAAGAACTCCAGTCGATGTTTATGAGAAATGTCACAAAATAGTTATAGATAAGTATACCTGATTCACAAATATTATCAACAATAGATTGGGGCGGAATAGCATAACGTATAAAGAGTTCACTTTTCGGATCGTGTAAAATCGAGATGTGGGTTCAATTCACACAATCGACGCTTTACAGGTGAGGAAAGGAATTGACCTGCCTACTTCTAGCATACCTAAGTTAGAAATATGAAATGATGGTTATTTCACAACCTTCTTCATTTCTCTAATCCTGTTTTGCCTCACAGTGTCAGGATAAGACGAGACGTTTAGAACGGGCTTTTGTGGTGCGCTTACAAATCGTGTCTTTCAACGCCTCTATTATTTCTGACGTCGACCTTTCGCGTGGACGGCCTTTTACTTTGTATGCACTGTATCGGAGTAGCATTGTTCTTTGAAGCGCACTGTCTGTTGGTAATCTGCTTATGTGACCGAACCATTTAATTTCTTGTGTCTTTATGAAATTCAGTACTGATATACTGGGTGCACATGTACAAATAGTCGGGCGTAATTAGATTTGTGACTCAATTATGAAATAATGATTACAATAAGTGTTTAAGCTAGAGTTGGAGACTAAATCCAGTCACACAAAACTACACTAAGATGGACACCAGAAGGTAACAACAAAATGGGATCAAAATGGTTTTGGGGAACAGTAGAACAGAACTAAGCATGAATCACAGCTGAACACAATACAGAGAACGGCCTAGGAGAACAGTAGAACAAGAACTGAAAGCAATGAATCACAGCTGGAACACAATACAGAGGCCGAACAAGAACAGAGAAGAATGGCATGTATTTGTTGCTGCCCTAAGCGTCAAGGGCGTCACAGACAAGAGATACATAGAAATGACTTACCGTAGAAGAAATATCGATGCTGTATGCTAGCTGAAAGTAATTTCATAAGAGCACTTCAAAAGCAGCGACAGCGATGATCCATCGAAATTCGACTGAATCTGATTGAAACCCTCTTGCACCGGTACGCAAATCTATCAGATTGCTACAGTGCTGTGCCAACTTCCAGACACTGCACGTGTATCACATAGATCAGATGTCGACGATAGTAAAGTTGATAATACATTGCACTAGTGACCACATGCCGAGGACATTCCGGGGTTCGAGGCAGGCTTGGGCCAAATATTCTCTGTGTGTACACAGCATGGGGTGGGACTACAAGTAATACCGATACTTTACTTAGGGATATAAATTACAAGTACCTCTGAGGTCGGAGTAAAGCTCGCCTGAATGGAGTGGGACACGTAATAAAGAAAGCAAACCTTCCAGCATAAAACAGCCAGAGATGTCATATTAGGCACCATGACTACGGCTGAATTCACATCGAGCGAAGGAAACAACAAAGAGCTCATAACTACTAACAATTTGAGACTAATTGTGCTGAAACTTGTATCAGAGATGGCACAAATTCTAATCTCAATACTTATCTTTTTTTCATATTGACTACTGTAATTGTTATTACATTGCAACTTCTAATAATTCAATAACGCATATCTCTTAAACATCGAAATTGTCATCCATAGCTCAAGACTAGGGAACACTCACATTTGGTCGCATGAGGCGGTCGCACGGAAATCTGGCTTACTGGCATAAGCGACCATACCATCACCAGTTGAACATTTGTCGCTGGACGATACAACATTCCCGGTAAACTGTGAGTTATTCATATTTACAACATTATAATTCAATTTCATATATTATTCACGTGTTATTGCAATTATAATATTATTATTATTTAAGTACTTATTACTTTATTCAGTCTGTCTGAACTGGTTATTTTTGAGCGTGTATTTTTCAATTATTCCAGTCATGTAAACGATAAATGTTTTGTGGGGCTATTGTTTGATATTGACGGAGATATGTTGGACACACCTTGAGAAGAAATGATCAACGAATATCAAAGCAGGCATTGAAGTGGGATGCAAAAGGTTCAAGAAAGAGAGGACGAGCTAGGGAGACCCTGAAACGAACTTTGCTGAGAGAGGCAAGAAATATCGGTCTCAGTTCCATGGAGGAGATTGAGTGTTGCCCAGGATAGAGAGGTATGGGGAAATTGCTTGCAGGCCCCATGTAACGTATAAAGGTACAAGAGGAATTATTATTCTTTGATATTGCACCGTTAGTAGAAAGACATGTTTTGTGTGGCTATTGTTTGATGTTGCACCGTTAGTAGAAAGACATGTTTTGTGTGGCTATTGTTTGATGTTACACCGTTAGTAGAAAGACATGTTTTGTGTGGCTATTGTTTGATATTGCACCGTTAGTAGAAAGACATGTTTTGTGTAGCTATTGTTTGATATTACACCGTTAGTAGAAAGACATGTTTTGTGTGGCTATTGTTTGATATTACACCGTTAGTAGAAAGACATGTTTTGTGTGGCTATTGTTTGATGTTACACCGTTAGTAGAAAGACATGTTTTGTGTGGCTATTGTTTGATGTTACACCGTTAGTAGAAAGACACGTTTTGTGTGGCTATAGTTTGATATTGCACCGTTAGTAGAAAGACACGTTTTGTGTTGCTATTGTTTGATATTACATTATTAGTAGAAAATATGTTTTGTGTGGCTATTGTTTGATATTGCACCGTTAGTAGAAAGACATGTTTTGTGTAGCTATTGTTTGATGTTACACCGTTAGTAGAAAGACATGTTTTGTGTTGCTATTGTTTGATATTACACCATTAGTAGAAAATATGTTTTGTGTTGCTATTGTTTGATATTGCACCGTTAGTAAAAAATATGTTTTGTGTGGCTATTGTTTGATATTGCACCGTTAGTAGAAAGACATGTTTTGTGTGGCTATTGTTTGATATTACACCGTTAGTAGAAAGACAAGTTTTGTGTGGCTATAGTTTGATATTGCACCGTTAGTAGAAAGACACGTTTTGTGTTGATATTGTTTGATATTGCACCGTTAGTAGAAAATATGTTTTGTGTGGCTATTGTTTGATATTGCACCGTTAGTAGAAAATATGTTTTGTGTGGCTATTGTTTGATATTACACCGTTAGTAGAAAATATGTTTTGTGTGGCTATTGTTTGATATTACACCGTTAGTAGAAAGACACGTTTTGTGTTGCTATTGTTTGATATTACACCGATAGCAGAAAGATATGTTTTGTGTGGCTATTGTTTGATGTTACACCGTTAGTAGAAAGACAAGTTTTGTATAGCTATTGTTTGATGTTACACCGTTAGCAGAAAGCCATGTTTTGTGTGGCTATTGTTTGATGTTACACCGTGAGTAGAAATATATGTTTTGTATAGCTATTGTTTGATATTACACCGTTAGCAGAAAGACATGTTTTGTGTGGCTATTATTTGATATTACACAGTGGGGGGGAGAAAGCCATGTTTTGTGTGGCTATTGTTTGATGTTACACCGTGGGGAAAAAGACAAGTTTTGTGTGGCTATTATTTGATATTACACAGTGGGGGGGAGAAAGCCATGTTTTGTGTGGCTATTGTTTGATATTAATAATAGCCGTCCATCGCAAGCGATGATGACAACAATCTCAGAGGTGTGCTGTTGCACCTCTCTGGTGTGTGCGGAGATGACTGTAGAGTCCAATCCTAGAACAGAATCCCCGACCACAGGTGGGGCATACATGATCAAGGTTAGACATGTGCGTGTTGTGTGCTCTGTCTTTTCCCGCTGCTCGTTTTCTCTGTGACTCAACAATACGATGATTCTCAGCTATTCGGGTTCCTCTTTTGTTGTTACAGCGCCACATTTGGCGATCTTGCGCAAGGATTCCCAGCACGTATTGTCTATATCAAAGCATTTCAGAGACACTTTAAGAGTGTCTTTAAAGCGTTTTTCTGTCCACCAGCTAAACGTCTGCCCCTTCAAGCTCGCCATACATCAATTGTGTTTGATATTACACCGTGAATAGAAGGACATATTTTGTGTTGCTATTATTTGATATTACACCGCTAGTAGAAAGACATGTTTTGTGTGGCTATTGTTTGATATTACACCGGAAGTAAAAGACATGTTTGGTGGGGATATTATTTGATATTACACCGTGAGTAGAAAGACAAGTTTTGTGTGGCTATTGTTTGATGTTACACCGTGAGTAGAAAGACAAGATAAATTATTTTAAAAAAGACAGCAAGCAGACTGACAGCCATTAGGATCACTTGTGAATGCCTTTTGTGGCAATTGTGAAATTAAGAGGATATAGTGTGTTATATAAAGTGTGTTTTTCTATGCTTTCTTTTGGATCTCTCTCTCTCTCTCTCTCTCTCGCGATCGTTCTTAAGTCGTTTTTATAATTCTATTGTGATATATAAACAGCCAAACATCAAGAACGGATGTACGTGCACAGCCTTCAGTGCCTATTGGAGTTCAGGTGCATATCCTTCGGCGGTGTGTTCGATTGCAACAAGCGTTTACTGGGTTCGCTCTCTTTTAGCCTTTTGTTGTCCCCAGCCATAACCCACAAGGCAGCAGGTTGCCATTTCCTTTTAGGGCAGCGACCCTCAGACGGCCTGCCCTCTTGGGCTTATGAGCGCTATCTGCCCAGCAAACCGGTCGATTTGTGGACTCTTTGGTTTGCCGCCCGTCCAGTTTTGTGTACTAGCCAGGCTTGTCCGCTAAGCTATGATTGTCCCCAATCAAACTACAAGGCAGCAGTAGCTTTTGGATCTGTAAAACCAATGGGAAATTATACTTTTTGTCTGTTTATTTACGCGTACAAGCAAATACATAGAGATTAGCAGGGGATAATTAAGTTTTAACAGAGATATGTTACATATACATCAGGATAACAAAGAATAATTCGGTTTGAAAAGAAATGTAGCGATATAGACAAAGAAGAACAGAGGAATGACACATTGCATTTGAAAAATTATATGTTACTGAAAAATAAGGGAAATAAAAAGAATAAAAAAAAAAGAGAAATAAATAAAGAAAAACGAGGGACATTACATTTGAAAAAAGATGTTACGAAAGAAATAAAGAAGAACAGAGGAAATATTGTAAAATATATAAAGACATGCATATGAGGCCTTTACCTAGTAGTGATGGGGGAGGCTTGAGTGCATCAATGATACAGTGGGCTAGGACGGCGGGAACTTATGCTCCTGCAGAGCCAACTATAAACTTATGGGCTTTTGGACTCAGGTAAGAATTATGGGAAATCAGACCACAACTACACCACATGACCTCGCACTCCAGTATTGGTGTATTTAGACAAATTCATTTTAAAAGCAACACAAAATGCTAAATCGAAGTTATATTATCCAACAAGTTAAGTTTAACCATAAGGAATATCAATATTATGAATATTTTTCACCAATAAATAATCATAGACTCACAGAATTGAGTAAAATTGCAAAAAAGGCGTGCAGTGTTCTATCAAACATCTATAATTTCCAGCCCCTTCTCTGATCTAGGTCAGGTATTCCCCGGTCAGTTGTCTGGCCTAGTTATCTAGAGTTGGCTCTGACTCCTGGCACGGTCATTAAGACCGGACAGGTCCCTGAGGAGAGGTCAGACTAAATATGGCTTCTTGGTTCTTCAGGTTGAGAGGGCTGGGGTTTGGATTAGGACTAACAATCCCATCCTATAAAACTCCTTTACGTTACGGAAGCATCAAGCTAACATATACTTATTGAAGGGCACGAAGCGCTACCAGAGTCATTAACTCATATGACTGGAAGTACTGAATGCGGAAAGGAAGCTACTTTCACGACGACGGAAGTCCTGAATACCAAAACTAGAATTAAATTCTGGAATGTGAGAACAATGTATAAAATGGAACAGTTATCGCAGATAACAGCAGAAATTAGAAGATACAATCTACTTATATTTCGTGGATTAGCTAGAGCAGGTAGACATGCAATGGAAGAAGTAGCACAGTAACAAGCGAAATAGTTTTCTATTCTAGACGAGATGGTAACCAATACCTCGAAGGAGTAGCACAGTAACAAGCGAAATAGTTTTCTATTCTAGACGAGATGGTAACCAACACCTCAAGGAAGTATCCAGTAACAAGCGAAATAGTTTTCTATTCTGAACAGATAGGTAACCAACACCTTGGAAGAAGTAGCACAGTAACAAGCGAAATAGTTTTCTATTCTAGACGAGATGGTAACCAAACCTGAAGAAGTAGCACAGTAACAAGCGAAATAGTTTTCTATTCTAGACGAGATAGTAACCAACACCTCGAAGAAGTAGCACAGTAACAAGCGAAATAGTTTTCTATTCTAGACGAGATGGTAACCAACACCTCGAAGAAGTAGCACAGTAACAAGCGAAATAGTTTTCTATTCTAGACGAGATAGTAACCAACACCTCGAAGGAGTAGTACAGTAACAAGCGAAATAGTTTTTCTATTCTAGACGAGATGTAACCAAACCTCGAAGGAGTAGCACAGTAACAAGCGAAATAGTTTTCTATTCTAGACGAGATGGTAACCAACACCTCGAAGGAGTAGCAAGTATAGTAAGATAAGGAGTTGTACAATTATTACGTGAATAGAAGTCTATCAGCAGCCGCTTGATTAAGATCATATTAAAGGCTAAGCATAAAACATCACATTCTACAATGCTGTGCACTAACAAATTATAGTGAGAATGCAGACAAAGATTCGTACTATGAAAATCTGCAAGAAAGTTAAAAAATCAACATGCCGGGATGTTATTGTTGTTATAGGGGATCTTGCTTCAAGTCGGACAAAACAACACACACAACTACAAAACTATGGAGAAATATGGATATGGTGTGATGAATGATAATTGGGAACGTTTGCAGTATGAACAATTTCGTTATAGGAGGTACCATATTCCAAAGTATGGTTTAAAACTGTCATGGGTTATTTTAGCAGTGGCCGTCGACTATGCCATACATATGCTTATCGGATATATACCCGTACTCTGTTGTGTTGTTTCCTAAATCCACTTTTGGTATTGAGAATGGTTTTACGTATGAGTCACGCAACCATTATCTAGGCCATCATATGAGAACTTTGTAATAAATCTTATATAGGTGAAATTGGCAAAAATGTTTAGTGACCGTTTCGGGCAATATTTACGTGACATATGCAAAAAACCCGTGGTCCCTGATGTCCATCTCAGTGCAGGACAAACTATTTGATGATGGTGAAACCTGCACACACCACAATTCATGCTGGTTTAGATTATTCTCATATTTTATAGCCCCCAGTCTGCGTAAGGCGTACCATACTATCAAGTTATAATTATAAAATGTAATTAATCTGAATCTCATAAAATTAATATCAACACGATACACAATTTCCCTGTTCCCGCGTACGGTGACGAACTGATGTCTCAAGGGAAGAAAGCAATATACCGTGTTATTTGAAGAACCGAGTTACCACTGTTTGTATTATTTCGTTTATTATTGATGTTTTCCGTTTGTTTATGTCCACTATAGTCTACTAGCAATAATCACAGAGCCGGTGTAAGATTACCTCATTTGAGACTGTGATCCAGGGCTTACTGTAGAATGAAAACCCAATCAGTGTCGATCAAACAATACATTATTTTCAGTTAACAAAGATGCGTGGCATGTACATTTGTTCATCATATTTACATATTTAAAATTAATTCAAATTTTATAACAAGAATTGGCAAACAATCAATACTGTACCTCTTCTCCTTCCTGACCACCATTCGGCTGGATTTGAATTGTTAACCACCAGGCAAAATTATGACACATGTTAGTACTAGAACGTTCTCAAAATTATTTAAATACTCTTACCTTATCGTTTCCTTTCTTTTCCACGAGGCCATTATCTTGAAATGATGGGGATGGGGGAGGCGTTTATATCTCAGTGACATGTAGAGATATGCCGGTAGGGTTACCCAAGTCGGACAGATCAAATGAGAGAGATCAGACTAAATGTGGCTTCCTTGTCATCCAGGTTGGTGGTTGTGCGATGGGCTAACTCATCATTAAATAGCTTGTCATAAGCAGAACTTTGCCAGATTAAAAGTCCTTCGGAAATTCTCTCTTTCATATGCCAGATGTCCTGGCTCTGCAGCCGTTATGTTCAAATCATCAGTTACACCATGAATCCATCTTCTCCGTGGTCTTCCTCTTCCCCTCTTTGCCGGGATGCCTCCTTCCATGTTGGTCTTCTCCAGCCCTACGTGTCTCTTTATAAGTCCAAAATACTTTAAATTTCTCATTCTCATTTCTAGCTACCAATCCATTTAAAAAAGGATGTAGTTAGAGAAACTAAAAACAAATTGTTCAAAACTAATAACTCGAGTCTCAGATGAACCCTCAGGAAAACAGAAAATGGGACACCTAAACAGATCTGGAGACGAATTCTTCTTGATGAAGTGAGGGGTGCTCGTCTATGTTGGAAGGTCATACACAAAACAGCCAGAGACCGAGAAAAGTGACGAACAACTGTTGAGACTCTATGCTCCCGAGGAGCGGAGAGGCATACGCAAGTCCTTCAATGTTACATTTTGATCTGTTTACAATTGGCGGCTATATATGAGTTCATAGTTCAGATAATCAGATGACACAGTTCTCATTTCAAACAGTGTCAATGGATTCAAACATATAATCTTGGCCTTTAAAAAAACGCACAGTGAAGATCATAAACCATTTGGTATCTGAATGCAATCAAAACTAGACATGTACAAAAGGAATCAAAAGGAGGATATAAAATACAACTTCCCGTAGACTTTTCAGACCTTAGGGTATGAGCTGCTAGTCACTTCACATTTGTAGTGTGCAGGAGGTAGGATATCCAATTCCTTTCCTTACGCCTGAAACGTTCGAGAGTGGGTTGAACACATAACCTTTTCCGAGTCGATAAGCGAACGCTTTACATTACTCTATCCGTCCATCACAATTTCCTTACCTTTTAGACATTAGGGTATGAAGAGATAGGCATTACGCTATCCGTCCCACACAATTTTCCTTACTCTTTTAGACATTAGGGTATGAAGAGATATGCATTACGCTATCCGTCCCACCCACAATTTTCCTTAGCCCTTTTAGACATTAGGGTATGAAGAGATAGGCATTACGCTATCCGTCCCACACACAATTTTCCTTAGCCCTTTTAGACATTAGGGTATGAAGAGATATGCATTACGCTTTTCGTCCACCCACAATTTTCCTTAGCCCTTTTAGACATTAGGGTATGAAGAGATATGCATTACGCTATCCGTCCTACCCACAATTTTCCTTAGCCCTTTTAGACATTAGGGTATGAAGAGATAGGCATTACGCTAATCCGTCCCACGACACTAGTCTAGTCATGTCTTTTCAGGCATAATTTGTATGAAAATATATGGTATGAAGAGATAGCGCAAGCAAGAAATAAAAGTACAACTTATAAGGAAACACATTTTTCCTGGTGCAACATGTGAATGTCAAACATGGACCAGCACACAAGCATTACAGAAGAAAATCGAATCTTTAGATTGATTGATAGGAGCATCATCATTGCACTTCGGTGAGTCACCAAGTGTGCTCTGATCTGTTTCTCACACAGGTAGATCTTCTTAGCGGCAGTTCATGAACTCCGTAGCATTGACGAGGTTGCCCGATGAATTTTTGAAGATGGTGAAAATAATTTGCAGGAATTTTCTTTTTGGTTTTTCTAATCAATTTTGCCTGGGCATCTACTTTCCAGCCTACTCTTCTCGATTTTAAACTGCCAATTGTTCTTTTGTGTGCTCAACTTGAACACATGATCTAAGTTTTATCGTCCATTTCTGATAGGACTATAGACTGGACCTCACTTACACTGAGATGAGGTATCTCTGGAAAAATATTCCGATTCCTTGAAGTGAACCGTGTACCTTTGGAATAAGAGGCGAGCACCTGACCTCTACGACACTGAGATCACCAGAATCTTCAGAAACAAAGTGTTACACAACAAATGAAATTATCAATGGTGCATTTCGTATGACAACAAGCAGCATGACAATGGAGGTACTGGCGGTGACTAATGCTTTACATTGGCTGGAGTCACAAAACTACACTCATGCGTTAATTCTAACTAATTCATTGAGTATGATCCGCAAGGTAGAGGTTGGTTCGGTGCGCAGACAATGGACTGAATCACTACAAGCGTCAACAATTTGCAGAATCACACTTATCTTCGTTCCGGGGCACATGGGTGTCGTTGGCAATGAGAGACCAGACAGACTGGCTGGCTCTGCCACCATATGGATAGGGCTGATATTTTGAACGCCCTCATAGAGTGTGGCCGCAAAGAAGATTTTCATTTAAACCAATCCACGTCAACTACTAGATTGCAGGAGCTGGGTTTGAAGATTGGAGTAGCAAGAAAAGAACAGCATAACAGGTAAGTGAGTAGGCTCATCAATCAAAATCGAACTGGTACGGTCAGTCGCTGGACGCTGTTGGAGATATTGCGAAGGAGATCGGAGCACCTATGGACATGTCCGGAGTGCAATGAAGATATTCCAAACTGAAACTGAAATTATCAAATTGTGCAACTCTAATGTTACTACTAAATCCATATGTGCTGGTAAGAAAAATAACAAATTGAAAGTTACCATGTTGCTATGTGCGGAAATGTGATATGGTCAGAGCGGATCAGATCAGATCTGAGAAAACCAAGGAGAAAACCAAGTTACAATTTTGCAGGACACATCAGATAGCTTTTGTGTGGATCCCAGGTTAAGGCTGATAAAGAAGATCAGCAAGCTCCTCGCGGTGTAATAACGTGCACAATCTTAACTTCTAACTTGGGAGGTTTAGTTTAGTTTAGTCGTCGGATCACCATCACTGCACGTCGAACAAATTAGTCCATAAGTGCTCCGATCTCTCCCTCAGTATGTCCATCAGCGTGTGGCGACTAACGACACCGGTTCTTTGTTGGTTTACAATTCTTCTTTGTCTGCCAGCATAGCGTTCTTGTCGAGCTACACCACACTTAACTTTGAGTTCTTGCAGTCTGGTTACTTGGAAGGTATCTGGGTTAAGTGATTAAACCTTTGCTTTGCGTTCTGAAGGTCATGGGTTCGAATCTGAACCGGGCTGTTTTGTTCACAAGTGCATTTTTCCCCTAGAGATCCCTAGGACTGTTGCCGGAGCTACGGAGTTCGTGCTTTGTGCAATACTTTCGACAGTGGCGTACCACTTCTACGGTGAGGCACCGAGTTATATGGGGTAAAATCCAGTGAAATTAAGTCAATTCTTCGGCTTTCGACACTTTACACTTCTAACTTGCTATTATTTCTTGCCAGTACTTAAGATTTCATTGATTGATAGGCCCATCATAATTGTACTATGGTGAATAATCGTGTGCGCTTCAATCTCTTTCTTGCACATGACGGTGTCAGAGGTAGTGCACGGACTCCGTAGCATCGATGAGGGTCTCCAATGTAATTTCAAAGGCAGTGAAAATTTGTAGAAAATTGTGCATCAAAAGTGACTTTGCAATATTCTTTTTAAATTTCCGTAGCCTTTACAAACCTTATGGTATGAAGTCACTCCAACTCACATTTCTAGGTTTTGGTGCGCAGGAGGTAGGAGGGCCAATTCCTTTCCTCACATGGGAACGTCAAGTGTGGGATTGAACCCACAATCTCTGTCCCATCGTTGCAATATACTCTTGTCGATTTTCAACTGTCAATGGTTCTTTTAGGTACTGTACTTGAACACGGGACCCTACGTTTTATCTTCTGTCTCCGACATGACTAGGAATTGCATTTCATCTACACTGATGGGGGAAGGGGATACTGGGTGTCTCTTTGGTGTAGAGGTTAGGTGCTAGCCTCTCGTTCCAAAGTTATTCCGTTCGCTTCCTCGCGGAACCATGGCGATATTTTTCCAGAGATCCCCGATCTTAGTGTAGGCGAGATCGAGTTTCTAGTCCTATCGGAGATGGATAATAAAACCTAGGTCCCGTGGTCAAGTTGAGCACATAAAAGAACCCTTGGCAGTTTAAAATTGAGAAGAGCAGGCTGGAAAGCCGCGGCCCTGACAAAATCCTTTGAACTATTTAAAAAAAAATTCCAACAAAATATTTTCACAATCTTCTAAATATGTTGGGGACCTCACCGTGCTACGGAGTTCGTGCACTTCCGTGAGATCTTCCTGTAGAAAGATCGGAGCACAATGGTATTCACCGAAGTGCAATGATGATGGACCAATTCAATCAATTAATCTACCTGAGTTAGAATAAATGGGAAAATATACCGATCGTGTCACTCAGAAACAAATCAGTATTTTGGAACGAGCTGCGAGAAAGTATTCCACGCTACAGTGATCCTTAGATCAAATATGATGAGAACCGAATGTCACTAAGCTGTATAGAATTATTTGAGCCTTGGGTTTAATTCCGCGAGCAGAGATGGATCTCAAATGGATTAGGATAGACTAGAATTGGAATGCCAGAAAAGTTACAATGAAACCTAGATTAAACTTCAACGTGAAAAGTGTTACCTTTAACGTTCACTTTCCTATTTTCTCGTTATTTTCAGACAATTATTATTTGTTTATTATTTTCATATTTTCTTCCTCTGCTATAGTCAGACAATTATTTCTTTGTTTATTATTTTCTTATTTTCTTCCTCTGCTATTGTCAGACAATTATTTCGCTTTATTATTTTCATATTTTCTTCTTCTGTTATGTTCAGACAATTATTCTTGTTTATTATTTTCTATTTTCTTCCTCTGCTATTGTCAGACAATTATTCCGCATTTATTATTTTCTATTTTCTTCTCTCTGTTATTATTTTCAAATTTTCTCTTATTGTCGCAATTTCATTTATTATTTTCATATTTTCTTCCTCTGTTATTGTAGACAATTATTCCCGCATTTATTATTTTCTTATTTTCTTCCTCTGTTATTGTCAGACAATTATTCCCGCATTTATTATTTTCATATTTTCTTCCTCTGCTTATTGTTAGACAATTATTCCCGCATTTATTATTTTCTATTTTCTTCCTCTGTTATTGTCGGGCAATTATTCTCGCATTTATTATTTTCATATTTTCTTCCTCTGTTATTGTCGACAATTATTCCTTTGCATTTATTATTTTCTTATTTTCTTCCTCTGCTATTGTCGGCAATTATTCCCGCATTTATTATTTTCCCATTTTCTTCCTCTGTTATTAACAAAACAAAAAAGCTGTCGTTACTGCCGGTAGTACCGCTGTTTAGTGCGGTGTAGGACAGGTGGGACGACAGCCTGAGGAATGTAATGGCCGCATGACAAGTGCAGTCCTCGAAGCTGTTCAGGTTAGGATTCTTCATTTATGACCACAATATAAAAATTCTTGGCCTTACCGTGAATTGAACACGGTAATGGGAGCAACGCTCTAATCCATTCGGTCAGTCCTCTGTTATTGTCAGACAATTATTCCCGCGTTTATTATTTTCATATTTTCTTCCTCTGTTATTGTCAGACAATTATTCCCGCGTTTATTATTTTCATATTTTCTTCCTCTGTTATTGTCAGACAATTATTCCCGCGTTTATTATTTTCATATTTTCTTCACTAGAAAGTGAGGAAGATGACCATATCATCCGCTGCATATCGGTTTTAACAACATGTTTTACTGCCTGTATACCGTTTATGGAGGCAGGACAGGAGAGACATGTTGTTACTGCCTGTAATACCGTTTTATGGAGGTGTAGGACAGGAGGACATGTTGTTACTGCCTGTAATACCGTTTTATGGAGGTGTAGGACAGGAGGACATGTTGTTACTGCCTGTAATACCGTTTTATGGAGGTGCAGGACAGGAGAGACATGTTGTTACTGCCTGTAATACCGTTTTATGAAGGTGTAGGACAGGAGGACATGTTGTTACTGCCTGTAATACCGTTTTATGGAGGTGTAGGACAGGAGAGACATGTTGTTACTGCCTGTAATACCGTTTTATGGAGGTGTAGGACAGGAGGACATGTTGTTACTGCCTGTAATACCGTTTTATGAAGGTGTAGGACAGGAGAGACATGTTGTTACTGTCTGTAATACCGTTTTATGAAGGTGTAGGACAGGAGAGACATGTTGTTACTGTCTGTAATACCGTTTTATGAATGTGCAGGACAGGAGAGACATGTTGTTACTGTCTGTAATACCGTTTTATGAGGTGTAGGACAGAGGACATGTTGTTACTGTCTGTAATCCGTTTTATGAAGGTGTAGGACAGGAGAGACATGTTGTTACTGTTTGTAATACCGTTTTATGGAGGTGTAGGACAGGAGGACATGTTGTTACTGTCTGTAATACCGTTTTATGAAGGTGTAGGACAGGAGAGACATGTTGTTACTGTCTGTAATACCGTTTTATGGACGTGTAGGACAGGAGGACATGTTGTTACTGTCTGTAATACCGTTGTATGGAGGTGTAGGACAGGAGGACATGTTGTTACTGTCTGTAATACCGTTGTATGGAGGTGTAGGACAGGAGGACATGTTGTTACTGTCTGTAATACCGTTTTATGGAGGTATAGGACAGGAGGACATGTTGTTACTGTCTGTAATACCGTTTTATGGAGGTGTAGGACAGGAGAGACATGTTGTTACTGCCTGTAATACCGTTTTATGAAGGTGTAGAACAGGAGAGACATGTTGTTACTGTCTGTAATACCGTTTTATGGAGGTGTAGGACAGGAGGGACATGTTGTTACTGTCTGTAATACCGTTGTATGGACGTGTAAGACAGGAGAGACATGTTGTTACTGTCTGTAATACCGTTTTATGAAGGTGTAGGACAGGAGAGACATGTTGTTACTGTCTGTAAAACCGTTTTATGGAGTTGTTTTCTTGATCATATGGTCGAAACGTTGAGTGTTGTCATTTTTTATATTTAATATTCCACTTTTCCTTTCTCATGTAAAACTGTGATATACTTGTCCACGTTCAAATCTTCCGTTTACTCAGTATTACTGCAGCCTCCCCAAATTTTCTCCAGATCTGATCTGATCCGGACTGACCACCTCAGATATGTAGGTTTTCATACATCGCCATGAGCAATGTATGAAAGGTTATTCCCGTCTCTTCTCTTTTTCTATCTACAGTTTGTCTCAATATCTCTCTATGTTTTCCACTAAACTTCTAAAAGATATGCATTACTATAACGCAGGAAAGTTCAATATTTTCAGTCTTATTTTTAAATGGTTGTTTTCACAAAACATTATTTTTGCTAAAAAAAGGGGCGTGTTATTTATTGCACAAAATCTCGTTTCCTTAAAGCCATATATAATGACAAAGACAAGCCCGCGTATAGGCCAGCACCTGGACATACAACACAAGATAACTCCCCTCATAGATTCTTCTTTTACGTCCCTTAACATGTATATTGTGGAGTCGTTGATAAAGGTCATCTCAATGCCAGCTTCTTTTAGATCGTTTTTTTTTATTTTCTCACTGGGGGCTGAACTGTTGTAAGTCGTCATTCTGTGTTGACCCTCGCCATATTCTTTTTTGAAATTGGCGTGTGTTTTTTTTAACTCGTTCGCTCTTCTGAAAAGATATGTCGGCTAGCGGTATTTTTTACGATGACGCAAAGCCAGTGTACTGGCTAATTCAGTAAACTAAAAAATGCGGTCTAAAGTCAAAATAGTTACAGGTGAAAGGGTTAATGCTACGAAAATATGAATGTTATACTCTATAAATAATTGTTTTGCAATATAAATCCACGTGTCTGTCTGACATACGTGTGAAGCGTACAAGCTTTAAACAGCTATCATCATCATCAGATGCCGTCTCCATATTGAAAGTTGGCTGCAATGAATCTCCAGCATCCTCTGTCTTTCGCCTTAGTGTTGCACACTGCCAGACTATAACCTGTCAATTTCTGAAAGCGTCCTTCCACTTATCTCTCGGTCTTCCTCTTTTTCTTCGCCCTTCAACTTTCCCATCTAGTAAATATTTTAACATGGTGTCATGTCTTTTTATGTGTCCATCATCATCAAGGTGCGTATCCTTTATAGGACATTGCTCTTTTTTCAGCACATCTGAAATTCTCTCTGTCTCTTGCCAGTTCACCCACTTCGTCGATGGTCATATTTATGGTTTCTTTAATATCTTGTAGCCATCTTCTTCTTGGTCTGCCTCTGCCTCTTCGTTCTGGGACCCTGCCCTCTAATATTGTTCTTTCCAAGCCATCGTGACGCTTGATGTGACCAAAGTATGTAATTTTTCTGTATAGTATGTTGTTTATCAGCCAATTCTCTTTAACATTTAGTTCTTTCAGGACATCAGTGTTCTTTCTTTTTCAGTCCATGGTATTTGTAGGATCTTTCTGTAACATTTAGTTTCGAAGGACTGGATTTTCGTTCTTAATTTTTGTGTAATAGTCCATGATTCACAACCATAAGTAGCCACTGGGAAAATGCATGCTCTCAATATTTTTAATTTTAATATTTTGCTGGTGCTTTGCCACATGTTCTTCATTGTGTTTATCTTCTTGATTGCTATTGCCAATCTTCTTGAGATCTCTTTGGAGCAGTCACCGTTATTGTTAATTATTGAGCCCAGATATTCGTAGCTCTCTACACATTGGAGTTCTTCATTGTTTATTTGGATGTTAGGTGAGCCTTTGCTTTGTCAGTTGACATGATTTTTGTTTTTGTGTATTCAAATATAGATGTTGGTCTTCACTATGTTTCTTGGTCGTCATGATTAGGTTTTCCAAACCTTCTTTGCTGGTGGATAATAATACTGTATCGTCTGCGTATCTAAACTCTGGTATGAATTTGCCGCCTATAGTGAGAGGGTCGAAATTCACATAGTTGGCATCGTCTTTTACATTCCTCATGATGTTCTCTGCATATATATTGAATACGTATGGGGACAAAATACATCCCTGTCGTACCCCCTTTTGAATATCGAACCATTCAGCTATTTCACCTCCTATTTTAATGGTTGCCTGTTGTTCGTGGTATAGAGATTCTATGAGTTGTATTATGTGTGTTGGAAAGTGCATGTCTTTCATGATGTTCCACATTTTCTGGTGTTGTATATGGTCGAAAGCCTTGCTATAGCCTATGAAACATGCATGCAGGTCTATGTTGTATTCTCTGCATTTCTCGATAATGAGTCTCATGCTACAAATATGATCTCTAGTGCCTCTACCTCTTCTGAAACCTGTTTGTGTTTATGTGTCCAAAACAATGTATTTGTTTGAATTTTATTTATCTTAATAATTGTTTCTTCATGTCTAGTTTTCCTAAAACTTGTTTATTTGTCTGTTTTCTGTCCATGAAACTCTGCCTATTCCTCTATATATCCACATCTCAAAAGCATCAATTCTGTCTTCTAACTGCTTGTTCATTGTCCATGTTTCCGAGCCATACATTAATATAGGATATATATATATAGCAATTGATCATTCTCATTTTTAGCCTGTTTGTAATTTGTTTGGATGTCAGTAACTTTCTCATACTATTGAAATTATCCTTGGCCATTCCTATTCTCTTTTAATTTCTGTTATACATCAGCCATCATCTGTTATCATAAGACCAAGATATAAGAACTTTTTTTTACTTGATTTAGTAATTCTCCATATACATGCTATACATGTAACAAGCTATAAACAGCTGTACATTTCTTTTTTAAAACATGGTTAGTTAAAACATTAAGTTTAAATGTGAAAATGCTTTACAACGATTTCATTTCTACCGTTTATGTGCCAGACACTTATTTCTACTTACGGTCTTAGACGTACAACCCCCAACAGTTAACCCCTTCGATACTCTGAGCCGATATACTGGATCAGAGTATTTGTAATGAAGACGCAAAGACAATGTACTCACTATTTCAGTATAAAGTACATTGCAATTCAAGTGTCTTATGTGACTTATTAAGAATATATATATATATATGTTGCTTAGATCTATCTTCAATAAACTAACAACGTGACATGTCTAACCACATTACGCTTCATATACACAGAACTGCTTAATCTTCCTGCCGCTATTAGTGTCTTTTATTTGTTTCGGTTACGTCTGAACGATTACTTTTTGATGATGTATACATACACCAAAATAGAATGTGCCAGAATGTATAACTTAATAATCTGAGCGCGTTCTGAGGAGACCAGGAATTACTGGGTATTCACACACTGCCATCCATAGAACTGAGCTGTATATTGTAAATGTGATTATATTTGTGTTGATCGTCACAATTTCATCAGTGCTGATGTTAACGACAGAGAGCACACATTTCCTGATTTTTTGGGAGAGCAAAAGTAATGAAATTTGTCATGCTCAGACGTGCTAGATATTTTGTCATAACGCGTGTACTTGACAAACATATTTTTTTGTTTTTTGTTTTTTGTTATAGTGTTCAAAACTCTGTCAGTTATACAGGGTGTTCAAGATAAAAGCAGCGCCATTGACAAATAAAAAGTTGCAAGGTACGCATTGCGTTTTGTCTATTTACTATTTAAATCAGTTATGACTAGCTCGTCCTTCGTCACATTTGTTCATTGCCCTTCCGCACCATAATTACACCATCACAAAGACTCGCTCACTTGACCTATACTACGTCATAATTGAACCTTCTCATTTTCATAAACATATGCCAGATTGGCTCCTTTGACGGGCTGCTTTTATCTTGAACGCTCTGTATAATAATAAATAATAATAATAATAATAATATCCTTCTATAGCAGCGATGATGGCAACAGTCTCAAATGTGAGTTGTGCCCGAGTGGTTACCGGGCCCAAATTGGGGTGTAAAGAATAGAACCACTGTTACTTGCCACGCATGTCGTAAGAGGCGACTAAGGAGGTTGGGCGTGGGACTAGCTACCCCACACCGTAAAAAACAATAGATGGCTATAGAACGGAGAGAGAACCGAGTAAACGCTGGCTGAAACCGGACACATCGCCAAAGGATAAGCACCAGAGCTCTAAGTGGTGCTTAAGATGTGACGTAAAACACACCAATGCTAAGGCTGCTGAATCAGATTTCCACATGAATAGAATTTATGGGAAGATCTGGTACATCGGCCTGGGCGGTGATCGTGAGAGAGAGAGAGAAATATGAGTTGTTGCACCTCTATGGTGTGTGATGTAGGGTCTAATCCTTGAACTAAAAAGATCTAAAGCCGAAGGATTAACTTTATTGCACTGGGTTTTTTCTCCATATAGCTGGGTCCCTCTCTACCGAAGTGGCATGCCACATGTAAAAAGTATTGTAGAAAAGCACGAACTTCGTAGCACCGGCAACAATCCTAAGGGTCTCTGAAAAAAACACACATAAAAACAATATGTCACGGTTCGGATTCGAACCCACCACTATCGGAACGCTATGCGAAGGCTTAATCTCTTAGTCACAGAGGCCCCTGATCATGGAGCACAATCACTTACCATAGATGGATCAAGATTGGGCATGTGTGTGTTGTTTCTTCTGTCTTTTCGCTCAACACGCTTTCTCTACGTCTCAACAATACAGATCTTATATATGCATGTTCCTCTTGTATTGTTACATAGTCACATTTTCGCGCAACACGCTTTCTCTACGTCTCAACAATACAGATCTTATATATGCATGTTCCTCTTGTATTGTTACATAGTCACATTTTCGCGCAACAAGCTTTCTCTACATCTCAACAATACAGATCTTATATATGCATGTTCCTCTTGTATTGTTACATAGTCACATTTTCGCGCAACACGCTTTCTCTACATCTCAACAATACAGATCTTATATATGCATGTTCCTCTTGTATTGTTACATAGTCACATTTTCGCGCAACACGCTTTCTCTACGTCTCAACAATACAGATCTTGTATATGCATGTTCCTCTTGTATTGTTACATAGTCACATTTTCGCGCAACAAGCTTTCTCTACATCTCAACAATACAGATCTTATATATGCATGTTCCTCTTGTATTGTTACATAGTCACATTTCGCGAACACGCTTTCTTACATCTCAACAATACAGATCTATATATGCATGTTCCTCTTGTATTGTTACATAGTACATTTTCGCGCAACAAGCTTTCTACATCTCAACAATACAGATCTTATATATGCATGTTCCTCTTGTATGTTACATAGTACATTTTCGCGCAAACGCTTTCTCTACATCTCAACAATACAGATCTTATATATGCATGTTCCTCTTGTATTGTTACATAGTCACATTTTCGCGCAACAAGCTTTCTCTACATCTCAACAATACAGATCTTATATATGCATGTTCCTCTTGTATTGTTACATAGTCACATTTGGAGAGCTTGAAATTCCCAGCATATTGTGTCTTTACTGAAGAATTTTAGAGACACTGTGATGATGTCTTTAAATCGTTAGTTGTATACAGTTTGCCAGTTTTTATACAGCGAACTCTGTAGCGTAGAGGTCAGGTGCTCGTCTCTTGTGCCAAAGGTACCAGGTTCGCTCCATCGTGGAGCCATCTGGAACATTTTTTCAGAGATACCTAAACACAGTGTAGGGAGATCGAGTTCCTACTCTTATCGGAGACGGACGATAGAACCTAGGTCCAGTGTTTAATTTGAGCACATAAAAGAACCCTTGGCAGTTCAAAATCCAGAAGAGCAGGCTGGAAAACCGCTGCCCTGAACAAATTCATGGGAAAAGATTTAAAATTAAATTTCTACAAAAATATATTCACCATCGTCAAAATTACATCGGGGATCCTCGCCAGTGCTACGGAGTTCGTGCACTGCAGCTGAGATCTTCCTGTGTAAGAAAGAGAACAGATCACACATGGTTACCCACCGTAGTGCAATGAAGATAATCCTAGAAATCAATCAATACATACATACAGTTTTTAACATTACTATACAATACCGTATGTTTACAATAGTGATTACATTGTAGCAGGGAATATGACACCAGGTTTTCCCCTTGCTTTATTCTTAGTCCCAAGCTGCAACTAGGCACGTATTTTTCAATTAAACAAAGGGGTAACTATATACCTGGTCTGTGAATATATAATTACAGACCAGATATGTTAGCAAGGAGACTTTTTCTTAACTAGAAGTAAATTTATGCCCTGTTTTTTCTTTCCTGGAGCCAGAGAGGTTAATTGTATTCTTTTTTTGAACGTCTGGGTGATTGTCCGGTCACGATTGTCATATTAGCTGGGTTTTTCCAGGCCAACAATGTAGATTTGACCGTTAGAAATATTCTAAGGACAATGACTGATTTGGAAACAAAGAAAATTGCCAGTGGATAAATAGAATACAAATGGTAGATTCGAGAGATCTTCACAGGCATTCGGATAGAGACAGCGGGACAGATGGGTACTCAGGAACAGGCAGTGTAGGTAGTCCCGAGACAGACTTCAACAGTTAATAATGGCCAGTTAGAAAGAGTGAAGACACAACTTTAGATAGGCATTCGGATAGAGACAGAGGGACAGAAAGAATCAACAGGTCAAGGAGTATAGTCTAGCATAAGCGACTCACACAGTTATCGACAAGAACTTAATAGATAGTAACAAGAATTATAGAGCAGAACAACTCTGCTGCGAGTTATAAGCAGAATAGAGAACGAGGCAGTAGAATTGAACTGAGTTGCAGACAGAGAGAGAGCCCAACTAAGACGTAGATGTAGAACTCCACGGAGATTTTTGTCCAAATCAGAGAGAGTTACTGTTCAGAATTGGTGAACCGGTTACATCAGAACCGGAGGACTAGTTGTCAGAGTTGGAAAACTAGGCTGTAGAGCTAAACTAAAGGGGTAGGGCCAGACCCGACGGAGAGGCTATAACAGTATATGAGAGAGAGAGATGTCAGCCATTTTTTCAGGATGCATTATTTTAACCAGTAGCAGAGACATTTCGTGTATACTATTAGGACAGCAACTCTAGCTAGAAGCGGTATAACGTATTGTGACTGAACAAATATTTATTCTAAGGACATCGCAAGCAAGGTAGAGTTGAACTGTGAACATTTTTAGAGATAGGATGTCAGGGTATTAGATATCACTTAGGGAAGACAATCAATATTAGTTAGTAGGTATATTTTTTTCAGCTATGTGCATTGGTATGTGTTTTGAATTGTTGATTTTCTTTTCAGGATTTTATTTATTTTGATAATTTGATGTATGTGCTATTATTTTGAACATAGATGAGATATTTAAATAAGTAAATATAAAGAAATAAATGTTGAGAATCGGGTTTGATTCTCACATAGATGTACGATGTACTTGACGGCCATTTCATTTATTTGTAGTCTATGTAGGTAGTTGTGGATGGTGTTGATAGTAGTTGTAAATACGTGTCGAAGAATATTAGTAGAGATTACAAGGATAGACTGTTACATATTAGTGCCAATGGAAAGGATAGAAGAATAAATATTAAATAGTTATCAGTAGCCAAGCTTTGACGGTTACAACATCTCCAACTATTATGTTTACAATAGTGATTATATCTCCAACTATTATGTTTACAATAGTGATTACATCTCCAACTATTATGTTTACAATAGTGATTATATCTCAAACTATTATGTTTACAATAGTGATTACATCTCCAACTATTATGTTTACAATAGTGATTACATCTCCAACTATTATGTTTACAATAGTGATTGCATCTACAACTGTTAAAAATATAGAAAATTTGTTTGCAAAGCTTGTTGACGTTTAGAAATTAGTTTAAGTCGATGTTTGTGAACGTACTTTTGTTGTTAGTAACACGGCCATGTTTGTCAACTGTCGTTGTCTAACTCGATTTGAGGTTAGCTGGGTATCGTATGTCACGATGTTTCTTTGGGAAGGGTATCTTGCCATAGATTAGTCTCAGTTGTCGCTAGTCGTATTTTGGTCTATGATTGAACAGTGAAACGGTGTGGGAAGTCGAAATATTTCTTTGTGAGCTCATGAATGTTGCTTTGACCATTGCATTCCCTGGTTGCTCTAGTATTTCTGTATTTCTCTTATTCTTTCGCTTTCTCTTACCGTTAAACAAAGCCTTGAAACTGTTGACAAACCGTTAGATAACTTTATTTTCTGTCTAGATTAGAAAGATGTAGTCCATACTATTTTTCTGTCATTATTTGTAGTTTTATCTTCATTTTTTAAAGTACTATTCATCATCAATAACACCGAGAAACAATGGCGCATAAATAATGCAATGTCTTGGAAACTGAAATATTTTGGTCATATTAAATGTTATAGTGGTTGGAAGAGTAAAGTGGAGTAGAGTGTGGTTTCTGTAAGACGAGATAGGGACGATCAAAATGACGATAGCAACAGAATATTAATGAAACTTTGAACACGATGATTGATGAGGTGAGAGAACTGACTAGAGATGGAGAATCTTTCATGCATTATTGTGATGAGAGCGAAAGCTCTACAATGGACATGCTGAATAATTTGGTTATTAGCTATTGAACCGATTCCTAGCACTCCGACTGGCCCATATGTGCTCAGTCTACCCCGACATATGTCAAGCAGTGCATACTGGTGGTTTCCGTTGGACCTGCTCCAAATGTTGCCCTTCATGCATCCAGTTCTATTTGTGCAACGTATAATTACCCCCTATGAAATTTAATCTTAGGACTACCCCTCAGTGGAGCAAGTGCCCCAACATCTACGCTTTCGCAGTTCTTGGTGGTTAAAAAAATGCCAACAAGACGCATTGGATGAAGAAATGGAGACAATGTAAACATAAGAAGGTACAGTACAGAAAAAATGTTAGAAAGTAATTGCTTGGAAATATACAGAAGATGGACAAGACAGAGCGCGGGAGATAATATGCGCAAGAAAGGGTGAACAAGAAATAAACAATTATCACATGAACTTATCATCATTGGTCTCTTTGTTTCAGGAGACAATAGGTTTTGAGTCACGAAATATGTTTTGCTGAATCACAACGTGTATTGTGGCTGTAATGGCCTATTCTGGAGTGGTAATCCCTGTAACAGTTGCTGCAGGTGAAAATGGAGACTGGAGCTGGTACATAGGATGGTCTCTCTGATCACTGCGCTCTATTTGGCCTCGGTATGTGATGGTGATTTTTTCTTTTCTTTTGAGTCATTCCTCACTGCTCTCGTCATGCTTACCTGTCTTTAGTCAACCGCTCTCAATTTTCTTTGTCTATGTTGCATGAAGTTAGATCACGTTTGTAAGTGTCAATAAAGCGTAGTAATGGGCGCCCATGCTGTATAGTATCAGTTGCGAGTTGACCATAAGAATGTCCATTGGGATTCTACCATCGCTCATACGGCACACGTGTCCCAGCAATCTCAGACGTTGTTGACACAGCAAGTGTACATATTTGAAATACTAGCACTGTCCAGCATATAAACTACCGAATTAAAAAATACTCTGTGGCCGGATTAATGTTTGTTGTCTTTTTGCTTGACATTAATCTGTATTTATTATTTTTAAGGAGAATTTGTTGAACGACACGTTAGTTTATAGAGAAGTGAATGAACGTTTACGATCAAGTAAACAGAGTGTGAAAGAATACAATTGTAAAGAACCATTAACGCTCAGAATGCGTTAACATACATTTAGATCAAATTAAACCATTAAACAAATCATTGCGCAGTCTGCTGCACATGCTCAAACGGGGCAGACAATAGAGCACAGACTGCGACATTTAGTAGTTATTGTGTTAATAAAATAGGATTTACGACATCTAAAACAGGATGAACGTGCAGGAGTAATAAGAATAATTGGACCATTAAGACTAGGACGAAAGCATGAAAAAAGAAGATAAACGGAGACAGAGTAATACATTTCGGAAGAGTTGGAGTTTGAGATGGAGAGAGAAATGGACACGAAGAAATATATAGACACGAAGAAAGATATAGACACGAAGAAAGATATAGACATGAAGAAAGATATAGACACGAAGAAAGATATAGACATGAAGAAAGATATAGACATGAAGAAAGATATAGACACGAAGAAAGATATAGACATGAAGAAAGATATAGACACGAAGAAAGATATAGACACGAAGAAAAATATAGACATGAAGAAAGATATAGACATGAAGAAAGATATAGACACGAAGAAAGATATAGACACGAAGAAAGATATAGACACGAAGAAAGATATAGACACGAAGAAAGATATAGACACGAAGAAAGATATAGACACGAAGAAAGATATAGACATGAAGAAAGGGTTATGAGAGTCTGTTATGTGAAGTATGCATGAGAGATGTGAGTATTATGCGCAGATGAATAGTTTTGAGTCAGTAATGCAGTATTGTCAGTATGAGGAATCAGTATGGACTGTTATGGATCAGTTATGTGTGTCAGTTATGGAGTCTGTATGAGAGTGTTGTGAATCAGTTATGTGTGTCAGTCTATGTGTGATGCAGTTATGAGTCTGTTGTGCAGTAGTTATGTGAGTCAGTTATGTGAGTCAGTTATGTGTCAGTGTCGTTATGTGCGTCAGTTATGTGTCAGTTATGTGCGTCAGTTATGGAATCAGTTATGTGCGTCAGTTATGGACATTATGTGAGTCGTTATGTGGTCAGTTATGTGAGTCTGTTATGAGAGCATTTATGTGCGTCAGTTATGGAGTCTGTAGTCATAGAGTCATGTGAGTCTGTATTGAGTCACTGTGAGTCAGTTATGTGAGTCAACTATGAGACGGGACTCTGTGGCTAAGTGTTTAAGCCTCTGTCTTGCGTTTCAAAGATCGGGGGTTCGAATCCAAACCACGTCGTTTTGTTCACGAATGCATTTTTATTAAAGATCCCTAGCTACGTAGTTCGTACTTTTGCAATACTTACAGCGGTGGCGTGTCATTTCCGCGTAGGGGCGGAACCATATGGGGTAAAACCAATGCAATGAAGTCAATCCTTCATCTCTAGACACTTTAGAATATGATCTTCAATGAGAATAACTATTACAGTTAGACACTTTAGAATATGATCTTCAATGAGAATAACTATTTCAGTTGACCTTTAGAATAAGATCTTCAATGAGAATAACTATTTCAGTTAGACCCTTTAGAATAAGATCTTCAATGAGAATAATTATTTCAGTTAGACCCTTTAGAATAATATCTTCAATGAGAATAACTATTTCAGTTTGACACTTTAGAATATGATCTTCAATGAGAATAATTATTTCAGTTAGACCCTTTAGAATACGATCTTCAATGAGAATAACTATTTCAGTTTGATCTTTAGAATAGATCTTCAATGAGAATAACTATTTCAGTTAGACACTTTAGAATATGATCTTCAATGAGAATAATTATTTCAGTTTGACACTTTAGAATAAGATCTTCAATGAGAATAACTATTTCAGTTTGACACTTTAGAATACGATCTTCAATGAAAATAACTATTTCAGTTAGACCCTTTAAAATAAGATATTCAATGAGAATAACTATTTCAGTTAGACACTTTAGAATATGATCTTCAATGAGAATAACTATTTCAGTTAGACACTTTAGAATACGATCTTCAATGAGAATAACTATTTCAGTTAGACACTTTAGAATAAGATCTTCAATGAGAATAACTATTTCAGTTAGACACTTTAGAATATGATCTTCAATGAGAATAACTATTTCAGTTAGACCCTTTAGAATAAGATCTTCAATGAGAATAACTATTTCAGTTTGACACTTTAGAATAAGATCTTCAATGAGAATAACTATTTCAGTTAGACACTTTAGAATAAGATCTTCAATGAGAATAACTATTTCAGTTAGACCCTTTAGAATAAGATCTTCAATGAGAATAACTATTTCAGTTAGACACTTTAGAATAAGATCTTCAATGAGAATAACTATTTCAGTTAGACCCTTTAGAATAAGATCTTCAATGAGAATAATTATTTCAGTTAGACCCTTTAGAATAAGATCTTCAATGAGAATAACTATTTCAGTTAGACACTTTAGAATAAGATCTTCAATGAGAATAACTATTTCAGTTAGACACTTTAGAATATGATCTTCAATGAGAATAACTATTTCAGTTTGGAATTGTGTTCCAAACATGTCATCTATTTGGTTAGAGATTACGTAATCATTTCTTGCGCTAAACAAGACCTCTCTGTTCGATAGAATGTCACGGAAAAAATACTTTTGCTAATTCGTGAGATACCGGACAATTGTTTTTGTTTTTTTAATGCTGACAGAAGATAAATTGATTCGCAAACTAGAATAAAATATTCCAGATTTCATGAATAAATGATGGATTCCAGAACAAGACAAATTTGAAAGTCTGTTCCACGATTCTTTAAACAGAATAATATTTTCCGTGTGTAGTCATTCTTGTAATGTTTTAATTAGAATATCACGTGATGTATCATGTGATGTATCATGTGTCAAAGTATGTAAATGCTACTGGCAAGTCTGCTTAGAACAGACGAACAAAGAATTAATGATAACTAGAAATCTCAGATGTTACAGACGGCTCTTATCTCGGCGTTTTGGCCAAGATGAAAGTGTAGCGTCCACTTGATCGTGGCCATAGGATGGGAACCTACATAAAACGCCAAATGACACAATAGACACTATTAAACAAACTCCAAGCAGCTCTAATTCGTAAGAATAACGACACTCGGAGTTTACAAATTCAACCGTACTGGGTCCACTCATTGTGGCACTTCCAAGGAGGGCCCAATAAAAATAAAAATAAAAAGGCTCTTACTTTGACCTATTAGCTAAGATCAAAGTGTAATGCCTACTTGATCACGGTCAAAGGATGGAAGCCTTCATAAAGCCAAAAGGTAACTAAAACAAATTCCGAGCAGCTTTGGTTCAAAAGAATTACGATGCTCGGAATGTATATACATTCAACCGTAACTGGGTCCACCCTCTGCCACACAGTCGGGTAAGTGCCTCTCCCCCTCCACCAAAAAATAAAACTTCTTAGGATAGACGAACAAAGAAATAAAGGTAACCTGAAATCTCAAATATCACCGACGGCTCTTAGTTTGTCCCTGTCATTTGTAAAAATGTCAACTTGACATTCAGTTGTAATTATAAATTCTTGTTCTTCTTCGAACGCTCCATAACGACCACTTTTAACCACTCGTTATTTTTATGTGATCCGAGCATAAGAGCGAGTGTACATTGTGCCAGTTATGCGCCTACAAGTTGGCAAACACATCCAATTTCTGCGACGCTTTTATTTACTAGAGTAGCTTCCTTAGATCCCTACCTCAGTCGCCTCTTATGACATGTCTTGTAAATCACAGTGTTATTATTCTCTGCTTCACTTGCGAGCCTCGTCAACACAAGGGAGGTAATTAGAACAAGACATTTTGTAATGAGAAATATGTCAATAATACTTATGCTTCCGGGTTTCTTAATTTTAGCTAACAAGCCGGCTAGCATTTATTACAATAAATGAAAATGTTCTAACAAAAATGTATACGAAGGACAAAAAACAAACAACCAACAAATATTAGCTGTCATAATGATATCATCATCTCTGAACATATTTATCCGTTAATTCGTCATCGCATTTAAAGAAACAAAAATATCGCAATTAACCCGTTCGCCCTGATGAACCGATATGCTGGCTCATTATAATTTTTTAAGATGACGCAAAACTAGTATACGGGCTAACTCGGTATTTATTGCAATATAAATAAGTCTGGATGTTGCAAAAAACATAACTACGAAATGGAAGGGTTAATGGTATGGGATATTTATTAGAAAAGTGTATGAATTCGTGAAACATCTCACTGATTAAATATAAAATGTTTCGTAATCGAGACATTATATAGCAGGTGATGACTGATTAACCACTCGTAACATCTGTTATAAGAAGGAGAAGATAAAAATATGTTGGGCATACCTTGAGAAGAGTTGATCAAAGAATACCAAAGCAGGCATTGAAGTGGGAGGCAAAGGGTTCAAGAAAGAGAGGACACTCCAGGGAAACCTTGATGCGAACTTTGCTGAAAGAGGCAAAAGCTGTAGGACAATTCCATGAACCAGATTGATCGAGTTGCCCAGGACAGAGCGGTATGGAGAAATTACTTGCAGGCCTTATGTAACGTACAACGGAACGAAAGGAATATATATATATATAATCAAATATAGCTTGTCCTGAGCAGAACTTTGCCACCTCAACAGTCCTCCGGAATTTCTTTCTCTCATAGGCCAGATGTCCCACCTCTGCAGCCGTCATGTTCAAACCATCAGTTACATCGTGAATCCATCTTCCTGTTGACTTCCTCTTCTCTTTGCCGGTATGCCTCCTTCCATGATGGTCTTCTCAGTCTTTCATGTCTTTTTATATGTCCAAAATACCTCAATTTTCTCTTTCTTATTTGTAGCATCAACCAGTTTTCTTCGATTTTGAGTTTTTTCGGGGAAGATCTATTTGCTCTCTACTCTGTCCATGGAATACGAAGGACTCTTCTGTAACATATATATATATATATATATATATATATATATATATATATATATATATATATATATATATATATATATATATACAGCAGGTGACAAAATCTACTTATTATTGTATTCAGAAAATGGTGGACAGCGTTTATGACGAACCGACTCAGTCTGCCGTATGTAGTGATATTGCGTGTGCAGAAAGCTTGATTTTGTCGTGACTGATGTTCCCTTCGACATGAATTGCAATTCAAGGGATGAACAGATTTGTGTTGACACTTTGGCAACCGCCATATGCATGTATGCGGTGCATGTTGCTTTTTGTGGAGGTACGGCTGTTTATTCTGGAATTAGTTCACACAGGAGACAATTCACAGCTGTTAGCATTTCGTATGATTTTCGTTGGCACAGGAACGGAGCAATTATGGGGTGACACGTTGCAGTGAAGTTGGAACCGTACATATGACCTATGAACTATGAGGTGTTGGTGTACATAGTAATATGAAGCATTCATGAACTTATCATTAATGAGACATTATGTAACAATTAAAATTTATATTAATTAATTTGAGTTATCAGTGGATGGGTCATGACAGGATGTTAACCCAGGAAGTTAACCTCTACTATTATTACTACTACTGCCACTACTAATATTACCATTACTATTACTACTACCGCCACTACTAATATTACTGCTACTATTGCTTCTACTGCCACTACTAATATTAGTAGTCTTTCCTCTTGGGCCTGTGGGCGGCGCATAGGGCAGAGGTCATAGCTCTCCATGTCTCGGGTTCGTTGCTATTTGTTTTAAGTCTTTGATGTTTACTAGGCCCATCGTTGAGCCTTCTCTGGTGATGGTTCTACGCAGAGTCTCTCTTGGTCTTCCTCGTTTTCTTTTTCCTCTGGTGTCCATATGAGGGATTGGTAAGGAGTCTTCTCTCATCCATTCTAAGTGTGTGGCCGATGTAGTTCAGCGGCGCTTTCTTATAAAATTTGATACATTTTCTTGCTTGGTCTCTTGTCTTATTTGTGTATTGGTCTGAAATCTGACCATTTGAGGTTCAGTATTCTTCTAAGACATTTATTCTCAAAGTTATCTAATTTTCTTTCTAGAGCTTTTGTTGCTTTCCAACTCTCGCATCCATAAGTTAATACTGGAATCACACAAGAGTTAAAGATCTTTAATTTTAAGTGCTTGCTGAGTGAATTGGACTTCCATATATTTGACAATTTGTTAAAAGCACTTGATGCCAATGCGATTCTGTGTGGAATTTCTGGCGCTGTATCCCCGTAGATGACATCATACTCCCTAGGTATGTAAAACTTTTGACTTTTTCAAGAGTGTAGTTTTTAGTTGAATATTTTCTGGACTGCTGGTAAGGTCAACAATTTTTGTTTTTGTGGTGTTTATTTGGAGACCAATTTGTCCTGAGATATTTTGGAGAAGGTTTGTTTTCATTTGAATATCTTGATGTGATGAACTCAAAAGGGCTATATCGTCGCCAAAATCAAGGTCTTCTAAAATTTTATCAACCCACTTGATGCCCATATTTGCGTTATTGGTGCATTTTCGCATGACCCAGTCAATTGCTATTCCAAAGAGCATTGGCGATAAGACGCAGCCTTGTTTCACTCCTGTTTCCACTGGGAACCAGTCAGAGTTACCGAAATCTGTTCTTACACTGCAGCGTGATTCACTATAGAAGGATTTTATGATGTTGATGAATTTAGTAGGGAAATATTACTACTACTATTACTACTAATATTACTACTACTATTACTACTACTGCCACTACTAATATTACTACTACTATTACTACTACTGCCACTACTAATATTAGTACTACTGCTGAACAGCTCTACTACTATTACTACTACTGCCACTACTACTATTACTACTACTGCCACTACTACTATTACTACCTCTGATGCCGGAACTGCTGCTGCTACCACTGTTACACCTTTCTTCTTCTATTACTGAAATTTCAGCTATTAGTACTGCTGTTGTCCTTATTACTACTACTACTGCTACTACTACTATTACTACTGCTGCTACTACTATTACTACTATTACTACACATACTATTACTACTGCTACTATTACTATAGCTACTATTACTACAGCTACTATCACTACAGCTAGAATCAGTGGCGGCTCGTCATTAAGGGCCTTTAGGCCGGGCCCCACCAAAAATAATGTGTAACGTGTATTTATTATTTTATAAAGTAAAACATAACCTAATCCAAAACCATGATTTCCCAAAATGTGTGTCTGGTCCACCAACAAAATTATCTACAAAACTACTACTGCTACATTACTACAACTACTACTGCTCAATTACTACAAGTACTACTGCTACTATTACTACCACTCTACTGCTACTATTACTACAGCTACACTTACTACAACTACTACAGCTACTATTACTACTACTGCTACTACTACTACTTCTACAATTACTACAACTACTACTGCCACTGCTACTATTACTACAACTACTTCTAGAAAAGCACAGACCACAGTCTTCAGACTTAGAACGGGACACTGCAGTCTCAGAGCACACCTCCACAGAATGGGTTTCAGGGACTCGGCAGCTTGCACCTGTGGAGCACCAAAGCAGTTCACAGAGCACATCCTGCAAGACTGCCCTAGTCTGAGTAGTGAGAGATTGGAGATCTGGCCAACAGAAACAACACTACAAGACAAACTATGGGAACCGGTGAAGACCTCAAGCGCACCGCCCTGTTTATGACACATACCGAGGTAGTCGCATAGCAGAAGTTGATCGCAGAAGAAGAAGAAGACTACACAACCACTACTACTACTACTGCTACAATTACTACAACCACTGCTACTGCAGACTACTGCTATAAACATAGGTCTCAATCTCCACCAAATTTCACATAGATGTTAACAGGATGTTAACCCAGGATGTCAACTCAAATCGATAACGATTGCCTTTGTAGAAAACTGCAATGAAAATTTGACAGAATGTTAGAAACAGTTTTAGCATTATGTTCCATATTAGAAATGTCGAAGTCAGATTTAATATCAAAGTTAGTGATAAGCTACAGTCGCATATTTCATTTGGAATGGATGGATCTTAATGGTGAAGTTGTTATGACGTTTGCTTGTGGTACTGAAGACTGAGGTTGACATCCGGACTGAGACACATGTGCATTTATTTCATGAGATCCCTAAGATTGTTGCCTGAGCTATGGAGTTCGAGCTTTGTATAATTGCTCTAGGCAGATGGCAAGCCATCTCTGCCGACAGGGACAGAGCTATATGGTGAAACCCGGTACAATGAAGTCAACCCTCCGCCTTCGGACCCTTTGGATAGAGCGCCGATATTAAAGTTGATAGCGTGTTCCCATGGGAATTCTTGGTTCGAGGCCAACTTGACCAAAAATTCTCGGTTTACATACGGTATAATATTAACCTGTAGGAAACCCTGATCCTTTACTTGTGGATCTAAATTACACGTGCTTCTGAAGTCGGAGTAACACTTGTCTGAATGGCGAGAGACATTGATTGTAAGGAAAATAATCCTTCACGAAAAAGTCAGGCGTAATGACTACCTCTTTATTCATAGCGGGCGAAAGAACAAAAATTGGGAATGGAAAAGATTGGAGTAAGGAAAGGTTTACTATGTGATCCTATTGTCTGACTATATATGTTATGTCTGGCTTGCAAGTAGTCTGAATTTCTTCCCTTTTTTAGTATCATGTTCTCGATAAATACCTTTTAGTCGAAACGTCGCTGTATATTTTTTTTGTAGTTTGTAAAATTATATTATTTTGTTTTTACGTGTTTCGCATTTGCTACATAGTTTTTCTACAGTCTTCCCTTATATTGATGATTCCCATAACGCATTAAAAAAACGACAGTCTTTCAAAGGCGAAAGATTGACTTCATTGCACCGAGTTTCGCCATATGGTTCTGTCCCTGTTGGCAGAGATGGCACGCCATCTGCCGAGAGCATTGAACAAATCACGAACTCCGTAGCTAGGGCAACAATCCTATGGATCTCTTGCACATGTGTCTCTGTCCGGATTCGAACCCTAACCTTCAGTGCCACAGGGAAACAACTTAATCACTTTGTCATTGAGACCCACATCGAAAATAATGTATAACATCAATGAATCAAATGGTGCCTGCCAGTGCTGCCGGACAGTACTGCCTGACAGTGGTGCCTGCCAGTGCTGCCTGACAGTAACATGTCATATGACTTGTCAAGATCTATAGAACAGAATTCAACAGATTAATATTACATGAAGCTTATTTATGTAGTCTCTCCCATAGTGTTACCAATTAATCACTCAAGGGAGATTATGCAGTGTTTACGACAAGTTGTGCGATCAGAGCTCACGTTCACAATTTGTCTTGTTTAATTTGCAATGTGATCCCACAGACACATCACAAAGTCATTTATGTCTATTGTCTATCTATTGTCTATTCCCAGGTAGAAGATGTAATTGGCTGTCCACTCTTGCTGTTAAGCGTAGTGATGGGAGTTTTAATTTGCGTTCTAGGGCTAGATGAGTCGCCCTTGTTGTGTTGTATCCGTGTTTGTGTAGTGTGGTCTTGATATTATCTGTCCATCTTTTCTTGGTCTTCCTTAGCTCTAGTACGATCAACAAATAAACAAGGAACAGGTATTAAGAGCTTCCGAAAAACAAATAGACAAACACGGGACTCGAACCACTTACCCTAGTCCTTACGACACCAATCGCCTAGCCTAGCAATACGAGCGTCCTACGTACACAACCAATGAGCCATTCTAAAAAATGACTCACGGGGAGTGTCTTTCTCAGACGCTTGTTATTACCAGACACAGAAACAATCAGGTAGGGTTCGTTAATAGTGTTTGCACAGGCACATGCTATAAGCTTGTTGTGCCTGTATATATTAGAGACGAGACAATATCATACATACACACATGTATACACATATAACAAACATGTATACATCATTCAAAGTAGCTTCAAATTTATTAAGATGAGCACACGGAGCCTCTTTCAAGAACCCCAGAGGAAGCAACGAAAGTAACGAATATGATCAACAAATAAACACGGAACAGGTATTAAGAGCTTCTGAAAAAACAAATAGACAAACACGGGACTCGAACCACTTCCCCTAGTCCTTACGACACCAATCGCCTAGCCTAGCAATACGAGCGTCCTTACGTACACAACAGATGGATAACAGTACATTTTTGCATGCAGTCTTATACACCTTAAGACCTTACGAATTCATGTTTAACTAATTGGTAGGTAGCTTAGTTGATGCAAAAACGTTTTTTGTTATATAATTTTGCATAAGTACAACACAATGATAGTCACAGTTAAGAATTTACAGTAATATACAAAATGGTGGCGAATGTTTGTAAGGGCGTGCCCCTATTTCATATTATAAAAAAGCAATGTGACACAGTGAACAAGTGATACCTTTCACGTCTATAATGAAAATAAATGTTGTGTATATACACCAATGACAGTAGTTAGAATATACATTGTGAACTGATTAACACGGGATTCCCAATTTTCCCTTGTGCTAAATCGTATGTGGGGCACACAATGGCGAAATTAAAGAAAAACTTGATTATGGTACTGCTAAACTTCTACATGTATATCAAATCAACATCGCTGTTATTTTAGTATTAACATATAACGAAAATCTTACAGCACTAAGTCTGGGTGGGCACAAAAAACTATAGGAGGTCGCCACTGTTACCTATTAAAATATAAAATCAATAATTTCTGTTTATTGGATGATTTTACATCGGTCGATATTCGTTCACAAATTTTGGAACGAATTTTTTTAAACAGTAATTGTGGCAGTAGTACTAGTACTAGTAGTAATAGTAGTAGTAGTAGTAGTAATAGTAGTAGTAGTAGTAGTAATAGTAGTAGTAGTAGTAGTAGTAGTAGTAATGACATCAGCAGTAGTAGTAATAATAGTAGCAGCAGTAATATTAGTAATCGTATTAGTAATAATAATAATAATAATAATAGTAGCATTAGCAACATTAGTCGTAATAGGGCTAGCATTAGTAGTAGAAAAAGTAACATTTGTAATAGTAGTAGTAGAAGCAGAGTAGCAGTAGCAGTAGAAGCAGAGTAGCAGTAACATCATTAGTAGTAATCGTAGTAGCAATAATACAACTGCGATTGCTACTACTGCTCAGATTCAACTGTAAAAAAGAAAGAGAAAATTGAGATATTGGGTATACTCTGAAAAGAAATGATCAAAGAATCACAAAGCGGGTAAAGAGTTCGAGAAAGAAAAGACGCCACTTGACGTTTTTGCACCGTTTGCCATTATTTTTTTTTTTAAATTGGGCTCTACTCGGAAGTGCCACAACGAGTGGACACAGTATGATTGAACGTGCAAACTCCGAGAGTTATTCTTTCGAATGAGAGTGCTCGGAGTTTGTTTAGTGCCATTTGGCATTTAATGAAGGCTCGCACCATTTGGCCACGATCAAGTGAGCACTACATTTTGATCTTAGCCAAAATGTCGAGGAGCAACTATTTTCCCTGAAACAAACTTTACTGAGAGAGGTAAGAAATATCGAACTCAATTCTATAGATTGAACGAGCTGCCCAGGATAGAACAGTATGGAGAAATTGCTTGTAGGTCATATGTAACGTATAACAGTACAAGAGAAAAATATCATTACTAATAATAATACTCGTGTTAATGCACATGCCTAGACAACGGAACATGAAGTTTTGCCTTTAGGTTCGAGAAATAGATAAAACAAAGGGAAGGAACTCTTCCTTTATTTTTAATGATTTCAAGTTAAGATTAACCAAACGATTCCCATCGCATTTTTAAACATTTTTTGGCGATTTAATTTAATGAGTCTGCCGTTCTTCTGGAGTAATTTTTGTCAGATCTATGGATATTTTACCCCCAGGGGTTTGCAAATCATGTCGGTAAAGGTAAGGTTGGGGAAAAATGATTTCTTCTAGCAATCTGCAGAATATATTGTTGCATTTCTCGACTTTAATTATGAAACGGTCACCCACAGATAATGAAGACATGATACGCTTCTGAGCCAATTATAAAAATTATGTCCCTTTCAAAATAGTTTATAATTCTTATTCGACAAATCTTCGTGAATGTAATATAAATAATTCAGATCATCTTCGTCAGTTCCGTACAATTAAATATTCGGTTAAAATAATTATTATAATTGGTATCGCCTCTAGAACACCGCCGCCTGGGGCAAACTTCTGATTTTGATGCTCGCCTTCGCAATCTGTCAGATGCGTCCACAAAGTGCTGGTAGAAAGAAATAATTTAAAATGGAAAGTAATAAAGGAATGTGGCTAAAATAATTAACTGAAATACAAATGTGCACAGATTTGGGACTCTGACGTAGATGTGTGGTGCTCGTCTCTTCAACAGAAAAGTTCATGTTTCGTTTCTCGCGTGGAGCGAACTATTTTTGCAATGATCCCAGATCTCAATGTAGGTGAGATTGAATTACTAGTCATATCGGAGACGGACGATAAAATGTAGGTCCCGTGTTCAAGATGTGCACGTACAAAAGCACTTGGCAATTTAAAATAGAGAAGAGAAGGCTGGAAAGCAGCTGCCGGAAAATTCATTAGAAAAATTTGTAAAAATAAAATTCCTTCAAAATATTTTCATCATCTTCTAAATTACATTGGGGACTCTCGCCGGTGCTACAGAGTTCGTGCACTACTGCTGAGATCTTCCTGTGTAAGAAACAGATCGGAGCACACATGGTTACTCACCGAAGTGCAATAATGATGGTCTTATCAATCAATCACTCAATCAACCAATCAATCAATCACTCAATCAACCAATCAATCAATATTCATTTTAACATGATGTCACATAGATGTCAGATAGATTTGTTGAGGGATGACGTCATAACTCCTGCTAACCTCTGTAAACTATTTTTCCTTTATAAATACATTTATAATTCTTTCATTTATGCTAATAAACGCTGGCCATCTCGACAGCTGAAATTAAGAAACACGGATATGCAAATATTATTTATATATTTCTCATCACAAAATGTCAAGCTTTGATTACAATTGGAATGTCAAGTTGATCTTTATTCACATTAGCTCCCCCTGGTGTCAGAAATTCTTGACATTTCTGCCGTTTCTGAGTTTAACTTTTAGCATGGTACAGGATTACATTAACGGTAGACATGGTTAGATCAGGAATAATACTAGGGAGAAAATTAGAATCTTGATGGCATGCGAGAGGCCAGATTTGTTGGTATTGTTGTGTGTGCGAGTTCTAAGCGGTAATGTTAAACGCAGACAAACTTAGAGAAGTTGGGACAATGCAATGACAAACATTCAATAAAGATAACATTAATAGATAAATAAACATAAAGAAAGCAGGAACCATCAATCAATCAATCGATCTACAGACATTGCAAGATTACAAACGGACGGACGGAAGGAAGGATAGATGAATGGATAGACAAATATGGTTTTGTAGACAGATAATTTAACAGATTAAAAAATAAAGTTAATTGCATATCCTTTACAGGACTTTGCGAATCAATCCCAGCTTTTTAACGTTGTTTGTGATTTTTCTAGACATTATTACATTCAGTAGTTTGCCATTGCTTTCTGAAAGGTGTTGCTATCGTTCTTTTATAAAAATCCACGCGAAACAATTTGCAACCAAACTGTCCGCAGCGTGATTCGAACTCAGAAAGTCGGGGTTAATAGACCGAGTCACTATTCCCTAAGCCACGTACGCCACCAATTTGACAGATTAGTAGATTGGAATGAAAATCATAGCATTACAAGACGTTGCTATCAACCAGTCAATGAGTTGTTGATTACATGACGTCACAATCTACCACAGTCAATGAGTTGTTGATTACATGACGTCACAATCTACCTCAGTCAATGAGTTGTTGATTACATGACGTCACAATCTACCTCAGTCAATGAGTTGTTGATTACATGACGTCACAATCTACCTCAGTCAACGAGTTGTTGATTACATGACGTCACAATCTACCACAGTAAACGAGTTGCTGATTTTTTTTAAGCACAACTTATACATTCAGTAGTTTGCCATTCCCTTCTGAACGGTGAGGTCTATTTTTACCTTTCGTAAACATCCACGGAACAAACTTGCTTCTAAACTGCCCTCCACGTAGTTTGAACCAGGTACTCTTGGGTTGTGCTCGAACTCACTACCGCTACCGCACAGACCAGATTAGTAAATTACTGGACGAATATACACTAACGCACAGACCAGATTAGTAAATTACTGGACGAATATACACTAACGCATAGACCAGATTAGTAAATTACTGGACGAATATACACTAACGCACAGACCAGATTAGTAAATTACTGGACGAATATACACTAACGCATAGACCAGATTAGTAAATTACTGGACGAATATACACTAACGCACAGACCAGATTAGTAAATTACTGGACGAATATACACTAACGCATAGACCAGATTAGTAAATTACTTGACGAATATACACTAACGCATAGACCAGATTAGTAAATTACTGGACGAATATACACTAACGCATAGACCAGATTAGTAAATTACTGGACGAATATACACTAACGCATAGACCAGATTTGTAAATTACTGGATGAATATACACTAACGCATAGACCAGATTAGTAAATTACTGGATGAATATACACTAACGCATAGACCAGATTAGTAAATTACTGGACGAATATACACTAACGCATAGACCAGATTCGTAAATTACTGGATGAATATACACTAACGCACAGACCAGATTAGTAAATTACTGGATGAATATACACTAACGCATAGACCAGATTAGTAAATTACTGGATGAATATACATATTTGAAGAAAGGTGTTTAGCAAGAGATAGAGTCATTTGGAAATTGTTTATTGATTCATAGAACCATCGATGATAGATTATATTATTGCTGATAGGAGCATTATCATTGCACGTCGGTGAGTAACTATGTGTGATTCAATCTCTTTCTTACACGGGAAGATCGCAGCTGCAGAGCACGAACTTCGTATCACCATCGAGGGTCACCGATGTCATTTGGAAAATGTTGAAGAAGATATTTTTGTAGGAATTTATTTTAATCCTTTCTAATGAATTTTCATGTAGGGCTTTTCAGCCTGCTCTTTTCGATTTTGAACTGCCAATGGTACCTTTACGTGCCCAAATTAAACACGGGACCTACGTTTTATTGTCCGTCTCCGATAGGACTTGGAACTCGATCTTACCTACACTTAGATCAGGATCGGTGAAAAATATCCCAATTTTCTCCACGAGGAGCAAACTGGTTACCTTTGACACGAGAGACGTTTGAGAAAACCCGGGGCAATGTGAATCTTTCGACTCTAAGCTCCATCGGGTTACGGGTCGGCAGATCATTTCGAAGTCTAATATATATGTGACCATGCTCTGCAATAATTTTGTCAGTCTGATACAACTTTGTTTACTTGGTTTGTCTAACAAGCTGCAACAACTATTTTATCAGTCTGATACAACTTTGTTTACTTGGTTTGTCTAACAAACTGCAGCAACTATTTTGTCAATCTGATACAACTTTGTTTTCTTGGTTTGTCTAACAAGCTGCAACAACTATTTTGTCAATCTGATACAACTTTGTTTACTTGGTTTGTCTAACAAACTGCAGCAACTATTTTGTCAATCTGATACAACTTTGTTTACTTGGTTTGTCTAACAAACTGCAGCAACTATTTTGTCAATCTGATACAACTTTGTTTTCTTGGTTTGTCTAACAAGCTGCAACAACTATTTTGTCAATCTGATACAACTTTGTTTTCTTGGTTTGTCTAACAAGCTGCAACAACTATTTTGTCAGTATGATACAACTTTGTTTTCTTGGTTTGTCTAACAAGCTGCAACAACTATTTTGTCAATCTGATACATCTTTGTTTTCTTGGTTTGTCTAACAAGCTGCAACAACTATTTTGTCAATCTGATACAACTTTGTTTACTTGGTTTGTCTAACAAGCTGCAACAACTATTTTGTCAGTATGATACAACTTTGTTTTCTTGGTTTGTCTAACAAGCTGCAACAACTATTTTGTCAATCTGATACAACTTTGTTTTCTTGGTTTGTCTAACAAGCTGCAACAACTATTTTGTCAATCTGATACAACTTTGTTTTCTTGGTTTGTCTAACAAGCTGCAACAACTATTTTGTCAATCTGATACAACTTTGTTTTCTTGGTTTGTCTAACAAACTGCAGCAACTATTTTGTCAATCTGATACAACTTTGTTTACTTGGTTTGTCTAACAAACTGCAACAACTATTTTGTCAATCTGATACAACTTTGTTTTCTTGGTTTGTCTAACAAGCTGCAACAACTATTTTGTCAATCTGATACAACTTTGTTTACTTGGTTTGTCTAACAAGCTGCAACAACTATTTTGTCAATCTGATACAACTTTGTTTACTTGGTTTGTCTAACAAGCTGCAACAACTATTTTGTCAATCTGATACAACTTTGTTTACTTGGTTTGTCTAACAAGCTGCAACAACTATTTTGTCAGTCTGATACAACTTTGTTTTCTTGGTTTGTCTAACAAACTGCAGCAACTATTTTGTCAGTCTGATACAACTTTGTTTTCTTGGTTTGTCTAACAAGCTGCAACAACTATTTTGTCAATCTGATACAACTTTGTTTTCTTGGTTTGTCTAACAAGCTGCAACAACTATTTTGTCAATCTGATAAAACTTTGTTTACTTGGTTTGTCTAACAAGCTGCAACAACTATTTTGTCAGTATGATACAACTTTGTTTACTTGGTTTGTCTAACAAGCTGCAACAACTATTTTGTCAGTATGATACAACTTTGTCTTCTTGGTTTGTCTAACAAGCTGCAACAACTATTTTGTCAGTATGATACAACTTTGTTTACTTGGTTTGTCTAACAAGCTGCAACAACTATTTTGTCAGTATGATACAACTTTGTTTACTTGGTTTGTCTAACAAGCTGCAACTTCTTCTTCTTCGAATGCTCCATATCAACCACTTGTTAACCACGCTGTGTGATCAGTATGTGCTCTAAGCCTAAGAGCGACTGTACATTGTTCCAGTTATGCGCCTACAAGTATGCCAGCACATCTGATTGCTGAGATTTCATCCGATTTACTAGGATAGCTTCCCTAGACTCCTACTTCAGTCGCCTCTTACAACATTCCTTGTAGGGCGCATTGTTACTATTCTTTGCTTCCCTTGCGGGCCCCGGCACCACACGGGTTACAAGCTGCAATAACTCTTATGTGAGCTCATGGTGCCCTCTCATGGTGCCCTCTCATGGTGCCATATTTGACTGTTCCAGCATTGACGCTATTTAGATTTCAAGAAACCAGTGTCAAACAATAATTAAAGACTAGACAATAACATCATGTGATACCTCCTCTGTAAGATCATCAACAAAGCAAGTTACCAAGATAAGGCAGAGACTAGTCTTTCTTATGTTCCTTTTTCTTTTACACAAATTATTATGCTTCATTTTGAAACCTTATCTAAACTCATCCCGATTTGAACCAACTATTTTGTTTCTGTTTTTTAAATAGTACTTCCATGAACACGATCTTCTGCTTTTGCAACCTATTTTTTGTTGTTGCAACCATTCTATTGCTCATTAATCTCACTCGCTTTTTTTTTAACTGAAGAATAGCGTCAATATTTCATCTGTACTAATATTATTATTTCTCTTACTATTAGTAGTAGTATTAGTAGCAGTAGTAGTAGTAGAAGTAGTAGTAGAAGTAGTAGTAAAAGTAGAAGCAGTAGTAGTAGTAACAGTAGTAGTAGTAGTAGTAGTGCAGCAGTAATGTAGTAGTAGTAGTAGCAGGTAGTAGCAATAGTGTAGTGTAGTAGTAGCGCAGTAGTGTAGTAGTACAGTAGTAGTAGTAGCAGTAGTAGCAGTGTAGTACTAGTAGCAGCAGTGCAGCAGTAGTAGCAGTAGTAGTAGTAGTAGTAGTAGTAGTACTTCAACATCACATAGCGCCCACATTTTCAAATCCATCAATCAGATACACTCCAATATATTAAAAAAACGGTGGACAACTCTGGACTAAACAAATCAATCACTTATACAATCCTCTAAATTAAATAAGTCCTTATAAAAAAAAAAAATTCTAAATCACAATTTTCAAACAAAATCTCACTGATGAAAACAAGTAGAAATAAGATAAGAAGAAAATAAACAAGAGAAATAGCACAAATTTCGTCAATATTAGAACAAGGATCACCAATAGAGTATGATTGATTGATATTAAATTCATTCATTCAACCACTACCAAAACCCGTCCATGCTTATTGAGTAAAAGTAGAGCTCATGGAATATCATAAAAAATGATGAATTGGTGAGTAGAACAATGTTTTAGAAATAAGTAATGCATCAGGAAGCATTGTTTACCCGTTGCTTAGAAACAATGAAGTAAAATGTATCAAGGACGATTGTGTATAGATATAAATATATAATATTGGGGAGTTTTTTCCCAAATTTATCTTTTATCATTGTCTATACAATATTTCTGATCATTATTTCTCACTTTCTGTACACTTTTTCTGATCATTATTCCTCACTTTATGTGCACTTTTTCTGATCCATATTTTCTCACTTTATGTACACTTTTTCTGACAATTATTTCATACTTTCTTTACACTTTTTCTGATCCTTATTTTCTCACATTCTTTACATCGTTTCCGACCATTATCTTTCACATTCTGTATATTTGTTCTGACCATTATTCCTTTCTGCACATTTCTGACTAGTATTTTCTCATAATCTGTACCCTTTTTTGGTAACTTTTTATACGCTACTAGCAGTTTACCCGTTCTTCGCACGGGAAATTTAGTTTAAATCTATTTGTAAAGTCCCTTAAAGAAACAAGCTACGTTGCTTCGAAATCGGCTTCTTCTCCATTTTTTTTTTTTTTCCGATCCAGAAGCACTTGAGCTTTTCAGCTCTTCGGCTCGGTGCCATGGACATCGTAACCTTCGGTTCGGTGCCACGAACACCGTGAATCTGGGGAATCTGTGGCTTTTTCTGCCTGCCCACGGAATTGAACCCGTACACACAGAGGGCTAGTCACCCACAGTCCAACGCGCTACGAACACGCTGGGCACGCGGGCACTTCTTCTCCATTAAAAACAATACGTTTTCTCTCCATACATAGGCCAGTAAAACCTGGTACAACAGAATTCCTGTTCCCATGAAAGTTGACAAATAACAATTTAAAATGTCCATCATTTCGATTGCCAGTAAAACCTGATACAACATAATTCTTGTGAAAATTGAATTTAGTTTAAATCTAGTTGTAATATTTCACCACTTTTAAAGTTACGTTTGTTATCCTTTTACGCTGATCTTCCGAGCCCACATCAACTGTCCCTCATTTCGATTGCCAGTAAAAACTGATACAATTGAATTCCCGTGGAAGTTGAAAAATAACAATTGGCAAATTACATTTATTCAGATTATTAATTTATCGACGTATTTTAAACAAAAAAATTTGGCCCGAACCTGAATCACTACCCTACAGAAACGTATAAATAAATGTGTTTAAAATACGTTTTAATAACAGTGACGTTATCATAACATTATGTGACCAGGAATAGAGCGGAAAGTAATAATTTGGTTGTAATATCTTTGTCAAAGTCTGTATGTAGTGTGCTGTGACATTCGTCTCTTTGTTGTATTGTTTGCTTGTTAAAGACCTTGTTGGTCGAAACGTTGCTGTGTATTGTCATTGTTTTTGTATTTTGTAAAACGACAGTACGTTGTGATTACGCGTTTCGCCGAAAGTAACAACAGGATCACGTGACCGGAACGTTGTGAAAACATGGATATACATTTTCGACGATTTATACGCAGAAAGACCATGTGCGTTAAGTTGGAATATAGTTATAGAAAGGAACAAATAGTTCATTATGATACTTTTTCCCTCTTCGTTTCTCTGAAAGCCACCTTCTTGCCAAATTTCAAGTCCGTAGGATGTCCGCATATCTCCAAAACAATTGGGACAGACATACAATGTAATTCAACTGATTCTTATGGATATATATATAGATTACTGATAATTATTCATCACCTTCAGTACACCTTTTTCTGACCATTATTACTCACTTTCTGTACACTTTTAAAACCATTATTCCTCACTCTCTGTACACATTTCCTGACCACTATTTCCTCACTTTCTGCACACTTAACCTTTCTTAACCATTATTTCCCCATTTGCTTTATACTTTTTCTGACCATTGTTCCTCACTTTCTGTACATTTTTACTGATTATACTCCTCACTGTCTGTAAACGTTTCCTGATCATTATTATTAATTTTCTGTCACTTTTCCTGATAATTATTCCTAATGTTTCTGTACACTTTTCCTGATAATTATTCCGAATTTTCTGTACACTTTTCCTGATAATTATTCCGAATTTTCTGTACACTTTTCCTGATAATTATTCCTAATTTTCTGTACACTTTTCCTGATAATTATTCCTAATGTTTCTGTACACTTTTCCTGATCTTTATTCCGAATTTTCTGTACACTTTTCCTGATATCTACACATTATGATGTGGAAAGTGTTACGTCTGTGAGACATTGAAGGATTAGACAAAGCTAATAAGAAAAACCTTCGACACGACTGACACTAAGTCCTGAAGCAATCTAGACAGTGCACATTTACATGATTGGCATGATAATGATATCACACACAGCTGACACATGCATATAGAAACTAACAGATACTAGCCACTAGGCGTGAAAAAAAGCAGTTATTCGCAGACATATACTGTAAAACTGATTAGAATACAAATAACAGGAGAAAATGTCAGATACTGAAGTCCTCATGTGAGCTTAAGTTTGAGGCAACCACAATCTGTTTTCTGAATGCCTAGAAGAAATAGGCCTGACACGTTGCATGAATGCCATATAAACACGGCACAAAACAATTGTTGTATTGGCATCAACAACTAGGTAGAGACAAATAACCAGTCGGTAGTAAGAAAAAACGTGTGAAAGACACTGTTACAGTTTTATAAAAATTTCTATATAGAAGCCACCCGCTGAAAATTTCTTGCGCATGATGCCAAGTGTCGTGTTGAAATACTCCAAAGGGAAACTCGTAATGGTTGATTGATATGATCATCATTGTGCTTCGGTGAGTAACTTTGTGTGCTCCGATCTCTTTCTTACACAGGCATAACTGAGAATTGTCGTTTTGCTGAAGCACGAAGAAAACGTGCTGCCCAAAAGGACAGTGCACACAACACACACATGTCCAGCAGTGATTATGCATGGTTCATCTGTGGTAGGGGACTGCATCTTAGGACTGGACTCTACAATCATCACCGCACACACCACAGAGGTGCAACATTACCCGTCTGAGGATGTTGTCATCATCATCTGTAAAGGACGATTATTATATTACTGTAAAACTGAACGTCTCTTTTATAGCAAAAACTGGTATTTGTATATGGCACTTCTAATTTCTAGTTGATCTATGGATACTATGGGTATTTGCATTGGCGGCTCGTCATTACGGGTCAGAGGGCGGCCCCACCAAAAATAATGTGCAACGAGTATTTATTATTTAATATGATAAAATATAACCTAACCCAAAGCCATGATTTTCCTGAAAATTTGTGTCTGGCCCCACCAACAAAAACGATTACGAGCCGCCACTGGGTATTTGTATAAGGCACTTCTAATTTCTAGTTGATCTATGGATACTATTGTTTTTCTTGCGGTTCCAATGTATATTTCTCATCAGTTCCTTATACATTTCCTTTCTATTGTGAACATTATAAAATGCTTTAAATTATCACGATCCAGTCTCAGGTCCTCGCGTGTGTCCATTAATTTCTCATTCAATTGAGTCTCTTCGGGTCATATTGCTTTTGCTATTTTCTATAAATTCATGCGAACTCATCGTGCCTCTGACTGATTTTTACGTGAAGTCTTGCTTTTCTTATCATAAGTGTTCTTCTATATTCATTTGAGCCTTGTTCCGACGTCAGATGTACTTTTAATTTCTATCTCCAAGTAAAGGATCAGAATCAGGAAAGGAACAGCGTAAGTTGTGCACACCTAGAATTGTTGACCATCGAATCTCGATAGTGTTATCAACTTAGCTACAAGAAACCCGTGGGTTACGTTTAAGTAGCCAAAAACAAGGCATTTTTGCAAAATATGTTCGAGATTACGGTAGCCACGCTGGTATCTGCACTTGATGGTTTGGGCAGCATTCAATTTGGGGAGATCAGCTTGTATTCCGCACGTGTGCTGCCGGGGCCCACAATGTAAACAATTTCAAGCAAAGAATAATACAACTGCGACCTACAAGGCATGTCGTAAGAGGCGACAGATGTAGGACCTAGGAAGTTACCCCAGTAAATAAAAGGCATAGGAGAAATCGGATGTGCTGGCCTACTTGTAGGCCCATAACTGTCACAACGTACACAACACGTCTTTCTAACTTAGGAATGTGGGTCCTGTAGCAATTGTTGCATTTCTCAGACTCTATTTGTACTTCCGCCTGGCAAGTGTTTTAAAGCACTATATAAAACAATATTTCTTCATCACTGTACAAAAACAAACTTACACGCACTCGATACGGAAGTAGACTGTAATAAACCTATGTACCAAAACACACCATAGTTAAACACTCCAATAAAGTTGAACATTAAAGGCACAACAAGTTAAACACTTAACTCCCCCAAGCCCCACACTTAAACAACCCGAATGCACATTCTAACCAATGCCATGTAAATCGAATCCCTGTTCCATCAAATCTGACCTGATTATTATGTGTCCTATAGTCGACGTTATTTATAAAAGACACGACTTAGTAAAGCTCTTTTCTTGAATAGCTAGCTGGTTGTGTTCTTTAAAACGCTCGTCTGTAGAGCTAGGCAGTTGGTGCTATAAGAAATAAATGTTTATCGTTCGGATCCTGTGCTTGATAACTAGTTTTTTCCGAAAGCCCTAATTCTAGTTCCCTGTCTATTTATTGAACCCGTGCTTCCTCTGGGGTTCTTAAAACTCCTTATTCTCTTCTCCAATGCCAATTAAAATACTATTATTAAGACAACCCCCCATCCACCAAAAACCTCAACCACTACTAGATTGTACACTCTAATAATCGCAAGTAAAATCCAGCCACACGACAAACATCAAGATTGAAGAAATATTGTAAAGAAACATATGAAGACATCACAAAATCAAACGCTCCCCAACAACCACAAGTCAAACATCAAGATTGAAGAAATATTGTAAAGAAACATATGAAGACATCACAAAATCAAACGCTCCCCAACAACCACAAGTCAAACATCAAGATTGAAGAAATATTGTAAAGAAACATATGAAGACGGCAGAAGCATGGACAGAGCCGATATCATCAATGCGGTACGCTCTCAATTGTGTGACATGGGCGGGTCTCAGACACTGGAACGAGTTCGAGAATTAGGTGTTAAGTTTGGACATGCCAGACAGTGTCGTCTTCGTGGTAGAGAGAGAAGATATAGTAATCAACTTCTCATGGGTACTGTGAGCAAATGGACTTTGGGATGGCTGCTGCAACGGAGGACAGAGCACGAATGGGAATGCCCAATGTGCCATGACGTCGATCGCATAACATAACATAACATAACAAACATATGAAGACACCACAAAATCAAACGCTCCCCAACAACCACAAGTCAAACATCAAGATTGAAGAAATATTGTAAAGAAACATATGAAGACACCACAAAATCAAACGCTCCCCAACAACCACAAGTCAAACATCAAGATTGAAGAAATATTGTAAAGAAACATATGAAGACATCACAAAATCAAACGCTCCCCAACAACCACAAGTCAAACACTGGCCAGTTTCTCATTGAAAGGTCGGACCTCTTTTCCATTTCTTGCATACGTGATATTAATGCACTAATAACCAATGCAATAGAAGACAATTTACCGCTCAAACAGGATGTCCTTACCAGACACTAGAATTTGTCATCTGCTTATCCAGTTCGAAAATAGATCTTATATGTTTTCAGATCTCAGTTATTTGTGTTTCAGACATTCTGTTTTGGCAGCAGAGAAGGCTGCGATACATTAGAAATTAGCGTCAATACAGGAAAGTTGTAGCATAAACCACATTTGTATATTTGGTTCATATGTCTATTCTCGGATTGATAATTAGATTATGTCAAATCATAGACATGTCTCTTGTAACAAATCATAGACATGTCTCTTGTAACAAATCATAGACATGTCTCTTGTAACAAATCATAGACATGTCTCTTGTAACAAATCATAGACATGTCTCTTGTAACAAATCATAGACATGTCTCTTGTAACAAATCATAGACATGTCTCTTGTAACAAATCATAGACATGTCTCTTGTAAATAAATGAACATATCTTCATTGGCAAACATTTGTAACAATTATTTAACTGTACTTGGATTTGAAAAGGACAAATTAATATTGAAGTCTGCAATTATGAATTCAAACAGCGATATCATTTGAAACTCTTTATTGAATATTTTAAGAAATAGTACTTGATTGTCTCCTTCTTCTTCATCTTGATCTTTCTGAATTGTTGGTGTTTATTGCTGCGGATATCACCCGCCTCCATTCATCTCTGTTCTTAGCCTTCTCTTCCCATTTGTTGACTCATAGTATTTCTAGGTCTACTTCAGTGTTATCTCATCGTTTTCTTAATCTGCCTAGTTGTCTCTTTCACTTAACATTATTTTATATATGTAATTTTAGTCTCTCTGTTCTATGCGGTTCTTTCAATATACAGTAGACATCGTATTCTATTAGTCTTCATGATGGCAGTAATTAATGTTAACTTAACAAATGATAAATATCCTTATTGCTTCTCATTATCCACACTGTCCATCCATGTTATGCCCAAAAATTCGTCTAAAGGTCTGTTTTCAAACGTAATAGTATTTCATCTTGTTTTGTTGTGTTCTAGATTTTGAATCCATAAAGAAGAATTAATCTTATTATAGTTTTGTTTACAGTGATCTTGGTGTTACTGGACAGATTAATCTTATTATAGTTTTGTTTACAGTGATCTTGGTGTTACTGGACAAATTAATCTTATTATAGTTTTGTTTACAGTGATCTTGGTGTTACTGGACAAATTAATCTTATTATAGTTTTGTTTACAGTGATCTTGGTGTTACTGGACAGACACTTGGGATTTTAGAAGATGATGTAGAACAAAGCACACATTATTTTGTTATCGTAATGTAGACTTTATTTCTTCTCTTTATTGTAGCTTTTCTCTATCCCTCTCTCGCGATTAGCGCTAGACTAATGTGAAGCTATTGAAGTTCGTACCCAAGTCACCCGTGTGGTGACGGGGCCCTCAAGGGAAGCAAAGAATAGTATCACTGTTACCTACCAGGCATGTCGTAAGAGACGACTGAGGTAGGGGACTAGAGAAGCTATCCTAGTAAATAAAAAGTATCGCAGAAATCGAATGTGCTGGCCTACTTGTAGACGCATAACTGGCACAACGTATATCCCTTTTAGGCTCAGATCACATATAGAGTGATTAACAAGTGGTCGATATGGAGCGTTCGAAGAAGAAGAAGAAGAAGAAATATCCAAGTACTAATGCGTTTCTTTTCTATTGATTTGTATATTATCTACGTGTATATTTTCAGCTTCCTTCTTGTTTTCCTGTCTTGTTATTATCATATACTCTCTCTTGTCTAGATTGATATTTAGTCCCATTTTCTCAGCTGATTCCATTAAATGCTTGAATATTATACAATAAATATTCTAAAATCTAGATTCCCAAACAGTAGGAGACGAAATTATATTAAAGTGACATTCGCCGTCCAGCCACCCACATCACTTCCAAATCGGATGTGTACCCATCTATTAACTCTCAATAAGACAAGTAAAAACGACAAACCGTTATGGCAGCACCAATTTTCCTATAAACCACATCACGAACCAGAACAATAAACACTGGTCTACTTTACTTCCTAGTGTTTCTATGTTATCAAATTGGGGCTTGGATGACATGACAAACCTGGTTCAATTGTTGAATTGAACCCTGAACCCTAACCTAGATAGCAAATGCATTAACCACTATGCTATCGAGACTTTCTAGTATGCGTATATTAAGAGTTAGAGGACGTTTTCTATCAATTTCAAAAGAAAACTAATTTGCACCCAAAACACAAACAAATAAATTCTATAGTAGTAGTCACCGTGAGTGCTGTTGATATAATCTCATATACAAATACATTCTATAGTAGTTATGTTAAAGGTGGGGGTTCCTTTGAAGCATACAGAAGGAGGACGAGGTAGTCATCCTACATAGGTAGGGGAAATCCGGTGAAGAAAGGAACTTTGTGATGTTCAGACGACGTTCGATTACCTAGTTATCAAGTTTGGTTATTTCATGGTTGATTCTTGAGTCGGTTAATCCTTTCAACTGTAATTAGTCAGTCCTTCACGTAGTTCGTGATCAGTTTGCCCTTCATGTTGTCCTTCTTGGTTAGCTAGAGTTTCTTAATATTTGAAGTCAGTTGGTCCATGCTGTTTGTATTCAGTCCGTCCTTCTTGTGATTTGATCTATCATTTCCATATACTTCCTTTCCTCATCATATTGCTTCCTACACGGGTGGCCTTCTGATTATAATATAGTGAACAATATAAAACTGTCACAATATAATGAACAACTATCGTTTAGTTCCATTTATATTTATTTGTTGATGTTGGTCGGACACAAACATAGAATACGTCCTCTCCTGTCCAATGTTTATGTTGTCTCGTCTATTTACTAACTGTTCTTAGCAACTGTTACTAAACCGTCACTATTTTACTACACAAAAGCGTCATGTCTCGTAGTTATGTGTTGCACTTCTACATAGAGAGTACAACACATAGTCTCAACTATTAAATAATCTAATTATACTACGCTAACTATCTGGCTAACTGTCCATTCCTCCGCTGCCATCTGGGGAACTATGACACCCCTGGAGACCTCGCCGTCGCCCCTGACGGTGAAATCCCCAAAAATCGCACAGGTAGTGTCCAATAGGGTTATTAGAGTGGTGAGAGCTGAAAGGGAACTAGTCACCTCACGTGATAAACGTGGCTCCACGACAACTAACTATAACAGCCAACCATGGTCGAAAAGAAAAAGAAAATCCCGACGGGATCTCAGGAAGACCCAGCTGAACGAGCTAAATGGGAACTAGTCACCACACGTCGTTGAACGTGACTCGTCAACTGGTCATAGGTGACCATGGTTAACAACAACAGTAAACCCTCTGTGCTCTTGTGCTGAAATCATGTAATATAGAAATTAATCAGCATTTCATTAATTAATCTGGTAAATATGCGCCATATAACTCCGACGGCGACCCAACAGCATAACACTTGGCCAATGTGAGGTGGCTGTACTGAGACATCCAATCCTCACATGAGGTAGTATGGGTTTGACGACAGCTTGCATCAGTATGTCACTATCACTATGTCTTTCTTGCATGTCAGAGTTTTGTCACACTATCTGAAATCTCAAACAAAAACACAAGTTACAAATCGAAAAAGGAAAAAACATATATATAACGTTAAACTTCTCACGTTATATGTCCCCCACGAGGTAATATTAACCAACCCCAAACCCAGGGAAATAATGAACTCCCAAGATTTAACATAAACTTCTCACGTTATATGTCCTCCACGAGGTAATATTAACCAACCCCAAACCCAGGGAAATAATGAACTCCCAAGATTTAACATATGACCAATGAATATGGAACAACTTATATATGATGCCTAATTACCAACATCATATATTAATATTAAACAACCTCCAATCCCGGGGAATAAATAATCCAAGAAACCACATCGCATTACTATCGGTTCTAGAAAGCAATGAAATCCACTATCATGCTGAGATGGATGTGGAACATTGTGGTCAGACTGGTTGCACAATCGCCTGGGTATTTCGACCCGACGACCCACAACTCTAGATCCTAAGTCACTTAAGCGACGTTGCATAAACCGCATTTGAGAACTTATCTCAGGCTCCGCTCCGGGGATGGGATTGGACTCCCATCGCAACGCCTCATCTCTGCATTGCAGGAAGGTAGTGGAAGGTACTCCTGCAACCTTGGACATCAGCATGCTAGAACACAACCTGTTACTAAGGGATGCCACAAGTGATCCGAAGATTGTTGGGATCCAGGGGAGCGATCCTCCCTAGACTGAGCCGTGGTGACTTTCATGAATAGCTCCGCTATACGATGGGAATAGTCAAGGCACGTCTCCTCGCCATTCTGAGAAGAGCGAAAGAAAGCAGACAGTAACGCATGAGCCGATCTATTATCACCAAACACACCCAGGAGGCCTGTTAACAGGGACTCTGGGTCCTTCACCGTCATCATCTGGATGGCAAGTTCCCTACGGACTGAGTCGGAGACGTGTTCAAAAAGCGCATTGATCCTATCCTGGCCTTCCAGCCCATAGTACGTCCAGTAATGTCGGATGTCTCGCTCAAACTCATCCCCAGAGGGACCATCACGAACCCCAAATATCCGTGGGGGCCGACAGGAGGACGAGGACGTTCCATGCAGTAGGATAAGACGGCACTGGAACAGATGAACAGCCGTATCCATCCAAAACCGGAGATTCCACCAAGGCTGCGGGAGGTGCCAGTACAGGAGGCAATACTTCCAACGTCGCATCCTCACCGGCCCTATTTCCTCTAGTGCCTCTGTGAGACATCCGTTAAAAATACATCTATCGCGATCACGCGATAAAGCTAGAGAAATATATAATCACCCGTATGAACGAGCACAATTTGTATAGTAATTATTATGAAAAGAACAATACACAAAAAATGCTGCAACTGAGGTATCAACTGTAAGAGGAATCAAAATCCACATTAGCATATATAGCAAATTAAAAGTATGGAAAGAGCTAGAAAATCATACTTACTCGAAAATTTAGGATGTACACATAGAAATCAATGCCTAATTATCAACGTTCAATATGCAATGTTCAAAGTTCCACGTTCATTGTGCAATTTTAAAACGCTCCCACAGCCAGGCATATCAAATTTGATACTTAGTAAATCAAATATTAATCAAATGTCATCATTAGTTGCAGTAGCGTGAGTGTATAGTCCATTAGAAAAAGTTCCTCACTTCGAATAGTAATATTCCCATCGAAAAGACAGTAGTAGCAGGATAAATGTAAAGGTAATCATTTCAAAAGAGCAATGTCCATCTGTATTACCCAAGTATCGTAGGAGATATGTAAAATCCAATAGAAACCATTCACACTGTTATTTCCATTTGTCCATTTGTAGATTCCTGACCCTATTTTATTAGCATGGCATCAGCAAACGAAGGCATGCACACAGCATGTAATCCAAGCGGTAGAAAAGTCATGTAGAATACAACGTCGAGCCCCAGGTAGTTGAGCGAAGAAGTAATGGAAATGTCTACGTGAGTATGTAAATATGTATCAAAACATGAATACTCACATAGTGCTGGTCCACGAATGTCACTGAAGGATACTACAGTAGTTAGTATCAAGGGCAGATCTAATTTGTATTATCTGACACCATTGTTAAAGGGGGTTCCCTTGAAGCATACAGAAGGAGGACGAGGTAGTCATCCTACATAGGTAGGGGAAATCCGGTGAAGAAAGGAACTTTGTGATGTTCAGACGACGTTCGATTACCTAGTTATCAAGTTTGGTTATTTCATGGTTGATTCTTGAGTCGGTTAATCCTTTCAACTGTAATTAGTCAGTCCTTCACGTAGTTCGTGATCAGTTTGCCCTTCATGTTGTCCTTCTTGGTTAGCTAGAGTTTCTTAATATTTGAAGTCAGTTGGTCCATGCTGTTTGTATTCAGTCCGTCCTTCTTGTGATTTGATCTATCATTTCCATATACTTCCTTTCCTCATCATATTGCTTCCTACACGGGTGGCCTTCTGATTATAATATAGTGAACGATATAAAACTGTCACAATATAATGAACAACTATCGTTTAGTTCCATTTATATTTATTTGTTGATGTTGGTCGGACACAAACATAGAATACGTCCTCTCCTGTCCAATGTTTATGTTGTCTCTCTTATTTACTAACTGTTCTTAGCAACTGTTACTAAACCGTCACTATTTTACTACACAAAAGCGTCATGTTTCGTAGTTATGTGTTGCACTTCTACATAGAGAGTACAACACATAGTCTCAACTATTAAATAATCTAATTATACTACGCTAACTATCTGGCTAACTGTCCATTCCTCCGCTGCCATCTGGGAACTATGACACGCCCCTGGAGACCTCGCCGTCGCCCCGACGGTGAAATCCCCCCAAAAAATCGCACAGGTAGTGTCCAATAGGGTTATTAGAGTGGTGAGAGCTGAAAGGGAACTAGTCACCTCACGTGATAAACGTGGCTCCACGACAACTAACTATAACAGCCAACCATGGTCGAAAAGAAAAGAAAATCCTGACGGGATCTCAGGAAGACCCAGCTGAACGAGCTAAATGGGAACTAGTCACCACACGTCGTTGAACGTGACTCGTCAACTGGTCATAGGTGACCATGGTTAACAACAACAGTAAACCCTCTGTGCTCTTGTGCTGAAATCATGTAATATAGAAATTAATCAGCATTTCATTAATTAATCTGGTAAATATGCGCCATATAACTCCGACGGCGACCCAACAGCATAACACTTGGCCAATGTGAGGTGGCTGTACTGGAACATCCAATCCTCACATGAGGTAGTATGGGTTTGATGGCAGCTTGCATCAGTATGTCACTATCACTATGTCTTTCTTGCATGTCAGAGTCTTGTCATACTATCTGAAATCTCAAACAAAAACACAAGTTACAAATCGAAAAAGGAAAAACATATATATAACGTTAAACTTCTACGTTATATGTCCCCACGAGGTAATATTAACCAACCCCAAACCCAGGGAAATAATGAACTCCCAAGATTTAACATGAACTTCTACGTTATATGTCCTCCACGAGGTAATATTAACCAACCCCAAACCCAGGGAAATAATGAACTCCCAAGATTTAACATATGACCAATGAATATGGAACAACTTATATATGATGCCTAATTACCAACATCATATATTAATATTAAACAACCTCCAATCCCGGGGAATAAATAATCCAAGAAACCACATCGCATTACTATCGGTTCTAGAAAGCAATGAAATCCACTATCATGCTGAGATGGATGTGGAACATTGTGGTCAGACTGGTTGCACAATCGCCTGGGTATTTCGACCCGACGACCCACAACTCTAGATCCTAAGTCACTTAAGCGACGTTGCATAAACCGCATTTGAGAACTTATCTCAGGCTCCGCTCCGGGGATGGGATTGGACTCCCATCGCAACGCCTCATCTCTGCATTGCAGGAAGGTAGTGGAAGGTACTCCTGCAACCTTGGACATCAGCATGCTAGAACACAACCTGTTACTAAGGGATGCCACAAAGTGATCCCGAAGATTGTTGGGATCCAGGGGAGCGATCCTCCTAGACTGAGCCGTGGTGACTTTCATGAATAGCTCCGCTATACGATGGGAATAGTCAAGGCACGTCTCCTCGCCATTCTGAGAAGAGCGAAAGAAAGCAGACAGTAACGCATGAGCCGATCTATTATCACCAAACACACCCAGGAGGCCTGTTAACAGGGACTCTGGGTCCTTCACCGTCATCATCTGGATGGCAAGTTCCCTACGGACTGAGTCGGAGACGTGTTCAAAAAGCGCATTGATCCTATCCTGGCCTTCCAGCCCATAGTACGTCCAGTAATGTCGGATGTCTCGCTCAAACTCATCCCCAGAGGGACCATCACGAACCCCAAATATCCGTGGGGGCCGACAGGGAGGACGAGGGACGTTCCATGCAGTAGGATAAGACGGCACTGGAACAGATGAACAGCCGTATCCATCCAAAACCGGAGATTCCACCAAGGCTGCGGGAGGTGCCAGTACAGGAGGCAATACCTCCAACGTCGCATCCTCACCGGCCCTATTTCCTCTAGTGCCTCTGTGAGACATCCGTTAAAAATACATCTATCGCGATCACGCGATAAAGCTAGAGAAATATATAATCACCCGTATGAACGAGCACAATTTGTATAGTAATTATTATGAAAAGAACAATACACAAAAAAATGCTGCAACTGGAGGTATCAAATACAAATACATTCTATAGTAGTATAACATAGTCACCGTGAGTACTGTTGATATAATCTCATATACAAATACATCCTATAGTAGTATAACATAGTCACCATGAGTGCTGTTGATATAATCTCATACAAATACATTCTATAGTAGTATAACATTGTCACCGTGAGTGCTGTTGATGTAATCTCATATACAAATACATTCTATAGTAGTATAACATAGTCACTGTGAGTACTGTTGATATAGTCTCATATACAAATACATTCTATAGTAGTATAAGTCACCGTGAGTGCTGTTGATATAATCTCATATACAAATACATTCTATAGTAGTTATAACATAGTCACCGTGAGTACTGTTGATGTAATCTCATATACAAATACATTCTATAGTAGTATAAGTCACCGTGAGTGCTGTTGATGTAATCTCATATACAAATACATTCTATAGTAGTATAACATAGTCACCGTGAGTGCTGTTGATGTAATCTCATATACAAATAAATTCTATAGTAGTATAACATAGTCACCGTGAGTGCTGTTGATGTAATCTCATATACAAATACATTCTATAGTAGTTATAACATAGTCACCGTGAGTACTGTTGATGTAATCTCATATACAAATACATTCTATAGTAGTATAAGTCACCGTGAGTGCTGTTGATGTAATCTCATATACAAATACATTCTATAGTAGTATAACATAGTCACCGTGAGTACTGTTGATGTAATCTCATATACAAATACATTCTATAGTAGTATAACATAGTCACTGTGAGTACTGTTGATATAATCTCATATACAAATACATTCTATAGTAGTATAACATAGTCACTGTGAGTACTGTTGATATAATCTCATATACAAATACATTCTATAGTAGTATAACATAGTCACTGTGAGTACTGTTGATATAATCTCATATACAAATACATCCTATAGTAGTATAACATAGTCACCATGAGTGCTGTTGATATAATCTCATACAAATACATTCTATAGTAGTATAACATTGTCACCGTGAGTGCTGTTGATGTAATCTCATATACAAATACATTCTATAGTAGTATAACATAGTCACCGTGAGTACTGTTGATGTAATCTCATATACAAATACATTCTATAGTAGTATAAGTCACCGTGAGTGCTGTTGATATAATCTCATATACAAATACATTCTATAGTAGTTATAACATAGTCACCGTGAGTACTGTTGATGTAATCTCATATACAAATACATTCTATAGTAGTATAAGTCACCGTGAGTGCTGTTGATGTAATCTCATATACAAATACATTCTATAGTAGTATAACATAGTCACCGTGAGTGCTGTTGATGTAATCTCATATACAAATAAATTCTATAGTAGTATAACATAGTCACCGTGAGTGCTGTTGATGTAATCTCATATACAAATACATTCTATAGTAGTTATAACATAGTCACCGTGAGTACTGTTGATGTAATCTCATATACAAATACATTCTATAGTAGTATAAGTCACCGTGAGTGCTGTTGATGTAATCTCATATACAAATACATTCTATAGTAGTATAACATAGTCACCGTGAGTACTGTTGATGTAATCTCATATACAAATACATTCTATAGTAGTATAACATAGTCACCGTGAGTACTGTTGATGTAATCTCATATACAAATACATTCTATAGTAGTATAACATAGTCACCGTGAGTACTGTTGATGTAATCTCATATACAAATACATTCTATAGTAGTATAACATAGTCACCGTGAGTACTGTTGATGTAATCTCATATACAAATACATTCTATAGTAGTATAACATAGTCACCGTGAGTACTGTTGATATAATCTCATATACAAATACATCCTATAGTAGTATAACATAGTCACCATGAGTGCTGTTGATATAATCTCATACAAATACATTCTATAGTAGTATAACATTGTCACCGTGAGTGCTGTTGATGTAATCTCATATACAAATACATTCTATAGTAGTATAACATAGTCACCGTGAGTACTGTTGATGTAATCTCATATACAAATACATTCTATAGTAGTATAAGTCACCGTGAGTGCTGTTGATATAATCTCATATACAAATACATTCTATAGTAGTTATAACATAGTCACCGTGAGTACTGTTGATGTAATCTCATATACAAATACATTCTATAGTAGTATAAGTCACCGTGAGTGCTGTTGATGTAATCTCATATACAAATACATTCTATAGTAGTATAACATAGTCACCGTGAGTGCTGTTGATGTAATCTCATATACAAATAAATTCTATAGTAGTATAACATAGTCACCGTGAGTGCTGTTGATGTAATCTCATATACAAATACATTCTATAGTAGTATAACATAGTCACCGTGAGTACTGTTGATGTAATCTCATATACAAATACATTCTATAGTAGTATAACATAGTCACCGTGAGTGCTGTTGATGTAATCTCATATACAAATACATTCTATAGTAGTATAACATAGTCACCGTGAGTACTGTTGATGTAATCTCATATACAAATACATTCTATAGTAGTATAACATAGTCACCGTGAGTACTGTTGATGTAATCTCATATACAAATACATTCTATAGTAGTATAACATAGTCACCGTGAGTACTGTTGATGTAATCTCATATACAAATACATTCTATAGTAGTATAACATAGTCACCGTGAGTACTGTTGATGTAATCTCATATACAAATACATCCTATAGTAGTATAACATAGTCACCGTGAGTACTGTTGATATAATCTCATATACAAATACATCCTATAGTAGTATAACATAGTCACCGTGAGTACTGTTGATATAATCTCATATACAAATACATCCTATAGTAGTATAACATAGTCACCGTGAGTACTGTTGATATAATCTCATACAAATACATCCTATAGTAGTATAACATAGTCACCGTGAGTACTGTTGATATAATCTCATATACAAATACATCCTATAGTAGTATAACATAGTCACCGTGAGTACTGTTGATATAATCTCATACAAATACATTCTATAGTAGTATAACATAGTCACCGTGAGTACTGTTGATATAATCTCATACAAATACATTCTATAGTAGTATAACATTGTCACCGTGAGTACTGTTGATGTAATCTCATATACAAATACATTCTATAGTAGTTATAACATTGTCACCGTGAGTACTGTTGATGTAATCTCATATACAAATACATTCTATAGTAGTTATAACATTGTCACCGTGAGTACTGTTGATGTAATCTCATATACAAATACATTCTATAGTAGTATAACATAGTCACCGTGAGTACTGTTGATATAGTCTCATATACAAATACATTCTATAGTAGTATAAGTCACCGTGAGTGCTGTTGATGTAATCTCATATACAAATACATTCTATAGTAGTTATAACATAGTCACCGTGAGTACTGTTGATATAATCTCATATACAAATACATTCTATAGTAGTATAACATAGTCACCGTGAGTACTGTTGATGTAATCTCATATACAAATACATTCTATAGTAGTTATAACATAGTCACCGTGAGTACTGTTGATATAATCTCATATACATATACATTCTATAGTAGTTATAACATAGTCACCGTGAGTACTGTTGATATAATCTCATATACAAATACATTCTATAGTAGTTATAACATAGTCACCGTGAGTGCTGTTGATATAATCTCATATACAAATACATTCTATAGTAGTTATAACATAGTCACCGTGAGTACTGTTGATATAATCTCATATACAAATACATTCTATAGTAGTTATAACATAGTCACCGTGAGTACTGTTGATGTAATCTCATATACAAATAGAAACCGACGTAAATAAAGGGCAATTAATCCTCAAGTGTAAAATAGTGACATGGGATACCATAGACCATAGATTCCCAAACTTTGTCGACCCACCGCCTACTTTGCACGACATAAACTTTGTAACGCCCTCCTCCACATTATAACAGTTTGCCAGCGCCCCCCCACCCCACATATATACATGCTCTATTTTCTCTTGACATAGAAAATTGATATATATTTCTGTCATACATGGTCAATTTTCAAATGATTATTTGCATGAAATAGAAAAGTGATGAAAAATGGATCGTGTAAGACGGGCATAAGATAAATTAAAATGCAGAATTCAAATTTTAGATGATTATTCAATCGCAAAATCCCCAAAATAGTTTATTTTAAAATATATATTATTACTTTCTTATCTAAGGAGCCACTGACCCCTAATCGTCTGAACACCGTCAAATTCTTCTGAACCCACTATCGCCCCACACACCACACCTCATCCCCCTAATAAAGCTTCAGTGCTCACTGGGGGTGGACAGAAAACATCACAATTTCATATTCCTATATTTATTTTTTTGACCCACGTTCACGACTGATGTTAACCAGGTACACACATATACATACAATTGCATTGATAAGCAAGCAGTCGATTAAGAGAGATAGAAGCGGGAACCAGCGAACTCAGGCTGTTTACATCAAATAAGCAAACAGCAAACAGCTATGGAAACTGATAGAAAAGACATCAACTGATTATGAAGATTCGGACGCCATGATGAGACAGACACAAGATTGAATTGAGTGGACATTGATTGTCTCTGTCTTATGTGCTCTTGAACAAGATGAGGATTGATTATATATATATATATATGTATATGTGTGTGTGTGTAATCAGTTTTACATTCAAATAGTGTCAAGGATTGGAAACGCTAATTATGTACGTTAACCTCTTCAACTTTCTGAGCTGCTTTACTGGTTCGAGGTATTTTTAAAAATGTCTCAAAGTCGATATACTGCCTCGAGGTATTTTTTTAAATGTCTCAAAGCCGATATACTGCCTCGAGGTATTTTTTAAGATATCTCAAAGCAGATATACTGCCTCGAGGTATTTTTTAAGATGTCTCAAAGCCGATATACTGCCTCGATGTATTTTTTAAGATGTCTCAAAACCGATATACTGCCTCGAGGTATTTTTTTAAATGTCTCAAAGCCGATATACTGGCTCGAGGTATTTTTTAAGATGTCTCAAAGCCTATATACTTCCTCGAGGTATTTTTTAAATGTCTCAAAGTCGATATACTGCCTCGAGGTATTTTTTAAGATGTCTCAGCCGATATACTGCCTCGAGGTATTTTTTTAAATGTCTCAAAGCCGATATACTGCCTCGAGGTATTTTTTTAAATGTCTCAAAGCCGATATACTGCCTCGAGGTATTTTTTTAAATGTCTCAAAGCCGATATACTTCCTCGAGGTATTTTTTTAAGATGTCTCAAAGCCGATATACTGGCTCGAGGTATTTTTTAAGATGTCTCAAAGCCGAATTACCGGTTAATTCAGCCCTAAAGGGTCCAAATGCGACGTATTGACTTCATTGCACCGGTTTTTTTCATATGGCTCCGTCCTTGTCTGTAGAGATGGCATATCATCAGCTGAGAGCATTGCACAAAGCACGAACTCCGTCGTAGTTCTGACAACAATCCTAGGGTTTTCATGAAAATGAGGGCGAATTGAGTATGCATTGCAATATGCATGCGTCCGATAGTAACAAAAAGTACGGAGTTAAGGTTTTTTTTTAAAAGCCAGTGAAATCCATAGCCATTTTCTGAGTATAAAGAAAAACTAAGATTATGTCCACCAAGAAAACAAAACTGCAACCAAAAATGTATATTAATAATGATGAAAATATTAAAATTGTTAAATGCGTTGGTTATATAATTAACACTAATAGAGACTGTACATAAGAAATTAGAAGAAAATTGTCTCGCCAAATCCCATGTTAAATATTATGTCAAGCCCCAATAACAGCAGCTAATGAGCGAAAAATCGAAACCACGAAGATCAGATGCATTAGAATAGCTGCAGTAGGGACAATAAAAGACACAATTAGAAATGAAGAAATCAGAAGGAGATTGGATGTGAAACCAGTCATGAAACTCATAAAAGAAGAACAACATATTAAATGATCTGGACACCTGATAAGAATGCCCTGGTATCGACTACCATAGAGACACAAAGTATAAAATTCAGTGCAATAAAGGCAGAGCTTATCATCAATATAAGAAAGAGGCAGTCATCATTTTTCGGGCATGTGATGAGGAGGGAGGTTTAGAACACATTGTGACAACCGGTAAAATCGAGGGTAGACGAGACAGGGAAGACAGAGAGAAAATGTTGGATAGCCTGACTTCATGGCACGGTGGAGCGTCAACATCTGAGTTGATAGCAAACACCAAAGACAGAGATTTGTGGAGATCCATGATCGCCTACGCCAGCCGGCACGGCACCTGGTGATGATGACTGCTGAACCTGCCTTGAAAATATGCCCTTACTTTAGTGGAACTGAATCATGAATATATATATATGGCATCACGTTGCAATCCTGAATCCTAATGAACTATAATGAGTTTTCAGTTTTTGCCAGGTTTTTATCCATTCATGGCCACGTTTACTTTTATTTCTCATGGGCTTTTCAATTTGCAATTCACCTTCAAGGCTTCAAGAGAAAATGTCTTAAGATAACGCAATCGAGTTTTTTTTTCTGTTGTGCTTTTTAAAACAAACTTTTCCCCCATTTTTGTGTTTGGATAACTTCAACTTTTTTGTTGGTAAGAAGCCGTAGCTGCTATCGCAGGCGATTATGTTCAACCACAACCTCCTACTTCTGATGATGTGTTTCCCAACAGTTTTTGGCAACCAAAGCATTTTTTTTCTGCCAAATATCTACAATCTATGGCTGCAGCGTTTTCTCATTAAAATTATTGTTATTCTGAATATCATCGTTTTCTAACATTTCTCTTTCTATAAAATGTCAATTCTTCTCATCTTTTTCCCCACTCTAAGCAAAAATATACACACAAACAAACACTCCGTTAGACACATACGCAAACAGATGCACGAACATACACTCCAGCACAAAAGGCATACTCAAATACAAACATACAAACACGCACACTTTATGACAAATGTGCTCACAGTCAAACACACACACACACACACCGCATTCAAAAAGCAATTACTTATTTTTTCTTCTTCGAACGCTCCACATCGACCACATGTTAACCACTTTTTGTGATTTGTATGTGAACTGAGCCTAAGAGCGATTGTACGATGTGCCCATTATACGCCTACAAGTTGGCCAGCACATTCGATTTTTGCACCGCTTTTTATTTACTAGGGTAGCTTCCCTATGCCCCTACCTCAGTCGTCTCTTATAACATGCCTTGTAGGTTGCACTGTTACTTTTGTTTGCTTCCTTTGCGAGTCCCGGCAACACACGGGCGCACTTACATATTCAAGCACACACACAAGCATAGAAACGTACATTATAAAGTACAATCACACACACATGCACAGATAAACACAAATAGATACGCTTACAAACACAATTACACGTTTACATACACTCAAACAAACTGATGCAAACAAATGCACATATTATTATTATTATATGTATATATGGTTTGCATTGAGAGCATCGATTGTTGGCGAGCTTAGGATGGTTAAGGGGGATGATCTTCGGTCTCTTGGCGACCTACTGTTGGACGAGGAGACTCAAATGGACGTTTAATCAATCTGGCAATTTAAGGAGTTTGGTACCTTCCAGAAAAATGACGTGGATAAAAAGAAACGGAGGATACAACCCAGAGCACGACAGTATATATATACTTAACAGAAAAGCGCGAACCACAATCCTCAGATTTAGAATGGGACAATGTGGTCTCAGAGCACACGTCCATAGAATGGGTCTCAGGAACTCGGCTGCCTGCACCTGTGGAGCACCATAGCAGTCCCCAGAGCACATCTGCAGGACTGTCCCAGCCTGAGCAGTGTAAGAATGAAATCTGGCGAACAGAAACAACCCTACAAAACAAGCTATTGGGGACCGGTGAAGACCTCAAGCGCATCGTCCTGTTTATGACACATGTCAGAGTAGTCGCATAGCAAAAGTTGACTGCAGAAGAAGAAAAAGAAGAAGTTTGTAATTACACGTTGCACAAGTAGAGCTTGAGGTGCAGAGAGAAGAGTGTATTTAACCAGCTAGTCCTAGGAACTGTCAGTATGTATACTCTTCGACATCTGCTAGGGGAGACTGAGCACCTATTGGTCTGTTCGGAGTGTTGTGACTTCAGTTCCGTAACCACCATTCCTATATATACACTCCACACACAGACGCATCATTAACTGTGTCCTTTGAGGTTTAAAAAAAATTTCAGGCTTAAATTTTTGTAATCTTTTTAAACTCCAGTTGGGGCACAGGCCCTCAACCAACTCATACCCTGTCTTCCTATCTTTAGTTATCTCTTGCCCCTCCTTCCTTAAGCAGAGTGGGCATAACGTCATGAACCGAATACATCGAAAGACAATAAATGCAGTGGTTTGGACATTTAATGAGAACGAAATACAACCAACCACCAATAACATCATACAATAAAAAGAGATCGAGCTAAGGGAAGACTTAGAAAAATATGGATAGACAATATCAAGACCACACTACATAAACACGGATATAACACAACAAGGGTGACTCATCTGGCCTAGAACGCAATTAAAGCTCCAATCTCTACGCTTAACAAGAGTGGACAGCAAACTGCATCTTCCACCTGGAAATAGACAATAGACAATCAGTTTAAGATTCATCAGTGGCGGCTCGTTATTAAGGGCCAGTGGGGCCAGGCCTTATCAAAATAATGTGTAACGTACATTTATTATTTAATAAATTAAAATATAACCTAACCTAAAACCATGATTTTTCCTAAAATTTGTGTCTGGCCCCACCAACAAAAAGGATCACGAGCCGCCACTGAGATTAATTATAATAAACCACAAAAGAAAGAGTGTCAATATCGTGCAAAAAGATGAAGAAATCCATCATTTATTTCATCAGAGAATCATAGACAAACACAAGAGCGTACGACTGGGGCTTCCATCTGGTAGCAGTGTAAAAACAAAAGAAAAAGAAGAAAAAAGAGAAAATAGCCGCCCTTAGATGCCGCGATGATGACAATTTAGCGTCAAACGTGTGGTTGTTGATGCACCTTTCGGATATGAGCGGAGGGGTCTATAGAGTGTAATCCTGGAAGGCAACTCCAAACCACAGGTGAGGCACACATGATTAAGTTTGAACATGGATGTTGAGTGTTCTGTCATTGAAGCTAGTGTTCTCTTCGTTTCTCTGGAGACAGAATCTTCGTGAAGAAGAAGAATAAAATGGTATTGTAATATGGCGTGCTTGCCTAATACGCTTCAGGATAAGTAAATTGTAAATTTATCCCGACATCTTCAGTTAAAAATATGAAAGAAAATGCTAACAAGATGCAGTATGGAATGTTGGGATGTGTGTAGTGTTGGTTAATTAAAACAAATGTCATATAAGACGCTTCTGTCTGATCGAAGGATTGTCTTCCGTGACAGTAAGAGTGATCTAAACTTTGTTTCTCTTAGCAACCGAAGTATTTCTATTGAATGCTAGCTCAGTTCCGTTCGCCGTGTATATAATACGATAGTTTGTGTGAAGACCGGGTTGTGTCTGAATGTGAAAATAGCCCCTGGCACAGTGCGTGCAAATGATTATACAACTGTGGTTGTGAATGTATATTCTTGCTTGGGGGGTTTCTTATGGTTAGATAAACAGTTATTTACAGTTTGAATAAACTTTTGAATGCATTTGAAATTACGTGAAATAAAACTTTCGAAGTATCAGTTATATGCGGACTATCATCATTGCACCCGGAGACGTCCATGGTGCTTCGATCTCCTCCTCAACAAACCCATCAGCGTCCAGCGGCACAACATGCCAGTTCGATGTTGATTAATCAATCTCTTTGCATATTCAGTATGTCGTTCTTTTAGAGCTGACAAATATCGACACTAGATATTGCGACACTAGATATTGCGACACTAGATATTGCGACACTAGATATTAGAACAATAGACTAGAGTTAGAGAATGTGGAGTAGATAGAACAGACTAGAGTTAGAGAATGTGGCGTAGATAGAACAATAGACTAGAGTTAGAGAATGTGGCGTAGATAGAACAATAGACTAGAGTTAGAGAATGTGGCGTAGATAGAACAATAGACTAGAGTTAGAGAATGTGGTGTAGATAGAACAATAGACTAGAGTTAGAGAATGTGGAGTAGATAGAACAATAGACTAGAGTTAGAGAATGTGACGAAGTTAGAACAACAGACTTGAGTTAGAGAATGTGGCGTAGTTAGAACAACAGATTTTCGTTAGTTTAGTTTAGTTTAGTCGTCGGATCACCATCACTGCACGTCGAACAAATTAGTCCATAAGTGCTCCGATCTTCTCCCTCAGTATGTCCATCAGCGTGTGGCGACTAACGACACCGGTTCTTTGTTGGTTTACAATTCTTCTTTGTCTGCCAGCATAGCGTTCTTGTCGAGCTACACCACCAACTTTGAGTTCTTGCAGTCTGGTTAGTGTTGTGGATTCACCGCTATTACGTGAATCATGTACACGCCCTCTCTCCTTAAGGGATTTATAATATCAGCCTGGTCCATTGCTCGTCCGCTTTGGACAGCAGCCATACCTGCAAGCCTATCCGCACGTTCATTCCCCTTACACCTGCATGCCCTGGCACAAAATAAAACTGATCTTTGTCAGCTTAGACCTCCCCAGCGATTCTATCCAATGTCTCCTAGCCCATCCTGTTTCAATCTTCCTGATCATACTCATTGAGTCACTGAGAAAACATGCATGGATAAAGTCTGTGATTCTAGCCAAATCATCGCTTTGGTAACCGCCCTGATTTCCATAGTGAGACTGCTCGTAGTCACGCAAAACCACCACTGTCTTCCTTCACAACATCACCTCCGACCTGAGCAGTGAAAGCCCACGAGCTCCGCACATGTCGAATCACCGAACCATCCGTATAAATGATTACATCATGCTCAGATGCGTTCTCAGAAATTAATGCCTGAACCTCTGCCTCCACGACAAGTGGGTTGTGTTGCCTGCATTCTTTATCAAGTTCGATGCATACAGAAAAGGGTGTAGCAATTCCTCTTGGCACTGGTATCCATTCTTCACCGGGATCAATGTCTTCAAGTGTGCACACCTGTTCAATACAGTCCTCGGCCTGACCCATCCAAGATTTTCCTCTTTTAACCTATTTCCTTTTTGTCTCGTTATTTCCAAGTGCAGAGGATGTTGTGTGTCAGCATTGACTCGAAGGTATGCTCGTGCACGGCTCATCAGTATTCTATACTCCATAGTAGGATAGTCAAGGAGATAGCGCATCGCCCTGCACGACGTGTCTTTAGTGCAACCAAGTATAATGCGCATCGCCTCGTTCTGTATTCTTTCCAGTCGTTCTATCTGACTATGACTGAGAGTCAGGATCGCCAGCGCATACTCAAGCACAGAAAGGACCAGACCCTGGTATAAAAGACAAAGATGGCGCTGTTCACAATCCGCCGCAGCCATTACCCTCATCGCCAGCAAACCTTTCCTCGCCTTCATTATCACATGAGCTATGTGTTCCGTAAAAGCTAGACTACGATAAAAACGCAACCCCAGGTATTTCATAGACTGAGATCTCTCCACCACCTCTGAACACAAAACCACAGATGGTGTAGGAGTGTTGACGATGTGGTTGTTTAAAGAGAACCATATCACCGTTGCTTTTGTGGGGTTGACCAATGCTCCTGCTTCAACGCACCATCTACCTATGCGGTCGAGTTCTGACTGAAGTTCCTCCACAAGCTGTTCTCTATCCTTGCCCTGACGATACACCAACACATCATCTGCATATGACATTGTCCTTCCTCTACCCGTGATCTGCTCTTTTGTGATGCTCACAGTATAGGCATTGAACAACACCGGAGATAATGGTGACCGGAGATTTTCGTTAGATAATGGCAAGTTAGAACAACATATTTGACTTGAAAAACGGCATTTAATTAATGAAATAAATTGTTTTGTAGTTTGCACAGAACTCTGCGTCTGGTGCTTATTCTAGTCAATATTTGAGTCTTTTTTTTATAATGAAATAAATCAACGAAATCCAACACAGATGTAATAAAATAAATCAAATCATATGACAAATATCATCAATTTTGACATGCAAACGTCAACACTAAACGAGCATTGTACAACACAATATTTCTTCCAACATTACGCTATCAGTGCCAAACCTGGACGCTGACATCAAACGATAGAAGAAAACTAGTCACGACAGAGATGAAGCGTCTACGCAGAATATTTCGAGTCGCAAGAAGAGACCGGTTTATAAATGAAGATATCAGAAAAAAGTGGGTGCAACATCAGTACTGAACCTCAACAAGAAACAAGAATGGTTCGGTCAAATAAGCAGATTACCAACAGAATATGGGCATTAAGTGGGTTGATAAAATTTTAGAAGACCTTGATTTTGCCGACGATATAGCCCTTTTGAGTTTATCACACCAAGATATTCAAATGAAAACAAACCTTCTCCAAAATATCTCAGGACAAATTGGTCTCCAAATCAACACCACAAAAACAAAAATTGTTGACCTTACCAGCAGTCCAGAAAATATCCAACTAAAAACTACACTCTTGAAAAAGTCAAAAGTTTTACATACCTAGGAAGTATGATGACATCTACAGGGGATACAGAGCCAGAAATTCCATACAGAATCGCATTGGCATCAAGTGCTTTTAACAAATTGTCAAATATATGGAAGTCCAATTCACTCAGCAAGCACTTAAAATTAAAGATCTTTAACTCTTGTGTGATTCCAGTATTAACTTATGGATGCGAGAGTTGGAAAGCAACAAAAGCTCTAGAAAGAAAATTAGATAACTTTGAGAATAAATGTCTTAGAAGAATACAAATGGTCAGATTTCAGACCTAATACACAAATAAGACAAGAGACCAAGCAAGAAAATGTATCAAATTTTATAAGAAGCGCCGCTGGAACTACATCGGCCACACACTTAGAATGGATGAGAGAAGACTCCTTACCAATCCCTCATATGGACACCAGAGGGAAAGAAAACGAGGAAGACCAAGAGAGACTCTGCGTAGAACCATCACCAGAAGGCTCAACGATGGGCCTAGTAAACATTAAAGACCTAAAACAGATAGCAACGAACCGCGAGACATGGAGAGCTATGACCTCTGCCCTATGCGCCGCCCACAGGCCCAAGAGGAAAGACTAACTAACTAACTAACAGACAGTGCGTTTCAACGTGAAATATTACTCCAATACAGCGGACACAAAACAAAGATAGTCCACTCAAAGATGGAGCTCAGAAATAACAGAGGCAGTGAAAAATACTATTTATGAAGTGCACACAACAAGCCCGTTCAAGAAATCTATTTTCTTTACTCTGGACGCTGTAAGGCAAGACATGATTAAAATAAAGAAGTAGCAATAAATCAGTGTATATATATATATATATATATATATATATATATGTGTGTGTGTGTGTTTGTATACCAATGAACAGATCTGTAAATGCTTTCATTTCAAAAGTTATCAATTTAAAAAAAAATGTTATTTTTATGTTTGTAATAAGCTGTATAGCTTACCATTGTCAACGTGTTTATTACCGTCTCTTCTTCTATTATGTGTTTTCATCTTTGCTATCTAGATTTATTAATATCATCAAGCAGTTCTTGAATTTATTTAAACTAGCTTCGACATGCACTTTTCATTATTAACTGTTATGTTCTCCCTTATTTATTAAATTTAAAATATCTAAAGTTCCTTTGTTCCATTTTCTGCCATTCTGTCTTGCGTATTTCTTCATTGCTTGTTGTTTACTATTGTGTGTTGTTAGTTTTTCTTTCTCTAACGTTTTGTTTATGATGTCTTTAGAAATGCAAACATGAGTATGATTAGACTCTTGTATTACATACATAACTTGTGAACTTGTTGTTTGCTTTATGTTTTATTCTTTAAAAAATATATGGTTTGAAGAATATAGATAGGAAAACATTGTGTGCTAAAAACATCAGTAACTGAGCTTCATCATGAAGCTACAAATGAAATGGTTCGGTCACAAAGGAGATCATTAAAAGACTGCCCGTCTCAATGGACATTGCTACTCAGATAAAGTGGTAACAAACCAGAAGTTCGCCCACGCAAACGATGGGGCACAGAAGTAATGTTTGTGTCTTGTCTGTTTATGTTAATCCTGTCGACTCTCCAGATCATTCTCATTGCGAGATATTTGAAATGGGTAGGTTTACAGATGGTGATGTAGGAAATGAAATTAACGCAAGAATTAGAATGGCAGCTACAGCATTCAAATCATTAGACAACAGGGGGAGATCATCAGCTTACTAGACACAGACTAAAATCCATATTTACAAATCAAATGTGCACTCAGTCCTACAAGAAGAAACCGGTTGAGAAATGAAGACATCAGGGAAAAAGTGGGTAGACATAAGTACTAGACTTCATCAAGAAACAACAAATTAAATGGGTCTGCCACGTAAGCAGATTACCAACAGACATTGCACCTCAAAGAACAATGCTGCTCCGATACAATGGGTACAAAGCAAAAGGCCGGCCATGCAAAAGATGGACCTCAGAGATAACAGAGGCAACGAAAGAGACTATCTACGAAGGGCATACAAGGACACGTTTCAGAAATCTCTTCTTGACTTGACGCTGTGAGGCAAACAGGATTCGAGAAAGAAAGAAACTCAGTCCTACTGTATGGATCAAAGACATGGAAAACATGTACCAACAAAGACAGTCGCATAATAGGCTTTGATGGAAAATGTCTCTGAAGAATCCTCCGAATGTGTTGTGATCAGAAAATACCAAATACTGAGATCGTCCGGCGCACGGTCACCAACAATGTCAACGAGGATATAAAACGTAGGAGATGGAAGTGGTTGGGACATACATGAAGAATGTAGGAAACCAGACACCCACATGTGGCTTTGAAATTGATTCCGTTAGGCAAGAGACTTGTAGTGCGACATAGGTAGACATGGAAGTGGTTGGGACATACATGAAGAATACAGAAAACCAGACACCCACATCTGGCTTTGAAATTGATTCCGTTAAGCAAGAGACTTAGGTGTGGGACATAGAGAGACATGGACAGAAACTGTAGACAGAGACAGAAAAGAGACGGGAAAGACCTGGAATGAACTAAGCTGGCTTGCTCAAGACAGATCTGGTTGAAGATTTGTTGATGCCTTCGCTCGTGTGTTGCCAGGGCTCTCAAAGGGAAACAAAGAACACTACAACCTACAAGGCATGTCCTAAGCGACTTCTCAAGGGAGCAACAACCCTACAACCTACAAGGCATGTCCTAAGCGACTCTCTCAAGGTAAACAAAGAACACTACAACCTACAAGGCATGTCCTAAGCGACTCTCTCAAGGGAAACAAAGAACACTACAACCTACAAGGCATGTCCTAAGCGACTCTCTCAAGGGAAACAAAGAACACTACAACCTACAAGGCATGTCCTAAGCGACTCTCTCAAGGGAACCAAAGAACACTACAACCTACAAGGCATGTCCTAAGCTGACTCTCTCAAGGGAACAAAGAACACTACAACCTACAAGGCATGTCCTAAGCGACTCTCTCAAGGTAAACAAAGAACACTACAACCTACAAGGCATGCCCTAAGCGACTCTCTCAAGGGGAACAAAGAACACTACAACCTACAAGGCATGTCCTAAGCGACTCTCTCAAGGGAACCAAAGAACACTACAACCTACAAGGCATGTCCTAAGCGACTCTCTCAAGGGAAACAAAGAACCCTACAACCTACAAGGCATGCCCTAAGCGACTCTCTCAAGGGAAACAAAGAACACTACAACCTACAAGGCATGTCCTAAGCGACTCTCTCAAGGGAAACAAAGAACCCTACAACCTACAAGGCATGTCCTAAGCGACTCTCTCAAGGGAAACAAAGAACACTACAACCTACAAGGCATGTCCTAAGCGACTCTCTCAAGGTAAACAAAGAACACTACAACCTACAAGGCATGTCCTAAGCGACTCTCTCAAGGGAGCAACGAACCCTACAACCTACAAGGCATGCCCTAAGCGACTCTCTCAAGGGAAACAAAGAACCCTACAACCTACAAGGCATGTCCTAAGCGACTCTCTCAAGGTAAACAAAGAACACTACAACCTACAAGGCATGTCCTAAGCGACTAACTCAAGGGAAACAAAGAACCCTACAACCTACAAGGCATGTCCTAAGCGACTCTCTCAAGGGAAACAAAGAACACTACAACCTACAAGGCATGTCCTAAGCGACTAACTCAAGGGGAACAAAGAACCCTACAACCTACAAGGCATGTCCTAAGCGACTCTCTCAAGGGAAACAAAGAACACTACAACCTACAAGGCATGCCCTAAGCGACTCTCTCAAGGGAAACAAAGAACACTACAACCTACAAGGCATGCCCTAAGCGACTCTCTCAAGGGAAACAAAGAACCCTACAACCTACAAGGCATGTCCTAAGCGACTAACTCAAGGAAACAAAGACCCTACAACCTACAAGGCATGTCCTAAGCGACTCTCTCAAGGTAAACAAAGAACACTACAACCTACAAGGCATGTCCTAAGCGACTCTCTCAAGGGGACAGAACCCTACAACCTACAAGGCATGCCCTAAGCGACTCTCTCAAGGGAAACAAAGAACACTACAACCTACAAGGCATGTCCTAAGCGACTCTCTCAAGGGAAACAAAGAACACTACAACCTACAAGGCATGTCCTAAGCGACTAACTCAAGGGAAACAAAGAACACTACAACCTACAAGGCATGTCCTAAGCGACTCTCTCAAGGGAAACAAAGAACACTACAACCTACAAGGCATGTCCTAAGCGACTCTCTCAAGGGAACAAAGAACCCTACAACCTACAAGGCATGTCCTAAGCGACTAACTCAAGGGAAACAAAGAACCCTACAACCTACAAACATGTCCTAAGCGACTAACTCAAGGGAAACAAAGAACACTACAACCTACAAGGCATGTCCTAAGCGACTAACTCAAGGGAAACAAAGAACACTACAACCTACAAGGCATGTCCTAAGCGACTAACTCAAGGGAAACAAAGAACACTACAACCTACAAGGCATGTCCTAAGCGACTCTCTCAAGGGGAACAAAGAACACTACAACCTACAAGGCATGTCCTAAGCGACTCTCTCAAGGTAAACAAAGAACACTACAACCTACAAGGCATGTCCTATGGACTCTCTCAAGGAACAAAGAACACTACAACCTACAAGGCATGTCCTAAGCGACTCTCTCAAGGGAAACAAAGAACACTACAACCTACAAGGCATGTCCTAAGCGACTCTCTCAAGGGAGCAACAGAACCTACAACCTACAAGGCATGTCCTAAGCGACTCTCTCAAGGGAAACAAAGAACACTACAACCTACAAGGCATGTCCTAAGCGACTCTCTCAAGGGAAACAAAGAACACTACAACCTACAAGGCATGTCCTAAGCGACTCTCTCAAGGTAAACAAAGAACACTACAACCTACAAGGCATGTCCTAAGCGACTCTCTCAAGGGAAACAAAGAACACTACAACCTACAAGGCATGTCCTAAGCGACTCTCTCAAGGGGAACAAAGAACACTACAACCTACAAGGCATGTCCTAAGCGACTCTCTCAAGGGAGCAACGAACACTACAACCTACAAGGCATGTCCTAAGCGACTCTCTCAGGGAAACAAAGAACCCTACAACCTACAAGGCATGTCCTAAGCGACTCTCTCAAGGGAAACAAAGAACACTACAACCTACAAGGCATGTCCTAAGCGACTCTCTCAAGGGAAACAAAGAACCCTACAACCTACAAGGCATGTCCTAAGCGACTCTCTCAAGGGAAACAAAGAACACTACAACCTACAAGGCATGTCCTAAGCGACTCTCTCAAGGGAAACAAAGAACACTACAACCTACAAGGCATGTCCTAAGCGACTCTCTCAAGGGAAACAAAGAACACTACAACCTACAAGGCATGTCCTAAGCGACTCTCTCAAGGTAAACAAAGAACACTACAACCTACAAGGCATGTCCTAAGCGACTCTCTCAAGAGGAAACAAAGAACACTACAACCTACAAGGCATGTCCTAAGCGACTCTCTCAAGGGAAACAAAGAACCCTACAACCTACAAGGCATGTCCTAAGCGACTCTCTCAAGGGAAACAAAGAACACTACAACCTACAAGGCATGTCCTAAGCGACTCTCTCAGGGAAACAAAGAACACTACAACCTACAAGGCATGTCCTAAGCGACTCTCTCAAGGGAAACAAAGAACCCTACAACCTACAAGGCATGTCCTAAGCGACTCTCTCAAGGGAAACAAAGAACACTACAACCTACAAGGCATGTCCTAAGCGACTCTCTCAAGGTAAACAAAGAACACTACAACCTACAAGGCATGTCCTAAGCGACTCTCTCAAGGGAAACAAAGAACACTACAACCTACAAGGCATGTCCTAAGCGACTCTCTCAAGGGAAACAAAGAACACTACAACCTACAAGGCATGTCCTAAGCGACTCTCTCAAGGGAAACAAAGAACACTACAACCTACAAGGCATGTCCTAAGCGACTCTCTCAAGGTAAACAAAGAACACTACAACCTACAAGGCATGTCCTAAGCGACTCTCTCAAGGTAAACAAAGAACACTACAACCTACAAGGCATGTCCTAAGCGACTCTCTCAAGGGGAACAAAGAACACTACAACCTACAAGGCATGTCCTAAGCGACTCTCTCAAGGGGAACAAAGAACACTACAACCTACAAGGCATGTCCTAAGCGACTCTCTCAAGGTAAACAAAGAACACTACAACCTACAAGGCATGTCCTAAGCGACTCTCTCAAGGGAAACAAAGAACACTACAACCTACAAGGCATGTCCTAAGCGACTCTCTCAAGGGAAACAAAGAACACTACAACCTACAAGGCATGTCCTAAGCGACTCTCTCAGGGAAACAAAGAACCCTACAACCTACAAGGCATGTCCTAAGCGACTCTCTCAAGGTAAACAAAGAACACTACAACCTACAAGGCATGTCCTAAGCGACTCTCTCAAGGGAAACAAAGAACCCTACAACCTACAAGGCATGTCCTAAGCGACTCTCTCAAGGGAAACAAAGAACCCTACAACCTACAAGGCATGTCCTAAGCGACTCTCTCAAGGTAAACAAAGAACACTACAACCTACAAGGCATGTCCTAAGCGACTCTCTCAAGGTAAACAAAGAACACTACAACCTACAAGGCATGTCCTAAGCGACTCTCTCAAGGGAAACAAAGAACACTACAACCTACAAGGCATGTCCTAAGCGACTCTCCAGGGAAACAAAGAACCCTACAACCTACAAGGCATGTCCTAAGCGACTCTCTCAAGGGAAACAAAGAACACTACAACCTACAAGGCATGTCCTAAGCGACTCTCTCAAGGTAAACAAAGAACACTACAACCTACAAGGCATGTCCTAAGCGACTCTCTCAAGGGAAACAAAGAACCCTACAACCTACAAGGCATGTCCTAAGCGACTCTCTCAAGGGAAACAAAGAACACTACAACCTACAAGGAATGTCCTAAGCGACTCTCTCAAGGGAAACAAAGAACACTACAACCTACAAGGCATGTCCTAAGCGACTCTCTCAAGGTAAACAAAGAACACTACAACCTACAAGGCATGTCCTAAGCGACTCTCTCAAGGGAAACAAAGAACACTACAACCTACAAGGCATGTCCTAAGCGACTCTCTCAGGGAAACAAAGAACACTACAACCTACAAGGCATGTCCTAAGCGACACTCTCAAGGGAAACAAAGAACACTACAACCTACAAGGCATGTCCTAAGCGACTCTCTCAAGGGAAACAAAGAACACTACAACCTACAAGGCATGTCCTAAGCGACTCTCTCAAGGGAACCAAAGAACACTACAACCTACAAGGCATGTCCTAAGCGACTCTCTCAAGGGAACCAAAGAACACTACAACCTACAAGGCATGTCCTAAGCGACTCTCTCAAGGTAAACAAAGAACACTACAACCTACAAGGCATGTCCTAAGCGACTCTCTCAAGGGAAACTAAGAACACTACAACCTACAAGGCATGTCCTAAGCGACTCTCTCAAGGGAAACAAAGAACACTACAACCTACAAGGCATGTCCTAAGCGACTCTCTCAAGGGGAGCAACGAACCCTACAACCTACAAGGCATGTCCTAAGCGACTCTCTCAAGGGAAACAAAGAACACTACAACCTACAAGGCATGTCCTAAGCGACTCTCTCAAGGGAAACAAAGAACACTACAACCTACAAGGCATGTCCTAAGCGACTCTCTCAAGGGAAACAAAGAACACTACAACCTACAAGGCATGTCCTAAGCGACTCTCTCAAGGGAAACAAAGAACACTACAACCTACAAGGCATGTCCTAAGCGACTCTCTCAAGGGAAACAAAGAACACTACAACCTATAAGGCATGTCCTAAGCGACTCTCTCAAGGGAAACAAAGAACCCTACAACCTACAAGGCATGTCCTAAGCGACTCTCTCAAGGGAAACAAAGAACACTACAACCTACAAGGCATGTCCTAAGCGACTCTCTCAAGGTAAACAAAGAACACTACAACCTACAAGGCATGTCCTAAGCGACTCTCTCAAGGGAAACAAAGAACCCTACAACCTACAAGGCATGTCCTAAGCGACTCTCTCAAGGTAAACAAAGAACACTACAACCTACAAGGCATGTCCTAAGCGACACTCTCAAGGGAAACAAAGAACACTACAACCTACAAGGCATGTCCTAAGCGACTCTCTCAAGGGAAACAAAGAACACTACAACCTACAAGGCATGTCCTAAGCGACTCTCTCAAGGGAAACAAAGAACACTACAACCTACAAGGCATGTCCTAAGCGACTCTCTCAAGGGAAACAAAGAACACTACAACCTACAAGGCATGTCCTAAGCGACTCTCTCAAGGGAAACAAAGAACACTACAACCTACAAGGCATGTCCTAAGCGACTCTCTCAAGGGAAACAAAGAACACTACAACCTACAAGGCATGTCCTAAGCGACTCTCTCAAGGTAAACAAAGAACACTACAACCTACAAGGCATGTCCTAAGCGACTCTCTCAAGGGGAACAAAGAACACTACAACCTACAAGGCATGTCCTAAGCGACTCTCTCAAGGGAACCAAAGAACACTACAACCTACAAGGCATGTCCTAAGCGACTCTCTCAAGGGAAACAAAGAACACTACAACCTACAAGGCATGTCCTAAGCTGACTCTCCAAGGAAACAAAGAACACTACAACCTACAAGGCATGTCCTAAGCGACTCTCTCAGGGAAACAAAGAACACTACAACCTACAAGGCATGTCCTAAGCGACTCTCTCAAGGGAGCAACGAACCCTACAACCTACAAGGCATGTCCTAAGCGACTCTCTCAAGGGAAACAAAGAACACTACAACCTACAAGGCATGTCCTAAGCGACTCTCTCAAGGTAAACAAAGAACACTACAACCTACAAGGCATGTCCTAAGCGACTCTCTCAAGGGAAACAAAGAACACTACAACCTACAAGGCATGTCCTAAGCGACTCTCTCAAGGTAAACAAAGAACACTACAACCTACAAGGCATGTCCTAAGCGACTCTCTCAAGGGAAACAAAGAACACTACAACCTACAAGGCATGTCCTAAGCGACTCTCTCAAGGTAAACAAAGAACACTACAACCTACAAGGCATGTCCTAAGCGACTCTCTCAGGAAACAAAGAACACTACAACCTACAAGGCATGTCCTAAGCGACTCTCTCAAGGGAAACAAAGAACACTACAACCTACAAGGCATGTCCTAAGCGACTCTCTCAAGGGAAACAAAGAACACTACAACCTACAAGGCATGTCCTAAGCGACTCTCTCAAGGGAACCAAAGAACACTACAACCTACAAGGCATGTCCTAAGCGACTCTCTCAAGGGAAACAAAAGACACTACAACCTACAAGGCATGTCCTAAGCGACTCTCTCAAGGTAAACAAAGAACACTACAACCTACAAGGCATGTCCTAAGCGACTTAAGTAGGAGCTTAAGAAACTACCTAGTAAATAAAAAGCGTCGCCAAAATCGGATTTGCTGGCCTACTTGTAGGTGCATGACTTTCACAACGTACACTCACTATTAGGCTCGGATCACATACAAATCCCACTGAATGGTTAAACAAGTGGTCGATATGGAACGTTCTAAGAAGAAAAAAGTGGTTGATGCCTTATGTTTGACGGGTAGTTAAGAGACAAATAATAAGTACAAGATTCCCAGAAGTGTCTATCAATCTTGTTTTATCTAACTCTGACTATTTATCTGTGGTACAGTGTGAATGATGGTGTTTTTCTCATCTCATGCCAGCCAGCACTTAATGGCTTGTCTGTACACTAATGGAAGTCCAGTTTTCTTCCAACTATTAAGTAATAGTTTGCGTGTCAACTTGAGTGACTTGGGTATTACAGCTTAGATGTGGCTGAGTTGACACGTCAACTCATGGTTTCATTTTGCTATACATTTCTCTCTTTTTCTCTCTCTCTCTCTCTGTCTGTCACTTTCTGTGTCTCTCTCTCTCTGTCTGTCTCTTTCGCTGTCTCTTTCAGTCTCTCTGTCTCTTTCTCTCTCTGTCTCTCTGTGTCTCTCTCTGTCTCTTTCTGTGTCTCTTTCTCTTTCTTTCTGTCTCTCTCTTTATGTCTGTCTCTTTCCCTCTGTCTCTTTTTGTCTCTTTCTCTCTCTCTCTGTTTCTTTCTTTCTCTCTCTCTTTGTTTTTGTTTCTCTATGGCTGCCTCTTTCTCTCTTCTTTCCGTCTCTCTTTCTCTCCGTGTCTCTCTCTATCTCTCTCTCTGTCTTTATTTCTGTCTCTCTTTCTCTCTGTGTCTCTTTCTCTGTCTGTCTCTTTCTTTGTCTCTCTCTATATCTGTCTCTTTCTCTCATTCTCTTTCAGTCTCTCTCTGTCTCTTTCTTTCTGTCAGTCTCTCTCTGTCTCTTTCTTTCTGCCTCTTTCTCTCTCTGTCTACCTCTTTCTCTCTGTCTCTTTCTCCCTGTCTCTTTCTCTCTGTCTCTTTCTTTCTGTCACTCTCTGTCCGTCTGTCTCTGTGTCTCTCTCTATGTCGCTCTCTCTCTATCTCTATGTCTCTCTCTGTTCCTCTCCCTGTCTCTCTCTGTCTCTCTCTCTGCCTTTCTCTCTTTTCGTCTCTCTTTCTCTCTTTTCTTCACCTCTGCTCTCTCTTTCTCTCTACATTTCAATTGACTTTGCTCCTATTTCTCCGTCTCTCTCTCTCGCTCTCTCTCTCTCTAGTACTGCTTTATTTTTCTGTTGATCCGTTCTCTCTCCGTTTCCCTAATCTACTCTTATTTCAGTCTATCTTTCTATCTCTCCATTTCTGTTTCTCTCGTATTTTTGTTCTCTCTCTCTCTACATATATATATATATATATATATATATATATATATATATATATATATATATATCCTTGTATCTCTTCTTCTCTCTCTCGGGTCTACCAAACCAATGTGCAACGTATACACGTTCTTGGCAAAGATCAAACATATCACAAAGAGTGATTAAAATTGGTTGTAAAGAACGAACGTAAAGAAGAAGAAGAAGATATGAGCAGTGGTCCGCCCTGGTGCCTCTTCCCCTCCGAAAGTCACAGAACAACATTTGTTTTGGTATGCGACAAGTTTCCATTCTTCTCACATGCCCCAACCATCTTAGTCGTCTACTGCTGAGATTTGCACGTTGCAGTACTTCAGAGTTGGTTATCTTGTCATACCACCTGATGTTCATAATCTTGCGGAGACATCAAAGTTGAAAGATGTTAAGTCTCCTCTCATGTCTTGAGTAGGCTGTCATATATATATCGTCTCGGCCCGTCTCGCTCTCTATCATTTCTTCCTATCCCCCATATCTCTCTCTTGGTTGCATTATCCATCTCTCTCACATTTTCTCCGCACATATCTCTTTCTACTTCTGTATCTCTCCGTGTTCGTCTCTCTAACTCTTCCCGCTTCTCTTCGTCTGCAAGAAAGCAAGGCACTCTCCTCCACTCAAATATTAGAAAAAGGAAAAACTCATAATTCCTGGGAATTCGAAGAAAAATGCCTCGAGGGAGTATGCTGCGGGTATGAATCTAAAATTTAAGATATGCATGCAACTTTACGTCAACTTAAATCTGACTGATATCTTTTCATGGAAGTCTTAAAACATAATTTTAATTACATATTCTGTGTCTGCCCTTCAAGCTCTAGACGACAGTCTATATTGTAAATCTAAACGAACCATTTTTCAACTACTTATTTTACGTTCTTTCTTAACACTGAAATTTGGCCATTCTTTGTAACATGCAGTGGCGGCTCGTGATCGTTTTTGTTGGTGGGGCCAGACACAAATTTTCGGGAAAATCATGGTTTTGGGTTAGGTTATATTTTAATTTATTAAATAATAAATACACGTTACATATTATTTTTGGTGGAGCAGGCTGGCCCTTAATGACGAGCTGCCACTGGTAACATGTGTGTGGTTTGGACAGATGAGAAGAGTCTATTGTGCTGAAAACAGAACATGATGTGGATTATAACCCGTCACACGTCCGTGTGCCGCAAGGGGAGCAAAGAATAGTAACACTGCGACCTATAATGCATGTCGCAAGAGGTGACTGAGGTAGGGGACTAGGGAAACTACCTCAGTAAATAAAAATCGTCGCAGAAATCGAATGTGCTGGCCTACTTGTGGACGCATAGCTGGCACAACGCACAACCGCTTTTAGACTCGGATCAAAGATCCCAAAGATCACAAAAAGTGGTTTAACTCCTTGTGGAAAAATGGGGCTTTTGCCTTGGTCCACTAAGCTTGGTCCACTAAGCTTGTCACTGCTTGTCCACTAAGCTTGGTCCACTAAGCTTGGTCCACTAAGCTTGGTCCACTAAGCTTGGCCCACTAAGCTTGGTCCACTAAGCTTGGTCCACTAAGCTTGGTCCACTAAGCTTGGTCCACTAAGCTTGGTCCACTAAGCTTGGTCCACTAAGCTTGGCCCACTAAGCTTGGTCCACTAAGCTTGGTCCACTAAGCTTGGTCCACTAAGCTTGGTCCACTAAGCATGGCCCACTAAGCTTGGTCCACTAAGAGTTAACTAATTGTCGTTATGGAGCGTTCAAAGAAGAAGAGTAAATGTTAACCAGTCTCAGATTATTTCTCAACACGTGGACGCAACTAGGAGTTCACCCATACTGGGAGATAGTTAACCCATCGCAGATTATTACGTGGAAACAACTAGGAGCTCACCCACACCGGAAGATAGTTAACCCATCGCAGATTATTACGTGGAAACAACTAGGAGCTCACCCATACCAGGAGATAGTTAACCCATCGCAGATTATTACGTGGAAACAACTAGGAGCTCACCCATACCAGGAGATAGTTAACCCATCGCAGATTATTACGTGGAAACAACTAGGAGCTCACCCACACCGGAAGATAGTTAACCCATCGCAGATTATTACGTGGAAACAACTAGGAGCTCACCCACACCGGAAGATAGTTAACCCATCGCAGATTATTACGTGGAAACAACTAGGAGCTCACCCATACCAGGAGATAGTTAACCCATCGCAGATTATTACGTGGAAACAACTAGGAGCTCACCCACACCAGGAGATAGTTAACCCATCGCAGATTATTACGTGGAAACAACTAGGAGCTCACCCACACCAGGAGATAGTTAACCCATCGCAGATTATTACGTGGAAACAACTAGGAGCTCACCCATACTGGGAGATAGTTAACCCATCGCAGATTATTACGTGGAAACAACTAGGAGTTCACCCACACCGGAAGATAGTTAACCCATCGCAGATTATTACGTGGAAACAACTATAGTGCGTTTCAAAACGTTCAGTCAACGATTGACCTCAAATATCTCCATATTCATTGCATGGATGAACGTGATTTTTGCATGTGGTGTTGTATTTCCGATGTCCCAACGATTGTCTAAAATTCAATGTTGCAGGTAGTGTACTTTTCTTGCAACGGCGAATTCCTTTGATCTTTTCAAACCTAGTAATTATCTGGTGCTGGAAGAAGATAATTTACCGTAAATTTTAAAAATCACATATTTTCGGCATAGGCGTATGTACAATTCGAATTTTGGAAGGTGAGATAACTCATATTATATAAATCATATAAAGTGTTTACTCACTTTGATGAGCCTAACATTTTGTAATACACCTATGCTCTGAAAACACAAACGGTAAATTGTAACTGAACACACCGGAAGGATCATTATACATTTTTTTAAAGTGCGATAAAGCGATTAAAATCGGCAAAAACCACGTGAAAAACGTGCAAGTCGTGGAACTTGCAACATCTGACAAATATGAAGGGGTAATACTTATTATATGGTTGGCTAAGGAGATGGTCACTTTTATATACTTTACATAAAGAAAATTTTAAACCATACGTTTGTTATTGAGTAAAAAATATCAACCTCGGGACATTACGATCATTAGATCATATGCAAAGTTACAACAATTACGGTCAAGCGGTTGCAGAGATATTAAATTTTCCCCGCGGAAAATCAATTTGAAACGCACTATAGGAGCTCACCCATACTGGGAGATAGTAAACAAAGAGTGTGCTTCAGATACTACACGGAAAACATGGAAATACTAGAATATGTTAAATATGGGTTTTCATGTGTGTGTGTGTGTGTGTGTGTGTGTGTGTGGAACGGATTAATGTAAAGCATAAGCGTTCGTCTATCGACTCGGTCATGAGAGGGGTGTAGGTTCAATCCCACACTCGGCGTTCCACACGTGATGAAAGGAATTTGCCTCGTACATCCTGCATAATATTGGGAAATGGCAGTCACTTCATATTCTAAGATCTTAAAGAGATACGGGACGTTTTATTTATTTGGATTCATATGTAGCGTATAATGAATGTCTAAGTCTGTGTGCACTGTTTGTGGGAAATTATTATCTAATAAAGAAACCTTTTTTATAATAATTCCTCTCGTACCGTTATATCTAATAAAATTGAAGCTATTGAAACAAGGTGCTATAGAAAAGTTCTTAGAATATTCTGGACAGAGAAGAGAAGAAACAAAGACATCCTACAAGACCTGAATATCAAGGAGTATAGGCTCATAAATAACATCATGTCCCGGAAGATGAAATATTTTGGCCACATTAAACGCCATAGTGGTCTGGAGAGAAAGGTAATGGAAGGCATGGTTCCTGGAAAACGAGGCAAGGGATGACCCAGACGAAGTTGGCAGCAGGACATCAAAGAAACCTTAAATGACGCTGGAAGAGACGGGAGAACTTGCAAGTGACAGAGCTTTTCATGCGGGCTGTGATGAATGCCACGTTCCGCAAGGGACAAGCTACTACTTGACGTGACCGTTATATGTTACATAGAGCCTGCAGGTAATTTCTCCATACCGCTCTGTCCTGGGAAACTCGCTTAATCTCTTCCATGGAATTTAGATCGATATTTCTTGCTTCTCTCAGCAACGTTTGTTTCAAGGTACACCTAGGGCGTCCTCTTTTTCTTGAACCCTTTGCCTCCCACTTCAATGCCTGCTTGGCTATTCTCTGATCATTTCTTCTCAAAGTATACCCGACATATCTCCATATTCTCCTTCTTATAACAGTTGTTACTAGTGGTTGACTGGACATTTCTTCTCAAGATATACCCGACATATCTCCATATTCTCTTTCTAATAACAGTTGTCACTAGTGGTTGACTGGACATTTCTCTGACTTCATCACTTCTCCTGAATTTGTTCCATTTTATGTTCATTATTTTTCGCAGAAATCTATTTTCAAAAGCATTCAACTTGCTTTCTATATCTTTAGTCATTTTCCAACCCTTTTTATACCACGTGGTACATAGGGTAATTTGGTGTTAAGTCCGTATTTTTCATTGACCGTCAGCACATGGTTGGAGATGTGGTCAACATTACACTGGAGTCCGTTACTTTCCGATTCTTTTCCTGGTACCAAATTTATTGTATGTCAACTTGAGAGCTGTACCGGTCGGAAAAATTCCACGATCACTTGGATTAAAACCAAACTGCTAGCCTACGAAGACAGTGATGAAACAGTGGACCATGATGAGCCAATTGGAGGATTTAGATTTTGCAGACGATATAGCCCTCCTCTCCCGCAGCCATCAACAGATGCAAGAGAAAACAACTAAACTGGAAATAATCATGCAACAACTGGGTCTCACTATTCATGAGGAAAAAACAAAGATCATGAGATTAAATGCTAATTCCAGAGATCCGATCATACTGAGAGGATCACCATTAAAGGACACATTTACATATCTGGGAAATGTTATCAACATTCAAGGTGGCTCAGGTGAAGACGTTAGGGTTAGAATACAAAAGGCAAGATCAGCCATTGCCATTCTGAATAACATATGGAGCTCAAGAATGATCAGGAATAAAACTAAGATAATGATATTTAACTCAAATGTCAAGGCTGTCCTTCTATATGGAGCAGAGACATGGAGAACAACTAAAGGGAACAGCAAAAACGTTGCAGACATTGATCAATAGATGCCTATGCAGGCTACTCCACCTGCGATGGTATGACAGGACTAAAAACATGGAACTCTTGGATAGAACAAGACAACGACAGGTGAAACAAGAAATAAGGGCAGAAGGTGACGATGGATAGGACACACACTGAGGAAACCCCTAACAGCATCACAAGACAAGCTCTCCGATGGAACCCCAGGGCAATAGAGGTAGGGGAAGACCCAGGAACACCTGGAAACGGAGTTGAGACGGAATGCAAGAAAACGGAGAGAGAGTGGAGAGATCTGGACAAGATGACCTTGTTTAGGCGGGCTTGAAATGCCTTGGTTGCGGACCTATGCTTCCCTAGGGGCGAAGGGTGAAGAAGATGAGATAGTCGGGCTTGGAAGGCCTTGGTTGCGGAACTATGCTTCCCTAGGGACGAAGGGGGAAGAAGATGAGATAGTCGGGCTTGGAAGGCCTTGGTTGCGGAACTATGCTTCCCTAGGGACGAAGGGGGAAGAAGATGAGATAGTCGGGCTTGGAAGGCCTTGGTTGCGGAACTATGCTTCCCTAGGGGCGAAGGTTAAAGTAGAAGAAGCTAACCTACGAGGCGTGTTCACTAACAACAAGCAGTGGGTTGACAAGTATTATTCAACATTTGCATAAACCGTTTCTACTACATCACATTTCGACACTAAACATACTATACAGAAAAACAAAGAAATACATTTTATTCAGCTTTTAGAAATACGTCCAAATGTAAATTCACACATGACATCATGAAATAAAGACAATAAGATGTTGTATCCTAACACATTTCTTCTCTCAAGCTAAGTATGTTTAACAAGTGGTCGATATGTGACGTTCGTAGAAGAAGAAGCAGAAGACATGCCATCAGGAAGGAAAGACAATAAGATGTTGCATCCTAACACATTTTTCTTTCATGACATCATGAAATAAAGACAATAAGATGTTGCATCCTAACACATTTCTTCTCTCTACATGACATCATGAAATAAAGACAATAAGAAAGTTGCATCCTACCGCATTTCTTCTCTCAAGCTAAGTATGTTTGACAAGTGGTCGATATGGGACGTTCAAAGAAGAAGAAGCAGAATACATGCCATCAGGGAAAAAAGACAATAGAAATGCAGTTCTATGATGCTTCCTAATGTATTGCTTCTCCCGAAGCTAAATATGGTTAACAAAAACCATAGCTGAAGATTTAATTTCTCCTTTTATTAAGGATGCAGTTATTTGTATGTTTGGGGTAGACACAAAATCAATGCTATCTTTTTTTCAAACAATAAAATGTCTGGAAGAATTCCAGATATGTCTGGCGATGCTGAAGCTGCAGTAGTAGATATTCGTCCAGGTTGATGAAATTGTAGATGATTCTGATTGAGCTATTTTACTTGTCATCGTTAGGTACATAAGAAAAAGGAAATTGAAGAAAACCTATTTCTTTGTTGTCCATTGACAGAAAGTTTCACATCATCATCATCAAATAGCTTGTCCTGACTAAAACTTTGCCATCTTAACAGTTCTTAGGAATTTCTCTCTCTCTCTCTCTCTCTCTCTCTCTCTCTCTCCACACATGCCAGATAGATGTCCGCCTCTGCAGCTGCAATAATCAAACCATCAGTTACATCCTGAATTCGTCTTCTCCGTGGTCTTCCTCTTCTCATCTTTACCGAGATGCCTCCTTCCATAGTGGTCTTCTCCATGGTCTTCCTCTTCTCATCTTTACCGAGATGCCTCCTTCCATAGTGGTCTTCTCCGTGGTCTTCCTCTTCTCATCTTTACCGAGATGCCTCCTTCCATAGTGGTCTTCTCGTGGTCTTCCTTCTCATCTTTGTCGAGATGCTCTTCCATAGTGGTCGTCTCCGTGGTCTTCCTCTTCTCATCTTTACCGAGATGCCTCCTTCCATAGTGGTCTTCTCCATGGTCTTCCTCTTCTCATCTTTACCGAGATGCCTCCTTCCATAGTGGTCTTCTCCATGGTCTTCCTTTCTCATCTTTGAGATGCCTCCTTCCATAGTGATCTTCTCCATGGTCTTCCTCTTCTCATCTTTACGAGATGCCTCCTTCCATAGTGATCTTCCATGGTCTTATTCTTTCATCTTACGAGATGCCTCTCATAGTGGTCTTCCGTGGTCTTCTCTTCTCATCTTTACGAGATGCCTCTTCCATAGTGATCTTCTCGTGGTCTTATTCTTCTCATCTTACCGAGATGCCTCTCCATGTTGGTCTTCCATGGTCTTCCTTCTCATCTTTACCGAGATGCCTCCTTCCATAGTGGTCTTCCAACCTTCGTGTCTCTTATATGTTCAAATAGTTCGATTTTTATTCTTAATTGTAGCATCAGCCAGTTTTCTTTGATTGTGAGTTCTTTCTGGATAGATCTATTTGTTCTCTTCTCTGTCCATGATATACGGAGGACTCTTCTGTAACATTTATATTCAAAAGCACATGTACATTTTCCCGCTATCTTGTTAATTGTCCATGCTTCACACTCATGCGTTGCCACTGGGAATATACATGCTCTTAGTATTATGATCTTCATTTTCCTATCAGTTCCATTTCATACTGTTTTTAGTTGTTTAATTTTTTTGTAGGGCCAATTTTGTTCTTCTTAAAATTTTCTTCATCCCATTTCTATCTCTTGTTAACATTTCTATCTCTTGTTAACATTTCTATCTCTTGTTAACATTTCTATCTCTTGTTAGCATTTCTATCTCTTGTTAACATTTCTATCTCTTGTTAGCATTTCTATCTCTTGTTAACATTTCTATCTCTTGTTAGCATTTCTATCTCTTGTTAACATTTCTATCTTTTGTTAGCATTTCTATCTCTTGTTAGCATTTCTATCTCTTGTTAGCATTTCTATCTCTTGTTAACATTTCCATCTCTTGTTAACATTTCTATCTCTTGTTAACATTTCTATCTCTTGTTAGCATTTCTATCTCTTGTTAACATTTCTATCTCTTGTTAACATTTCTATCTCTTGTTAACATTTCTATCTCTTGTTAACATTTCTATCTCTTGTTAGCATTTCTATCTCTTGTTAACATTTCTATCTCTTGTTAACATTTCTATCTCTTGTTAACATTTCTATCTCTTGTTAGCATTTCTATCTCTTGTTAACATTTCTATCTCTTGTTAACATTTCTATCTCTTGTTACATTCATCTCTTGTTAACATTTCATCTCTTGTTAACATTTCTATCTCTTGTTAGCATTTCTATCTCTTGTTAGCATTTCTATCTCTTGTTAGCATTTCTATCTCTTGTTAGCATTTCTATCTCTTGTTAGCATTTCTATCTCTTGTTAGCATTTCTATCTCTTGTTAATATTTCTCTCTTGTTAGCATTTCTATCTCTTGTTAACATTTCTATCTCTTGTTAGCATTTCTATCTCTTGTTAACATTTATATCTCTTGTTAGCATTTCTATCTCTTGTTAACATTTCTATCTCTTGTTAGCATTTCTATCTCTTGTTAACATTTCTATCTCTTGTTAGCATTTCTATCTCTTGTTAACATTTCTATCTCTTGTTAGAAGTGAAATGATATATTCACAACTGTTCACATTCTCTATTTTAAAACAATCATTGTAAAAACAAGGCGTACAATTAATAGAAATTGAACTGTTCCCATTCCCTATTTTAAAACAATCATTGTAAAAATAAGGCGTACAATTGATAGAAATTGGGTACACAAGTGGAAAAAGGTTGGAAGTCAGTGATCTAAAATTATTGAAGATTTTTCTAGAAATACTTCCATGTATAATAGGTCAGTTTGTGCACTTATGTAGCAAGCCCTCCATGAATTTGATCATTATGTCTTGCATACACTCAAGAAATACTATAACAATGATATAGAGCGAAGGATAAACTTAAAATATTTGTTCATCTCACACTTTCTCGGTGTCCAGCAAAACCTCATACCAGATAAGCTCACGTATGGCTAGCTATGTCATCATTGTGGGAAATTACAACCAGGCAGAACAAGTATACACTTGGAAGCGATCAGACCGCGATTGTGGCCAGGGAGTAAATGGGCGCGCAATGTAAATTTAAGCTTGAGAAATATCTCATTCACTCTTCTAACAGCGCTTGGGTCTGTTTTTTGTCATAAAATGTGGCTATTTTTTTCTGTGAAAAGATACGCTATATGTTTAGACACTAGACTTAACAAGTACCGTTCGATATCGTAAACCTGAGTCCGGTTTATTTTAGCAGAATAATGTTAGCGTGTGGTATATTTTTAAAGCACATTTAAAAACACTACTGAAAGACAGATTACAACTCTTGTGAAATTGCATTCACGCCTGGTTGTCTGAACTTCCGTGCAACCAGCTTGTTGATGTTTCATTTAAAAATCTGTAAGGACAGTCTGCGGAAATTATATTCTGATTGAACATGTAGCTTGACGGGAAACATGCATTCATCTTAACTGGCAAGATAGGCACTTATCTGACAAACTGAGTAAGTCTTTATTTTATCTCTTTTTTTTGCTGAGGAGATAAAGAAGGGGTGGTTGTTCTGATGTTGGTAGTGATATCTTGCGATTTACGAAAATCTACAAATCTGAGGTGGTCAGATCAGATGAGATCTGGAGAAAATGGTGAGGGATGCTGTGGTAATACTGAGTAAATAAGTGATTTAACACAGACAGGTATTACACAAGTAATGACAAATTAATGATTAAATATAAAATTAAACAATACTCGGCGTTTGTCGACATCGTGTGTGTTATTTTCATATTTAATCATTAATTTTTATTACTTATGTAATACCTTATATACATGTCTTTGTTCAATCACCCGTAGAATTCAATCTTGTAGGATTGTGGGAAAGCTTAATACACTTCCTTGCATTCAGTGTACTGCTATTTTGAAAATGAAAATCGTGGCATAACCTTTACAGGACGTCGGGATTACCTCAGTAAATGTGCTAGATTTTCTAGGCTTCACTTATACGTTCAGTAGTTTGTCAAGGCTTTCTGAACAGTGAGGTATATTTTTACCTGCGTAAAACCAAGGAAACTAATTTGCTTCCAAACTTGCCCGCCGCGGAGTTTGAACCAGGTATGCTTGGATTACGATCGAGCTCACTACCGCTTAAGCCACAGACGCTCACAATATTTTAACTGATAAAAAATACTTCGTGATTGATATGGACGTTCATGCGTTAATAGAAAGAAAGGGTTCTTCCCCCCACCTGTGGAAAACCACTTTCTGATTAAACTGTTTTATGTGAACTTAATTGTCCGCACAGTAAACTACCAACTGTGGGACGGATTGTGGGTTCAATCCACACACAATGTCCCACACGGGAGGAAAGGAATTACCCTCCTACCTCCTGCACACCAGATCATAGAAATCGGAAGTGAAGTGCCTCCATACCCTAACGTCTGAAAAAGCTACATGAAAATGTCTTCTTTTTTAAACTATTAACAAACATTGTGTTAATTCATTCCCTACCCCAGAAAAATGTATGTGGACGCCCATGGTAGTTTCTGAGGGTCTTGTGATTCTAAATGGCTATGTTATTAAATTTATTCAAATTTAAAGTGATTGACTGATTGTTTGATAGGTCCATCATCATAGCACTTTGGTGAGTAACCATGTGTGCTCCGATCTCTTGCTTACACAGGAAGATCTCAGCTGCAGTGCACGAACTCCATAGCACCGGCGAGGGTCTCCTATATAATTTTGAAGATGATGGAGATATTTGTTAAGATAGGGGGTCTCTGTGGCTGAGTGGTTAAGCCCTTTGCCTTGCGAGTCGAAGGTCGTGGGTTCGAATCCGACCGCGGCCTTCTGTTCACGAGTGCAGTTTTTTCCAGAGACCCTAGGATTGTTGCTGGAGCTACGGAGTTCGTGCTTTGTGCAATACTCTCGGCAGGTGGCGTGCCATTTCTGCGGAGAGGACCGAGCCATATGGGGTAAACCCGGTGCAATGAAGTCAATCCTTCTGCTTTAAAACCCTTTAATTTGTTAAGATTTTTATTGTTAATGTTTTATAGTGAATTTTTCCTGGCCAGCGGCTTTCCAGCCTGCTCTTATCGATTTTGAACTGACAATTGTTCTTTTACGTGCTCAAATTGAACACGGGACCTACGTTTTATCGTCCGTCTCCGATAGGACTAGGAACTCGATCTCACCTACACTGAGATCAGGTATTTAAAAAAATATCCAGATGGCTCCACGAGGAAGCGTACCTGGTACCTTTGGCACAAGAGACGAGTACCTAACCTCTACGTTATAGAGACCAAATTTAAGTTCAGATTACATATCTAATAGTGAAGTTGTATGATCCTTCAATTGGTGCATATTTGAGCGAGCTAACTTAAAGGCGTCCTTACGTAGAACAATGTATGGTTATTAGACAAGTGTTTTGCAAAGAGATCCACTTTAGAAACATATACTAGAAAATTTATACCAGAGAAATCAAACAGCGATAACAAAAAGTCAGATGAAAAGCATTGGATGTTGTTGTTTACGATTGTTCTTATCAACCAAGTTAACCATTTTTTGTGATATGTGTTATTTGTGCAGAGAACATGGGTATGTTGCAACCCCACTAGGCTCATGCGGCGTGTAGAATTGAAAGATCCTAATTTCGGTCAGAATGTATGCATATTATCCAACAGGACACAGATTCCATGTGAACTTAGACCGCAGTGTTCTATAGCTTGAGATGTATTACAGAAATGTGATATAAACAGCTTGAGATGTATTACAGAAATGTGATATGAACACCCCGCACGAAATATGTGAACTTGACATCCTTATTGTGCAGTTTTGGACGAGTTCATACTCTGAGCAAGGTAGTTGTATTACCCACAACCATTGTCCTTAGGTAGTTAAATTCAACATAGTTGCTAAATTAAAACACAAAAATTGATGAAAAACTGAACAAATCTAAATGAACAGTTAATGAACTATATTATAATTTCTGATTTGTTTCCATCATTATTGGTGGGTATTTATCTAGTTAGTACACAGACGAGCTAATCAAGAGTTAAACGAACTATGTGTGTGCGTGTGTGGGAATGTGTGTGTATGTGAGACTGGCTGCCTGACTGCGTGTATGTATGTCTGTCAGCCTACCTACCTACCTACCTATATATCTGCCTGCCTGGTTGTCTGTCTGACTGCTTGATTGTATGTATGTATGTATGTATGTATGTATGTATGTATGTATGTATGTATGTATGTATGTATGTATGTATGTATGTATGTATGTATGTATGTATGTATGTATGTATGTATGTATGTATGTATGTATGTATGTGTATGTATGCATGTATGTATGTATGCATGTATGTATGTGTGTATGTATGTATGTATGTATGATGTATGTATGTATGTATGTATTTATGTATGTATGTATTTATGTATGTGTGTATGCACTGGCGGCTCGTGATCAGTTTTATTGGTGGGCCAGCCAAAAATTTTTCGGAAAAATCATGGTTTTGGGCTAAGTTATAGTTTAGTATTCACTATTACTCATTATTTTGGTGGGACCGGGCCCCACTGGCCCTTACTGACGAGCTGCCCCTGTATGTATGTATGTATGTATGTATGTCTAAATACCTATCGACCTACCTACCTGTCTCCCTACTTGTCTGTCTGTCTACCTATCTGCTTTCCTTTCTTTTTGCCTGCCTGACAGTCTGTCCAACTATCTCCTTTTCTGCCTGTCTGTCTGACTGTCTGACTATCTGCTTTCCTGCCAGACTATCTTCTTTACTGCCTGTATGTCTATCTGCTTTCCTGCCTGACTGTCTGTCTGACTATTTGCTTTCCTGTCTGTCTGATTATCTGCTTTCCTGCATGTCTGTCTGATTATCTGCTTTCCTGCCTGACTGTTTGACTATCTGCTTTTCTGCATGTCTGTCTGACTATCTGCGTTCCTGCCTGTCTGTCTGACTATCTGCTTTCCTGTCTATCTGCTTCTCTGCCTGACTATCTGTCTGACCATCTGCTTTCCAGTCTGACTGTCTATCTGTCTGATTTCCTGCATGACTGTCTATCTGTCTGCTGTATGTCTGTCTGTCCGTCTGATTATCTGCTTTCCTGTCTGTCTGTCTGTCTGTCTGACCATCTGCTTTCCAGTCTGACTGTCTGTCTGTCTGCTTTCCTGCATGACTGTCTATCTGTCTGCTGTCTATCTGTCTGATTATCTGCTTTCCTGTCTGTCTGTCTGTCTGTCTGTCTGTCTGTCTGACAATCTGCTTTCCTGTCTGACTGTCTATCTGTCTTTCTATCTTAGCGATGAAAAATAAAAGAGAGTGAAAGAGGCCATGGATATTTCATGTTTACGAGTACACCCGTTAAGATTTCCTCTGTTCAGTTAAAATGTAGTATCGATTACTTGATAAGGTACTGCTTGTCCTCTCTTGTCATTATTTTTTAACTCCTTGAACTCTGACCTTCCTTAGAAGCCAACAAAACAAACATTCCCAACTGCTCGAGTATCGAGTGTGTGTTTCAAATGGTTGTATAGCTTCTATGTTGATAGTATCATTTTTCTTCGGTCCAGAATCACTTGAGCTTTCAGCTCTTCGGATCGGTGCCATGGACATCGTAACCCTTCGGTTCGGTGCCACGAACACAGTAGATCCGGAGAACCTGTGACTTTTCTGCCAGCCCGCGAAATTGAATCGCACTCACAGGGGCTTCACCCGTCGTCCAACGCGCTACGAACACGCTGGGCAGTCGGGCAGTTGGTGTCATTTAAAGAACAAAAAACAGGTTAGTTGATATATATATGAAGTTCCAAAACTAAAGAGACTTTGTTAACACTGGATCTGAGTTAGGTACATGGGGAAATATGCAAGAGGTCTCAGGATTAATTGATTGATTGATTGATAGTCAGCATCATTGCACTTCATTGAGTAACCATGTGTGCTCTGATCTCTATTACATCGGCGAGGGTCTCCGATGTCATTTGGAGGTGATCAAAATATTTTGTAGGAATATTTGTATTTTTAATCTTTTCTCTAATGAATTTTGTCCAGACAGCGGCTTTCCAGCCTGTCCTCTAGATTTTGAACCGCCAATGGTTTTTTTACGTGCTCAAATTGAACACGGGAAAAATATTTTACCGTACGTATCCTATAGGACTAGGAACTCGATCTCACCTACACTGAGATCAGGATCTCTATAAAAGTATTCTGATGGCTCCTCAAAGGGGCGAACCGGTTACCTTTAGCACGAGAGGCGAACATTTAACCTTTACTTGCAGAGACACCTCCCTCCTACCCCCCACCACCGAGGTTTCGGGTAAAGTGTTCAAGACGTTTGCCCTCTGTTCTGAAGGTATTAGGTTTGAATTCCTACCGTGTTGTTCGGTTCACACATGCATTTTCTCCGTATGATGGTCTCTATAGTAAAGTGGTTAAGATGTTTGCCTGTCATACTGGAGGTTGTGAGTTTGAATCCGGACCGAGTCACATGTGCAATTTTGCCATGAGTTCCCTAGGATTGTTGCTTTATGCATCACTCTCGGCATTCCTGCATGAGGAGCTGAGTTATATGGGGAAACTGGGTGCAGTGAAGTCAATCCTTTGCCTTTAGCAAAATTGATTTCCTCCGTAGATCTCTAAGATTGTTAATGAAGCTACGGAGTGTGTGCTTTGTGCAATACTCTTGGCAGGTTTCGTGTAATTTCTGCGGAGATGAAACTTGCCGAATATGCAAACGCAAGTGCAGTGAAGTCAATCTTTTGCTTTTAAACAGGTAAATCTTCTTATCTCTTCTTCAGGAACAGTATATCTGTCTTTTCTGTCTTTCTTTTCTCAAATTCTGTCTTGTCTTACAGCGTCAGGATAAGAAGAGATTTCTAGAACTAGCCATGTGTGTGCTTCATAAATAGTGTCTTTATTCGCCTCTGTTATCTCTGATGTCCACCTTTTGCCTGGCGGCCCTTTTGTTTTGTATTCATTGTATCGGAGCAATATTGCTCTTTGAGGTCCACTGTCTGTTGGTAATCTGCTTATGTGGCCGAACCATTTAATTTGTTGTTTCTTGATGAAGTTCAGTACTGATTTTGCACCCACTTTTTTCTGATGTCTTCATTTCTCAACCGGTCTCTTTTTGTTACTCCTAGCAGTCTGCGTAGACACTTCATCTCTGTCGTGACTAGTGTTCTTCTATCATTTGATGTCAGCGTCCAGGTTTGGCACTGATAACATAATGTGGGTAGAAAGATTGTGATGAATATTGCTCTTTTTGTGTTCATGGTGACATGTTTGAATTTTAAAATTGGCTCCATTTGTTCTATCATTTGATAGGAATAGTATATATCATTTAGTATATCATTTGGACGGATTAGTGTAATGCATGAATGTTCGCCTGTCGACTCGGACACGAGAGGGTTGTGGGTTCGATCACACACTTAACATTCTATACCCGAGAAAAGGAATGTATCCTTCACATCTCCTGCACACTAGGGTACAAAAATGGGAAAGGAAATGACAATACTATAAGGTCTGAAGTGGTCACGGAATTTGTTATTTCATTTATAGTTTTTGTCTTTTGCAGAACGTCGTTCTCATCACTTACTTACTTACTTAATCCCGTCATGCCTAGTGACACATGGGGCTTCAGAAAGGACTTTCCATGCTCTCCTGTCCTGTGCAACCTTCAGCGCAGAGCCCCACGTCAGAGATGCGGTGTCCAGTTCCTCTTCCATCATGCGCCTCCATGTTGTTCGTGGTCTGCCTTTCTTTCTCTTTCCTTCTGGTGTCCAAGTGAGGGCTACCCGTGCAGGCATTTCTTTTCTCATTCTCATAACATGTCCGAGCCATTTCCATCCTCTCTTTTTGAGTATGTCATTCATTGCCTCTTGTCTTTTATTTTGGAGTAGTTGGTTATTGGATATTTGTACTGGCCAAAAGATTCCCAAGATTCTGCGAAGACAAGAGTGGTGGAAAACTGACAGCCTGCTAGTATCTCCTTTGGTCATCCTCCAACACTCCGATCCGTAGAGCAAAACTGGCAAAACAATGCTTTTATAGAGTTTAAGCTTTGTGGTCCTATTGTAGATTTTGGACTTCCATACTGGTTTCATTCTGGCAAAAACGGTTCTGGCCTTACTTAATATCACAGCCCAACTGAAAAACTCTCGTCCTCTAGGAAATTCTCCCGCCTCCTTCAACGTTATGTTCAAGGTATCTTAAATGTCCAGTTGCCACCGTCGTATTGGTCCTCTCTTGCCTCGTCTTATAGAAACCATACCCTTTATTACTGCTCTCTCCCAACCATTGTCACATTTAATCCGATCCAAATATTTCAATTTCCGGGATTTGATTTTGTTTATGAGCCAAATGCTCCTCAATGTTCAACTTTTATAGAATGTCTATACTTTTGTCTCTTCTCTGTCCACAGTGCTATAGGAATTTCTCTGCAGCATATTTCTTCACATGATTCGATTTTATTCTTTAATATGTTATGTGTCATGTCATGTCATATGTTAATATGTCATGTTATGTATTCAAAATTAATTGTGATTTTTGTCGACGATCGTTAAATCAACAGAAGAATGCAATAACACATGAAAGGTGAAACATAAAAACAAAAGAATGTAGTTTTATCAAATACAAAATTAATATACAGTGACGTTTCAGCGAAAAGGCCTTCATCAAGCAATGAATCCTTCTTCTTCTTCGAACGCTCCACATCGAACTCATTTTAGCCACTCTTTGGGGGTTGTATGTGATCTGAGCCTAAGAACGATTATACTTTGTGCCAGGTATGCGCCTACTAGTAGGTCAGCACATCCGATTTCTGCGATGCTTTGTATTTAATATGGTAGCTTCCTAGACCCTACGTCAGTCGCCTCTTACGCAGTGCCGGATTAGCATAGTAGCAGAAGTAGCAAATGCTACGGGCCCCGCGCTTCTAGGGGCCCCGCGCCTATGTGACAGAGATGAAAATGGAAAAATAACCAGATGTTATTTCAAAAACACGCACGCTGTCTGAATTTTTAATGTCGTATGTGATGGTGCCGAATCCAAAGAAATCGAAGCAGAAAATACAGAAGACGTGTCCCACTGTGTAGTAGATGAGGGAAGTGCTATAGAAGCATCATCATTACCAATACTACCATTAAAATCAGTAACTCTTCACGATTTAGCCACATTTTTCACAAGACAAACTGAAATCGAATGTACAGAAAGTCCTCTCAATTAAGCCATATCATCTTCAAGCCAAAGAGAGGCAAAAAGCACAGCACATGCTTCCAATGAAGCAACATCTTCTACAAGCCTAAAACACAACGAAAGTAAAATGTACTCCAACGATATTGGTGAATGGCCAAACAACTTCAATCGAGATTATTGGATTGTGAAAGAAAGTAGCGAAGTGCAACATAGAACAGTGATTTCATGTCTTAAAAAAAAAACATACGATAAAGAAAACAATCCACGATTTTGTCGAAAGTCGTTTTTCACATACACACATACACCAACAAACAAAACTCACGTGAGAGATTGGTTGTGTTATACAGATACTAAAGGACAACTGTTCTGTTTTGTTTGCAAAGTTATTGATTTAGGCTGTACCAAAGAGTGGCTGGTGTATTTGGAATACTCCGGCAGTTAAAATCTATTACAGCAGAAGAGGTATTGAAAAGAACTCCAAATATTGTCAGCTCTTACCAAGAGGATTTGGAAGAAAGCCTAGGCGACGAACTTATGCAATTCACTGAACTTCTTAAAATTAATGTAGCTGCTGCTATTAGCAACGAAAAGCATGAGGCTCTTGAACTGCAATTTTATAAACTAATAATGGAAAATTCATTAGAGTCGTGTTTCCCAAATGTAGAAATTGTCTTGCGAATTTACTTGCTTTTAATGATTACTAACTGCAGCGGAGAAAGTCCTTTTTCGACATATAAAAGCGTATTCGAGCGTATAAAAAGTGAGTTCAGGAACATGATGGGACAAGATTATCTAAATAACCTCACCTTAATGAACATTGAATGTAATTTACTTAGAGAAATTAATTTGTCTAGTATTATCTCTAAATTTGCTCACATTAAATCGAGACAAGTTTGTTTGTAAAAGTTGTGTTTTATTTTATTATCATACAAAATCTAGGGCCCGCGCTAAAATTTGCTACGGGCCCGCGCTAGTCTAATCCGGCACTGCTCTTAAGACATGCTTTGTAGGTCGCATTGTTCCTTTTTTTGCTCCCCTTCGAACTCCGACAACACACGGGCGAAGCAAAGGATCACATCCGAACGAAGAAATTGAGTGTTCATATAGACTAGAGATATCATGGACAAAGTCAGACGATAAATCCGTAACTGCTCTTCAATGAAAATATGTCACTACTTCTGTCTTCTTCTTTTGTCCTTCTCTGCTTTTTTGCCGCTAGGCGTAGCAGGTGCTGATCGGTTTCCGAGATAATGCACGCTCGGTCGCTTGATATGCTGTGGTATTGTGAAGTTTTAAGATGTTTGTAACTCCATCAGTCCATCTTTTTCTTGGCCTGCCCCTTCCTCTTGATGATTCCATTTTCAGATTGTACGCTCTTGCAACTGGTGTTTATACGGGTTCATTCTGACTAAGTGGCCAAACCATTTGAGTCTCTGTTTTTCAATAAATCTATTACTAAATATGTGACTAAAAACGAAATAATTTTTTTTTAAAACAACAATTATTGGAAAAATACAAAATAATTTTAAAAAAAACACAATTATTGGAAAAAAAAGAAATAATTTTTTTAAACACAGCAATTACTGGAAAAAACGAAATAATTTTTTTTTAAAAACAGCAATTACTGGAAAAAAACTAAATAATTATTTTTTAAAACACACAACTAGTAATGGAAAAAAACGAAAATGCAACAATTTTTGTGTTTGTTAAGTAGGGTATTAAAGACTCTTTAAGCCGAGGCACGCTCTTTCAACCTAAGGCGAACCTTTTATTGGTTATATCAGAGCGTGTAGGCCAACAAACATGAAAATAAGAATTAACTCGTTTCGAGAATCCATTAGTTTTTAATCAAATATAATAATAATAATAACAATAATAATCAAATACACATACATATACTGAAACATGAGAAGAAACAGATTAGCAAGAAAGATAGGAATGTAATGCATTGAGTCCAAGAGATCGCATTGTACCAGATAAAGATAACATAATTTTCTACCGCAAATCGACTCCCATCATATATACAAACCCATATTTCTGCTGATACCTATATATACACATATACATACATATATGCAGTGGTGGCTCGTCATTAGGGCAAGTGGGGCTGGACCACACCAAAAATAATGTGTAACGTGTATTTGTTTTATGAATTAAAATATAACCTAACCCAAAATCATGATTTTTCCGCAAATTTTTGTCTGGACCCACCAACAAAAATGATCCTGAGCGCCACTGCATATATGCATACATATATACATACACAAGGGGAACAAAGAATAGTAATACTGCGATTTACAAGGCGTGTCGTTAGAGTTGACTGAGGTAGGGAAGCTACCCCTCAGTTTAGAAATAAAGTTGCAGAAATCGGATGTGATGGCCTACTTTAGGCGCATAACTGGCACAACGTACAATCGCTCTCACATCACATACAGATCACATACAGATCACATACAGATCACATACAGATCACATACAGATACATACACATCACATACAGATCACATACAGATCACATACAGATCACATACAGATCACATACAGATACATACAGATCACATACAGATCACATACAGATCACATACAGATCACATACAGATCACATACAGATCACTTACAGATCACATACAGATCACATACAGATCACATACAGATCACATACAGATCACATACACATCACAAAGATTAGTTTAACAAGTGCTCGATATGGTGCGTTTGAAGAAGAAGAAGAAGATATACCTGCACAAAAATCGACAGATACATAAATAAGTACCTGCAAACATACAGTATAGATACAGACGCACACACGCACATATATAAAGATGTCCAGACTTATGTATGTGTATACATCATCATGTTCATCATCAGGTGCCGTGTCGGATGATGTAGGCGATCGTGGATCTCCACAAATCTCTGTCTCTGATGTTTGCTATCATCTCAGATGTTTACGTTCTTCCGTGCCATTAAGTCAGGATATCCTAAATTTTCTCTCTCTGTCTTTCTCTGTCTCGTCTAGCCTTGATTTTACAGGTTGTTACAATATATATATATATATATATAGTGTATAAACATGTGTGTGTGTGTGTGTGTGTGTGCGCGTGCGTGAATATGCAAGTATTCCACCCTGTTTGCTCACAACTCACCTGTCCGCTTACAAAACACAATGAAAGAAGAAGGATGTGAATCGACAGATGCAGAATAGAATCAAATTACAAAGACCCAAATAAAAAAAATTAACACATTATTGTCTTGTCTCTAGTTTAAACATCCAAATTAGATATATTCTAAATTGAATGGAACCTGATCGAGAATGCTTATATATGTGTGTGCACTCGTATAATTTATTACATTGTATTTCCTGATTAGCTAATCTTGATTAACAAGTTTAGCTATTAATATCAATTTTGTTTGCTTTTAAGTGTTTTCATGACATTCAAATCTCGATTTATCAATGAAGCTAACGTGCAGACGAAATTGTATAATATTCCTTTCGTGCCGCTGCTATACGTTACACAGGGCATGCAAGCAATTTCTTCATCAATCAATCAAGTGCCATGTCTGCCGGCGTTGGCGATCATGCCTCTCCACAAATCTCACTCTTTCTCCTTTGTGCAGGTAATCCGTTCTGGTGTCTATCTTTTGTCGAATCAAGAGGTCAGACCATTTAATATCTTCTCCCTCTGTCTTCCACGATCTCTCCTTCCTGAATTTTACCTGTTGTCACCAATGATCTAAACTTCCTCTTCGTATTATATGCCAGAAGAACCTTGATTGTCTGATTTTTATTCTGTTGATAAGGTTTCTTCGTGTGCAGACCTCATCATTTGCTTTCTTTGCTCTCCATGAAATTGTCAGCATTATTCTGTAAAACCACATCTCTGTGGCAATTAGTGATTTTATTGATTGTTTGTTCATTGTCCATGACTCGCTGTCATATATAAGTATTGGTTCAATATAGCAATAGAGTGTCTTCGTACATCGTTCTATCCTGAACAGTTTATTCAATCACTTCTATAAAATTGCGCAGGATATTTTGCGCATCTCTCAGTAAAGTTCGTTTCAAGGTATTTTAGTGCGTCCTTTCTTTCACCAACTACGTGTACATCCCACTTTAGTATCTACTTTGTGATTCTTTTATCATTTCTTCTCAGAGTATACCCAACATATCTCAATCTTTTCTTTCTTATAACAGTTGTTACAAGTGGTTGACCAGACATTTAGCTACAGAAGCATGTAGTGCTAACAAAATGTAGTGCTAAATACTTCAACAATTTTGTAAACGAAATTAATGTTTCCAGTAATTATCTTACAAGTGAATAGGAAGCTTTTTAAAAGAACCACAGAGTAAGCACCGGAGTCAATGAATATGGCAAACAAATAGATAGTAAAGATATTATATACAAATTATTAATATTGCATCTACCCCACGGCGCTAGCCACCACAGTCAGATGCACTCCAATATTTACAAACTTTGAAAAGCACTGCTTTCGTACATTCATCAATACAAAAAGAGTTAATGTAAATTTTTAAAAAAACAATTAGGACGAAACTTTCAACATCATGTTCTGTCGAGACAACTTTTTATGTGGTTGCTCAATCTGTCAACACTGGCAGATTTTTAGTTGAGTGCTAAGCTGTTTCCTCCATTCTGGAATGTTAGCGTCAAAATACATAGTCTGTTTATCTTAAGTCCTGATTCTAACTTTTCAATCTCCAGCTTCTTGTTATTTCAGTCTCTAAATGGAGCTCAACAGTAAAAAGGGAGGTGGTGGTGAGAGAACAGGTAACTGATTATTGTTACACGTCGCTGGTTATATTGTGCGGGAGTAATTCGCTATAAAAATAGTTCTAGATATTGTCCATTCCCAGTTTACCCATCTGAAAATTGGTACTGGTCACCCTGAATTAAGTAAAAATACACACTCGTCTATTGTATTTTATCTTTCCACGTTAAGCTAAGGTTGTGAACTTTAATCTGCGTTCCAGGGCCAGATGAGTCGCCCTGGTTGTGTTATATCTGTGTTTATGTAGTGTAGTCTGGATATTGTCTATTCATCTTTTATTTGGCCTTCCCTTGGCTCTAGTGCCTGATCTCTTTTTATTGTATGTTGTTATTGGTGGTTGGTTGGTCAGATTCGTCGCCCGATCAAATGTGCAAGTGCTTTGACATTGATGCTTTCAGCAAGCTAAAGATACTAAACATCCATGGAGTCGTGTAATCTTTCGTGAGCTGATGTAGATGGTGAGCTACGCTTCCAAAAATGAACTGTGTCTCTAAGAAAAGCCACAGGTTCTCCAGATTTACGGTGTTCATGGCACCGAACTGAAGGGTTACGATGTCCATGGTACCGAGCCGAAGAACTGAAAGCTCAAGTGCTTCTGGATCAGAAAAAAAAGAATCTTCAACACTAGAAGTATTTTGCGAGGAATCTTGTACATAATAGTCTCTTCTGACACAGCAACTTCACTCTTGTATTGTTGACACTATATTTAGCAAAGACTGTTTGACATATGGCGAGTTTTATAGTGGCATACGATAGGTTAATGGACAGAAAAAGCGACTTAAAGTGTCCCTTAAATACTTAGATGTAAACAACACGTGCTGGGAATTCCTTTGCGTAAGATCACTAAATGGGGAGCTGGAATGAACAAAATGAACCCGCATAGCTGAGAATCGTCGTATTTCTTGAGGTGCAGAGAAAGCGAGCTTTCGCGAAATATCAGAACACACAACACATACATGTATAACATTGATCATGTATGCACAACCTTTTGTGTAGAGATTGTGTCTCACAATTGGTCTCTATAATCACATCCGTACACATTAGAAAGGTGCAACAACACACGTCTGATGTTGTTGTCATCATATCGCCATTGCAAGCAATGATGACAACAACATCAGCGTGTGTTGTTGCACCTTCGCTTGCAATGGGCGGATATTATTTATGGTGTGAAGCAAATCATAGCTCATTCAAGTTACTGATGTCTAAGTCATCATTAAGATCATTATTATTTACCACTACATTGTACAATAAGAAAGCACTTATGCCATCTTTCAGCTACTTTCAATTGTTCAATTTTGTTTTGCCAGTAGAGCGTTTACTGCACAACGAAGGATTCTCATTTGAGGCACCCTCGATGAGATGCATTCATCGCTCTCAGCACGACAAATGATATCGGGCCTATTTGGGTTTGGGTTTGAAGATTGGTGTGGCAAGAAAAGAACGGTACAACAGGTATATGAGTAGGCTCATCAATCAAATTAGAACTGGTACGGTCAGTCGCTGGACGCTGTTGGAGATATTGCGAAGGAGATCGGAGCACCTATGGACATGTCCGGAGTGCAATGAAGATATTCCAAACTGAAACTGAAACTCAGTTACTTTGATGCCCCATCATAGTAACTGAAATATGGCATAAGTTTTTTCTTTCGAGAAAATTATATGAAATTTATTGACATTTGACGTTATTCATCCTTGAGAACATTATGTGAAAATTAAATAATATTTTGTCGCACGAATTCTGTTAAATTCTTCTTCTTCTTTTGTCGTCACACTGCTACCGGGTTGTTGTCTAGTGTCGTGGTTTTCTGTTTTTGTCTTACGCTATTCTGGTGGCTTGTGTGATTGCTATTTTTGTTCTTTGACAGGATTCTGCTATGCCATCTAGCTATCTTTTTCGTGGTCTTCCTCTCGCCTTCTTTCCTGATGTTCTGTTGTAGAAGACTATGTATACTGTGGAGTTTGGATAAATTCTTATTAAGTGACCACTTCATTTTTGTTTCTCAATGTAATTCAAGCAAGGTTATTACTTGAATTACAGACAATAATGTTTTATCAATTACATTATTGCAAAAATTAGATGCTAGTCTTGATATTCTAAATCCAAATTGTGTCTAACAAAATTATTTTTACAATTAATATAATATTCTACCCGACATACAAGATGACATTTTCTCCCTTGCCAGATTTTCTTCCAGGTTGGATAATTATCTCAAATATTACGAAAATATCACGCCAATCAATTATAATTAGCTGTCAGATGGATTATTTTTTCTTCATTTCATATTTATGATTAATAACTATTTAGCTACATATTTATAATTTTATTTGCAGCTTTTCTCTGAGAGTTCTTGACAATTCAGTAAGCAATTTGTTTAATGTTGATGTATCTAGTGCCATTCACGTTTTCTTCTTCTTCTTCTTCTTCTTTTTTCCTTTCTCTAATCATGTTTTGCCTGATAGCGTTAGGACAAGAAGAGATTTCTAAAACAATTTTTTGTGTGTGCTTCATAAATAATGTTCTTCACTGTCTCTAAAACAAACACCTTTTGCGTGGACTCCCTTTTGCTTTGTATCCAATATATTGCTCTTTGATGCACACTGTCGACTTATGTGGCCGAACCATTTAATTTGTTGTTTCATAATGAAGTTCAGTATTGATGTTGTGCCGACTTTTTCCTGATGTCTTCATTTCTAAACCGGTCTCTTCTTGATACTCTCAGCATTCCGCGTAGACACTTTATCTCTATCGGGACTAGTTTTCTTCTGTCATTTAATGTCAGTGTCCAGGTTTGGCACTGATAGCATAATGTTGGAATAATGCTTTAATTGATGTTTGTCGATGGAGATATTGCTCCATACCACTCTATCCTGGGTTCCATTTATTTTATGAGATTGAGTCCGATATTTTTTTACTTTCTCGGTGAAGTTCATTGCACTAGAATGCGATTTTATTTCTTGAACCATTTAATCTTCCACTTCAATACGTTTTTGTGATTTTTAATCATTTCTTCTCACATTTTGCCCAACATATCTTCTCTTTCTTATACCTAAGTTGGTGTAACACTGTTCTGTATTTCTTTGACACATCTTATAGTATATATCTATATTCTCCTCGAGTCCCGTTTGACACATAAGACTAGGACAAGAAATTTCGAATGTTACCGCTCTACCGTCTTTCTACTAATTGTTTCACACGTCATGCCACAATCTTTCAACTCTCTTTTCGCAATTCGTTTCCGTGTTTCCTTTGGACGTCTGTGCCTTCTTTTGCCATCCGCTGTCCATCGGAGAGCTGACCTAGCCAATGCTTTTACTTGCATACGTCATGTATGCCCAATCGACCTCCATCTTTATCTTTGTAACGATGGTCCCCAAATAATGCACAGTTTGTTCGTTTCAAAAGCTCTTCATTTACTATTGCATTCGTATTTAGGTGGACCTCAGAGATAACAGAGGCGACGAAATACACTGTTTATGAAGCGCACACAAAAGCCCGTTCTATAAATCTCTTCTTACTCTGAAGCTGTGAGGCAAATCAGGACTGGAGATGAGAAAGAAAGACAAGACGCATAAAAAGGCTCACTCCATGAGCCTCCTTTTTCGACCTGACGTTGTAAGACAAAACAGGATTAGAGAACAGATAAATAGATAGATTCGCATTTAACAAGAACATTTCTAGAATTCTCCTTAAACATTTATTTTGAAATGTCTCCTACTTGTGCATGGTGTTGTGGGTCATATTCCAGACCTCACTACTGAACAATAACACTTCAAGTTTCTAATTAATTATATTTTTAATAATCTTTCATCGAGGGGATTAGATTTCTATTTGACGGTTCTCATTTGCTGAATCTGAAGCCGTCATTTCCCACAACTATTTCTTAATGATAGTGATCCTACTTCGTGTTCTTTTCTTAAATTCAGACGAGGTCGTTGAGAACATAAGAAGACAATGAAAAGCTTCAGATGACAAGAATTAAACATCTTTAAGAAGACTTCTTCTTAACTTAAGCAACCACTCGCCAGGAAAGTCGTATTGATCTTGCCAGTTAATGCTGTCTCTAGACAGGTGATCTATGTCATTACAACCAACGACATTTCTGAGTGCCAGGCGAGGGAAAAAAATAGACGAGTGTCCTTTTTTTAATTTTAAGCTTCGGTTTGAAATATGGTTGCATTTTTCTACTACTCACAAAATCACAATGTAAAGATTTGCATATTTTTTCTGTTTAACTTTTTTCTTCTTCATCTTCTTCTTCTTCAAAGCCTCTAAAGCATACTTTGTATAGTTTTCTTCCCCTTTTTCTTCTTTATCTTCTTCTTCTTCATAGTCTCTAAAGCATACTTTGTATAGTTTTCTTCTTTTTCTTCTTCATCTTCTTCTTCTTCTTCAAAGCCTCTAAAGCATACTTTGTATAGTTTTATTCCCCTTTTTCTTCTTCATCTTCTTCTTCTTCTTCAAAGCCTCTAAAGCATACTTTGTATAGTTTTCTTCCTCTTTTTCTTCTTTATCTTCTTCTTCTTCATAGTCTCTAAAGCATACTTTGTATAGTTTTCTTCCCCTTTTTCTTCTTTATCTTCTTCTTCTTCATAGCCTCTAAAGTATACTTTGTATAGTTTTCTTCTTCTTTTTCTTCTTTATCTTCTTCTTCTTCATAGCTTCTAAAGCATACTTTGTATAGTTTTCTTCCCCTTTTTCTTCTTTATCTTCTTCTTCTTCATAGCCTCTAAAGCATACTTTGTATAGTTTCTTCCTTTTCTTCTTTATCTTCTTCTTCTAAAGCCTCTAAAGCATACTTTGTATAGTTTTCTTCCCTTTTTCTTCTTTATCTCTTCTTCTTCATAGCCTCTAAAGCATCTTTGTATAGTTTTCTTCTTCTTTTCTTCTTTATCTTCTTCTTCTTCAAAGCCTCTAAAGCATACTTTGTATAGTTTTCTTCCTCTTTTTCTTCTTTATCTTCTTCTTCTTCATAGCCTCTAAAGCATACTTTGTATAGTTTTCTTCTTCTTTTTCTTCTTTATCTTCTTCTTCTTCATAGCCTCTAAAGCATACTTTGTATAGTTTTCTTCTTCTTTTTCTTCTTTATCTTCTTCTTCTTCATAGCTTCTAAAGCATACTTTGTATAGTTTTCTTCCCCTTTTTCTTCTTTATCTTCTTCTTCTTCAAAGTCTCTAAAGCATACTTTGTATAGTTTTCTTCTTCTTTTTCTTCTTTATCTTCTTCTTCTTCATAGCCTCTAAAGCATACTTTGTATAGTTTTCTTCTTCTTTTTCTTCTTTATCTTCTTCTTCTTCATAGCCTCTAAAGCATACTTTGTATAGTTTTCTTCCACTTTTTCTTCTTTATCTTCTTCTTCTTCATAGTCTCTAAAGCATACTTTGTATAGTTTTCTTCCCCTTTTTCTTCTTTATCTTCTTCTTCTTCATAGCCTCTAAAGCATACTTTGTATAGTTTTCTTCTTTTTCTTCTTCATCTTCTTCTTCTTCATAGCTTCTAAAGCATACTTTGTATAGTTTTCTTCCCCTTTTTCTTCTTTATCTTCTTCTTCATAGCCTCTAAAGCATACTTTGTATAGTTTTCTTCTTCTTTTTCTTCTTTATCTTCTTCTTCTTCATAGTCTCTAAAGCATACTTTGTATAGTTTTCTTCCCCTTTTTCTTCTTTATCTTCTTCTTCTTCATAGCTTCTAAAGCATACTTTGTATAGTTTTCTTCCCCTTTTTCTTCTTTATCTTCTTCTTCTTCAAAGTCTCTAAAGCATACTTTGTATAGTTTTCTTCTTCTTTTTCTTCTTTATCTTCTTCTTCTTCATAGCCTCTAAAGCATACTTTGTATAGTTTTCTTCTTTTTCTTCTTTATCTTCTTCTTCTTCATAGCCTCTAAAGCATACTTTGTATAGTTTTCTTCCACTTTTTCTTCTTTATCTTCTTCTTCTTCATAGTCTCTAAAGCATACTTTGTATAGTTTTCTTCCCCTTTTTCTTCTTTATCTTCTTCTTCTTCATAGCTTCTAAAGCATACTTTGTATAGTTTTCTTCTTCTTTTTCTTCTTTATCTTCTTCTTCATAGCCTCTAAAGCATACTTTGTATAGTTTTCTTCCCCTTTTTCTTCTTTATCTTCTTCTTCTTCATAGCCTCTAAAGCATACTTTGTATAGTTTTCTTCCCCTTTTTCTTCTTTATCTTCTTCTTCTTCATAGCCTCTAAAGCATACTTTGTATAGTTTTCTTCTTCTTTTTCTTCTTTATCTTCTTCTTCTTCATAGCCTCTAAAGCATACTTTGTATAGTTTTCTTCCCCTTTTTCTTCTTTATCTTCTTCTTCTTCATAGCCTCTAAAGCATACTTTGTATAGTTTTCTTCTTCTTTTTCTTCTTTATCTTCTTCTTCATAGCCTCTAAAGCATACTTTGTATAGTTTTCTTCCCCTTTTTCTTCTTCATCTTCTTCTTCTTCTTCAAAGCCTCTAAAGCATACTTTGTATAGTTTTCTTCCCCTTTTTCTTCTTTATCTTCTTCTTCTTCATAGCCTCTAAAGCATACTTTGTATAGTTTTCTTCTTTTTCTTCTTCATCTTCTTCTTCTTCATAGCCTCTAAAGCATACTTTGTATAGTTTTCTTCTTCTTTTTCTTCTTTATCTTCTTCTTCATAGCCTCTAAAGCATACTTTGTATAGTTTTCTTCTTCTTTTTCTTCTTTATCTTCTTCTTCTTCATAGCCTCTAAAGCATACTTTGTATAGTTTTCTTCCCCTTTTTCTTCTTTATCTTCTTCTTCTTCATAGCCTCTGAAGCATACTTTGTATAGTTTTCTTCTTCTTTTTCTTCTTTATCTTCTTCTTCATAGCCTCTAAAGCATACTTTGTATAGTTTTCTTCCCCTTTTTCTTCTTCATCTTCTTCTTCTTCTTCAAAGCCTCTAAAGCATACTTTGTATAGTTTTCTTCCCCTTTTTCTTCTTTATCTTCTTCTTCTTCATAGCCTCTAAAGCATACTTTGTATAGTTTTCTTCTTTTTCTTCTTCATCTTCTTCTTCTTCATAGCCTCTAAAGCATACTTTGTATAGTTTTCTTCTTCTTTTTCTTCTTCATCTTCTTCTTCTTCATAGCCTCTAAAGCATACTTTGTATAGTTTTCTTCCCCTTTTTCTTCTTTATCTTCTTCTTCTTCATAGTCTCTAAAGCATACTTTGTATAGTTTTCTTCTTCTTTTTCTTCTTTATCTTCTTCTTCTTCATAGCTTCTAAAGCATACTTTGTATAGTTTTCTTCCCCTTTTTCTTCTTTATCTTCTTCTTCTTCATAGCTTCTAAAGCATACTTTGTATAGTTTTCTTCCCCTTTTTCTTCTTCTTCTCTTTCATCTTCTTCTTCTTCTCCTTCTCTTTGACTACTTTTTCGTTTCCTCTTCTTCTGCGTAACAATAGATTGCAAAGCCAATGCCTGGATAAAATTCATTAAGAAAAGAAATAGTGTTTGAACCAGATACTCTTGGATGCAGGTTAATGTTGCTTTTATAATACAACAGTTTATTGCTGCTCAAATAGAATATATAGTTGCTTTGTTATGGGGTTATTAAAGTGAGATTGATGTAGCTAACAATAGATATTTATCTACAGTATAACCATATTCTTTCTAGTTTTGTAGAGTTCAGACAACCGCTTGTGATTAATATGTAGTTTATCCCTGCGTCATGTATTTGTAATTGCTTACTGGCCCAATGTTTGTAGCTGTCTTTAGGTTTACTGCTTATGCCAATTTTGTTATTATTTTGTAGTTTACCATAAGCTTGTTTTGTATGTAGTTATTTCTCGATGAAATATTGTCATTAGTTTCAGAAAGTTAGAATTAAGTGAGTAGATAAAACGTTAATCGGTTATTGCTTTTGTATGCTTTGATTTTTCTGGGGAGGACGTTCTAGCAAGATTAACATCTGCTTCTTCGAACGATCCTCCATATCGATCACTTGTTAACCACTCTTTGTGATTTGTGTGTTGCTTAAGTTAGGATTTTTCATTATGCCCACAACAAAATCCTTGGCTTACCATGAATTGAACATGGGTCCCCCCTCATGAGAGTCACGCTCTAATCCATTCGACCAGACGCTCGTCCATCTAAAGTAAATTTTAAGCTATAGCAAATATCATAAGAAATTGTTTCCTTCAAATAAAAAAACAAAACTTCACAATATCCAACACATCAATTCGCTGATTGTCACGAACCGCTCCATGACCAAGACAATATGTCCTACACATGAGTTTATAAATGAGCGATATTTCTGTGTAAATCGTTCTCTCATATCAGAAACCCGTTTAACATATTAAAGTGAAAATATAAGGTAAGATCGAGTTCTTAGTTCTGTCGGAGAATGACGATAAAACGTAGGTCCCATATTCAAGTTGAGTACGTTAAAGAACGATTTGCAGTTAAATTTCGATAGAGGTATGTTGCAAAGCTACATTCTTAGCATTGTTCACTAAAACACTTAAAATCACATTTCTACAAACATTTTTATTACGTTAAAAATTACATTTTTTCCGATCCAAAAGCACTTGTCAACGCTTCGACTCGGTGCCATGGACATAGTAACCCTTCGGTTCGGTGCCACGAGCACCATAAATCTGGAGAACCTGTGGCTTTTCTACAAGCCCACGGAATTGAACCGAACTCACAGAGGGCTTGTCACCCGTCGTCCAACGCGCTACGAACACGCTGGGCAAGCGGGCAAAAAAAATTACATTGGGAACGCTCATCGGTGTTACGCAGTTCGTGTACTGCCGTTGAAATCTTCCTGTTTAAGAAAGACATCAGAGCACACACGGGTATTCATTGAAGTGCAATGATGATGGTCTAATGAATTAATCAATCAACCAATCAAATATTAAGACTGCTGTGAAATGGTTAAACTATTTACCGTAGGTTCCAAATGTGTGGGTTCGAACTTGTCGTTCGGTTCATTATTTCATTATTTCATTATTTCATTATTTCATTATTTCATTATTTCATTATTTCATTATTTCATTATTTCATTATTTCCAGACATTCCTACGATTGCTGTGTAAATACTGCACTCTTTCAACAAACTTAGCAGACAGTGTTCTATTTTTTCGGAGAGTTCTTCTTCTTCTTCTTCTTTTGTCGTCACACTGCTACCGGGTTGTTGCCCAGTGTCGCGGTTTTCTGTTTTTGTCTTGCGCTGTTCTTGTGGCTTGTGTGATTGTTATCTTTGCTCTTTCACAGGATTCTGCTACGCCATCTAACCATCTTTTCCGTGGTCTTCCTATTGCCTTCTTTCCCGAAGTTCTGTTGTAGAAGACTCTGTATACTGTGGAGAGTAACCGAGCTATATGAGGGAACACAGTGCAATGAAATCAATCCACGCCTGTGTGTTGCCAGGGCTCGCAAGAGGAGCAAAGGATAGTAACACTGCTACCTACAAAGCATGTCGTAAGAGGGCGCTGAGATATGGGCCTAGGATAGCTACCCTTGTAAATAAAAAGCATCGCAGAAATCGGATGTACCGGCCTACATGTAGGCGCATAATTACAACAACGTACAATCTCTTTTAGGCTCAGATCACATACAAATCACAAAGAGTGGTTAACAAGTGACCGGTATGGACTGCTCGAAGAAGTATAAGAAATAAACCCGTCGCATGAACTATGTAAATGTCTTTAAATGTGACCATACGCTATCTTCCTTCTGTAAAAAAACAAAAGTTCCCAACACTATTGATGATAGTCAAGAACCGAGGGGTACATAAACCAACGATTTGGTTGAAACGTTGCTGTGTATTGTCATTGTTTTTGTATTTTGTAAAACTACAGTACTCCTTCTTCTTCTTCTTTTCGTTCGTTCTTTACGACCAATTTTAATCACTCTTTGTGATATGTTTGATCTTTGCCAAGAACGTGTATACGTTGCACATTGGTTTGGTAGGCCCCTAAACGCATAGACTTCTACACCTTTAGGACACATACATCCGATTTCAGCCAAACCTCCTTAGACGCCTCTTACGACATGCATGGCAGGTAACAGTGGTTCTATTCTTTACATCCCAAATTTGGGCCCGGTAACCACTCGGGTGAAACTACAGTACTTGTGTTATTAGGTGTTTCACCGGGGGTACATAAACAAGAGTCATTAACGTACAAGTTTGACAGTGAATGAAGAAAATAAATACTAATGATAAAAGACGTCCCTGTGGCGTATAGATTAGGTACCATCTGGATATTTTCCTAGAGATTTTTCCTCAGTGTAGGTGAGATCGAGTTTCTAGTCCTATCGGAGACGGACGATAAAACATAGATCTGTGTTCAATTTTGGCACATAAAAGAACCATTTGCAGTTCAAAATCGCGAAGAGCAGGCTATTTAGCCGATACCCTGGCCAAATTATTTTTTTTAAAGAAATCCTAGAACAATATCTTCACCATCATCAAAATTACATCTGGGACCATCGCCAGTGCTACGGATTTCTTGCACTGCAGCTGAGATCTTCTTGTGTAAGAAAAAGATCGGAGCACACATGGTTACTCACCGAAGCGCAATGATGATGGTTCTATCAATCAATCAATCGATACAAGAAAACACAAAAAGGAAAACATTTGCTATACGAGATAGGACAAGATAAAGTTGGAGTGGTCATTGTGGCTATCTGGTTAAATCCTTGATTTGCGTTCCGGAGATTGTGGGTTAGAATCTGGACAGCGCTTTCCGTTCACGAGTGCATATTTTTCCAAGAGACATTGGGGGTTGTTTCTCGTGCTACAGATTCGTTCTTTTAGCAATAATCTTGGCTGATGGCTTGACATTTTTGCGAAGAGAGACCCAGCCGTATAGTGTAAAAACCCGATACATCAATTCTTCGCCTTATACCTTTTAGAACAAGATAATGAATGTCTGCGTACATTCATGTAATGCACAACAAAGTAAATAAAAGCTTCAAGTCCCATTGGCTTAATGATAATGACTAGAATTGTCGTTTCTAAAACCTGGATCAGACTTGAGTACACAGTAGTATTTGTTTATCTGTTTAAACTATTATTTTTTAAATTGTGTAACAAACGTAGAAAAATATGTATCGTAGTCAGGGATTCCCAATTATTTCAGATTTAGGGGTAGGATAGATAGCACAAAAATAAATAAAATATACATTTTCTCATTGATTCTCCACCCTTGCGTGCACATGTCATCAATCCTTGTTCTCCAGCTATTCCTGTTCTGGGCATCCTTATCCATGCCCCCAACTAAAGCTCATTTATTTAACGTCTTTGTCAAGTTTCCTTTGTCATGTGTTTATTGGTCTACCGCTCTTCTGTTTGCCTTGTGGATTCCAGTTCAGTACATGTCTGGCAATGTTATTATATTGTTTTCTCACTGTATGTCATATTAATCTCCATCTTCTCCTGCCGATCATGATTCTAGTCGATTTGCTCAGGAGAATCGTTTTATTGCGTTATATGGTACCTTGCAACTTCATGGGCTCAACGTACTACATTCCTCTGATTCTTAATACTTTCTCTTCTCATGCTCCATATTCTATATGTGTATATGCTAAATGTATATATGTTGTATATATACTTGATTTTTTTTATTGTTTCTTTTCTTTTTTCACTTCTAGTTTTTCTGCATTTATTTCGTTATTCGTTTTTAGTCACAGATTTTCATTTTATGACTGTTGGAATATCTCTGTCGTAGTCTATATGTAGTGTGCTGTGAAATTTGTCACTTCTTTTATATCGTTTGCTTGATAAAGGCCTTTTGGTCGAAACGCTGATGTGTATTGAAATTGTTTTTGGATTTTTGTAAAACTACAGCACTTTGTTATTACATGTTTCGCTATGTTTAATATATAAGTGGTTACCATTCTAGTAGATTAGTGAACGTGCTATCCTCATTTCAAATATTGGTTGGCTATGTTTAATATAGCAATAGTTCTCATTCTGGAAAACTATACATAATTTAAAGCAGCCTTAGAGAGCCAAGACCAAACATAATTTGTCACGGCTGAGCGCTATCACGGAGGTCATTAATGAACATGAAACAGGGAAGGGATAGAATAACAGCACAATGAAGAGAATGTCAACAAATTAATTTTGTGAATGAAATGAAGAAGATAATAGAAAGACAAGAATAGATGGAAGTAAAAATTGGCGTATGATTAGAAGGAGGTTAACGTGCATAGGAAACATATTATCAACAACAGAAAAAAAAACTATTTCATTTTTTGAGCATGTCTTGAGAACAAAAGTTTGATTCATAAAAATACAGATTTAATAATGACCTGAGTTTTATACATTACTCAGAACATTAACGAGACTCTGTGGAGAAGTTGTTAAGATGCTTGCCTTACGTTCTGAAGCTTGTGGATTCGAATCCGGACCGAGTCGTTCATTTCACATGTGGGGCTTTTTCTAAGGATAGAAGATTCCTAGGATTGTTGATGGAGCTACAGAGTTCGTGCTTTGTGTAACGTTTTCAAACAGGTAGCAGGCCGAGAAGGATGGAACCATATGGAGAAACCAGGCGCAATGAAGTTTCAGGAAATTGAAGATGCGCTCCAATAGAAAAAGCATGTACTAGAAAATTGGATGGATTTTGAAAAAGAATAAAAAGAAGAATTTAAAGTCAATCTGGGAAGAAGAAGAAGAAGAAGAGGGGTCTGTGGTAAAATATAATCATCATCATCAAGTGCCGTGCCGGCTGGCGTAGGCGATCATGGATCTCCACAAAAAACTCTGTCTGGTGTTTCCTATCATCTCAGATGTTGACGCTTTTCCGTGCCATGAAGTCGTGCTATGTGATAAATTATACAAATATATTACCCACTTTCTGGAGAATAGAGCAGCCTGAGTTATAGTCCAAGAACGTGTAAGCAGAAAGATTACTTTGAACCAATGCGTCTCTTGAAAACGTATTTCAGAAGAGAAAGACTATACTGGCTGTTTGGGTGATACAGAAAAAAAGCAGTGCAAGTTAAATTGTAGAGAAGCTTGGTCAGTAGTAGAATGTAGAAAAAGCAATGCAAGTTAAGTTGTAGAGAAGCTTGGTCAGTAGTAGAATGTAGAAAAGCAATGCAAGTTAAGTTGTAGAGAAGCTTGGTCAGTAGTAGAATGTAGAAAAGCAATGCAAGTTAAGCTGTAGAGAAGTTTGGTCAGTAGTAGAATGTAGAAAAGCAATGCAAGTTGCTGTAGAGAAGCTTGGTCAGTAGTAGAATGTAGAAAAAGCAATGCAAGTTAAGTTGTAGAGAAGTTTGGTCAGTGGTAGAATGTAGAAAAAGCAATGCAAGTTAAGTTGTAGAGAAGTTTGGTCAGTAGTAGAATGTAGAAAAAGCAATGAAAGTTAAGCTGTAGAGAAGCTTGGTCAGTAGTAGAATGTAGAAAAGCAATGCAAGTTAAGCTGTAGAGAGGCTTGGTCAGTGGTAGAATGTAGAAAAAGCAATGCAAGTTAAGTTGTAGAGAAGTTTGGTCAGTAGTAGAATGTAGAAAAAGCAATGAAAGTTAAGCTGTAGAGAAGTTTGGTCAGTAGTAGAATGTAGAAAAAGCAATGCAAGTTAAGCTGTAGAGAGGCTTGGTCAGTGGTAGAATGTAGAAAAAGATGAAACCACTATCTGGAGAGTAGAACTGTAGAATACAAATCAAAGTCGATGTACGGAAACATACAGATCTGAGGTGATCATTCCGGATCAGATCAAATTGAAAGAAAACCGTGGAGAGGCGGCGGTAATACGAATATTGTCATTTTTCATATTTAATCTTTCTTTTGTCCGTCTTCGTGTAAGACTGTAATGTACTTGAGCACGTACAGTTCAAATTCAAGTAAATGTTAGCAAAAAGATTACTTTGAAACAATGTAGCCCCAAGGATGAGTTCTTTCAACAACACTATCCTTTTCGTACATAAACGATATAACAGCAATTATGCCCAAAAGTCTACACCTCTTAGATGACCTGGCTGACCTAGTTATCGTAAAATAAAAGAGACACATAGAGACAGACTCCAAGAAAGACATTAAATACAAAATATAACCACAGAAATGAGATCGCTTAAGTCAGCTGACACGTCACATAACATTGGTGATGGTCATATATATATCAACATCTGACTAACTGCTACTACTGTTACTACTACTACTACTGTTACAGCCAGTGCCGGATTAAGCCAGCGCGGGGCCTGTAGCACATTTTAGCGCGGGCCCTAGGTTTTGTATGATAATAAAATAAAACACAACTTTTACATACTTGTCTCGATTTAATGTGAGCAAATTTAGAGATAATACTAGACGCATCACTTTCTCTAAATAAATTACATTCAATGTTCATTAAGGTGAGGTTATTTAGATGATTTTGTCCCATCATGTTCCTTAACTCACTTTTCATACGCTTTAATGTTGAAAAGAACGTTCTCCGCTGCAGTTAGTAATCATTAAAGACAAGTAAATTCGTAAGACTATTTCTACATTTGGGAAACACGACTCTATGAATTTTCCATTATAAGTTTATAAAATTGCAGCTCAAGAGCCTCATGCTTTCTGTTAATAGCAGCAGCTACATTAGTTTTAAGAAGTTCAGCGAACTGCACATGTTCGTCGCCTAGACTTTCTTTCAAATCCTCTTGGCAAGAGCTGACAATATTTGGAGTTCTTTTCAAGATCTCTTCTGCGGGAAGAGATTTTAACTGCCGAAGTATTCAAAATACACCAGTCACTCTATAATACGCTTCCATGCGTTTAGCTAAGGCAGACAGTACATTATCAGTTATGACAATAAACACCTGACTTTAAAATTTGTGTTTATGTGTTTGATTTTCTACAACTTCATCGAGCGTAGTAGAGCCGCCGAAATCGTCGTACTTAGTATTTCGCTTGCATCGTCTTGAGGTTTGTTACTGACATTCTTCAGTCAGTCAGGATTTTGGCTTTGGCCTCAATATTTGACAAGTATGACGCATTGCTTGAGCGTACCCGTGTAACGATTCTTAAAGGGCATATCCCGTGTTAAGGTCTTGATCAGGTGACTGTAATGAAGCGCTAGACGCTTGCAAGCGTTCTAGAATTCCATTCCATAAAATGCTAACTATTCCCGTTTCCAACTTACTCATCTCCAAAACTAGCCCATACGCTTGATTACGACACTCTACCTTTCGATCCATGTTATTTGAGATATCATTCACAACTTGTTTGATAGTGATAAAACCACATAAAAGTGTCTTTGTCGCATCAGCTCAGGCAGACCATCTGGTGTCCGACAGTCTCTTCAAAGTCGGGAGTTTTGAACCTGTATCTTCCAGTGCTTTTGTAAGAATGCCCCATCGATAGGTAGAAGCGGAGAAGAATGTATAGAGGATTTCAACAAAATCGAAAAAATGGATGCTTCTATACAACATTGAGCAGCACACTTAGCAACCAACTTCAGTGAATGTACAAAGCAGGAAATGTATTCTGAGTACTTATTTATCTCCTTAATGCGTGCTTATAAGCCGTGGTATTTCCCACTCATGTTGCTGACATTGCCATAGCTTTGACCACGACAGTCTTTGATATCAATGCCATTTTCCTTTAAAAATCAAGTAAACTTTGGGCGAGTTGTTCAGCAGTATGACCTTCCATATCCAAGAACTTCACAAACCTTTCCACTGGTCCAGATGGTAACACATTCTTCTTCTTCACCCTTCGCCCCTAGGGAAGCATAGGTCCGCAACCAAGGCCTTCCAAGCCCTCCTATCCAAGGCCATCCTTTCCAGATCTCGCCACTCTCTCCCCGTCCTCTTGCATTCCATCTCTAGAAGGTGAGTCGGCAGCCCGATTTTCTTTCGAATTTCACCGGGTCGCTTCATGAGTCTCTCTACTTGGGTTCCCTCTTCTTCCTCGGGTGGCGAGCTTTGAATTTTCTTGGTTGTGATTTCTGTAGCTATCTGGTGTTTTTACGGTGTGGGGTAGCCAGCCCCACGACCAACCTCCTCAGTCGCCTCTTACGACATGCATGGCAGGTGACAGTGGTTATATTCTTTACATCCCTAATTTGGGCCCCGGTAACCACTCGGGCGAGATGGTAACACATAGCGCACTATTATAGTCCACATGCGAAATGTCTGGAGTAGAGTTCAGTGATACTGAATAGTATTTGCATTTCTTATTTTCGCTAATAATATGATCCAGTAAGCTTGATGCAATTAGATGGATACATTCCTCGCATGTTGCTTTTGATAAGTATGATGTATGTCCCTTTCCTTTATTTGCATAAGTATTTATATGCTGAGCCAGAAAAATGTCAAATTTGGCTATTAATTCCAACAAAATTAAATAATTCCCATTACGAAGTGAACCAATAATTTCATCCCTACCCCGAAATGCAAGACCTTGCTCTGCTAAAAATTGGATAACTGAAGTAATTCACTCTAAAAGTGTCCGTCAATATTTTTGTTCGATCTCAATTTGACTTACAAGTAGAAGAATCGACACGCCCATCCTTCTTATTGCAAACTAACAGCAAACTTATCGCTTGTCTATGGTCCTAACCTAAATAAGAAAAAAATGAGGGGGGATATTATTACCCACTTCCCAACCTTGGTTCCTTGTTTATGACTAGTGACAGCTTAGCTCTGTCACATAGGGCAGGGGCCCCCAGAAGCGCGGGGCCCGTAGCATTTGCTACTTCTACTTCTGCTACTAGGCTTATCCGGCGCTGGTTACAGCTACTACTACTGTTATTAATACTACTACTGTTACTACTATTACTGTTACTACTACTACTAATGTGTTACAAGACCAAATATTACAACCTCTGCAACTTTTGACCAGATACACCCTTATTCCACATTACTTTAGAAATTGGTTAGCCCTTGCTTTTCGATCCCGTCTCGCTTAGCCATTCTTTAATGATACAACCTGTAACCAAGGCCTCCACTTTGACAGGGAGCCGCTGACCCTTATACTGACTTCTGTCACCTCAATCACTGAGTCCTGGTCCAGGAATGCAGTGAATACATTTGTCTCCACCAGAAATCAATAAATCCATTTGTTAGCGTCGTTCTCATTTTGTGAACATTTATCGAACTACTGAAACTTCTACTTCTTCTTTGAAAGCTCTATATCGACCACTTGTTACAACTACTCTTTGTGGTCTGTATGTGATCTGAGCCTAAGTGTGATTATACGTTCCGTCAGTTCTGCGTCAAGAAGGCCAACACATCCGATTTCTGCAAGGCTTTTTATTTACTAGGTAGCTTCCTACCTCAGTCGCCTTGTCGCATGCCTTGTAGGTCGCATGCCTTGTAGGTCGCATGCCTTGTAGGTCGCATGCCTTGTAGGTCGCATGCCTTGTAGGTCGCATGCCTTGTAGGTCGCATGCCTTGTAGGTCGCATGCCTTGTAGGTCGCATAGTTACTATTCTTTGCTTCCCTTGTGAGCCCGGGAAACACACGGGAGACACTTCTGAAACTTAAGACCACTTTAAAAAACTGTAGGGAGGACACACAAAACTACAAAAATTAGATTTAGACATTCGTGCAAATTTTCAATCAAAAACATGTGCCTATGAGGCTTTGAACACTTAGCAAATCAGCTGAGAAAAACTTCACCTTTAAATATAAACAACTTCTAGAAGAATCTTTCAAACAGCATGGATACAGATAGAAAAATAATTCATAATTCAATAATTAAATTTTGTAGATGGTTGGTTATTAAATATTTATTGATTTATTGGTTGATTGATTGATTAGCTGATTTATTAATTGGTTGATTGATTAATTGATTGATTGGTTAATTGACTGAGTGATTTACTAATTGACTGAGTGATTTACTAATTGACTGAGTGATTTACTAATTGACTGAGTGATTTACTAATTGACTGAGTGATTTACTAATTGACTGAGTGATTTACTAATTGACTGAATTATTGGTTGATTAATTGATTGATTGTTTGACTAATAGCTATATCATCATTGCATTGCGATGACTAGCCATGTGTGCTAGTTTTTTTTCTTATACAACGACGATTTCCTCGACAGTGCACGAACTCAGTAGCACCGATTAGGAACCCGGATTCAATTTTGAAAAGGATAAACAATGTGTACACAATTTATTTTAATCTTTTGTAAAAAAATTATTATTGACCAGGCAGTGCTGTTGTATCCTACCATTATAGTTTTTTGTTAACTATACGAATAGTTCTTTCATGTATTCGACTTCAACTAGGAACCTACGTTTTATCATCCATCTCCGTTAACCTTTTAGTTGCTGTGGACGTATATATACGTTTTCCCCATTCACTTCTAAAGACGCATTAACACGTATGTTATTATCTCCCCTCTTTGGGCTAAAGACGTGTTAACACGTTATACATTACTACTGTCACTGCTATAGGCGCACATTCACGTTTGTGATTTAGAAACAATGAGTAGCTATTTTTAGCTCAGCCTTCAGAAAGTATGTAGCAGCGAAAGGGTTAAGACTAAGAGTCCAATCTCACCTACATTGAGGTCACGGAACTCTGGAAAAATATCTCGATCGCTAAACAGGAGGGCGGGAGGGCGGGGGCCGAACCGAGTACCTTTGGAGAGTGAGTCGTGCACCTTACCTCCTTTACAACACAGAGGTTGTGCACCTTACCTCCTTTACAACACAGAGGTTGTGCACCTTACTTCCTTTACAACACAGAGGTCAACTGGTTATTAAAGACGGATAGACCGTGTCCCCCTGCAACATAGTCATTCTTCGCAGAAATTACGCACTACCTGCAGAGAGTATTCCACGAAGCATACCACAGAGACCTTCACAAATAAATTTACTTGTTACCATCAAAGATCATCATAATTTTATTTTATATCATTGTGTTGTTTAAATGACAAAACTATATCAACAGTAGAAATATTTCTTTGTGTAGACTTGACAATATTGAATAGTACGTCTGGTTAACATAATTAGTTGAAAATTCAAAGATGCAATCTTCAAATTCTGTGCAGACTCTGCAAGACTTTGTGCCAATTGTCTGTCTGTGAGAATAAAGTAGCTCTGTATAAATACAATACTTTACTATTGACGATCCGGACAAGATAGATAACAGAGACGTCAAGTTATAAAGGGAAAGCATAGATATAACATATATTGATATTGTCAGTCTAGACATAGCGCACACATCTCAAATCTTTGTTTCATGTTTATGGGCTCTAGTGTAAGACAGAGCTAAAATGAGACAGTTACTATTGTCGCTATCAATTATTGTGTCTGACTTTCATTCCATAATTTGCTTGGTACATTCTGGTTAGATGCCTCAAGAATCGATGACAACTTTATCGATCCCGATCAGTCATGTTTCTATGTAAATTAAGACGAGCGATAAGAAAAGAAAAAATTAATCTAGTTTTACAATGCACAAAAATATTCAAGACATGAAACTCCAATGACCAATATTAATAACTGGCTCAAAACATATATATTTCTGAAGTACTTCAACGTTCCCTTGGATTGCTCTTCTTCTTCTTCTTCTTCTTCTTCTCTTCCATCAATTACTTCTTTATAGAAGTGTTGAGGAGGAGGGGAGGGGGATGTAGTGATCTTGTGTGGGTTTGTTTTAAGGCACTTTGTAAGCTGTTATTAATTTTCGTAAGGCTGTTCTTGATGATGTCGCTCCATCTTTTGCGTCATATTCCTCTTGCTCTGTACTCGTTATACTTTTTATTTGTAGCTCTTTGTGGTAGACGATACCAGGATATTCTTGTCAGGTGTTCAAATCATTTAACCTGTTGCTCTTTTATGAATTGCGTGACTGGTTTCACATCCAGTCTTCTGATTTCTTCATTTCTAATCTTGTCTCTTATTGTCACACCTGCATCTTTTCTAAAACGCATCATCTCCGTCGTTATGATTTTTCGCTCATTAGCTGCTGTTATTGGCCATTTATTATTGGATTGTTAGGAACGATGAAAATAGACCTCACGTTCAGAAAGTCATGGCAAACTACTGAACGTATAAGTGATACCTAGAACATCGCCTTCTCATTTAATGTTGTTGATGGCTAAGTCCTGTAAATAATATGCCACGATTTTCATTTTCACTGCAACGTGCAAACGTACCTTCCATCATGTCATGCTCAGCAGTAGAAGACTAAGATGGCTAGACCATGTAAGAAGAATAGGCAATAGCTCATACTAAAAAAAATGTTCTGTGAACTTTTGGAGGGGAATCGACACCAGGGCAGACTACTGTTCAGAGAAAAGGGTATCTGCGAGGCCTCAATGACTTTTCTATCGGTCCCAGTAAATGAGAAAATCTAGCTAATGACAGAGTTGTGTGGGAAGCGACATTACGCAAGGACGCAGAGTATTTTCAAAAAAGACTTAGAGATGAGCTGAAAGATAAGAGAGAAAAGCGAAAACTCAAAAGTTGTCCCAATAAAACACTTGCCAATGGACTGTCTGTAAAAACGAAAAAAGCCATATATATATAAATCCGGTGTGATAGTACTGAGTTACGACCCTTGTTCTCCGAAAATCGCTCGGTGGTTTCCGTCTTAACGCGTGCTGGTCTCTGGATTCTAACGCTAACTACGACGTTTTGTGAAGCGAGTGAGCGGAGGGATTGGTGGAAACGTTGTGGTTTTACATAGCGAATGCGCGGGGAAAAAACCAGCACTAACAATAAAAGTACTTCGTGTTTAAAAGACATTTATCAATCGACTGTGTACAATTGAAAAATGAACTTGTGGTACTTTATTGTTCGGAGGAGTTCTACAATAAGTCAGTTCATGAATTACTGAAGTGTTTAGTTGAAAATGATCTCAGTTCAAGTTTTAAAGAAGTGTTTAAACTGGAAGAATTGATCTTGACTATTTCAGCAACCACTACGTCTGTTGAAAGGTCGTTTTCAGCATTAAAGCGAATCTACAGTTGCCGCAGATCTACACAAGGTCAAGATAGACTCTCCAGTCTTAGCCTGTTGTCGAAAGGAACTTTTAAGCAAGGTTATAATGAAGAATACATTTTACGATGTCGTCACAGAGAACAGAGAAGTTTCTCCAAAAGGAAAGAAGAATGGATCTGATATTTAAGTCAAACATGTAAGTGGAAATATGTACTATTTCAAAGAAATATTTTCCCCAGTTCAATAATTATCCGTGCGTAATTGAATATAGTTTGCTTTTCAATTAAAAGTGAAAAGAGGTTAAATAGGAGGCCATATTCATTTTAAGTATCATCACCCCTATCTCCCATTATCAGGCTACGCCACTGGTAGTAGTGTGACGACTAAAGAAGAACGTATTTTTAAAAGCAACACAAATTAATCTTAGTCATTCATCTCTTAAGCAGTGCTACTTCCACCCACCCCCTTTCCTCTTAGAACCCTCCTCCTTCTCCACGGAACAGCTCATAAGCTGATGCTTTGAAACACGTTCTGCAGAGAATTCCTGTAGTTGCTTCCAATCTTTTTAATCATTTCTTTAAGTGCACTACTGTCCGAGAAATTGAATGAATTTGACTTGAATAAAGACTCGAGTAACTGAACTTGTCCCGAATAACGAGAACAATCTCTGTATTCGATTCTACTGGTAAAGTGTAATGAAATATAGATTACATCCCATGATGTCTAAATGAGAATGAGTCCATTTTAAGCATGATTGTAAATTCTGTTGTTCCAGTTTCTTCATGGATGTCAATTGACTGAGATTCTACTAAAACCAGAATGTTTTTGTTTAATTATCTTATCAATTATTCATAATCTGGTGAACAGATTTTATGTTATAAGTTGCATTAACGAGAGAGGGATTAGATGGATACTTACCACAGTACTAGACTGATTGATAGGACCATCATCACTGCACTTCGGTGAGTAACCATGTGTGCTCCAATCACTTTCTTACACAAGAAGATCTCACTTTAAGTGCACGGACTCCGCAGAACACGCGAGGATCAATGATCTAATTTAGAAGATGGTAAAATGATTTTGTAGACGTTTTTATTATTTTAAAATCTTTTTAATGAAATTTTGAAGGGGCAGTGCTTATCAGTCTGCTCTTCTTGATTTTGATGAAATTTTGTAGGGACAGTGCTTATCAGTCTGCTCTTTTTGATTTTGATGAAATTTTGTAGGGACAGTGCTTATCAGTCTGCTCTTTTTGATTTTGATGAAATTTTGCAGGGACAGTGCTTATCAGTCTGCTCTTTTTGATTTTGATGAAATTTTGCCGGGCAAGTGCTTATCAGTCTGCTCTTCTTGATTTTGAACTAACAATGGTTCTTTTACGTGCTCAACTCGAACACGTGTAGGTCAACTGATCTCATTGTAGGTCAACTGATCTCATTGTAGGTCAACTGATCTCATTGTAGGTCAACTGATCTCATTATAGGTCAACTGATCTCATTTTAGGTCAACTGATCTCGTTGTAGGTCAACTGATCTCGTTGTAGGTCAACTGATCTCATTGTAGGGCAACTGATCTCATTGTAGGTCAACTGATCTCATTGTAGGTCAACTGATCTCATTGTAGGTCAACTGATCTCATTGTAGGTCAACTGATCTCATTGTAGGTCAACTAATCTCATTGTAGGTCAACTGATCTCATTGTAGGTCAACTGATCTCATTGTAGGTCAACTTATCTCATTGTAGGTCAACTGATCTCATTGTAGGTCAACTGATCTCATTGTAGGTCAACTGATCTCATTGTAGGTCAACTGATCTCATTGTAGGTGAGGTTCCTAATCTTATCGGAGACGGAAGCTAAAATGTAGGTCAGTACTGGACGATTTGGATTATGCAGACGATATTACTCTTTTAGCCAGCAGATACGAGGATGATCAAACGAAAGTAGATACACTTTCCAGAACAGCTTAAACAATACTACTTAAAGTTAATATTTCGAAAATTAAAATAATGAGAAATAATCTGAAATCAGAAAACCCAATAATGTTTCAGAATAAAATCAAATAGAAAGTCACAGTAGCGTAGTTGTTAGTGAACTGGCTTCTTAGACTAGTGGTCCGGGTTCAATTGAACATTGAACGTAGAGTATTTTTCCGAACTTAACTGCTCTCATGTCAACACAGTCTCAGTTAGGAATCAGGAAAATACTGGAAAGTAAAGGAAGCCGTAGTGATGTTGACTACATCACCCATCGTGTGTCGACCGTTAATGAAAAATACAGACCTAACACCGTATTACCCTATATACCACGTGGTATGAAAAAGGGCTGCTTTACTTTTTTCAAGTTCAGAATTTATATACCTGTAAAGTACAATATCACAGGATGATAACTCGGTATTTATATACCTGTAAAGTACAATATCACAGGATGATAACTTGGTATTTATATACCTGTAAAGTACAATATCACAGAATGATAACTTGGTATTTATATACCTGGAAAGTACAATATCACAGAATGATAACTTGGTATTTGTATACCTGTAAAGTACAATATCACAGGATGATAACTTGGTATTTATATACCTGGAAAGTACAATATCACAGAATGATAACTTGGTATTTGTATACCTGGAAAGTACAATATCACAGAATGATAACTTGGTATTTATATACCTGTAAAGTACAATATCACAGAATGATAACTTGGTATTTATATACCTGGAAAGTACAATATCACAGGATGATAACTTGGTATTTATATACCTGGAAAGTACAATATCACAGAATGATAACTTGGTATTTGTATACCTGGAAAGTACAATATCACAGAATGATAACTTGGTATTTATATACCTGGAAAGTACAATATCACAGGATGATAACTTGGTATTTATATACCTGGAAAGTACAATATCACAGGATGATAACTTGGTATTTATATACCTGGAAAGTACAATATCACAGAATGATAACTTGGTATTTATATACCTGGAAAGTACAATATCACAGAATGATAACTTGGTATTTATATACCTGGAAAGTACAATATCACAGAATGATAACTTGGTATTTATATACCTGGAAAGTACAATATCACAGAATGATAACTTGGTATTTATATACCTGGAAAGTACAATATCACAGGATGATAACTTGGTATTTATATACCTGGAAAGTACAATATCACAGAATGATAACTTGGTATTTATATACCTGGAAAGTACAATATCACAGGATGATAACTTGGTATTTATATACCTGTAAAGTACAATATCACAGGATGATAACTTGGTATTTATATACCTGGAAAGTACAATATCACAGGATGATAACTTGATATTTATATACCTGGAAAGTACAATATCACAGAATGATAACTTGGTATTTATATACCTGTAAAGTACAATATCACAGGATGATAACTTGGTATTTATATACCTGTAAAGTACAATATCACAGGATGATAACTTGGTATTTATATACCTGGAAAGTACAATATCACAGAATGATAACTTGGTATTTATATACCTGGAAAGTACAATATCACAGAATGATAACTTGGTATTTGTATACCTGGAAAGTACAATATCACAGGATGATAACTTGGTATTTATATACCTGGAAAGTACAATATCACAGAATGATAACTTGGTATTTGTATACCTGGAAAGTACAATATCACAGGATGATAACTTGGTATTTATATACCTGGAAAGTACAATATCACAGAATGATAACTTGGTATTTATATACCTGGAAAGTACAATATCACAGAATGATAACTTGGTATTTGTATACCTGGAAAGTACAATATCACAGAATGATAACTTGGTATTTATATACCTGGAAAGTACAATATCACAGAATGATAACTTGGTATTTATATACCTGGAAAGTACAATATCACAGGATGATAACTTGGTATTTATATACCTGGAAAGTACAATATCACAGAATGATAACTTGGTATTTATATACCTGGAAAGTACAATATCACAGAATGATAACTTGGTATTTATATACCTGGAAAGTACAATATCACAGAATGATAACTTGGTATTTATATACCTGGAAAGTACAATATCACAGAATGATAACTTGGTATTTATATACCTGGAAAGTACAATATCACAGAATGATAACTTGGTATTTATATACCTGTAAAGTACAATATCACAGAATGATAACTTGGTATTTATATACCTGGAAAGTACAATATCACAGAATGATAACTTGGTATTTATATACCTGGAAAGTACAATATCACAGAATGATAACTTGGTATTTATATACCTGTAAAGTACAATATCACAGAATGATAACTTGATATTTATATACCTGGAAAGTACAATATCACAGGATGATAACTTGGTATTTATATACCTGGAAAGTACAATATCACAGGATGATAACTTGATATTTATATACCTGGAAAGTACAATATCACAGGATGATAACTTGATATTTATATACCTGGAAAGTACAATATCACAGGATGATAACTTGGTATTTATATACCTGGAAAGTACAATATCACAGGATGATAACTTGGTATTTATATACCTGGAAAGTACAATATCACAGAATGATAACTTGGTATTTATATACCTGGAAAGTACAATATCACAGGATGATAACTTGGTATTTATATACCTGGAAAGTACAATATCACAGGATGATAACTTGGTATTTATATACCTGGAAAGTACAATATCACAGAATGATAACTTGGTATTTATATACCTGGAAAGTACAATATCACAGAATGATAACTTGGTATTTGTATACCTGGAAAGTACAATATCACAGAATGATAACTTGGTATTTATATACCTGGAAAGTACAATATCACAGAATGATAACTTGGTATTTATATACCTGGAAAGTACAATATCACAGGATGATAACTTGGTATTTATATACCTGGAAAGTACAATATCACAGGATGATAACTTGGTATTTATATACCTGGAAAGTACAATATCACAGAATGATAACTTGGTATTTGTATACCTGGAAAGTACAATATCACAGGATGATAACTCGGAAAATGTTTGCCATTCTCAACAAAATCTGGAAAAAAACAAAGGATTACATTTACTAAGAAAACAATAAATAGAAAATAGAAGCAGTCTGCTGGTAGTGTTAAACAAAAGTGAGTGCTGGGAAATAACCAACAATATCATACACAAGCTGAAGACATTTGAAAATAAATGTTTAAGAAAAATCCTGCTAATTTTCTGGTCAAATATGATAGCAACTGAGTTGTTTTTAAAAACGAAGAAACTGGGCGTCATTGGAGACCATCATTAAAAGATGAAGGTAGAGGTGGGTTGGGTAATGTATGTCGTATGCTAGTTTAAGATATTAGCTAAGACAGTTCTCAAATGGACAACGGATAAGAAAATGAAAACTTACACTTGCAAATGAAGCATAAATAAAGACGGTAGAAAGAGTGTTGAACGATTGTGATTTGACTTGGGGTAACAATTAACAGGAAGATGGTAGAACAGAAACAATGGAAATATTTTGTAGAAGCTGTATGTGTTAAATGGGAGACGAAGAGGTTATATATATAGGTATATGTTATAAGATGTATCAAATAATTATATAGAAGAGTATTACACTAGCTAGGTTATAAGAAAGAGAAGATGGAGATATGTTGGGACAACTCGGAGACGAAATGATTGTTTTTGAAATCACAATAGAGAATCATAAATGGTTCAATTAAAAAAATCGTCGTAGTGAAACCCTGAAACCAACTTTACTGAGAGAGACAAAAAAAGTATTGGATTTAATCCCATATAAGAAATTGAGCTCAGGATAGAGCGGTATGGAGAAATTGCTTCCGGACCCTATGTAACATATAACGGTACGAGAGATATATAATATTAGACTTTCTAAAGTGAGTCTTCTGACAGAAAGGATATTCTAAAAGTAAAAGAACCCTTTTTCATACCTTGAGATATAATGTGAAATACGGTGTTCGGCCCGTATATTTTATTGACCGTCGGCACACGATGGGTGATGTGATCAACATCACGCCGGTCGCCTTTACTTCCGAGTGCTTTTCTTGGTACCCAATTGAGGCTGGGTCGATCTGAGAGCTGTTAGAGTGGGAAAATAATTCCACACCAACTGTGAAATTGAACTCGGACCATGTGCTTAAGAAGTGAGTTCACTAACAACCACGCTACCGCGGCTTTCAAATGACATTCTTATCAACCATAATGCAGCTATCAAATGACATTCTTATCAACCATAATGCGCTATCAAATACATTCTTATCAACCATAATGCAGCTATCAAATGACATTCTTATCAACCATAATGCAGCTATCAAATGACATTCTTATCAACCGTAATGCAGCTATCAAATGACATTCTTATCAACCATAATGCAGCTATCAAATGACATTCTTATCAACCATAATGCAGCTATCAAATGACATTCTTATCAACCGTAATGCAGCTATCAAATGGCATTCTTATAAACCATAATGCAGCTATCAAATGGCATTCTTATAAACCATAATGCAGCTATCAAATGGCATTCTTATCAACCATAATGCAGCTATCAAATGGCATTCTTATAAACCATAATGCAGCTATCAAATGACATTCTTATCAACCATAATGCAGCTATCAAATGACATTCTTATCAACCATAATGCAGCTATCAAATGACATTCTTATCAACCATAATGCAGCTATCAAATGACATTCTTATCAACCATAATGCAGCTATCAAATGACATTCTTATCAACCATAATGCAGCTATCAAATGACATTCTTATAAACCATAATGTTAACGACTGTGAAGATAGTGTCTTGCTACATAGAAATTATTCTGATATATGGATGTCAAGCATCGACAATTAATTTATATTTGACTAAGTAACCCCCTCATCAACGACCTAAGGAGACCCTGAACCGAACTTTGCTGAGAGTGGCAAGAAAAATCATCGATCTCAGTTCCATGGAGGAGATTGACCAGGATAGAGCGGTATGGAGAAATTGCTTGCAGGTCATATAACGTGTAACGGTACGAGAGGAATTATTTTAACCCCTCTTCAAGGTATATAAATATAACTGCGGATGGGAACAGTATACCTACTATGATCATCATCGGCAGCGCCAGCGTAGCAGCAACCGGTGTGAACGTTTGGGACAAACTACTGCAACAGAATTTTGGACTCCTAGCCGCCATTACTGACATTTGTCTTAAATTGTATGTGTATCTGTAAAATACAGATCCGTCAATTTAGAAATATTATTCTCTCTTTCTTCCGACTGTCCTTTTATCTTTTCTGTCTCAGGCACAAACGTGTTGCAAGAAATGCAATCCACAAACAGTTTTTTTTGGTTTTGTTTTTTTAAATCAATAAATATGACATGCAAACAACATTATTTAAAATCAATAAATATGACATGCAAACAACATTATTTAAAATCAATAAATATGACATGTAAACAACATTATTTTAAATCAATAAATATGACATGTAAACAACATTATTTTAAATCAATAAATATGACATGCAAACAACATTATTTAAAATCAATAAATATGACATGTAAACAACATTATTTAAAACCAATAAATATGACATGTAAACAACATTATTTTAAATCAATAAATATGACATGCAAACAACATTATTTTAAATCAATAAATATGACATGCAAACAACATTATTTAAATCAATAATATGACATGAAACAACATTATTTAAATCAATATATATGACATGTAAACAACATTATTTAAAATCAATAAATATGACATGTAAACAACATTATTTAAAATCAATAAATATGACATGCAAACAACATTATTTTAAATCAATAAATATGACATGCAAACAACATTATTTTAAATCAATAAATATGACATGCAAACAACATTATTTTAAATCAATAAATATGACATGCAAACAACATTATTTTAAATCAATAAATATGACATGTAAACAACATTATTTTAAATCAATATATATGACATGTAAACAACATTATTTTAAATCAATAAATATGACATGTAAACAACATTATTTAAAATCAATAAATATACATGCAACAACATTATTTTAAATCAATAAATATGACATTAACAACATTATTTTAAATCAATAAATATGACATGCAAACAACATTATTTTAAATCAATAAATATGACATGTAAACAACATTATTTTAAATCAATATATATGACATGTAAACAACATTATTTTAAATCAATAAATATGACATGCAAACAACATTATTTTAAATCAATAAATATGACATGTAAACAACATTATTTTAAATCAATATATATGACATGTAAACAACATTATTTTAAATCAATAAATATGACATGCAAACAACATTATTTTAAATCAATAAATATGACATGTAAACAACATTATTTTAAATCAATAAATATGACATGCAAACAACATTATTTTAAATCAATAAATATGACATGCAAACAACATTATTTTAAATCAATAAATATGACATGTAAACAACATTATTTTAAATCAATATATATGACATGTAAACAACATTATTTAAAATCAATAAATATGACATGCAAACAACATTATTTTAAATCAATAAATATGACATGTAAACAACATTATTTTAAATCAATAAATATGACATGCAAACAACATTATTTTAAATCAATAAATATGACATGTAAACAACATTATTTTAAATCAATAAATATGACATGTAAACAACATTATTTTAGATCAATAAATATGACATGCAAACAACATTATTTTAAATCATTAAATATGACATGCAAACAACATTATTTAAAATCAATAAATATGACATGTAAACAACATTATTTTAAATCAATAAATATGACATGTAAACAACATTATTTAAAATCAATAAATATGACATGTAAACAACATTATTTTAAATCAATAAATATGACATGTAAACAACATTATTTTAAATCAATAAATATGACATGTAAACAATATTATTTAAAATCAATAAATATGACATGTAAACAACATTATTTTAAATCAATAAATATGACATGCAAACAACATTATTTAAAATCAATAAATATGACATGTAAACAACATTATTTAAAATCAATAAATATGACATGTAAACAACATTATTTAAAATCAATAAATATGACATGTAAACAACATTATTTAAAATCAATAAATATGACATGCAAACAACATTATTTTAAATCAATAAATATGGCATGTAAACAACATTATTTAAAATCAATAAATATGACATGTAAACAACATTATTTAAAATCAATAAATATGACATGTAAACAACATTATTTTAAATCAATAAATATGACATGTAAACAACATTATTTAAAATCAATAAATATGACATGTAAACAACATTATTTTAAATCAATAAATATGACATGCAAACAACATTATTTTAAATCAATAAATATGACATGTAAACAACATTATTTTAAATCAATAAATATGACATGTAAACAACATTATTTTAAATCAATAAATATGACATGTAAACAACATTATTTTAAATCAATAAATATGACATGTAAACAACATTATTTAAAATCAATAAATATGACATGTAAACAACATTATTTAAAATCAATAAATATGACATGTAAACAACATTATTTAAAATCAATAAATATGACATGTAAACAACATTAGGCGAGAAACGCTAAATAAGATATTTATTTATTTTAATTTTAAAATATAAACACAATTTATTAAACGTTTACTTGAGAATTTGTTTATCTGTTCATTCGTCCTTGACCAAATATTAACACAGAAATAATATGTTCTCTTTTAAACAGCTTATAAATAAGGAATGGCGAAACACGTAAAAACAAAGTATTCTAGTTTTACAAAAACACTAACAATACACAGCAACGTTTCCCCCTAAAGGCCTTTATCAAGCAATGGATACAAAAGAAGTGAAGAATTTCACTTCTTACATGGCACAGAGCATATACAGGGTGTTCAAGATAAAAGCAGCCAAATGAACACCCTGATGTTATGCTTTTGTGTGCGTCTCATAAATAGTGTTTTACACTAACACTGTTATTTTTCAAGCCCACTCTTTTCGTGGACGGCATTTTGCTTTCTATCCACTGTATCGAAGTAGCATTTCTCTTGAGGCACATTGTCTGTTAGTAATCTGCTTACGTGGCCGAATCATTTCATTCGTTGTTTCTTGATGAAGTTCAGTACGGATGTTGTAACAACTTGTTTTTCCTGATGTCTTCATTTCTAAACCGGTCTCTTCTTGATACTCCCAGTATTCTGTGTAGACACTTCATCTCTGTCGTGATTCATTTTTTTATGTTGTTTGATGTCAGCATCCATGCTTGGCACTGATAGTATAATGTTGGGAGAAATATTGTGTTGTACAATACTCTTTTTGTGTTCATGTTGATATATTAATAATGGTAAACTATTGATAATGAATTTTTCTGTGCCTTGTCCTCTTTCATCACATCAACATTAGCCATGTTAGCAGTCCATGTAATTATTAGCATTCTCTTATAGTGTTCTTTGTGATGAATTTTGCAACAACAGAAGAAACTGATTTAGATTATTAGTAATACTAGAGGAGATACTGTTCTGTGTTTTGATCTCCGCCCTTAAATTTCCTCTTTCCCTAACTCTTACAAATCTACTCCCGATCTTACACACTTTCATTCCCTCACTTTTACCCATCCATTTCCATTGTTACCCATCTCCCTTCCCTAAATGTTACTCTTCATACCATCTCTATTCCCTAATTGTTACTTTTCCTACCATCTCCCTTCCCTAATTGTTACTCTTCATACCATCTACATTCCCTAAATGTTACTCTTCATACCATCTACATTCCCTAAATGTTACCCTTCATATCTCATCTTTCTATTTTCTACATCCCATCATTCATAGCATTGTGGTCTTTACTTGTTTATTTTACCACTTTCAAGAAATCCAATTACTGCAGCACAATTTAGTTACTTATTCTTCACCCACGTCCACCCCACCCCCGACCTCACTTTCCTATTTTTGTTCATTAATTAATGTCTAAAACCCTGCAGGACATAGCTAGCCACTCATGTGTTGGCGTTCTCAAAGGACACGTCGACAAGGCACAGGTTGATAATGATGGTCGAAAAGAGTTCACGCCAGATTTTAATCAATTTCCATCTCAAGTCGTTTAACGACTCAATTCCTAATGGAGGCTTTTGCTTTTGCGTGATCGACATTTTTCCACATCTTTGTGTCTCTGTTACTTAACTTTAGAATTTACTTGCATGGCATATCCTGAACAAGTATACTCAATTCTAACTTCTTATTTTACATCGCTCATCTGGCAAGTCAATCACAACATTGGTAACTCCAATTAATAATATTTATTTTGTTGTTAATAGTTATTTTTTGTCAAGTCATCAGATCATTCAGATCAAGTCATTCATGACCATTATATCATATGCCATGTTGCTGGCGTAGGAGACCATGGATCGTCACACACGTCTTTTATTGGTGGTCACTATCAGTTCGGAGGTTGACACACATCTTTTATTGGTGGTCACTATCAGTTCGGAGGTTGACACAATTCCGTGCTGTTAAGCCAGACTGTCCAGAATTTTCCAACTCTGTTATCCTCTGCCTCGTATTCCATTGATTTTACATTTTGTCACAACGTGTTATAAACTTCGCTTTCCCATCACATAACTGAATAATGATAACTTATTCTTTCTTATATTGATAATACATTTTGTCCATGTCCTGCCCTCTTTCAACACATCAACATTAGTCATTTTAGCAGTCCATTGCATTCTAAGCATTCTCCTGTAAAACTACATCTCTTACACCAATCAGAGATTTTTCTATGTTTATTTTTGCCTATGACTTGCACCCGTCAGAACTGGATGTATGTAATTGAAGAGTTCTCTTTCTCAGTTTCATAGACAATGATTTGTTGCAGTGGCGGCTCGTCATTAAGGGCTAGTCGGGCCGGGCCCCACCAAAAATAATGTATAACGTCTATTTATTAATTTATACATTAAAATATAGCAACCCATAACCATGATTTATCCGGAAAAAATGTCTGGCCCCACCAACAAAAATTATCATGAGCCGCCACTGATTTTGTGTATATACTGTCTTTCACTTTCGGGACTGCCGTTTCTGTCTGACATATTCTCCTCTTTATTTTTGATCTGCATTGAGCCCTGGGATTAGCACGGCAAGTGGTTACTAGCGAGGCTTGTTCTCGACTTCGATATCGACACCCCGAAGCCGAAGGTAAGCACCGGATATTTAAGAAATTGTGAATACCACGGTGGAGGAGAATGGAGTACTGGTTAGAAGTCGCGAGTCTTTCATGCTGGGTGTGTTAGTAGCAACGTTATGCGAGCTAGTCCTTCAATCTGAGTGTTATGTTATGCGATTGAGGTCATGGAACATTTTGTGTGCTCTGTACTCCGCTGCAGCAACCATCCCAAGTCCACTTGCTCACCGTACCCATGAGAAGTTGATTAGTATATCGTCTCTCTACCACGAGACGACTCTGTCTGCATGTCAAACTTGACCATGAAGTTGATTAGTATATCTTCTCTCTCTACCACGAAGACGACTCTGTCTGGCATGTCCAAACTTAACTCCTAATTCTCGGACTCGTTCCAGTGTCTGAGACTCACCCATCATCAAGGAGCGTATTCTTTATAGGGCGTTGCTCTCTTTGCAGCGCATCTTAAATTCACTCTGTCTCTAGCCAGTTCACCCACTTCGTCGATGGTCATATTCATGGTTTATTTAATATCTTGTAGCCATCTTCTTCTTGGTCTGTCTCTACGTCCTGGGACCCTGCCCGAGACGCACCAACATCACATAAATGAGAATGTACCGCATTGATGATATTGGCTCTGTCTATACTTCTGCCAGCTTGAGTCGGGGCATTGTTTGCAAGAAAGTCAGCATGTTCGTTACTCTGCACTGCAGCATTTCCATGTGTGTACAGCCAAGTCAGTGGCTTGAGACAAGATCTCCGAATGCTGTCTACACATTCTGCGCGCAGACTTCCAGATTCAATCCTTTCAATCAAATTCATCGAGTCTGATATGATAATCGTATGGATGGCTTGTTGCTCGGCCACCAACGATAGAGGCCAGGAGACAGCGGTGATCTCCATAGTAATGCTCGATGTGGTTGTTTCAAAAGCGCCGCAGTCATCCTGCAGAGTGCTACCGTTTCGTTGAGCCGAATAAGCCCACGATGATCGGGTTCCGCGTCTAACAGAGCCATCAGTGTAAATAATTAAATCACCTGGATGGGAGCGCTGATTCACTAGTGCAGCAATCTCCGCATTGGCGACGCCAGTGGCCATGCTGGGTGTGTTAGTAGCGACTTTATGCAACAGATTTCCTATAAGAAATGTGTCCAAAACTCATTTCTATTCTTTCCTTAACTTGTAACTAAATTGATTGTTGCGCAACTAAAATGTAAAATATATATTAATGGCATAAAATCTACATTAATCAGGTCCAATTTTAACAAGCATGATTTCATTACTCACATCATTAAAACACATACAAGGTTCGGATAACCTAAGACCTTTAACTTTCAACAAAAAACATAATTAAAATTCTCGAACGTCGCTGAACAAGAACAAAAAAAAACAAGAGGGACAACATGATTTTGCTTTTATCTCTCATGAACTGTTTTTTATATTTATCTTTGACATGTCAAGTGTATGAGACTCTCTGTGTCACAGAAAAAACGTCAAGTGAAAGAAGTACAGATTGAAGAAATAAACAAACAGTAGGATCACTGGAAGCAGCGGAGATAGTGTTTGATAGTAAAATGTTGAGAATCTAATTAACAGTTGTAAAGAAAAATGAGAAACGGCTGAAACAATTGCGTTAATGGAAGCTTAACACGCCAATCAGGTAAAGGCAGTCATAGTGATTTATGGGCGGTTTTCAGAGATGAGATTAAGTAGTTTTAAGAAACCAAAGGGAAGAACTGGAGCCAATCAAGATGATGACAGACAGTGAAGAAGTAGTAGGGGCTTTCGAAGAAAACAAAATTACTAAACAGGATTCGAACCCCAAATCTGTACTTCTGACATCACCTGCAGCAATGGCTTCTGACATCACCTGCAGCAATGGCTTCTGACATCACCTGCAGCAATGGCTTCTGACATCACCTGCAGCAATGGCTTCTGACATCACCTGCAGCAATGGCTTCTGACATCACCTGCAGCAATGGCTTCTGACATCACCTGCAGCAATGGCTTCTGACATCACCTGCAGCAATGGCTTCTGACATCACCTGCAGCAATGGCTTCTGACATCACCTGCAGCAATGGCTTCTGACATCACCTGCAGCAATGGCTTCTGACATCACCTGCAGCAATGGCTTCTGACATCACCTGCAGCAATGGCTTCTGACATCACCTGCAGCAATGGCTTCTGACATCACCTGCAGCAATGGCTGCTGTAAGAAATAACGGTTTGTGGTTCAAATCCTGTGTATGGGGTTTTGGGAGGTTTTTCTCTTAGTTTTGAAAAGGGTCGCTTTAAGTGCAGCGTAATACAGTTCAAGTTACAGAGACACGAGTCAGGGAATGGCATAAGAAAAGAAATATTGTAATGCATATTGGCACGGAGAAAAGTAAGCAACAGAAATGGTAAACATTTCTAGAGATTAGTATGATTGAATTTCATGATCGCTTTCACCAGTTAGTTTGACTTATGTGTGAGAGAAAGAGAGAGAGAGAGAGAGAGGGGGAGAGAGAGAGAGAGAGAGAGAAAGAGAAAGGTATAGAGAAGGAAAACATCTTCTTCCTCGTTATCTCTAAAATTACTATGAACACTTTTCATGATTTTGTGATTGTGTAATTCAAGTAAATATTTGGCACTGCTTTTGTCAGGACCGTGCGGTATGTTTTCTCAGTATGATGCAAGTCTGTGACATGCTGCCCTTCAAATGTTTTTTTTTCTAAAAATAAACTTCAATTTTGATTTCGCTACTTATGCCGTTCCCTGTACGGTTCCGCCTGATGCGACCGCCTCTCTCATAGCAACGCACGGCCCTGGCTATTTTACAGCATAAATGTGATATTTTTTGCGATCCACCAAACTTCGGTGTTTTTTATTCGGGTTCGTTCTCTAGTCTATGACAATGCCAACAATGTTTGAGTCTGTATGACGAAGTGCTTGTTTGTTGATATTCGTTCTCTAGTCTATGACAATGTCAACAATGTTTGGGTCTGTATGACGAAGTGCTTTGTTTGTTGATATTCGTTCTCTAGTCTATGACAATGTCAACAATGTTTAGGTCTGTATGACGAAGTGCTTGTTTGTTGATGTTCGTTCTCTAGTCTATGACAATGTCAACAATGTTTGGGTCTGTATGACGAAGTGCTTGTTTGTTGATGTTCGTTCTCTAGTCTCTGACAATGTCAACAATGTTTGGGTCTGTATGACGAAGTGCTTTGTTTGTTGATATTCGTTCTCTAGTCTATGACAATGTCAACAATGTTTGGGTCTGTATGACGAAGTGCTTTGTTTGTTGATATTCGTTCTCTAGTCTATGACAATGTCAACAATGTTTGAGTCTGTATGACGAAGTGCTTGTTTGTTGATATTCGTTCTCTAGTCTATGACAATGTCAACAATGTTTGGGTCTGTATGACGAAGTGCTTTGTTTGTTGATATTCGTTCTCTAGTCTATGACAATGTCAACAATGTTTGGGTCTGTATGACGAAGTGCTTGTTTGTTGGTGTTCGTTGTTATCAACCAAGTTACCTACATTTTATGATCTGTGTTGCCGGACTCGCAAGGGGAGCAAAGAATAGTAAAACTGCGACCTACAAAGCATGTCGTAAGAGGCGTCTGAGGTAGCGGAACCCTACGAAAGCTACCCTAGTAAATAAAAAGCATCGCATAAATCGAATGTGCTGGCCTACTTATAGGTGCATAATTGGCACAACGTACAATCGCTCTTAGGCTCGGATGACATACAAATCGCAAAGAATGGTTAACAAGTTGTCATATGGAGCGTTCGAAGAAGAAGAAGATGGATAATCTGTGTGATTTGCGCAGAGAACATAAGTACGTTGCACCTCCGTCTAGCCCCTACGACATGTAAGACATGCACATACGAGTTTAGGCCACAGTGTATGTATATTATCCAACAGGACAGCCATTTGTACAGAAAGTATTACAAACAGGATAATCTCCCTTTAAAGTACCGCATCTGCAGTTATACTTTAGCAAGGATTCAGACCTGATTGTTCATAGGTACATGGTAAGATATGACTTATGTCAACGAAGTGGTTGAACTCGCTTCGCAAGGCTGGTGGTCTAGGTTCAGCTCCCGCAATGCGCGTGGAATTTTTCCCGACCACGACGGCTCTCAGATCGACCCAGCCTCAACTGGGTACCAGACATGCTCTGGGAAAGTAAAGGCGGCCGGCGTGATGCTGACCACGTCACCCATTGTGTGCCTACGGTCAATGAAAAATACAGGCCTAACACTGTATTGACCTATATACCACGAGGTATGAAAGGGTTCCTTTACTTTTTACAACAAAGTGGTTAAGACGTTTGCCTTGTGTTTTGAAGGTCGTGGATTCAGATCCGGACCAAAGTCTGCTAAACCACTAAAATGATTATATTTCTTACATTATTTTTTATTAGTAGTATTATTATAGACACGAAAACTACCCCTTGACTCACGGACACATGCATACACGGATGGCTCGGCTACATATGCCACCCACAATGGAGGAGGGGAAGTTGTCCTCCGATTAAAAAATGGAGTAGAACTAACCTTAGCTCTGGCCACTGGCAAGCTCTCAACCAATGTCTGGGCTGTAGAGGCCCTCAATGCATATGAAAAAATGGCACTACAACATATGAACCAAATACATGGAAAAATAGTGCTTTTGACAGACTCATTGCATTGTCTGCTCTTTCAGCACTGAACTCTACGTTCCACATTGATGAAAGGAATTGACCCTCCAACCTCCTGCACACTATGGATTTGAAATGTGAAGTGAAGTGACTTCATTCGGAAAATGTTATTTAAATATACTGAATTAGCCAGTATAAAGGTTTGAGTCTTTTGAAAAAATACCTAGAGCCGGTATGTCGGCTCCACAGGGTGAAGGAGTTATTAGAAAAGTTGACACTGAACTACTGAAAACAAGAAAATTCAGTATTGAGAAACCTGATTATGTTGCTGGTGTGAACAACACACTGATATGTTCAGTCACGCGGTTGTCTTGTGCGGTACTTTGACAGACAGCTTTAATTGGGCTCGTTTAGGGATTTTGTGTTTTAATAACTTTTATACAAACTAATGACAATAGGCAAAATACAGGGGAAAGAGACATAGAGGGATATAAAAGAACAACATTCCGGACGCCTTGAAATCGTGGTTCGGCAATGGTTCGGTGACGGAGTTGATGAATTGTACCAGAGACAGACAAATGTGGAAAGACATGATGGCAGCCTACGCCAACCGACATGGCACTTGATTGATTGATGCAAACTTTTTTTTCCAGTTGAAATACAGTTTTTGTTATTACAACTTTATGTTCAACTTTCTTTTAAAAAATAACAAAGCATATAATTGATTTGGCTCTTATTTATATTTTTTCAAAGTTATTGTCAAAAATTCGTGTTTTTTTTTTTTTTTGGTTTACATTTCTCACTGCCAATATTATTGTGTTTTAGTGTACAAAGTTGTTGTAACTCATAAAAACCTTTATTTCGTTTGCTCTTTTAAAATTAGTTAATTTGTCGGGTGGGGGTGGGGGAAGGGTGTGAGGATAAAATAGTAAAGGGTGGTCGTGGTAGTCTTGTCTTATCTACAATGGGGTGCCAGCTGAAAAAAGGTTTGAGAGCCACCAGGTTAGACCAATCAGGTAGTTATTATGAGAACGAAGTTTAGAGCTGTTGCTGAGCTTCAGACAATAGACGACTTTATCACAAGAACGCGTCTAACGGTATAATCATCAAAATAGCGATCACAAAGATAAGAAGAAGAGATGTTGATCGTCTGGTGTGTGTGAGCAAAACTCATAGCAATGTTTTGTGTTCAAATAAAAAACTATTACAAACTAATTGTTTCTAATGTGTATTTTATTTTATATTTCAGATGTATTCCCGTCATCTTAAAGTAGACCAACCTGGCAATAATGTATTCGCGACAATTGACATGGAAGAGTTCTGTATTCTGCTTCGGGAACTTATAGACCAGATAATATAAAATTACCAGTCAAACCTAATTTTCGTTATTTTCTGTGGAAATTCATCAGTTTGGAAGCGATGTTTTCCTGCACACTTTAATCAAACGTCTTGTTATTTAATATTGCCAAATTTTGTTTAGAAATTTACCCAATATAGTTCAGCCATTTCAATCTTTCCATAAAATATACTCTATAAAATTGTTTAAAAGCTGCTCGAACTGAAATATAGTTTAATCACTCCAATCTTCGCATTAATTATACCTTTAAAAATTATGAATAACCAGGCTGATCTTGCTAGCAAAAAAATTATGATTATTTTGAAAATTGTGTAATTAAAGTAATTAACAGCATACAATAAAAAGAGAACAGGTAGAGTCAAGGGAAGACCAAGAAAAGATGGATAGACAATATCAAGACCACACTAAATAAACACAGGTATAACACAAAAGTCGAAAATCGACGACTCGTTTACTGTTGCTGATGGCCAAGTCCTGTAAAAGATAAGCCACGATTTTCATAACACAAGGCCGATTCATCCTGCCCTGGAACACAAATTAAAGCTCCCATCGCTAAGCTTTACGGCAAAAGTAGACAACCAATTTCATCATCCACCTGGGGAAAGATAATAGACTTATGAAAGTTTGTTTGAAGATGTCTTGTATATACGTCACCTTAGGACTCATGTTAGAGCTAATATTAAGTGTACAGAGTTTGCAAGAAGAGTCTCAGAATCTGAGTTCTTTACATCTAATGAATAAACAATATCAATATACTAATAGAGATAGCAATAGATCGTCTGGAATTATTTCAAATTTTGCCGAGTTTCAAGACATGATGAGAAATGACATCAATGGCAAAAATTCGACTGATATTTATTCTATAGTTTGTGATACAAGTATATCGAGATCACAGGCGGTCGAATTTAAAGGAAATCTTACAGATTTTATGTGTCAGAATATATCTCGCGCAGATTCAGACGGAGAGAATTTCTTGAAACCAAAATTTCCCACAAATTATTCCCCACTTTTTGCAGCAGTTGCCGCAACTCTCAGCGCGGTCATCTTTCTCTTTGGTATTCTCGGAAACATCTTAGTGGTTATCGTTATCGTCCGCACTAGAAGCATGCATACGACAACAAACTGCTACCTTCTCAGCCTAGCTGTAGCGGATAGTCTCGTGCTGCTTTCAGCAACTCTACCAGCCATACCAGAACCTTTCTTCCGCGTTGATGAGTGGCCATACGGTCGTGTCATGTGTTCCTTGCTCATATTTCTACAGTATCTTGGAGTGGATACATCTTCGCTTTCTATAACTGCCTTTACCATTGAGAGATATATCGCCATTTGTCACCCAATGAAGGCCCAAACAATGTGTACAGTCAGCAGAGCAAAGAGAATCATTGCTATTTTGTGGATTTTTACCATACTCTATTGCTCACCTTGGCTTGGTCTAACAGGTATGAAATTGTTATGTCCTCAGGAACAAATATTCTTAGATTTTTACCATACTCTATTGCTCACCTTGGCTTGGTCTAACAGGTATGAAATTGTTATGCCCTCAGGAACACATACGCTTAGATTTTTAAATGTAGAATTACACACGATTATTATGTTCATCATCATCATGTTGGGCAGCTGAAATACTAATGATGAAGTCGTGTGAACATTTCTCACTAATGTATCCTTTCATAATAATCATAATAATCACTATGAATATCGCCCGAGTGGTTACCGGGCCCAAACTTGGGTGTAAAGAATAGAACCACTGTAACCTGCCACGCATGTCGTAAGAGGCGACTAAGGAGGTTTGGATGAAATCGGATGCACATGTCCTAAACGTGTAGAAGTCAATGCGTTTAGGGCCTACCAAACCAATGTGCAACGTATACACGTTCTTGGCAAAGATCAAACATATCACAAAGAGTGATTAAAATTGATCGTAAAGAGCGAACGTAAAGAAGAAGAAGATTATGAATATAGAAACTTGGAATATAGAAACTTGGAATATAGAAACTTGGAATATAGAAACTTGGAATATAGAAACTTGGAATATAGAAACTTGGAATATAGAAACTTGGAATATAGAAACTTGGAATATAGAAACTTGGAATATATAAACTTGGAATATAGAAACTTGGAATATAGAAACTTGGAATATAGAAACTTGGAATATAGAAACTTGGAATATAGAAACTTGGAATATAGAAACTATGAAGTTGTCAACTAAGAATAAATAAATTAGGTTGCTGAAAATTAATGAGGTAGAAACTATAAAAATATAAAGTTATCAACTAGAAATATGGAAATATACAAATTTAGCAAAAAGAGATATAGAAATAAAGAATAAAAAAATAATAAAAATAGAGTTACAGAAATATAGCAGATAGAAAATAGAAATATAGCAAATAAAAATATAGGAAATAGAAATATAGAATTAAAGAAAATAGAAATATAGAAATATAGAAAATAGAAATATAGCAAATAGAAATAAAGAAATAAAGAAAATAGAAATATAGAAAATAGAAATAAAGAAAATAGAAATATGTAAATATTATAGAAATATAGCAAATATAAATATAGAAAATATAAATATAGCCAATAGAAATATAGCAAATATAGAAAAAAGAAATATAGAAAATGTTGCGGTGAAAACTAAGATGCCAAAAGTTATGAAAATAGAAACTATAAATTTTGAGAATTTAGCAATTAGAAGAAAATGAACAAGGAAAATAATGAATTTAGAAGACATATTCTAGAATGATAGGAATTAGTAGATTGATTCGAAATTCTAATTTTACCACTTTTTCTTTCTTTTCTTCAGAAATAGTTGAAATGAAAGCATTTAAAGAGAAGCCATATCACAAATGTCAGTTGCGGCTAGCACGATCCTCATACCTGGTCGTCTACATGATTGACCTCATTCTACTGTACTTTATTCCTCTCATTATCGCCACTGTTCTTTACCTTCTCATCGGACGTATCCTGTATTTAAGCAGAGCTTTGAGAAAATCTGACCAGAGCTCACAGAGACATTCTCTAAGAGGGTCTGCAGTTAGACGGGCAGATTCCAGAGTTCAGGTATGTGTGTGTATGTGTGAGAGTGTGTGTGTGTGTATGTGGGAGTGTGTGTGTATGTGTGTGTGTGTGTGTGCGTGCGTGTTCAACTGCACGCTTGCACGAGTGTGTGCGTGTGTCTGTCCTTGTGTGTGTGTGTGAGAGAGAGAGAGAGAGAGAGCAGATTATTTGTTAATGTTTATTATGTAGAGGATTAAAGCCTGTTTAAACCGAGGCACGTCTCTTTCAACCTAAGGACGAGCATTTTTGGTTATATCAGAGCTTTTACTCCAACAACCGAGCGTTTATACCAACAATCGAGCGTTTATACCAACAATCGAGCGTTTATGCCAACAACCGAGCTTTTAGGCCAACAATCGAGCATTTATGCCAACAACCAAGTATTTATGCCAACAACCGAGCATTTATGCCAACAACCGAGCATTTATACCAACAATCGAGAGTTTACGCACACAACCATACAAAATAAGCATTAACTCCTTACTGAGAATTCAAATAAGAATTAACTATGTGCACGTTTTGTAGAAAATATATGTTTGTATATGGATTAAAGAGACTTTGATAGTGTTCCTGCTAGCCACATCAGTGTAGTAGTTAGCGTGTCTGCTTCGGAGGGGCGAGGTCACCGGATCAAATTATACAATAGTGCAAAAAAGCAAATGCTGTAATCTGCCAGCTAGTTCCATTTTTAAGGACCCCAGGCATCTCATTGACTGCTAAACAACAGATGATCAACAGCATGTTTGTTCCCACTGTGTGTTACCAAAACCAACCATGGACAATGAGCAAAGCACAGTCGCAAAAAATAACTACATATGAAATGCGATGCCTACGAAAAGTTACCAACAACATCAGAATAGACAGTCACCAACATCAGTATTAGAAAGTTGGCACAGAACCTTACTTGAATTACATTGAGAAGCATAGAATGAAGTGGTTTGGCCATTTAATAAGAAAGTAAGCAAACTGTATACAGTCTTCTACAACTGAACATCAGGAAAGAAGGCGAGATGAAGATCACGAAAAATATGGCTTTATGGCATAGCAGAGTCCTGTCAAAAGCAAACATAACAATCATCCAAGCCACTAGACGTGGGCGTCTGTAGCTTAAGCGGTAGTGAGCTTGATCACAACCCAAGCGTCCCTGGTTTAAACTCTGCGGTGAGTAGGTTTGGAAGCAAATTAATTCCCTTGGATTTTTACAAATGGTAAAAATAGACTTCACCGTTCAGAAAGCAATATCAAACTACTGAACATATAAGTGGTGCCTTGAAAATCAACGACGTGTTTGCTGTAGCTGATGGTGACGTTCTGTAAAAGCTACTAGAGCAATGTAAAACAAAAACAGAAAATCACGACACTAGACAACAAACTGGTAACAGTGTGACGTCCTGTAAAAGCTACTAGAGCAATGCAAAACAAAAACAGAAAATCACGACACTAGACAACAAACTGGTAACAGTGTGACGTCCTGTAAAAGCTACTAGTGCAGTGCAAAACAAAAACAGAAAACCACGACACTAGACAACAAACTGGTAACAGTGTGACGTCCTGTAAAAGCTACTAGTGCAGTGCAAAACAAAAACAGAAAATCACGACACTAGACAACAAACTGGTAACAGTGTGACGTCCTGTAAAAGCTACTAGAGCAATGCAAGACAAAAACAGAAAACCACGACACTGGGCAACAAACTGGTAACAGTGTGACGACAAAAGAAAAAGAGGTTTTAGTCAAATTTTTAGAATGAAATGTAATTGTCTATTGATATTCGGCTTAAATTTGATCAGCTTGTTGGGGGAGGGGAGGGTTAAAAATTGAGAGTAAAGATTGCTGGTTGGGGGGGGTTAATATATTTAGTATAATAATAAAGCCCATAACCCGTTAAGGTCGTAGGGGTGTCACTGTGGAGACATCGGCACAAAAAGCACGCCATGAATCTATGCCTCAACTCCTCGGAAGAGTGTGGAGAAACTCTGCCCCGACCAGCTCTTGATGTTGTCAAACCAGGATTTTTCCTGCCCTCCTTTCTTTCTTTCACCCTCAACTGTTCCCTATAGGATAGTCTTAGAGAGTGAGCTATGTCTCATCACATGCCCGAACCACGCTAGTTTACGCAGTTTCACGATTATCAAGAGTGGTACTTGTCGACCTGCAATATATATTTAGGAAGAAATGGAAGAAAGAAAAAAAGGAGAGATATGTTTAGATGAAACGACAATAAAATGTAGAGAACGGAAGAGAGGGTAAAAGACAATGGGTGAGAATGGGATTGAGGGGATAAATAAAGGGCAATGAGAGGGAGAGAGAGAGAAAGGAAGTTGAACAATTATAGGGAGCAAAACAAATACTGTGCAGGTATGCAAATCTCTCCGTAAACATGTGCATCAAACAAGAGCAAAGAATATTCAGAAAGAGACAACACGTAATCAAATACTGACAAATCTGAAATGTGGCAGCGCTCGGAGGCGAGAAATGTACGTGCTAACCAGCTCGACTAAATATACACCCAAAAAACTGTCATCATTTATCAAGTTTGTCTAATCCGTGTTTCCCACAACTAAAGAATATAAACCTAGCTTATACAGATACAGCTGGCTCTCTGGGACTCCGTTTACTGGGGCCGTTTTTGTTTCTGACTCTCTTAATCGATGCTTCGGAAGATCCAGAATGAAAGATTGCGGCAGGTTACCATAGAGGTTTCCAACATCCAAAGACGCACGTGGATCTACATTCCTGGTCATGCGGGTGTTCGCGGCAACGAGAGAGCGGACGTTCTTGCATAGAAAGCATCGATTGTTGGGGAGCTTAGGATGGATAGGAGGAATGTTTTTCGGTCTCTGATCCGATGCTCCTGGACTACATGGCCTTAACAATTGTTCGCCACTTTTCCCGGTCTCTGGCTGTTTTCTTTATAGTCTCCCAGGACAGTCCAGCACCTCTCAGTACCAAAAATAAACTTCGTCTCCAGGTCTCTTTTTTCTTCTTCTTTTTCCAATCCAGAAGCACTTGAGCTTTTCAGCTCTTCGGCTCAGTGCCATGGACATTGTAACCCTTCGGTTCGGTGCCACGAACACCGTAAATCTGGGAATCTGTGGCTTTTTCTGCCATCCCGCGGAATTGAACCCGCACACACAGAGGAATAGTCACCCGTAGTCCAATGCGCTACGAACACGCTGGGCAGACGGACCTAGGTCTATTTAAGAAGCTCCATTTTCAGTGCTCCTTGCACGCTTGTCTAGTGACACTCGACTGAGTATACGGTAAGGTATGCCCGACCATCGCCAGCACGATTGAGAGATTTTGTTGTTATCCTAAAAGACGACACATGGTGTCCTAGCAACTTACTGCTTCATAGATCCGTGTCCAAGGAAGACAACAAGAACATCAGCAGACGACAAATACAGCAAAAGAAAAACAGTAACAGAATTGTGGACAGATGTGCATACAAACATGCATACACACAAACATATGATAAATTAACCTGTTTGATTGATTCATCATCATCATGTAGCATGCCCTTTGGAGAACTTCCCTTTCATAAAAGCCCTCATATAAAGCTCTTGTCCTCTAGAATGTTCTCCCGTCTCCTCTAACATCATTGAACATGTTTCTTTAACGTCATGTAGCTACCATCGTCTTGGTTGTTCTCCTGCCTCGTCTTCAGGAACACGATAATCTTTAATAAAAAGTCTTATTTTTGTAACATGTAAATCATCTTTCTTAAACTGACAAACACGCGCGTGTCGTGAATGTTTTGTTAACAATCTCATTACATCAGGTTATGACATTTTTCATTATTAAATTGTCATGTTTTTTGCTTGGTACTTTAAAGAAAACTCAACAAAATCTGAAAAGAAGTTTCAAACTAAATTACAGAGAAGTATCTGCAAATGTTACAGATTGAAAATGGAAAGTGCCACAGGATAAAAAAAAAGCGTATTGCAAGATAGAAGTATTTTCAATTTGCGTAAACAGTGGATACGGGAACAGTGGGAGAAGGGAGGATATTGGATGTGAAAGCATACAGAGAGCTAGAGAAGAGATGCAGAGAGAAGATTGTGAGCAGGATTTAGAGGATGTTGTGATTGATGACGTCCTGTTGACGATAAATTAGTTGCAGTATTGTTTGACCTTCTAGAAAGATTGCGGCCCGAGAGGACATAGTGAGGAGGCAAGTATTAACACTAGACGAACGAAATGATGGAAGGATTGATAGATGGCTGAGTGATTGGAGGTCAGGCAAACAGACAGGCATACATAGAGATGGGAAGATAAACAGACAGGCATGCATAGAGATGGGAAGATAGACAGATAGATAGAAAGACAGACAGACAGGCAGGTCTCCCCAGAGGGTAAGAAAATAGGTAGGCTTGCATGTAGGTAGGCTGACAGACATACAGATAGACAGATAGACATGTAGTAGGGGGGTCCTTGTCCCCACTAGTACTGGTTTGCTTTGAAGGCTTACCGCGTGATCTTATTTATACACGTGGCCCTACATGATGAGTGGTGATGTTACAATCCTAGTATAATAAATGTAACGAAATCAGTTCTTTTAGTTGACATACACGCGGAGAAGATTGCATATGGTAGGCAAAAACACGTCCACCTCACTTCAGTGTTTATCTTCGTCTCCGTTTCTTGTCACTACGTCGCTAAGCAGTGCTAATTAATCTACGTCAAACTAGTCTTGTTCTAGTGCTGTTGCTACGCTCGTTGTGTGCAGCTTTGGTGTGCAAACTCTACAGTCTCTACCTACCTCATTTCTACTATAGTTCGTTCCAAAATTCGTGATCATCTTTACCGACCGATATAAAATCATCCACTTGACAGAAATTCTTAATTTTTGCATTTTTATATAGGTAACAGTGACGACGTTCCAAAAGTATTTTTGCCCACCCAAACCTTTAGTTATGTAAGATTTGAATTATATGTTATTACTAATTTAACAGCGATGTTGATTTGGTATGATTTTAGAATGTTAACGGTACGAAAGTGAAGTATTGACGTCAAGATGCCAATGTGCGTTCCACGTGCAATTCACCAGTAGTTCAAATCGGGAATCCCGTGAAATTAATCATTTCACACTGTATGTGAAAGATTGTCATTGGCGTGTCACAAACCATTTATTTGCATTACTTGAAGCGGAAGGTACTATTTTATTATCAGTATTAGAAATGAGTTTGAGGTGTAAATTCACTACCATGCAGAAGGTGACTGCACAACTGTATAGCTACTTCTGCAGAGAAGCCAGACATGGTGGTTTATATCACAACTTACAAGACCCGAAGAGAACACAACATGCTCTTGGTATAAGTAGAATGTCCTTTTGCCGTTTGATAGAACAGGACTGTAGTGATGAACGTAAGGAACACAGAAAAGGCCGGAACCGGAAAACTGACGATTTCGATAAAGATGTTATTGTGAGAGAGATTCATAAAATGTTTACGGTCAATGATGTGGTTACACTACGTAAATTGAAATCACGTCTGCGAATTCAATGTGATATTGATATATCTAAAACTGTCTTATGTAGAGTTGTTAGGTGCAGCGGTTTCACTTTTCGGAAATCTAGTACAGGTCGGAACATAGTTGGTGAGAAAACGCATCTGATAGCTGAAACACGTACAAACAAAGTACTATAGTTTTACAAAATACATAAACAGTGACGATAAACAGCAACGTTTCGACCAACAAGGCCTTTATCAAGCAAACGAACAAACAGGAGTGACAAATTAAAATGAAACACAAATGGACGACCAAATACCAACGTAGCTAAGGAAAATCTGGAATAAAAACGAATAACGAAATAAATGTAACACAAAAACACACATAAAAACTAGAAATAGAAAAGAAACAATGAAACATCTAGTAAATATATAACTTGAATACATGCAACATATACCCATATAGATTATAAAGCATGGGAAGAGAAAGTACTAAGAAGCATAAGAATGTAATACATGCAACATATACCCATAGAGATTACAAAGCATGGGAAGAGAAAGTACTAAGAAGCGTAAGAATGTAATACGTTGAGCCGCGTGGTCGCAAGGTACCATACAAAGAAATCAACCGATTCTCCAGAGCAAATCGACTACGATCATCAGAGGAACATGATCGGATGGCTGTGACCTGGACATCGCAAGCTCCTGAATGGCCAGTATCATTGAAATGGGTAGCTACAGGGTCACAGAGCATTGGCGTATATCGCGCAAGTGTTGGGCGAATCGGTCACTGAGTCTCTTGCCGGTTTCCCCAATATAGGCCTTGTTGCACCGCTTGCAGATAATGGCATAGATAATATTACGGACTCGCACGTGAAACTGTCTTCAACAACGAACGTGGCTTTTGGAAAAGACACCGTGCGGGTCTGTATTACATAAGCACAAGTGTTGCAACGCCGACGGCCACACTGGATGGTGCCAAAATGACTCTGGATGTTAGGCTGGAGGCGACTGTGAACCAACATATCCTTAAGGCTTCTGTCCCGTCTGTACGCCACCAAAGGATAGTGTTGGAAGATTGAACGTGTATCAGGATCAGACTGAAGAATGGAGAGATGACGGAATAAGACTTTCTTCACAAGGGAACTATGAGGGTGGAAAGTTAAGACAAGTTTCACCCTGTCAGAATTGGAAGTTCTATGCTGGTTAGAGAGAGCCTCCTGGCGAGAAATTTGCTGAACGCGCCGCATAGCAGAAGCAAGCACCTTATCCGGGTATAAGCGCTTACGAAAGAAATCCAGCATCTCGTGAGCTCTATCGAGAAATCGTCGTCCTCGGTACAGAGGCGACGAAGGCGCAAGAGTTGAGAGAATGGTAAAGAGTCACGACAAGCCTGGGAATACAGAATAGCGAGGACGACGATTTCCTCGATAGAGCTCACGAGATGCTGGATTTCTTTCGTAAGCGCTTATACCGGATAAGGTGCTTGCTTCTGCTATGCGGCGCGTTCAGCAAATTTCTCGCCAGAGGCCTCTCTAACCAGCATAGAACTTCCAATTCTGACAGGGTGAACTTGTCTTAACTTTCCACCCTCATAGTTCCCTTGTGAAGAAAGTCTTATTCCGTCATCTCTCCATTCTTCAGTCTGATCCTGATACACGTTCAATCTTCCAACACTATCCTTGGTGGCGTACAGACGGGACAGAAGCCTTAAGGATATGTTGGTTCACAGTCGCCTCAAGCCTAACATCCAGAGTCATTTTGGCACCATCCAGTGTGGCCGTCGACGTTGCAACACTTGTGCTTATGTAATACAGACCCGCACGGTGTCTTTCCAAAAGCCACGTTCGTTGTTGAAGACAGTTTCACGTGCGAGTCCGTAATATTATCTATGCCATTATCTGCAAGCGGTGCAACAAGGCTTATTGGGAAACCGGCAAGAGACTCGTGACCGATTCGCCCAACACTTGCGCGATATACGCCAATGCTCTGTGACCCTGTAGCTACCCATTTCAATGATACTGGCCATTCAGGAGCTTGCGATGTCCAGGTCACAGCCATCCGATCATGTTCCTCTGATGATCGTAGTCGATTTGCTCTGGAGAATCGGTTGATTTCTTTGTATGGTCTGCGACCACGCGCTCAACGTATTACATTCTTATGCTTCTAGTACTTTCTCTTCCCATGCTTGTAATCTCTATGGATATGTTGCATGTATTACATTCTTATGCTTCTTAGTACTTTCTTCCCATGCTTTATAATCTATATGGGTATATGTTGCATGTATTCAAGTTATATATTTACTAGATGTTTCATTGTTTCTTTTCTATTTCTAGATTTTATGTGTGTTTTTTGTTACATTTATTTCGTTATTCGTTTTTATTCCAGATTTTCCTAGATACGTTGGTATTTGGTCGTCCATTTGTGTTTCATTTTAATTTGTCACTCCTGTTTGTTCGTTTGCTGATAAAGGCCTTGTTGGTCGAAACGTTGCTGTTTATCGTCACTGTTTATGTATTTTGTAAAACTATAGTACTTGTTTGTACGTGTTTCACTATTTACCAAGTTTTACTGCAGTCTTCCCCTATTTCGATATTCATCTGATAGCTGCACGGTGCAAATATCTGCGGGAGATACGGAAGCATAGGACGGAAGGTTACGATATTGTATATCTCTACGAATCGTGGGTAAATGCTCACCATACGTTTGATAAAGAATGGCAATCACTAAGAAAAGGGAAATTCCAAGCAGCAAGGGGCAACGCATTGTGATAGATCATGCAGGCAGCAAAGTAAATGGTCTTGTCAGGGACGCAGAACTTCTTTTCCAAGCACTGTCTGCAGATGGTAGGGACTACCACACCGAAACGAACGGACTTATTTTCAGGGATTGGTTAGCGAACACACTTCTGCCTGCTCTGGATAGGCCGTCGTGTATTGTAATGGACAATGCCTCCTATCATAATGTAGTGGCGCATGCAGACACAATTTCCACCTCATCAAGCACAAAACAAGACTTCATGGCGTGGCTTGCAAAAGAAAATATATCGTTTTGTTGCAACAATTTCAAAACTGAGTTGTTGCAACTGGTGATACAGACTAAGAAGTCAAAGATTTTTACAATCGATAAAGTCATTGCTGAGCACGGCCACACTTCTCTTCGATTACCATTCACATCTCAATCCCATTGAACTTGTGTGGGCTGCAGTCAAAGGTCAAGTTGCAGCAGTAAACAAGACTTTCAAACTTCGTTATGTAAAAGTGCAAACACGTGATGCCCTCGCAAAAATAGATATAGAATACTGGAACAAATGTGAAGAGCATGTGCTCCGAGAAGAAGAGGCATATTGGCAACGAGATGGTTTGTATTTTCTCCAGCCCGCAGCAGTAGTTAATCTCTTCGACTCTTCAGACTCCGAATCTAATAGATAACATCCCATTTGCTTTCACCTTCACCAATTGCCTCACAATACCAGGGACTGGCAACAACTACCAAAGGTACGTTAATTTGATCGCCAAAGATAATATCAACATAAAAACACTCATGAAGAAAAAGCTAACCATGTCACATTGCTTTTTATAATATGTAATAGGGTTACGCCTTTGCAAACATTCGCCACCATTTTGTGTATTACTGTAAATTCTAAACTTTGATTATCATTATGTTGTGCTTATGCAAAATTATATAACAAAAACGTTGTTTGCATCAACTAAGCTACCTACCAATTAGTTAAATATGGATTCGTAACGTCGTGAGCTATATAAGATTGCATGCAAAAAATTACTTGTATCCATCAGATAGATTTCGTACAAATTCAACCTTAGTGTGATCACGAATTTTGGAATGAACTATAACTATCCTATCTACTTGTCTAGTATGAGGCTCTCTGCCCGGGGGAAATGGCTTTATGCCCTTGGCATAGACATTCCCTCCAACAGACATATAGATAGATAGATAGACAGACAGACAGACAGACAGACAGGCAGGCAGGCAGGCAGGTAGGTAGGCAGGTAGGTAGGTAGGCAGGTAGGTAGGTAAGCAAATAGGCAGGTAGGTAGGTAGGTAGGTAAGCAAATAGGCAGGTGCATAGTAGGTAGGTAGGCAGGCATACAGACAGATATAAAGGCATGTAGGTAGGTAGTTAGATATATAGATGGATAGCCAGACATGCAGACAGACAGGTCGGTAGGTTTTAGGTATGGATGTGGTATGGGGTTAATGGATAGATAGATGGGTGAACGTATAGAGATGGATGGTTGGAGGGAGGGAGGGATAGATGCACGGAAGTATGGATGGATTAATTCGCTGGTGGATATTTGAATGGATAGATGCACTTGTGAATGGTTTGATGGATGGATGGATAAGGCCACTGGTGGGTGGATGTACAGATGGATGGATGAATAGATGTACTAGTGGATAGATATACAGATGGATGGATGAATAGACGAATCGATATACAAATGGATGGATGAATAGATGCACTAGTGGATAGATATACGGATGGATGGATGAATAGACGAGTGGATATACAAATGGATGGATGGATAGACGAACGATATAAAAATGAATGGATGTATAACTGTAAAGAAAAAGATTATCAAATGAGTAGAAAGCAGAATCATATCAAGATAAGAACTGTAACGAATGTTGTAGATTACACATAACTAGAACTCTAGGGAAATAACAAGAGCGATACACCGAGATTTCAACCAAATTGATTCACCTTGCGATATTAATATCATTTTTTCTGGTTTCCATTTATTTAATAATTCATTTATAATTTTTGTGGAAGGAAGAACAGATCCTCAAAAATTAATTTCAATGCAATATTTTGCACACAAATTCTGCAGTGGGGAATACAGATGTGTAGACAACAATATCTTTAAAATGATCTAGTTTTTTTAATTATTTCTAATTGTTCGGGTCAATGGAAATTGAGACAAAATATCAGTCTAGACTAGATATATGATAATAACAAGAAAGGAAAATCATAAGAAAGCTGACTATATACTCGTAGATAATATGAACATTATAAGAAAGCTGACTATATACACGTAGATAATATGAACATCATAAGAAAGCTAACTATATACACGTAGATAATATGAACATCATAAGAAAGCTAACTATATACACGTAGATAATATGAACATCATAAGAAAGTTGACTATATACACGTAGATAATATGAACATCATAAGAAAGTTGACTATATACACGTAGATAATATGAACATCATAAGAAAGCTGACTATATACACGTAGATAATATGAATACTCAATAAAAGAAATAGTTAAGTATTTGGGCATGTATTTCAATAATTCCAACATAATAAGAGAAGAAATAAAGTCTAAAATACAAACAGAAAATAATGTATACTTTGCCCTACAGCATCTGCTAAATTAAAGTGTTTGTCCCGTAACATCATGATCACAATAATCATCACAACATCTGCTAAATTAAAGTGTTTGTCCCGTAACATCATGATCACAATATCATCACAACATCTGCTAAATTAAAGTGTTTGTCCCGTAACATCATGATCACAATATCATCACAACATCTGCTAAATTGCAAGTGTTTGTCCCGTAACATCATGATCACAATATCATCACAACATCTGCTAAATTGCAAGTGTTTGTCCCGTAACATCATGATCACAATATCATCACAACATCTGCTAAATTGCAAGTGTTTGTCCCGTAACATCATGATCACAATATCATCACAACATCTGCTAAATTAAAGTGTTTGTCCCGTAACACCATGATCACAATATCATCACAACATCTGCTAAATTGCAAGTGTTTGTCCCGTAACATCATGATCACAATATCATCACAACATCTGCTAAATTAAAGTGTTTGTCCCGTAACACCATGATCACAATATCATCACAACATCTGCTAAATTGCAAGTGTTTGTCCCGTAACATCATGATCACAATATCATCACAACATCTGCTAAATTGCAAGTGTTTGTCCCGTAACATCATGATCACAATATCATCACAACATCTGCTAAATTGCAAGTGTCTGTCCCGTAACATCATGATCACAATATCATCACAACATCTGCTAAATTGCAAGTGTTTGTCCCGTAACATCATGATCACAATATCATCACAACATCTGCTAAATTGCAAGTGTTTGTCCCGTAACATCATGATCACAATATCATCACAACATCTGCTAAATTAAAGTGTTTGTCCCGTAACACCATGATCACAATATCATCACAACATCTGCTAAATTGCAAGTGTTTGTCCCGTAACATCATGATCACAATATTATCACAACATCTGCTAAATTGCAAGTGTTTGTCCCGTAACATCATGATCACAATATCATCACAACATCTGCTAAATTGCAAGTGTTTGTCCCGTAACATCATGATCACAATATCATCACAACATCTGCTAAATTGCAAGTGTTTGTCCCGTAACATCATGATCACAATATCATCACAACATCTGCTAAATTAAAGTGTTTGTCCCGTAACACCATGATCACAATATCATCACAACATCTGCTAAATTGCAAGTGTTTGTCCCGTAACATCATGATCACAATATTATCACAACATCTGCTAAATTGCAAGTGTTTGTCCCGTAACATCATGATCACAATATCATCACAACATCTGCTAAATTGCAAGTGTTTGTCCCGTAACATCATGATCACAATATCATCACAACATCTGCTAAATTGCAAGTGTTTGTCCCGTAACATCATGATCACAATATCATCACAACATCTGCTAAATTGCAAGTGTTTGTCCCGTAACATCATGATCACAATATCATCACAACATCTGCTAAATTGCAAGTGTTTGTCCCGTAACATCATGATCACAATATCATCACAACATCTGCTAAATTGCAAGTGTCTGTCCCGTAACACCATGATCACAATATCATCACAACATCTGCTAAATTGCAAGTGTTTGTCCCGTAACATCATGATCACAATATCATCACAACATCTGCTAAATTGCAAGTGTCTGTCCCGTAACACCATGATCACAATATCATCACAACATCTGCTAAATTGCAAGTGTTTGTCCCGTAACATCATGATCACAATATCATCACAACATCTGCTAAATTGCAAGTGTTTGTCCCGTAACATCATGATCACAATATCATCACAACATCTGCTAAATTAAAGTGTTTGTCCCGTAACACCATGATCACAATATCATCACAACATCTGCTAAATTGCAAGTGTTTGTCCCGTAACATCATGATCACAATATCATCACAACATCTGCTAAATTGCAAGTGTTTGTCCCGTAACATCATGATCACAATATCATCACAACATCTGCTAAATTGCAAGTGTTTGTCCCGTAACATCATGATCACAATATCATCACAACATCTGCTAAATTGCAAGTGTTTGTCCCGTAACATCATGATCACAATATCATCACAACATCTGCTAAATTGCAAGTGTTTGTCCCGTAACATCATGATCACAATATCATCACAACATCTGCTAAATTGCAAGTGTTTGTCCCGTAACATCATGATCACAATATCATCACAACATCTGCTAAATTGCAAGTGTTTGTCCCGTAACACCATGATCACAATATCATCACAACATCTGCTAAATTCCAAGTGTCTGTCCCGTAACACCATGATCACAATATCATCATCAAGTAGCTTGTCACTTCCAAAGGTTTATATGATCACAGTATACAAACGTATAATAAGATCAATTGTTTTATAAAGGGTTTTTAAGCCGAAGGATTAATTTAATTGCACCGGGTTTTATCCCATATGGCTCGGTCCATCTCCGCAGAAATAGCACGCCACCTGCCGAGAGTATTGCACAAAGCACGAACTCCGTAGATCCGGCAACAATCCTAGGGGTCTCTGAAACCTGCCACCTGCCGCGGTCCGGATTCGAACTCATGACCTTCGACTCGCAAGGGGCAAAGGACTTAACCACTCAGCCATAGATACCCCCTAAATTGTTTTATATGGATCTGAAACCTGGAGTACAACAAAACAAGATGTTGTATTATATCAAACCTTTGAAGATAGCGTCTTAAGACGAATCTTTGGGTCAATAAGGATGATAATAATGGATGACAATAATGATAACAATAAGGATGACAATAAGGATGACAATAAGGATGACAATAAGGATGATAATAATTGATGATAATAATGATGATAATAATGGATGATAATAATGGATGACAATAAGGATGACAATAAGGATGATAATAATGGATGACAATAAGGATGATAATAATGGAGCATGGACAATGAGAAACAATCAGAATTTGTTTTTAATTTCTTGAAATCCTCCGTTTTAACCAACATTATAAAAGTTAATAAAATACGATGCCTATGACATTTTTTTAAAATGGCAAAAGATAAAGATACTAAAATTGTGTATACAATAATGATGAAGATGAAGAGACTACTAGTGAAATCTTGAAAACGATGGAAAAATAACATTGGAATACTTGGAGTTAATAATTGGGAAGAGAAAACTAAGAGCAGAGATGAATGATGGAGAATTACATATGCAACAATTAACCTCAATGATTTAGAAAACTGAAGAAGAGGAGGAAGATATGCCTTGCCAAAGTGATGCCTACGAAAAGTTACCAGCAACACCAGAAAGCGATGCCTACGAAAAGTTATCAACAACACCAGAAAGCGATGCCTACGAAAAGTTACCAACAACACCAGAAAGCGATGTCTACGAAAAGTTATCAACAACACCAGAAAGCGATGCCTACGAAAAGTTACCAGCAACACCAGAAAGCGATGCCTACGAAAAGTTATCAACAACACCAGAAAGCGATGCCTACGAAAAGTTACCAACAACACCAGAAAGCGATGCCTACGAAAAGTTACCAACAACACTAGAAAGCGATGTCTACGAAAAGTTACCAACAACACCAGAAAGCGATGTCTACGAAAAGTTACCAACAACACCAGAAAGCACAGCGTAACCAAAATCAGCATAAGACGATGGAACAGAACCTTACTTGAATTACATTAAGAAACAAAGAACGAAGAGGTTCAGCCAATTAATAAGAATACAACCAAACTGCACTATATACAGTCTTCTACAACAGAACATTAGGAAAGCAGGCGAGAGGAAGATCACAAAAAAGATGGCTAGGTGGCATAGTAGAATCCTGTCAAAAAGCAAAAATAACAATCACCCAAGCCACTGGAGCAGCACATGACAGAAACAGAAAAACCACGACACTGGGCAACAACCTGGTAACAGTGTGACAACAAAAGAAGAAGAAGAAGTTGAAGAGAGAGAGAGAGAGAATAAAATTAAATAGAGGATGAAAACGATTCAGTTATCATATATGTACTCAGGACGTCCATATAGGGGATGCCCACACAGCAAAATACATTGCACTTTAGTTCAGACGACGATTCTGAATTTGCCCCCAACTGCTGATCTCAGAAAGCTAATATTCAGTCTGTGAGTGGCTTGCAAATTGAATACACAAGACACAGAACATCTGCCACTGTAACGCAATTCTAGTGCAATTCTCTCACTCTGTCTTTCTCTATTTCTCTCATTCTCTCACTTTCTGTCTATCTAACCCATAGATTCCCAAACTTTTTCGACCCACCGCCCACTTGCACAACATAAACTTTGTAACGCCCCTCCCACATTATAACAGTTTGTCAATGCCCTCTCCCCACCCCACATATATACATGCTCTATTTTCTCTTTGACATAGAAAATTAATATATATTTCTGTCATATATTTCTTTTCAAATAATTATATTCATGAAATAGAAAATTGATGAAAAAAATGGATCGTGTAAGACGGACATAAGATGAATTAAAATGCAGAATTCAAATTTTAAATGATTATTCAATCGTAAAATCACGGAAATAAATTATTTTAAAATATATATTATTAATTTCTTCTTTAAGGAGCCACCGACCCTAATCGCCTGAACCCCCGCCCCCTTCCCCCATATTCTTCTGAACCCACTATCGCGTCCCCGCCTTCCTATAACGCTTCAGTGCCCACTGGGGCGGTACCGCCACAATTTTTGAAACGCTGATCTCCTCCTTTCTCCTCCTCATTTCTCTCCTCTCTCATCTTCTACCTCTTTTTCACTTTCCCTCTTTCACACCCCTTCACTTTCCCTCTCTACTCTTCCTTCTCTCGTGCAATCACTCTTTCACCTTCCCTGTCTTTCTCTTTCCGAACTTCTCTCACTTCTTCTCTCTCTCTGTCTCACACAATCTCTCACATCTCTCTCCGTCTCTCATTTTCCTACTCTTTTCCCACTTGTTATGTCAATCGCACAATCCTTCGCATTCCTTATCTCTCTCCTTTTTTTTAACGTTCCCTCTTTCTCACACTTTCTTCTTCTTCTTCTTGCGTTCGTTCTTTACGACCAATTTTAATCACTCTTTGTGATATGTTTGATCTTTGCCAAGAACGTGTATACGTTGCACATTGGTTTGGTAGGCCCCTAAACGCATAGACTTCTACATGTTTAGGACATGTGCATCCGATTTCAGCCAAATACACTTTCTAACTTTCCCACTCTCACACAATACCGTAATGGCACTCCCTCACATAAATTCTCTCAATCTCTATATCTTCTAACATTGTTCTCTTATCAACGATAGTTCCTTCCATAATTCATGTTTTTTATAATATCTCTCTTCTCATCAAGTATCTGATCAAATTATTAACTTCATCGATTGATATATCGATTGATCGATTGATTGATTATGGGTGATCTGCGTATGAATAATTAATTAATTCATAGGACCATCATCATTGCACTTCGGTGTGTAACCACATGTGATCCTATCTTTTTCTTATACAGAAAGATCACAGCGGCAGTGCACGAGCTCCCTAGCCCCGCCGAGGACCCCAGATGTAACTTAGAAGATTGTGAAATTATTTTGTAGGAATTGTTTTTGGTAATCTTTGTATGAATTTTTTCCAGGCTGCGACTTTTCAGCCTGCTTTTCTCGATTTTGAACTGCCATGTGTTCTTTTACCTGTTCAACTTTAAGACGGGACCTACGTTATATCGTCTGTCTCCGATAGAACTAGGAACTCGATCTCACTTACACAGGGATCTATGGAAAAATATCTCGATAGCTCCACGAGGGAGTGAGCCGAGTACCTTTGTAACACAATGCGAACACTTAACCTCTACGCTACACCGACACCCCTATGAATGATCTGCGCATTAGTGATGCACATTGATTATTGATCAGTCTTCCTGAGAACTGTGACATTTTCCATTGAGCGTTGGTTATGTTGAACTTTCTAGAGATTATGTGAGGATAATCGCTGATGGTAGGGTTTCGTTTTTTCTTCGGTCGCTATGGATTCATGCTCTTAATATAGAGCTTCTGATTTGTGCGTGAAAGCTTGCTTTACTTATCACCAGTGTCCCTCGCTTTTCAGGCTTACTCTGACTTCATTGGTATGGTGGTTTTAAGAAAAGGATATTGATTGTGTCAACATCATCATCATGTGTCGGGCCAGTTCATTTATTCGATCACGGATCTCAACAAACGTATGTCCTTAGCATAGAGAGTACTAAAAGCTGACCAATTGTATAAACATCAGAACAGTCTCATAAACAACTTATCTCTTTCAACTCTTTTCACTGTTCTATAGAGGTTAGATCAGGACCCTCGCCGATGCCACGGAGTTCGTGCATTGCCGCTGAGATCTTCCTGTATAAGAAAGATATAGAAGCACACACGGTTACACACCGAAGTGCAATGATGATGGTCATATCAATCAATCAATCAATCATTGTCCTTATTACTGATTTACCAGAGAATAATAAGTTCCGATTTTGACGTTCTTCCGTGTCATGAGCCAGGCTGCCCAGAATTCTTCCTTTTTCTATGTTATTTCTCATTGACTTGTCACTTTTTGTCAGTTGTCACTGTTTGTTCTAAACCTCACTTTCTCACTACTTCTTTCTTTTGTCCTTCTCTGCTTTTTGCCGCTAGGCGTAGCAGGTTTAACTGATGATCGGTTTCCGAGATAATGCACGCTCGGTCGCTTGATATGGTGTGGTATTGTGGAGTTTTAAGATGTCTGTAACTCCATCAACCCATCTTTTCTTGGTCTGCCCTTTCCTCTTGATGATTCCATTTTCAGGTTGTACGCTCTTGCAACTGGTGTATTCAGGTTCATTCTAACCAAATGACCAAACCATTTGAGTCTCTGTTTTTCAATAAATCTAATAGCAGGTGTTGTTCCGACTGTTCTTCTAATTTCCTCATTTCTTATATGGTCTCTTGTTTTATTTACTGCTTTCCTCAAGCAACTCATTTCACATGTGGTAATTTTCCTTTCTTGTTCTTTTGTCAGTGCCCATGTTTGGCTCTGGTAGCACAGTGTTGGTATAAAGATTGCATTTATAATCTGTCTTTTAGTCTCTACTGGAAATGCTGGGTGTTTCAAGATTGGGGTAAGCTGGTATGTAATGTTGTTGGCTTGCTGGATTCTAGTTTCTTCTTCTTCTTCTTCGATCGTTCTAGGCCTGTTTTAATCATTCTCATTGTGATATATAAACAGCCAAACATCAGAACGTGATGTACGTGCACCAGCCTTCAGCACCTATTTGAGCTCAGTTGCTTATCCTTCGGTGGGGTGTTCGTTTTCAGCCAGCTTTTGATTTACTAGGGTGAGCTTTCCATAGGGTTCGATCAGCTTTGCCGTATTTTTGGGCTTTGTGATCTACGCCGGGACAGTGAGTTACGCTATTTATGCCCGTTCTGACTGAGAAATATTTCTCGGGGCTTGTAAGCTTATCCACGGACGGCGTCTTACTCGTATAAAACACCGTGTAAAGTATCGGCCTTCGCCAATGTTCAGACCCGAACTTCCTGTCTGATCCGTACATTGTCGGCCTTGCTTTACCGTACATTTTGAGTTTGATCCGGAGAAGGAACATTCTCGGCCTTTTCTAGACGCACATTGGTACGTGGCAATTTGCAATTAACCTCGAAAGCACTGGCATGGGGCCGAGTACAAACAATGTAGAGGGTCGTTTCAGTCGGCGCTATCAGCGTAACTGTGGATTTTGCGCTCGCCGCCATCACCCGCCCCAGTTATTCCGGGGATGTTAGTTACGACTGCAATCGAACCTTTCCCGGTTGCCCCAAGGCTGGCAGTTCCGTTTGGCATCACCAACCTCAGTTCTTCTGGGGATGTTAATTTTTAATCGCACAGTACCTAGCATGGTTTCCCAGGGCGGGTAGTTTCGTTATGCACTAAACGCAACTTGTTCTTTTGCGCTCGGCAAACCTTGCCCAGTACATGTATCTGCACCAGGCTACCGATGCGGGTCAGCTGCAATCTTCTCTCGCACCAACACGAGGGTAGACTTTTATTCGTTACGGTCCTGTCTTATTTATTCTTGCCGACGGGCTGGCAATGTTTGCCCCTCCTCAGGGCTTCGAGCTTCGCCCTACGTGGGCATACGTTTGGTCACTGGATGCACCTCTCATCCATGTCTGAGACGTTTCGTTGCTGTTTCTTTGCGTTCAGGGACTTGGGCAATATCTTGTTGGACATCGGTCAGGAGATTTGTGCATTTTGTTTGTATGTCTCTTTATTGTATTTCCGTAATTGCACTACTACCACTACCAGTAGTTTTCTCTCCCCGATCCCTGCCCTCTTAGCCAGACCGGAACCAGAGTCTGTTTCCAGGGTCACCGCGTGGAGGTTGGGGCAGGGTCTTGGTTAGCGCGCCCCTCGCTAACCCTGGCTCATGTTACCACCATGACCTCATGAGCCTTTTGATCCCTGATTCTAGTTTCGATCTCTCTGTCCAGTCTACTATCAGATGTGAAGATACTTCCAAGGTATTTGAATTCTCTCACCTGCTTTATCGTTTGGTCATTTATTTGAATGTTGATATCTTTATATCAGAACATCGGGAAAGAAGGCAAGAGGAAGACCACGGAAAAGATGGTTAGATGGCGTAGCAGAATCCTGTGAAAGAGCAAAGATAACAATCACACAAGCCACCAGAACAGCGCAAGACAAAAACAGAAACCACGACACTGGGCAACAACCTGGAGCGTGTGATGACAGAAGAAGAAGAATATATCTTTATGTTCTCTGCTTATAGTCATGACTTTTGTCTTTTGATTCATGTTATATTTGAGGCATCTATTGTTGGGTAAGTTTATGTGTTCTTGAAGCTGTTCAATATCATTATGGAATAAACACTGGTCGTCACAAGAGCAGTTCATTTTGTTGGTCTACGTCTCGTGATGTTTCGTCTATTTTGGTGATACTATCCATGTATATAATAAAGAGTAGAGGTGATAAAACACATCCTTGCCGTACTCCTGATGTTACTGAAAACCAATTTGTGAGTCCGGCGCTTGTTCATATGGCACTTTCACTTTCTATATATATGGCTCTAACACAGTCTAGCAGTGTTCCTTTTATTCCGTAGTTTTGTTCGTATGACACTTTCACTTTCTATATATATGGTTCTAACACAGTCTAGCAGTGTTCCTTTTATTCCGTAGTTTTCGAGAACATCCCATAATATGTCTCTGTTAACCCTATCAAATGCCTTCTCTTGGTCTATGAAGGCTATATTCATTTGATTTTTGTGTTCAATAGTCTTTTCACTAATTTGTCTTAGGGCAAATATTGCATCTGTGCACCCTTTTCCTTTTCTAAACCCAAACTGTTGTGGGCTGAGTGTTGGCTCCACAATTGGTCTTATTCGTTGCTCCAGAACTCTTGCAACGAATAAGACTTTCAACTTATTGCAACTTTCTCACTACACGCCCGAATAATTGGGTTGTTTTTGTTTCCTCTTTCTTACCTTAAAACCGCCTGTTTGGTGCCGGCAAGGGAAGCAAAGAATAGTAACACTGAAGATATGAGAACTTGGCATGTGTTAGTTAAGGGTATGCGCCCCAATCGAGGTTAAAGGGCATAAGAGAGAGAGAGAGAAAGAGAGAGAGCAAGAGAAGCTAGACAACATTAAAAGTAAAATACAAAAGTGATTAGAACGTTGACGCAGTCAAATTACATTATTAAACCGCTGACATTGTTAACTGATTAGAGAACTGGCTTCATGACAGCCTACTGTAAACCGCTGATATTGTTAACTGATTAGAGAACTGGCTTCATGACAGCCTACTGTAAACTGATGATATTGTTAACTGATTAGAGAACTGGCTTCATGACAGCCTACTGTAAACCGCTGATATTGTTAACTGATTAGAGAACTGGCTTCATGACAGCCTACTGTAAACCGCTGACATTGTTAACTGATTAGAGAACTGGCTTCATTACAGCATTCTGTATTATCTATTCATAATTTAAACACAAAATTGAATTTCTTTATGTGACAACCGTTAATATTTGCAACTAATATACAATTATTATTTTCTCAGGTTGTTCGCATGTTGATCGTTGTGGTTGTTGCATTTGCCTCATTGTGGATGCCGTACCGCGTGATGGTCGTCTACAATAGTTTTGCAGAGAAAAAATACATGGACCTCTGGTTTTTACTGTTTGCAAGAACAATGGTTTATGTAAACTGTGCCATCAACCCAGTGCTGTACAATATTATGTCGGTCAAGTTTAAACGAGCCTTCAGAAATCATCTAAGTTGTTGTAAGTATATGCTCATTTTCTTCTAAATCTTCTTCTACATTCGACTTTTTCAAAGAGTATTATTTCGCTGCGTCGCAGTATGAAGAGACCATGAAAATGAAAATCGTGGCATATCCTTTACAGGACGTAGCCATCAACAACACTAAACGAGTCGTCGATTTTCTAGGCACCACTTATAAGTTCAGTAGTTTGCCATTGCTTTCTGAACGGTGAGGTCTACTTGTATCATTTGTAAAAATCCAAGGAATCAATCTAGTGCCATGCCTGACTGCATAGGTAATCATGTCTCTCCACAACTCTCTCTGCTTGGTGCATGTAATCTGTTCTGACGTCGATCTTGTGTCAAACCATGATGTCAGGTCATCCAACACCTTCTCTCTCTGTCTTCCACGATCTCTCGCAGTATACGGTGACACTAAAAAATATATGCCGTTTGGTCCGATACACAAGTTTTCATCAAGGTTTGCGGGGAGGGGCGGGTCGTTTTCTTCTTCAATCCCTGCAATTCTAGCAATCTGTAGGAATATAACCTGTTATCGAGGTTAGTAATAGACATTTGGAGTTCTCTACGATGAAGGAATTAAATCATAAGTTCCCAACCTTTTTTGAATGAGCGCCCCTTTTTCAGTGAATAATTCGCTACCGCCCCCCTTGGGTAAACTATATTGTTTATACTTAAATTAAAAACAAGGACATATTTTTCAGTTATTTTATTAGATAATAATAACAATATTACTGTATTCTTCACAGTATCACTAACACACTATTACTGTATTCCTCACAGTATCACTAACACAATATTACTGTATTCCTCACAGTATCACTAACACAATATTACTGTATTCCTCACAGTATCACTAACACAATATTACTGTATTCCTCACAGTAGCGTTGACACAATTTATGTTATAATGTATTTATTGGAGCTGAACTAGATGTGATGAAACTAATTCTTCGATGTTCGGTGACATTTTTGTCATCAATAATTCTCAATCACCGCATTCCTCTATTGACAATCTGTTTCGCTTCTTTGTGAATAGTCTGGTGACCATGATAACTCCTCTTTCAGCTAAATATGGTGATGGGAATACAATAAACAACTTCTTACTGCAGTCTATTAGGTTTGATATAATATTGGAATTTAACTTTGTAGACACAATTCTTGATATCCATTATTCAATTTTTCCATTTCATCTCTTCATTTGTTGACAATTCTATCAACTCTTCCTCCAGAAATAATTCTATTATTTGTACATTTTCTGTTTCTTCTGCCTCTGCGTGCTCACTAAAAGGGATTTCGGATTCTCTAATAAAGGCATCTATCAGCCACGCCATACAGTTTTTCTTGGACGCTGGTGTAAGTGGGCCACCTCTTACTTCTCATGTCTGCATACTGGGGACAGTTCTGTAGGACGTGCTCTGTGGTCATATTCGTCAAACCACAGGGGCACAGGTAATTTGTGCTTATCTTGAATCTAGTTTTGCTTTCATTCTGTTGTGACCGTCCAAAGGCGAGTATGATAATATGGTCTCTTCTGAGCAGTTCTATACCCATCATGCTTTTGTGTTTGTGTGTTATTTTTTCCCCTTTGTTGTGTAGTTCCTCTGGCGTTGTTTTTTTTTCTTCCTAGCTGACCAGGTTGTCTTCTTGAGGCATCCCTGCTCCCTCTTTAGCCAGTCTGTTAGCATCTTTATTTCCCTTGAGCTTGCAGTGTGAGGGTATCCACCGGATTACTACACTCTCGGAATCATGGGCCAACTGGGCTACAGTTGACCTGAGATCACTTAGTTCTGTGTTCTTTTCAGATGTCACTGCTGAGCTAGCAGACCAAAAGCACAATTGTTCCATGTATTTGTTTCCTATGTTGTAGTGCCATTTTTGCAGCTGCATTGAGGGCATCCAGCTCTGGAAGCCTGTATGACCAGGGATTAGAGGTATTGGCTGGTTGCATGTGTCTTGGTTGAGCCAGTGCCAATATTGGGTCTGCGTGGGCAGGCTCTTTGGAGTTTGCCATGAAGCTACTCCTTTTCTGTCTGCCCCTACCGTAGCTGTTTATTTGGGGAAGCATTGGATGGTTAATCAGTCTCTTGCATTTTTCTCCTCGTTGAAGTACTTTCATGTTCCGTCTGTCTTCCAATGGTTGAAGTCCTATGGCCGTTTCCAGTATTTCTATTGGGGTAGACTTATGGTTTCAGTGATGATCCGTGCCTGACTTAACACTCGATTTAGCTTTATGAAGTGTGTCTTGGAGATTATGACCCAGACTGCTATGCCATACTTAACGTACTGGTCAAACTCTCCCAGAGTAAATCCTTTTCGTAATGCTACAACCCGAACTCCTGTTGGTGCCTGCTAATTTGTTCACGATCCCCAGTCTCTTCTTTTCTTTTTCCCTAGATTTATCTGTGTTTTCCACATCCGCCTGCTGTCCATCACGATTCTATTGAGAGTAGGTGGTCATTGAACTTGAGTTTGAGCATTTGTTTCTTCTTGTATAGGCTGAAGACTTTTCATTTATAAAGGGCAGTCAAGACCTAGTCTATTTTATTTTTCTAGCCTTTAAATTACATCTTGCATCCTTGAGGTGGCTACGGCTATTGATTCTTCTCGTGTCAACAGTGCCAGATCATCAACGTAGATTGCACCATGCACTCTGTTGGTGACGTCTTCCATAATCATTTATAAAAACTAGAAGTAGCGTGGAGACAGGGCCCCTCCTTGGGAAACAACTTGTTCGATGATTGCCTTCCTGCTATGTTTTTCCTGGACCTATACTTCGGCTGTTCTATTTACCAAATAGTAACATATCCAGATATACATGCGCCTTTTGATTCCGAGTTCGAGCAGTTTGATTTTCAGTTCCTCTCTCAGACCCTGTCGAAATCCTTCTCCATGTCAACTTATGCCGTTAGTGTTCTTTTCTTGAAATCCACTTTCGATCTCCCGTGCAATGTAAGTTACTTGGTCTTCTGTTGATCCATGCTGACTGAACCCACTCTGCTGTAGTAGTATCAATTGCTCCAGTTGCCACATGAGTCTTCTATTGATAAGCCTCTCCATCACTTTTCCAACACAAAGAGGCTAATTGGTCTACGATTGCTTGGATCGAATCTGTCTTTTCCTTGTTTTAGATTGGGCACTGTGATAGCTTCTTTCCATTCACTGGATATTTCTGCGACTTTCCAGCTCGCATTCAAAACTTTTAGCAGCTTTTTCTTGACTTTCTTGACTAGGTTAATGAGCATCTCATTTGTGATGCCATCCTTTCCTGATGACTTCTTAAGGTTAAGACCATGGAGTGCTTCTTCAACTCACCTCTGTCCATGTTGAGACGTCTTGTCTATCCATCTCTGCCTTGCGGCTTTCTTGACTGCTCTCCTATATTTAGCCGAGGCTGCCTTGAGTGCTATGTAGCTGTCTATGCTCTGCTCAGTTTCTAATCTTTCTATGGCCTGACTCACTTTCTCTTAAACATTTTGGACCTCTTCTGACCAATAAGATTTGTAGTCTTTTCTTGCACCTCTTGGAATTGATTCTCTTGCTGCCCTCAAAATGGATATGTTAGTAGATATGTCATATTCCTTATCTTTTTGGTGTGTATTTATGGGGTCACAGTAGATGTCGCTGAGTCTCGCAAACTGTGCCCAGTCAACTCTTTTGTAGTTCCACTGGATCATTACTTTTTGGACTTTGGTGAAATATCTAATCTTCAAGGAGAGCTTGACAGGTTTGTGGTCACTGTCTCCTAGCTGTTCCAAGAAGGCTCGATTCAAGTTCTGGGCTATTGTCACCGGTGGCAAAGACGAAGTCTGTGGATAAATTTTCTGTCTTCTGGAGTAGAAGGTTGGTGGGTCATCGAGTCCATTCCTGAGCTGTAGGTTGTTATCTATTTCCCACTGTTCTACCCCCTTTTTTATTTTTACATTGATGTCTTGGTATCCCCACCTTACTGAGGGGCTGTTAAAATCTCCCACTACTAGAGACTTTGTATTGGTCAGTGTCATGGTTTCCAGCATAAGGGCTCTGTTAGTTCAAATCTGTTAGATGTCTACAAAGATACTAATTCCTATGATTTCTGCTTTCCCATTTGTGCTGACTTCTATCTGTTTCATGGTGTATTTGTTGCTCACGCGTATGAGTCCCCTCTGTGGCCTTATCTGTATAACTGATAACCTCGAACAGAGAATCTGTGTTGGGGGTTTGATGTGCGATTCCTGAATACATGCAAGGTCTATTTTTCACTGCTAGGGCCTGCTTTTGGTGTATATGTCCTTGGCGTTCCAGTGGATTATGTTGAGTCTCCTGAGTCTGGTGGATTTTGATCTGCAAAATTTTCCTGCCGCTCATTTACGCGCACGGCGACTAAATTTAGGGCAGTTTTTCAAATATAAATTCAACTGGCTGTAGCGTCCAACCATTGCCAGAGCACCATTGGCAGCAGACAAAATATTATTCAGCGAATTTTGTTTTCTTAAAATGTTATTCCAATACGTCAAATATAGATTTTTCTTTATTGTTAGTTTCTAATTTTCTTGCAAATAATAGTTCTTGAATAATGTTTTCATCTTTTATGAAGCAAACGTGCGCCATAGGTAAAGACTCATTTGTTTGTAAATAAGACGCATCAAGTTATAAAAAAAGCTTCAAAGTAGTCGTCAAAACATCATTTCGACGATTCATCTCTACACTGTGTTATTTCTCAATGAGACTTAATAATTTCAGACCGCGGCGTATGCAGTACAGAACACAGAGCCTCACTCACCTCTGGAAGTATCAATTCTTCGCCAATAGTGTGCGGTTTTTCAAATTTAGCAATAAGTAATGAAATGTTGCATGAAGAGGTAAAACATCATTTTCTTGTTTTGCTGCCGCCGAAACCATCTCGAATGTTGATCTCTAAGCTTGAACGTAAGATACATTTTCATCTTTTCTGCCACGATGTATTTTGCTCACATGTTCTTCTAATCGCAATGATTTCATGGCTTTATTTGAAAACATCTTGGGGAAAATTCAGACACATTGGTAATGTCTTGTTTTTGGGTGATTTAATAAAATCAATTTCAAATACTCGACATCATAGTGTCTGGATTTTTTCTTTGATTCCAACATAACCTGGTACAATATGCAAAGATTCTATCTATTGCACTATTAATCGTTGCGTGTGGGCAGGACTCGCGTGACTTTGAATTTTCAGCTTAGGGGGGCGACGGATGGTCCTCAACCCCCAATAGCCTTTTCAACCAGCGCCCCTTCCAACTTCTCAGCGCCCCGGTGGCGGTACCGCTCGTGGAACCAATGAATTCAACCATTTAACATCCGGTCTGAAGATCGTGGGTGCCAAACCAAACCGAGTCGTTTCATTCACAATTACATTTTTTTTTAGAAGATGACGAAGATTGTCCTAGAGCTACAGCGTTCATGCTGTGTGTAATACGTTCTGCGGGGGGTCGTCGCATTTCTGTGAATATTGACTAAACTAAATGGGAAAATCTGATGCAAATCTATACTTTGCTTTGGAAACTGTGAACCTTAAAGAGGCACAAGATTATATTTAATATTATACTTGACAGAAAGGATAAGAACAAACAAACAAACTAGATAAAAACTGAAATATAGAACGTCAATTTTATAAATGAGAACCGCAGTAACGTATTTGTTAGTGAACTCACTTCTTTGGCTAGTGGTTCGGGGTCAATTCCACAGTGGGCGTGTCATTTTTCCTACTATAAATGCTCTCAGGTCGACTCAGCCTCAATTGGGACACAGGAAAAACACTTGGAAGTAGAGGCGGCTGACGTGGTGCTCACCACATCGCCCATCGTGTGCCCATGTTCAATGAAAATACTAAACTCTAACACCGTATTACCCTATATACCTCAAGGTATGGAAAAGGGTACCAAATATTAATAAATAGAGACGATTTTGGCAGCGTGTAACATAATAATTGGAAACATAATTCTTCTTTGAACGCTCCATATCGACCACTGGTTAAACCACTCTTTGTGATTTGTATGTGATTTGTATGTGATTTGTATGTGATTTGTATGTGATTTGTATGTGATTTGTATGTGATTTGTATGTGATTTGTATGTGATTTGTATGTGTGATTTGTATGTGATTTGTATGTGATTTGTATGTGATTTGTATGTGATTTGTATGTGATTTGTATGTGATTTGTATGTGATGTGTATGTGTTTTGTATGTGATTTGTATGTGATTTGTATGTGATTTGTATGTGATTTGTATGTGATTTGTATGTGATTTGTATGTGATTTGTATGTGATTTGTATGTGATTCGTATGTGATTTGTATGTGATTTGTATGTGATTTAAACCAAAAACTCCACAGTATACAGAGTCTTTTACAACAGAACATCCAGAAAGAAGGCAAGAGGAAGACCACGGAAAAGATGGCGTAGCAGAATCATGGGAAAGAGCAAAGATAACAATCACACAAACCACTAGAACAGCGCAAGACAAAACAGAAAACCACGACACTGGGCAACAACCCGGTAGCAGTGTGAAGACAAGAGAAGAAGAAGAAGAAGCGATTGTACATTGTGCCAGTTATGCGCCTACAAGTAGGCCAGCACATCCTATTTCTGCGACGCTTTTATTTACTAGTTTAGCCCACCTAGACCGCTACCTCAGTCGCCTCTTACGATATGCCTTGTAGGTCGCATTGTTACTATTCTTTACTCCCCTTGCGAGCTCCGACAACATACTGACGGGATAGAGAATAAGAAATCTTATTACAGCCGACATTCGTTGGGTTGGGAGAAATCACTTAAGCCAATTAGTAACAGCAAACATACACCAAGAATAAAATGAAATTATCATCAATAACTTCAATGTTACACCAGCCTATTACAAAACATGAACGATGCAAGAAAATTATCTACTAGGTTATTTTCTTAATTTGTCTGAGAAATTATGAAATGTTAAATTGCCATTGATTATTTGATAATTCATTATTTACCAAGTTTCAAAACATTAATGATTTAGGTCGCTTCTCTACGTCTAATATTTCATTTTTATCATCATAAAAGGACTTCAAATAAACTATCAGCAATCTCTGTGGAATAGTGGTATGTGCCATGACTACGTCTGAATTCTTAGTTCTTCCTTCCTTTCGTTCGTTCGCTTGAAATATTGTCTATATATTCAATGTTGTCTCTTGTATCCTTCCTTCCTTGTGTTCGCTTGAAATATTGTCTATATATTCAATGTTGTCTCTTGTATCCGTCCTTCCTTTCGTTCGCTTGAAATACTGTCTATATATTCAATATTGTCTCTTGTATCCTTCCTTCCTTTCGTTCGCTTGAGAATTGAAAAATGTTTCCTTATATTCAATGTTGTCTCTTGTATCCGTCCTTCCTTTAGTTGGCTTGAAATATTGTCTATAAATTCAATGTTGTCTCTTATATCCGTCCTTCATTTCGTTCGCTTGAGAATTGAAAAATGTTTCCTTATATTCAATGTTGTCTCTTGTATCCGTCCTTCCTTTCGTTCCCTTGAAAATTGTCAAAAAGCAAATGCAGTGACCTACCAGCTGGCACCATTACTACAACACCCAAAGATCAAGATGGAAGTGAAAAGACAGATGATAAAAGTATTTTCCTACCAACACTTTGTTACCAGTGCCAAACTTGGTCTCTTACAACAACACACCACAGAAAGCGCACCACGTGTGAAATGAAATGCTTGAGGAAGGCAGTGGGAGTCATCAGGAAATACAGACTACGAAATGAGGACATCAGAGGCAGAGTGGGCATAACTTCATGCATCGAATACATCGAGGGACAACAAATGCAGTGGTTTGACATTTAATGAGAATGAAATACAACCAACCACCAATAACAGCATACAATAAAAGAGATCGGGTACTAGAGCTAAGGGAAGACCAAGAAAATATGGATAGACAATATCAAGACCACACTACATAAACACGGATACAACACAACAAGGGCGACTCATCTGGCCCTAGAACGCAAATTAAAGCTCCCATCCCTACGCTTAACGGCAAGAGTGGACAGCCAACTACATCTTCCACCTGGGAATAAACAATAGACAATAGATAGATAGAAAATTGGAAAATTTTTCCTTATATTCAATGTTGTCTCTTGTATCCTTCCTTCCATCCTTTCGTTAGCTTGAAATATTGTCTATATATTCAATGTTGTCTCTTGTATCCTTCCTTCCATCCTTTCGTTAGCTTGAAATATTGTCTATATATTCAATGTTGTCTCTTGTATCCTTCCTTCCATCCTTTCGTTAGCTTGAAATATTGTCTATATATTCAATGTTGTCTCTGTATTAAACTTCCATCCTTGTACTCAGGGTTAGCTTGAAATATTGTCTTTCATTCATGAGTTGCCTCGTATATATAATCGTCAGTCCTTTTTCCGAAGTCATGTGTTTCGTGTCGAGTGTCCGTCCATGTACACAGTGACTTGCCCAAAATCAATTGGACTTGATAATGTGCTGGAGTCGATTGTGTCCTGTTCAAGGACAAATGGCACTTGCCTAATCTTGAATTTATACTAATCGTCTTCTGTTGGTTTTGTGGCTTGTCTAATCTGAATTTTAATCATCCTTTTTTCTTTTGCAAATGGTAGGTAACTGGCACATCCAGTTGCTCTCCTGCAGTACCTTCCTTGTGAGCGAGCCAGAAATTTAAAAAAGAACAACAGTAAAAGCACCAAGACAAAATAAAAGTCCTATAAAGTTGGAAAGTACCATTTTTTGGTAGTGTTCTGGAAATTTTTGTTGCTTTTCATAATTGTTACAATTCTTTGAACATCTTCAGGGCACAGACGTTTATCAGCTCCTTCAAATACCTACAGCAAGGTTTCTACAGATATATGGGCTACAAAACGAGTAACTTTCAACCATCAACATCAATCTATACAGCAGCAAAGTTCTGCTGATGATGACGATTCCGGTAACAAGATACTAATAAACTGTACAGCCAAACAGAATAATCTAACCAACATTGAAAAGCAGCAGCCAGAATTCGCTGAGGAGGGCAATGCCAGCAGCGCAGTTCCAGCCATAAGTCGACATAACAGTATAGTTGGCAGCAGCATTGCAGAGCAAGCAGTCTGATGATCAGAAGTCTTGGTTGGGATCATTTCTACCCAACTTAAGCCGATTTGTGTGTTGATATTTCTCGATATAAGGGAAGACCGCAGTACAACTATGTAGCAATAGCGAAACACGTAAAAACATAGTATTGTAGTTTTGCAAGGTAAAAACAAATAACAATACACAGCAACGTTTCGACCAATATGCCTTTCTCAAGCAAAGGATTTGTTGAAACGTTACTGTGTATTGTTTTTGTACTTTGTAAAACTACAGTACTTTGTTTTACTTGTTTCACTGTTGATATTTCTGTACTTATATATTTGTGAACAAATATACCTACTAAATGCATGATATTTGCACACTTTTGGCATGTTTATGTCTCATTCTAGTTTTTAATTTATCATTTAACTTTTTTGCAACGTTCATTTATTCATTCACGGCGTCTCTTGATGCTGTAATGGCCTATTCTGGAGTGGTAATCCTTGAAACTGCAGGTGAATGGAGACTGGAGATGATACATAGGATGTTCTCGCTGCCCTCCTCTGCGTTCTTTTTGCCTCCATATGTGATGGTGTTTTCTTATTTTCTTTTGAGCCACCTCACTGCCGCTCACCATAAGCACGTGCAACGTTAATTGCGTGCATATTAGTGTATGCACTCAATGAGTATACTCAGGCAGATTGAAATAGGCAGAGTTCGGAAACAACGGAGTCGCTGAAGAGGTCTAGACTAACAAAACTCAGCTTTATTTTTGTGCCATGGCATGCAGGTGTAAATGGAAATGAAAGCGCCGATAGACTTGCAGGTATGGCTGCTGTAAAAAGAGGGCGAGCAATGGACCAAGCTAAAATTCTAAATTTCCTAAGGGAGAGAGTATGTGTAATTGATTCAAGTAATAGTGGTGAATCTACAACTCTAACAAGACTGCAAGAATACCAGGTCAAATGTGGTGTAGCTAGACAAAAACACTATGCTGGTAGCCAAAGAAGAATAGTAAACTAATTGGATTGATGTGCAGTGATGATGATCCGACGACTAAACTAAAACTGAATATTAGTGTACGCACATGCTCCTGTTCAGTAGTATGAGTGTTGCAGAGAGAGGGAGAGAGAGAGAGAAAGAGGACGGTTAGCTAAGTTGATATAAGCTCATTACGTGTTTAAGAACGTGACCAAAACGCTGCTAGCAATCGAGTTCCCTACCGATGTCTCAATGTCACAAAACAGAAACAAGACTAATTGATAAATTATAATTATGTCAATAAATGTGTGGCTCTTAATACGTGAGCCACTTTACACTCCCCGTTGAACGTTTTGTGCAGTCATTTCACATAATAAATACATTTAGTACATACTCTAACAATATCTGAAGTCAGGGGTGTCTGAAACTTTATTAAGTCATCCTTCCATCCAGCAATGTTTGTTAGTTACACAGCTCCAAACAGTAGAAGTTGTTTACTAATTTCATTCTATACTGAAGTATTCTTTGTTTTTAGTTTAAGCGCCCAAAAACATCGCAAGAAAAATAAGAAAGATGTCTGACGCGGGTCTAAAGCCGAAGGATGACTTCATTGCACTCGGTTGTGCCTCATATAGATCGGTCCCACTTCACAAAAGTGGCATGCCAACTTTCGGACGTATTACACAAAACACGAAACACCCCGTAGCTCCGGCAACAATCCTAGATGTCTCTGAAAACATTGGATGAACTTATGAACTTGTTAACGCAAGTCAGTGACTTTACCACTTAGATACAGAGACCTTCTCATGTTTCTTTAATATCTTATTGCTACCATCGTCTTTGTCTTCCCATACCACACCTTCCAGGAACAATGCCACACCTTCCAGGAACAATGTCACACCTTCCAGGACAATACCACACCTTCCAGAACAATACCACACCTTCCAGGAACAATACCACACCTTCCAGGAACAATACCACACCTTCCAGGAACAATGCCACACCTTCCAGGAACAATGCCACACCTTCCAGGAACAATACCACACCTTCCAGGAACAATACCACACCTTCCAGGAACAATGCCACACCTTCCAGGAACAATACCACACCTTCCAGGAACAATGCCACACCTTCCAGGAACAATGCCACACCTTCCAGGAACAATACCACACCTTCCAGGAACAATGCCACACCTTCCAGGAACAATGCCACACCTTCCAGGAACAATACCACACCTTCCAGGAACAATACCACACCTTCCAGGAACAATACCACACCTTCCAGAAACAATGTCCCCACCTTCCAGGAACAATACCACACCTTCCAGGAACAATACCACACCTTCCAGGAACAATACCACACCTTCCAGGAACAATACCACACCTTCCAGGAACAATACCACACCTTCAAGGAACAATACCACACCTTCCAGGAACAATACCACACCTTCCAGGAACAATACCACACCTTCCAGGAACAATACCACACCTTCCAGGAACAATACCACACCTTCCAGGAACAATGTCACACCTTCCAGGAACAATACCACACCTTCCAGGAACAATACCACACCTTCCAGGAACAATACCACACCTTCCAGGAACAATACCACACCTTCCAGGAACAATACCACACCTTCCAGGAACAATGTCACACCTTCCAGGAACAATACCACACCTTCCAGGAACAATACCACACCTTCCAGGAACAATGTCACACCTTCCAGGAACAATACCACACCTTCCAGGAACAATGCCACACCTTCCAGGAACAATGTCACACCTTCCAGGAACAATACCACACCTTCCAGGAACAATACCACACCTTCCAGGAACAATACCACACCTTCCAGGAACAATACCACACCTTCCAGGAACAATGCCACACCTTCCAGGAACAATGTCACACCTTCCAGGAACAATACCACACCTTCCAGGAACAATACACACCTTCCAGGAACAATGCCACACCTTCCAGGAACAATACCACACCTTCCAGGAACAATGCCACACCTTCCAGGAACAATGCCACACCTTCCAGGAACAATACCACACCTTCCAGGAACAATCCCACACCTTCCAGGAACAATGTCACACCTTCCAGGAACAATACCACACCTTCCAGGAACAATACCACACCTTCCAGGAACAATACCACACCTTCCAGGAACAATACACACTCTTCCAGGAACAATACCACACCTTCCAGGAACAATACCACACCTTCCAGGAACAATACCACACCTTCCAGGAACAATACCACACCTTCCAGGAACAATACCACACCTTCCAGGAACAATACACACCTTCCAGGAACAATACCACACCTTCCAGGAACAATACCACACCTTCCAGGAACAATACCACACCTTCCAGGAACAATACCACACCTTCCAGGAACAATACCACACCTTCCAGGAACAATACCACACCTTCCAGGAACAATACCACACCTTCCAGGAACAATACCACACCTTCCAGGAACAATACCACACCTTCCAGGAACAATACCACACCTTCCAGAACAATGTCACACTTTCCAGGAACAATCTCATACCTTCCAGGAACAATCCACACCTTCCAGGACAATACCACAGCTTCCAGAACAATACCACACCTTCTAGAACAATATCCACCTTCCAGGAACAATGTCACACCTTCCAGAACAATACACACTTCCAGGAACAATACCACACCTTCCAGGAACAATACCACACCTTCCAGGAACAATACCACACCTTCCGGGAACAATACACACCTTCCAGGAACAATACCACACCTTCCAGGAACAATGTCACACCTTCCAGGAACAATACCACACCTTCCAGGAACAATACCACACCTTCCAGAAGCCATGCCTTGTTTTCCAGGAACCACATCCTCCATTATTGCTTTCTCTCTCTGGAAACCACTGTGACGTTTAATATGACCAACAGTGAGTTTCAGAGAAATGGCATGGTTTATTAGAAACTGTTCTCGACGTTCAGTTCTTGTAGGGTGTCCATATTTTTCTCTTCTGTCCAGAACGTTCTATGAATTTTCAATAGAGCTTGGTTTCTAAAGATTCGATTTGTTCTATAATGTGTGTTTTATTGTCCATGATTCACATCTATATGTTACAAATGAAAAAATGCCTGCCCTCACACGTTTTTTCTTTGTTTTCTTGTTGGTGTTCAATCAAAGTTAAACTACCCACCTTCTGAATTATCATGACTAGTCTCCTAATTTTTTTGTACAATCTCCATTGTTGCTAATTAAGTCTCTTTACAATTTCTTTTGTACAATCTCCATTGTTGCTAATTACATCTCCTTATAATTTCTTTTGTACAATCTCCATTGTTGTTAATTACATCTCCTTATAATTTCTTTTGTACAATCTCCATTGTTGCTAATTAATCCCTAGATATTCAAAATTGGTAACATGTTAAATTTTTCATCTATTGTGAATATGTTGAGTTAGAAAAGTTGAGAAAGATAAAGAAAAAAAGTTAAAATGAGAAAGATAGTGGAGTGATGAAGTAATAAGAATTATGAGAAAAGAAGTGAGGGAGGGAATGATAGAGAGAGAGAGATTAAGAGTGTGTGTGTGAGAGAGAGAGATGGATGTACAAATCAACGGAATGCATTTGTAGATGTCTTCAATAACAATATATTTGTGTCCCAAAAAGAAATGGGTCAAGGTCCCAAATGCTATGTGTACACACACATGGCTAAAAATAGACATATGCTTGTTTTTTTCCTGGCTTTGTTTATGAGTCAATGTTTGATATAATTTTTTTTTTTATTTTAGTTTTTTCCCGATTCAGAAGCACTTAAGCTTTCAGCTCTTCGGCCCGGTGCCATGGACATCGTAATCCTTCGGTTCGGTGCCACGAACACCGTAAACCTGGAGAACCTGTGGTTTTTCTGCCAGCCCGCGGAATTTAACCCGCACTCACAGAGGGCTTATCACCTATCGTCCGGCGAACACGCTGGGCAGGCTGGCTACTGTTCGTTTATAAATCAGCCACATAATCTGTGCCGTCTCCGCAATTCGGCGAAGAGAGAGAGAAAAAGAGGGGGCTTTAATAGATTTCATCAAATTCAATTCTTTGTATTGGCTGTTGAATCTGACAGTCAGCTGCCTTCAACATCTTGTAATTTTGTTTATCCAGTGATACCTCTGACTGTTGATTGATCGGTAGGACCATCATCATTGCACTTCGGGGAATAACCATGTGTTGCTCTGATCTCTTTCCTACACAGAAATATCTCAGCGGCAATGAAGCCCTAAAAGAACTTTACCAAGAAAGAAGAGAAATCTCGTACTCAATTTTATTTTAGAGATTGAAAGAATTGCCTAGGATAGAGCGGTATCGAGAAGTTGCTTCAGTGTGACGTATAACATCACGATTTACTATTGGGTATTGGTTACTTAAATGATTTCACAGCACTTCGGGCAGGCTTATAGTTGCTTGTTCAGTCTCTCCAAACAGATGTCAATGAGTATGTTATGTTATGTTATGTTATGTTATGCGATCGACGTCATGGCACATTGGACATTTGCATTCGTGCTCTGTCCTCCGTTGCAGCAACCATCCCAAAGTCCATTTGCTCACAGTACCCATGAGAAGTTGATTACTATATCTTCTCTCTCTACCACGAAGACGACACTGTCTGGCATGTCCAAACTTAACGCCTAATTCTCGAACTCGTTCCAGTGAGTATGCCAATGAGTATGCATACTGATGGTTCCTATGGCTCGCTGGTTAAAACAATCTTCTCTCTGCCCCTCAAGCATCCAGCTTTATTTGTACAACTTGTGATTCCAAACTCCTTAAATCGCTGAAGTGATTTAACGTCAATTTGAATGCCCTCATCCAACAGTAGGTAGCCAAGAGACAGAAGAAAGGTACAAGAGGAAAAGAATAATATTTTCTTCTTAGTACCCATTTCCTTCCTCCCTTTTGTTATTACATTTCCAAGATATTGTTTATTAATAATACATATTTAATTCAACCGGTATATTAAAAGGAAAATTTGCAGTCGTAACATCATGTGCCGTGCCAGCTGGCGTCTATGGTCATTGATTTCCATAGACTAATATCCCAGGAGCTGTCTATGAGTGCCGATGTCATTTTTCAAAACCATGAAATGAAGCTTTCTCAAGCAAGCAGTCTTTATAGATTTATTCATTTTTCTCTTTATCTACTCTCTCTTCTCTCTCTTCTCTCCAATCTCTATACCTCTCTTCTAATTCATGTTCTTTTCCTATCCTATATGTCTCCCTTTCTCTCTCGTCTTCTCTTCTCTTCTCTCTGTCTTCTTGCTTCTCTCTGTCTTCCTTTGTATTATACTCTATTTTTCCTTCTCATGCTCTCGCTCTCTTCCTCCATCTCACACTTTCTTGATGTTGATGTTGGTCGGAATGGTAAACAGATGTTTGCCAGTTTCGCACATATAAACTTTATTACAACGTTTACAAATGATGGTGCAGCTAACGTTGCTGGACTTACAAGTAAACCCTACTCGTTAACAAACGTGGCTTTATGAAACGATACAGTACAGATCTGTATCACATAAGCATATGTATAACAGCTGATAGCTATACAGAAGATGGAAATCTAGACAGCGAGATAGAGACTAGTGTGCTAATAGCAAATGATGTAACCTACCAGCTAGCCTGATTGTTAAGGCACCCACAAATCTCATTGACAGCTAAACAACAGGTGATCAAAATCATTTTAATCCTTCATCTGTGCTACTAGAGCCAAACATCGATAATGAGCAAAGCACAGTCACAAAAAATAACTACATGTAAAATTCTATGCATACGAAAAGTTTCCAATAACAGCAGAAAAGACAGAGACACCAACATCAGCATAAGAACAAAATTGAGACCGCCGAGTGGTTACCCAGGGCCCAAACTTAGAGTGTGAAGAATAGAACCACTGTTACCTACAGTCGTAAGTGGCGACTAAGGAGGTTAGGCTGAAATCGGATGCACATGTCCTAAACGTGAGAAGTCTATGCGTTTAGGGGCCTACCAAACCAATGAGCAACGTATACACGTTCTTGGCAAAGATCAAACATATCACAAAGAGTGATTAAAATTGGTCGTAAAGAACGAACGCAAAGAAGAAGAAGAAGAAAGTTGAGACAGAACTTTGCTTGAATACATTGAGAAACAAAGAATGAAGTGGTTCGGTCACTTGATATGAATGCAACCAAACTCCACTTGATAGAATGCACCAACCATGATAGAATGCAACAAACTCCACTTGATATGAATGCAACCAAACTCCACTTGATATGAATGCAACCAAACTCCACTTGATATGAATGCAACCAAACTCCACTTGATATGAATGCAACCAAACTCCACTGTATGCAGAGTCTTCTACAAAAGAGCATCGGGAAAGAAGGCAGGAATACCATGACAAATGTTCTTATAAGGCATAGCAGAATCATATTCATCATCAAGGTGCGTATCCTTTATAGGACGTTGCTCTATTTGCAGCACATCTGAAATTCACTCTGTCGCTTGCCAGTTCACCCACTTCGTCGATGGTCATATTCATGGTTTCTTTAATATCTTGTAGCCATCTTCTTCTTGGTCTGCCTCTGCGTCCTGGGACCCTGCCCTCTAGTATTGTTCTTTCCAGGACATCGTGACACTTGATGTGACCAAAGTATGTAATTTTTCTGTATAGTATGTTGTTTATCAGTCAATTCTCTTTAACATTTAGTTTTTTCAGGACATCAGTGTTCTTTCTTTTTTTTGTCCATGGTATTCGTAGGATCTTTCTGTAGCATTTAGTTTTGAAGGACTGGATTTTCGTTCTTAATTTTTGTGTAATAGTCCATGATTCACAACCATAAGTAGCCACTGGGAAAATGCATGCTCTCAATATTTTTAATTTTAGTATTTTGCTGGTGCTTTGCCACATGTTTTTCATTCTGTTTAACTTCTTGATTGCTATTGCCAATCTTCTTGAGATCTCTTTGGAGCAGTCACCGTTATTGTTAATTATTGAGCCCAGATATTCGTAGCTCTCTACACATTGGAGTTCTTCATTAGAATCATATTAGAAAGCAGAAATAACAATCAGCCACGCCACTAGAACAGCGCAAAGTAAAAACAGACAACCACGACTCTGGTCAACAACCGGGTAACAGTGAGACAACAAAAGAAGAAGAAAGAAGATAACTACATCTTATGGTCCCAGGTACCAACATATCCTCGAAATTCGTGTACCGTCTTATCTGTATGTGTATTATCTATTGTCTTTCGCCGGGTAGATGATGGAATTAGTTTCCACTCTTGCAGTTAAGCGTAGGTGGGCCGCCTGCCCAGCGTGTTCGTAACACGTTGGACTACGGGTAACAAGATCCCTGTGAGTGCGGGTTCAATTCCACGGGCTGGCAGAAAAGTCACAGGTTCTCCAGATTTACGGTGTTCGTGGCACCGAACCGAAGGGTTACGATGTCCATGGCACCGAGCCGAAGAGCTGAATGCTGGTGCTTCTGGATCAGTAAAAATAAAAAAGCTTAGGGTGGGAGCTTTAAATTACGTTCCAGAGCCAGCTGAGTTAAATCCGTGTTTATTTAGTGTGGTCTTGATATTGCCTATCCATCTTTTTCTTGGTCTTCCCTTGGTTCTAGTACCTGACCTCTTTTTATTGTATGCTGTTATTGGTCGTTGGTTGTATTCCATTCTCAAATAAATGTCCAAACCACTGCATTTGTTGTCTTTCAATGTATTCGGTGCATTTGTAGTTTCCTGGTGACCCCCATTACTTTTCTCAAGCATTTCATTTCACACTTGGTGAGCTTTCCTTGGTATGTAGGTCACCCAATGAAAATATTGGGAAACTGAACATGTCCCAGAATCAGATTTGAGAAATGAAGGAAGACGGAACACGATTCTTGATTTTGTTTGTTTTTTGTTACCACTTAATTATGTAACTGTGAAGTCAAGATAAAGTTTAACCCTGTCAGAGGAAGGAACTCTGGTGCTAATTTTTTTTTTCTTCTAAACCTGAAGAATAACAGACGCAAGAACATTGTTAGGATATAGCCGGCTGAAAAAAAATCTCTTTTTTTTGTGTACTGTTGTATTTTGTATTTTATACGCAATTGTGTATTTACTGTGGGGTTTTTTTGTAATGCTTCCTGGTTATCTATTTTTGATATGCTTTTATACTAGGTTGTTTCCTGTTTTTATGGTAACGGAAACAATATTTTGTTGGTCGTTTTGTATTTATTTTTTCATTATTTTTAAGGATGGCGTGGCGCAGGTTATTTTGTTGTGGTAAGTTCTGCATCGTTTTTATAATTTTTGTTTTTATTTTATTATTTTGCGATTTTTTGCTGCACTCATATCTTTGTGTTAATATTATGTATTTTGTGATTTTATATATTTTTTTTTTTTAAATATTGTTTTGTGCTGGTTTTGTCGCTCGTGTAGTGCCGGGGCCCGCAAGGGAAGCAAAGAATAGTACCACTGCGACCTACATGGCATGTCGTAAGAGGCGACTGGTTAGGGCCTATGAAAGATACCTAGTAATAAAAAGCTCGCAGAAATCGGTTGTAATTGTCTACCTATAGGTGCACAACGTGCAATCGCTCTTAGGCTTAGATCACATACAATGCTTAATAAGTGATCGATATGGAGCGTTCGAAGAAGAAGTTGGTTTTGTCATTATTTTATTATTTTTACTCTTATTATTCTTTTTTAATTTTCTTTATTTTTATTTATTTGTGGGTGTGATGATTTGTGCATTTTTGTGTGTGATGATTTGTGCATTTTTGTGTGTGATGATTTGTGCATTTTTGTGTGTGATGATTTGTGCATTTTTGTGTGTGATGATTTGTGCATTTTTGTGTGTGATGATTTGTGCATTTTTGTGTGTGATGATTTGTGCATTTTTGTGTGTGATGATTTGTGCATTTTTGTGTGTGATGATTTGTGCATTTTTGTGGATGATTTGCATTTTGTGTGTGATGATTTGTGCATTTTGTGATGATTTGTGCATTTTTGTGTGTGATGATTTGTGCATTTTTGTGTGTGATGATTTGTGCATTTTTGTGTGTGATGATTTGTGCATTTTTGTGTGTGGTTTTGCAGCTTTTTCTAATGTTTCTGGTTAATCTTTATAATATTCATTTAAAAGGTACACTATGTAAACCATATTTGAGTATATGATATATCAATGTATGTGCTATATGTGTACATGATATATCAATGTATGTGCTATATGTGTACATGATATATCAATGTATGTGCTATATGTGTACATGATATATCAATGTATGTGCTATATGTGTACATGATATTTGTGAGTTAAATAATCAGTTGCTAGACTGGTATAAATATAACTAGATTTTCTTACTTATTCTTGTATATGTCGGTGAGATTGTGTGATGTGTGTGTGTGTGTGTGTATGTGTCAATGAGAGCTGTTGATTGACGCACATTTATATCTCACACAATAGTTGTTGATGGTAAAAACAAAAGTAACGAGAAAGGATAGAATAAAATTAGATAAGAATAAAAAGTGGGGGAGAGAAAGATAAGAAATTTGAAATATATTGTAAAGGAGAAACATGTAAAATATGAGAGACGATATAAAAAGTACAATAAAAGAAAAAAGGAAGGAAACATGAATGAAAGGTGATGATGAATGAATGGTGTGTGTTGATAGTTTGACGAGTGATGGATGTTTAGATAAATGGTGGATGATGAATGGATGGATGTATCGTCTGTTGATAGTTTGACGAGTGTATGGATGTTTAGATGAATGGATGGATGTATCGTCTGTTGATAGTTTGACGAGTGTATGGATGTTTAGATAAATGGTTGGGTGGATGAATGATGGATGTATCGTCTGTTGATAGTTTGACGAGTGTATGGATGTTTAGATTAATGGATGGATGTATCGTCTGTTGATAGTTTGACGAGTGTATGGATGTTTAAATAGATGAATGAATGGATGGATGTATCGTCTGTTGATAGTTTGACGAGTGTATTGATAGTTAGATGAATGGATGGATGTATCGGCTATTGATAGTTTGACGAGTGTATGGATGTTTAGATAGATGGATGGATAAATGGATGGATGTATCGGCTATTGATAGTTTGACGAGTGTATGGATGTTTAGATGGACGAATGGATGGATGTATCGGCTATTTTTAGTTTGACGAGTGTATGGATGTTTAGATGGATAAATGGATGGATGTATCGGCTATTGATAGTTTGACGAGTGTATGGATGTTTAGATGGATGAATGGATGGGTTAACATATGGATTAAAGGGTGCCAGTGTTGATAGATCGATTGACGGATGTAGAAAAGGATAAAAAGATGATTGATTGAGGAAAAAATTGATTTCTGAATGGATTGATGAATCGACTAAATGACGCTATGATAGATGGATGGAGGGTGATGGATGGATGGGCGGACGAATAGATTGGCGGACGAATGGATAAGAGAACGAATGGATGGACGGACGAATGGATGGACGAACGAAGGGATAGGTGGACGAATCAGTGAACAAATAAATGGACTGACCTTTAGATGGATATAAATTCGGATGAATGGATTGATGGAAGAAGGGAAGATAGAGCACATAGATAGATGGATTGATGGATTAGCAGAGGAAACGAATGATGGACGCACTTATGAACCGATGCACGAAATGGTGAATGACTGGACAAACGGGCGAACAGAGCGATGGATCGACGGGCTTGCGGATAGATCGATGAATTATCGAAGGGACGTCCAGACAAACAGAAGAAACTATTAATGGAAGGGCGGGCGGATGCATGGATGAATGGACGCTGTATGCGTCGATGTCAGAAAGGGTCGAATTGGCGGTTGGATAAATGTACAGATTGACAGAAGGGTAGACAAATGATAGACTTATAGTTGGATTGACAGATGGATGATAGACTCAAAGTTGAATAGACAGATGGATGATAGATTCATAGTTGGATTGACAAAGGATGGATTTATAGACTTTTTATAGTTGGAATAGACAGTTGAATCGATATGATTGAATGAATGAATGATAGATTTATGGATAGATTGAAAGATGTATGAACGAAGGAATTAATGATAAACTTATAGTTGGATTGACAGATGGATGCACGAAAGAATGGATTAAGACATAAATGAACGAACAAGTAAATTACCAATATATGAACGAAACAAATAATATCGATATATAACTGAAGATATCAACAGATGAATGGACGAGGTGTCTACTGGATGGACATAACGAAACAAATAATATAGATGTATAACTGAAGATATCAACAGATGAATGGACGAGATGTCTACTGGATGGACATAAATCAACGAAACAAATAATATAGATGTATAAATGAAGATATCAGCAGATGAATGGACGAGGTGTCTACTGGATGGACATAAATAGCCACAAAGTCAATCTCACTATTTTTTTCTCATAAAATATAATATTTGTAATTTCTATTCTCGAACTTTATATTTTCCAATCCTGCACAATTGCTTTGTACATATATTCGCTACAAATGAATTCCACGTTCCAGAAAAGCAAACTAAACAAAGAGCAATATGTGAGTGAAACAGACAGTTTGAACAAGAAGACAATAGAAACCAAGGATCAAATCTCTGATCAGACACTCATAAACATGCAGAGTGACATGTGTCTGACAGTGGAGGTCCACCTTCAATGATTAGACACGTTTTCTTGAATGGCTCTCCGTAGTTCTATTCTGATACTTAGCTTGGCTACTGTAATTTTTGTTTTTAGTTTAAAGGGAACTTAGTCTTTAAGAAGCATGAGTCATGTTTGATTACTTCCTTTGACCAATCAGATCTGACACCGATAAAAAGGAAATCAGACCTTTACGCAAAAATCAGTCAGAAGCGCCATAGCAGCACCCTGACTACGCTTGAATTCATAGCAGGCAAACACAAGAAGAAGAAGGAGCTACACTTTAATTGAGTAGATGTGATACTACAGTGGTGGGTCTATGTGATGTAGAGGTTAGGTGCTCGCTTCTGGTTCCAATACTGTTCGGTTCGCTCCCTCAAGAGTGGCGCCATCTGGATATTTTTTCCCTGGCAAAATTCATTAGAAAAAATTAAAAATAAAATTCCTACATAAATTTCTTCACCGTCTTCAAAATTACACCGGGGACCCTCGCCGGTGCTACGGAGTTCGTGCACTGCGGCTGAGATCCTGCTGTGTAAGAAAGAGATCGGAGCACACATGGCTACTCACCAAAGTGAAATGATGATGGTATAAAATCAATCAATCAATCTTCAAATAAGAATGATAAAAGTGTATTGTAAACATGAAAAATCAAACGAAATAATTATACGGCCAGTACGAGAATACTAACAAGTAAATAAAAATAAGAAATCTTGTTTGAAGATACGAAATAAAATATAATAGTATCCTCGTCCGACAGACATTATAACTAAGTTTGTTGACAAGATAGGAAGTCAGTAGATGACATTGTCTAGACTTTCTACACAGGAAACGTCTTGTATTATCGGATGCTTCTATTCCACTCCTCTCTCAGTAGATGGCTTCTGATGTCGAAATTTAAAACTGGACGAGTAGGGAGGAAACAGTGACACTAAGTAACTGTACTATCAGAGTCATGTGTCATACCGGCTGGCGATGGCGATTATGCAACTTCCTGCTTCCTGGTTCTTGCGCCGCTAAAATTTTGTTAGATAAAGCGTGGTCTCCGATAACATACGGCCGGCGGGCTCGGGTAAAAATTAGAGGAAATAAGACCACGTGACTAAAGACTAATTCATTTTTAAAACAACGCAACAGGCTAAATCAAGGTTATATTATGTCACAGTTAAGTTTAAAGTTAAGGAATATCAGTATTATTACATGCTAAATCAAGGTTATATTATGTTGCAAGTTAAGTTTAAAGCTAAGGTATATCAGTATTATTAATATTTTTCATCAATAAATAACCATGGACTCATAGAATTGAATAAAATTACATAAATCTTACAGTGTTCTATCAAATATATACAAAAACCAGCCCCCATTAAACAGGAGTATGGTTTTCCCATCTGAGCTAGTAGGTCTTATGTTGCCGGGGGGGCACAGATATAGGTATAGTATAGTTTTGCAGATATATATATGTATATATATATATCCTTCGCTAAAACATATTTTAATTAACGATATTTTTACTTCGTTTTCAAGATGTGCAGTCTATTGCTAACTTAGACCTTTAGTCTACTCAGAATGTTGGGGGGTAACAAGAAGAGACCGGTTGTTATCAAGAAAAACACAATAAATGGTTCTGCCAAATAAGCAGATTACCAACGGACAGTGCACCTCAAAGAATGATTGATTGATAGGACCATCATCATTGCACTTCGATGAGTAACCATATGTGCTCCAATATGTATCTTACACAGGAAGATCTCAGCTGCAGTGCATGAACTCAAGAGCACCGGCGAGGGTCATTGGTGTAATTTTTAAAGATAGTGAAGGTATTTCGCATAAATATCTCGTCTTTTCTAATAAATGTTGTCCAGGCAGCTGCTTGCCAGGCAATTATTCTTTTAATGCTAAAATTGGACACGGGACCTACGTTTTGTCGTCCGTCTCCGATAGTACTGGGAATTGAATCTCACCGACAATGAGATCAGGGATTTCTGGACAAATATCTCGACTGCTTCACGAGTGAGTGAACCCAGTACCGTTGGAACGGATGTCAAATGACTAGTTCATGACTTCTCTGGGGTCAAATGACTAGTTCATGACTTCTCTGGGGTCAAGTGACTAGTTCATGACTTCTCTGGGGTCAAGTGACTAGTCATGACTTCTTGGGGTCAAGTGACTAGTTCATGACTTCTCTGGGGTCAAGTGACTAGTTCATGACTTCTCTGGGGTCAAGTGACTAGTTCATGACTTCTCTGGGGTCAAGTGACTAGTTCATGACTTCTCTGGGGTCAAGTGACTAGTTCATGACTTCTCTGGGGTCAAGTGACTAGTTCATGACTTCTCTGGGGTCAAGTGACTAGTTCATGACTTCTCTGGGGTCAAGTGACTAGTTCATGACTTCTCTGGGGTCAAGTGACTAGTTCATGACTTCTCTGGGGTCAAGTGACTAGTTCATGACTTTCTGGGCAAGTGACTAGTTCATGACTTCTCTGGGGTCAAGTGACTAGTTCATGACTTCTCTGAATAAGAACTTCTCCATGATAAATATTTGGTTTGAAAGTGTAAGGTTTTCAAATACATTGATACTTCAAATACCACCATCTTACCTACTATATCCAATTTACTCAATATTCTTTTTATCTCTAGAATTCAATAATTGTGAGACTTTGGTAGTAATACTATCATTATCACAATACAGATGTGGGCTTTGGTAGTAATACTTTCATTATCACAATACAGATGTGGGCTTTGGTAGTAATACTATCATAATCATTCGTGCCCACATTAATGTTCGAGTCTCTTGTGCCTGTAAATATAATTCTCTTTGAGAGAAAAATAAATTATATTATCACGCAACCTACTCAGACTTGCTTGTTGCGTCTAACGGTCATACATAGTCAGAAATATAAACACGAGATGATCGAAGAATATCGATCGAACAGCCATGTCAGATTGATCTGTTAATACCTTGTAACATCAGGACTAGTTCTGTATTCTTCTCGTATACCCATCTTACGTAACAAATTATTGTCAATTGAAGACAGCCAGTTCTCAAATCTAATATATCGATACGTGTTTCTATAACTTTTTGCAACTTCTCAATTGTTACATATCGATACTTGTTTCGATAACTTTTTGCAACTTCTCAATTGTTACATATCGATACTTGTTTCTATAACTTTTTGCAACTTCTCAATTATTACATATCGATACTTGTTTCTATAACTTTTTGTAACTTCTCAATTGTTACATATCGATAATTGTTTCTATAACTTTTTGTAACTTTTCAATTGTTACATATTGCATGTGTGTTGCAAGGGCTCGCAAAGAGAGCAAAGAATAGTATAACTGCGACCTACAAGACATGTTGTAAGAGCCAACTGAGGTGATGATGCTGCTCGTCCATCACGGGTGATGATGACCACACAAATTTTCATCCAAGGGAATGTAGTTGCGTTATGTTTGTCTGTGTGTGTGTGTGCGTAGATGACTAGTGAGCCCGATACGGGCTTAAATGTTCTTGAACACTGTGGGAATGTATACTTGCACTTGTGGGGAGTTTTACTGCCTTTCTACTTTGACATTTTGTTCCATCCGTGCTGTTCTACCTGCCTAGCAGGCCGAGGAACCGTGTCGAAGCAGTGTGAGCCAGGCTGATCTGTATTGAGCAACATTCTTCCAGGTAGGGAACAAGGGAAGCTACCCTAGTAAATAGAAAGCTTTGCAGAAATCGGATGTGCTGGCTTACTTGTAGGTCCATAGCTGGCACAACATACAGTCGCTCTTAGGCTCGGATTACATACAAACCACACAGAGTGGTTAACAAGTGTTCGATATGGAGCTTTGAAGAAGAAGAAAAAATGTTACATATCGATACGTGTTTCTACAATTGTATGCAACATCTCATTGTTAAATATCGATACAAGTTTCTATGTCAATTCTCAAATGTTACATATCGATACGTGTTTCTAAACAAATTCACTACTTTGTGAGCTTACAAATATTTATCAGTAAGTTCAACTAAATAAATGCTAAATGAAATAACTAAAACATGAATACTCAATCAGACAGCTATCAATATATTAGTTTGAATTCATATTTCGTTTTCTGTGTGTATGTTTTATCTTGACAAATCTATATGTTCAAAACATCGAGTTTTTTTCTTCTTTCTTTATCTTCGAATCCTCCATACCGACCACTTGTTAATCACTCTGTGTGATTTGTATGTGATCTGAGCCTAAGAGCGATTGTACGTTGTGCCAGTTATGCACCTACTAGTAAGCCAGCACATCCGATTTTTGCGATGCTTTTTATTTACTAGTGTAGTTTCTCTAAGTCCTACATCAATCGCCTCTAACAACAAGCCTTGTAGCTTGCAGTGGTACTATTCTTTGCTTCCCTGCGAGCCCCGGCACCACACATGCGCTTTTCTTATTATTTTCTCTGCTAGTGTCAAACTTGACTATTTATTTTCTCTGCTAGTGTCAAACTTGACTATTTATTTTCTCTGCTAGTGTAAAACTTGACTATTTGTTTTCTCTGCTAGTGTCAAACTTGACTATTTATTTTCTCTGCTAGTGTAAAACTTGACTATTTGTTTTCTCTGCTAGTGTCAAACTTGACTATTTATTTTCTCTGCTAGTGTCAAACTTGACTATTTATTTTCTCTCCTAGTGTAAAACTTGACTATTTATTTTCTCTGCTAGTGTCAAACTTGACTATTTATTTTCTCTGCTAGTGTCAAACTTGACTATTTATTTTCTCTGCTAGTGTAAAACTTGACTATTTATTTTCTCTGCTAGTGTAAAACTTGACTATTTATTTTCTCTGCTAGTGTCAAACTTGACTATTTATTTTCTCTGCTAGTGTCAAACTTGATTATTTATTTTCTCTGCTAGTGTCAAACGTGACTATTTATTTTCTCTGCTAGTGTAAAACTTGACTATTTATTTTCTCTGCTAGTGTAAAACTTGACTATTTGTTTTCTCTGCTAGTGTCAAACTTGACTATTTATTTTCTCTGCTAGTGTCAAACTTGACTATTTATTTTCTCCTGCTAGTGTAAAACTTGACTATTTATTTTCTCTGCTAGTGTCAAACTTGACTATTTATTTTCTCTGCTAGTGTAAAACTTGACTATTTGTTTTCTCTGCTAGTGTCAAACGTGACTATTTATTTTCTCTGCTAGTGTAAAACTTGACTATTTATTTTCTCTGCTAGTGTAAAACTTGACTATTTATTTTCTCTGCTAGTGTCAAACTTGACTATTTATTTTCTCTGCTAGTGTAAAACTTGACTATTTATTTTCTCTGCTAGTGTCAAACTTGACTATTTATTTTCTCCTGCTAGTGTAAAACTTGACTATTTATTTTCTCTGCTAGTGTCAAACTTGACTATTTATTTTCTCTGCTAGTGTCAAACTTGACTATTTGTTTTCTCTGCTAGTGTCAAACGTGACTATTTATTTTCTCTGCTAGTGTAAAACTTGACTATTTATTTTCTCTGCTAGTGTAAAACTTGACTATTTATTTTCTCTGCTAGTGTCAAACTTGACTATTTATTTTCTCTGCTAGTGTAAAACTTGACTATTTATTTTCTCTGCTAGTGTCAAACTTGACTATTTATTTTCTCTGCTAGTGTCAAACTTGACTATTTATTTTCTCTGCTAGTGTAAAACTTGACTATTTATTTTCTCTGCTAGTGTAAAACTTGACTATTTGTTTTCTCTGCTAGTGTCAAACTTGACTATTTATTTTCCATTAACATCACACATTTACTCAGTTTTATTGTAATCCCATCTCAATTATCTCCAGACTTGATCACATCTCTCAGGTGTTTGCATCTCCTCTCTCATAACTAAAACCTTCAGGAAATCATAAGCAGGTGCTACATACAAGAAAGACATTATCATCATCATCATCTAGCAGCTTCTTCTGGGCAGAATTTTGCAACGCTAACAGTTCTTTGAAATGTATATTTCTCTCTCTCTATCTATCTCTCTCTATCTCTCTCTCTCTATATATATATATATAAATTGACCTTTTCCGTTTTTACAGACGGTCAATTGGCAAGTGTTTTACTGTGATAACTTTTCGCTTTTCTCTCTTGTCTTTCAGCTAATACATTAGTAACTTCTGTCTTTCAGCTAATACATTAGTAACTTCTGTCTTTCAGCTAATACATTAGTAACTTCTGTCTTTCAGCTAATACATTAGTAACTTCTCAAAAGACTCTACGCCCTTGCGCAATATCGCTTTCCATACAACTCTGTCATCAGTGAGTTTTTCCTATGTTAGTTAGTTAGTTAGTTTGTTCCTTTCGTGCCAAAGGCGGCACATAGGGCAGAGGTTTTAGATCTCCGTGTGATGCGGTTCGTTGCTAACAGTTGGAGATCTTGTACTTTCCCATGTGCTTGGACCTATATATACATATCATAAGCCAGATGCCCCCCTCTGCAAGTGTCATGCTCAAATCATCAGATTCGTTTTAAACCATCTTTTCCGTGATTTTCATCTACTCCTTTATGCCAGGATGTCTCCTTTCATAATGGTCGTCTGGCACCTTTCGTATCTTCTATATGTAACAAACAAATTAGCTCATTCTCATTTGTACCTGGTCTCTGACATCAAACGATAGAAGAAAAGCAGTCACGACTAAGATGAAGTGTCTCCACAGAATACTTGGAATATAAATAAAAGACAGGTTTAGAAATGAAGACATCAGGAAAAAAGTGGGTACAACATCAGTACTGAACTTTATTCAAGAAACAATCAATTAAATGCTCACATAAAGAGATTACCAACAGAGTGCGCCTCAATGTGCAATGTTACTCCGATACAGTGGATACAAAGTAATGGGCCGTACACGCAAAAGGTGGACCTCAGAGATAAAAGAGGCGACAAAAAACACTGTTTATGGAGCGTACACAAAAGTCCGTTCTAGAGATCTCATATTATCCTGACACTGTGAGGCAAAAAAGGATTAGAAAAAGAATAAGATTTTATGTTACCTCTCGTGATGTGGTCTGCCAGAAAATTGATACTACCTGAGCGGCTTGTAAGGCAGCTTGTCCAATTTTAGGAGTTAAAAAGTATGTCTCGTGTAACAACTCTTAATATTAAAAATTACATTAGTATTTTCATGAGTTGCATCCCTTGCATTGTAAAACGTGTTTACTGGCTTTGATTTTTTCATAGCAGTACATGAGACGCAACTTTGTATATATAAACTCTGATTACAATCATGGGCGTCCACGTAACTTTTTAGAGAAAGGGGCAAAATGAATTTATTTTAACTTAGTTGGTAGTTTACTACGCGGAAATATAGGCGACCTCATAAAACTGTTTTATCAAAAAGCTATTTTCCTGGAGTGACACTAACCCCCTCTTGCCTTAACGTATGAACGCCCATGATCACAATTGTGCTTGTATCTCACATATCAATGAATACTCTCCCAATACTTTCAAGGTCTGGTTGGTAATTGCTTTCAATCTATTAGTTCCAGCTCAATGATTCGACACTTGCTCTGTTGCTGTATTCCAATATGTACGGAAATAGCTGAACTAGATTTACCAGAGCAACACAAATAAAAACAACAACTCATCATCCGATATGTTTTCATGAGATACTAACAACATAAACATGAAAACAGGTATCGATTGAACACCACAAATCTTATATATTCTTATTTTAGTGCTTGTTTAACTCATTCCATACCACAAACCACTGTAGAGGCGTAGAACTATGTCAAGCACTCCATTAGCAACTATAGTGACTTTTCATACAATGCACTTTCTTTCGCTGAGTAAAAATCTTGCTGGTTTTTTTAGTGCTGTTAGAATTAATAAAATAAATAATATACATATAAAAAGTATATTGAATTATATATATATTAACTCTTACAATACATAAGCCCACAGGACAAACCGTTTTGGCAATACAAATTTTCTTAAATGTCACTTTACGAACCACACTATTAAATATAAACGAAAATATCATGCAGATATATGGAACTGCAAGTTATATAGTATTAAAACTAAATTACGAATTTTCAATTCAAATGTTGTATCAATCCTAACATATGCCAGCGAGAGTTGGAAAATGACTAAAGATATAGAAAGCAAATTGAATGCATTTGAAAATAAATGTCTGCGAAAAATAATGAATATAAAATGGAACGAATTCAGGAGAAGTGATGAAATCAGAGACATGTCTGGACAACCACTAGTGACAACTGTTATAAGAAAGAGAAGATGGAGATATGTTGGGCACACCGTGAGAAGAAATTATCAACGAATATCAAAGCAGGCATTGAAGTGGGATGCAAAGGGTTCAAGAAAGAGGTCGACCTAAGGAGACCCTGAAACGAACTTTGCTGAGAAAGGAGATTGAGCGAGTTGCCCAGGGTAGAGTGGTATGGAGAAATTACTTGCAGGCCCTATGTAATATAACGGTACGAGTGGAATTATTATTATTATTATATTATCATGCAGATCCATTTGATGCTTTTTGTGCATACTTCTTTATAGAATATAGTAGTTTTAATTTATAGAAGAGACTCTCTTATAATTCTGAAAATGTTGGTATATAAATAGTGCTATGTTGCTTAACATAAGAAGCTTTAAATACATATCATTGGAGCACACTTAATACACAATTTTATTCTTTAAAAAAAAAACGGCGCGTAAATACGTGGTTTAAAATGCGTATACCAAGAGTTAATGTGAGGCCAACTACAAACATTATAAACACAAAACATTTGTGTAATAAAAAAAAATAGTGCGATACAACATTTTCGCCCGCCCTCTATCTTCGCTCAGTAATATTATTTCTACATTATATTAGCTGATGCGTGCAAATGAATTAATTTATAGAAGGTTTTCATGTGTGAGAGTATCCGGCCCTCTGTATTCTCAAGTGGTTTAGGTCTAGCCCCTAGAATATAACTTTCCCACTTCAGCCTTAGATAGTGCACCAAGAGTTCACAATCAGAGACTGGAAGTATGACTTGCTAAATTTTCTTAAACAACATCAAGAGAACAAGAATATTGTGTAAGACAATAACTCCTGATCCTAACAAAGTTTTACAAAGTCTACAGTCAGTACAGTACGAGATAGTACTTAGTCATTTCACTCTAAGTATATCCACAATTCAGAGAAATGTCTGGTCAAGCAATAGTAACAACAGTTATACAAAGGAAAAGATGGACATACCTTGAGAAGGAATGAATACCAAAGCAGGTATTGAAATTGTAGGCAAATAGTTCAAGAAAGAGAGGACGCGCTAGGGAAAACCTGCCCCGGACTTTGCTGAGAAGAGGCAAGAAAGATAGGACTCAATTCCATGGAAGAGATTGAGCGAGTTGCCCAGGACAGAGCGATATGGAGAAATTACTTGGATGCCCTATGTAACGTATAAAGGTACTTTAATAATAATAATAATAATAATTCCTCTCGTACCGTTATACGTTACATAGGGCCTGCAAGTAATTTCTCCATACCGCTCTATCCTGGACAACTCGCTCAATCTCCTCCATGGAACTGAGACCGATATTTCCTGCCTCTCTCAGCAAAGTTCGTTTCAGGTCTCCTTAGGTCGACTTCTCTTCTTGAACCCTTTGCATCCCACTTCAATGCCTGCTTTGATATTCGTTGATCATTTCTCCTCAAGGTGTGTCCAACATATCTCCATCTTCTCTTTCTTATAACAGTTGTCACTAGTGGTTGACCAGACATGTCTCTGATTTCATCACTTCTCCTGAATTCGTTCCATTTTATATTCATTATTTTTCGCAGACATCTATTTTCAAATGCATTCAACTTGCTTTCTATATCTTTAGTCATTTTCCAACTCTCGCTGGCATATGTTAGGATTGATACATTATTTGAATTGAAAATTCGTAATTTAGTTTTAATACTATATAATTTGCAGTTCCATATTTTATTTAGACTTTTAAAAGCTGATGTTGCTTGGCCAATTCGTATCATAATTTCTTTTTAACATTTCCTGTGCAATCAAAATTGCTACCCAAATAGGTGAACTGCTCTGTTATTTTTATCATTTTAGATTCCAGTGTGATATCTGCATTACTTGCCATATGTGTCTTCATTATATTTGTTTTTTCATAGCTTATCTGCAGTCCAACTTTTGATGCTATATATGACAAGGTACTATAGGAATATATATATATATATATACAAACTAAAACCACGTTTCTTCGTGTTGTATATTATAATAAAATTGATAGCAATTGTGCTACAAAAAAATATATTCTACATTTCTAATGATCAATGAAATGAATCTTGCAAATAATTTTAATTCCATTTGCTGTTTTCGTTCGTAATGTGCCTTATCGTAAATTTTGTACTACCAGCACGGTGTATCACGTGGTTTATCGTACTTTGTGAGTTAATATAGTAACAACTAGGAAACGCACAAAAGAATAATATGTGAAATAACAAACACTACTGAAGGAAACAACATTGGGGAACTCTTAATAGAATTCCTTTTTTGACAACAATCAAGCAATCATATCAACAACAGAGGAACAGCTACAGCAACACATTAACATACTCCAGTTAACATGCATTGAATACATTATGAGAATAAACATTGACAAAACCGAAGTAATGACATTTGCTAGGAAGGAAAACGCAATCAATATCTCCATCGACAAACATCGATTAAAGAAAGTCGAAGAGTTTTCATACTTTTGTCAACAAATCATAACTAACGAATGCCAACATAGACACAATAAAACAAATTAAATCACATGCCAAATGGCACTAATTTTGAAATGCAAACATGTCACCATGAACACTAAAAGAGAATTGTTCAACACAATCTTTCTCCCAACATTATGCTGTCAGTGCGAAACCTGGACGCTGACATCAAATGATAGAAGAAAACTAGTCACGACAGAGATGAAGTGTCTACGCAGAATGTTAGGAGTATCCAGAATAGACCTGTTTAGAAATGAAGACATCAGAGAGTAAAGTGGGTACAGCATGAATACTGAACTTCATCAAGAAACAACAAATTAAATAGTTCGACCACATAAGCAGATTATCAACAGACAGTGCACCACAAAGAGCAATGTTACTACGATACAGTGGATACAAAACAAAAGGTCGTTCACGTAAAAGTTGGACGTCAGACATTACAGAGGCGGTAAAAAAACCCCCTAATTATGAAGCGCCCACAAAATCTCGTTTTATAAATTTCTTGTTACATGGGAGACAAAACAGGATAAGAGAAAAGAAAGAAAGACAATACAGGATTTAGAGAAAAGAAAGAAAGACAATACAGAATTTAGAGAAAAGAAAAAAAAGACAATACAGGATTTAAGAAAGAAAAAAGACAATACAGGATTTAGAGAAAGAAAAAAAGACAATACAGGATTAGAGAAAAAAAAAAAGACAATACAGGATTAGAGAAAAGAAAAAAGACAATACAGGATTTAGAGAAAAGAAAAAAGACAATACAGGATTTAGAGAAAAGAAAGACAATACCATATTTGTTCTAGAATGTCTTACAATCCGAACTACACTTGCAATTTATTTCTATTCTACTTCAAACTCTTCTTATTTGCATTTGACTGACGGACAAATCTGCACTTCTCAATTGCTAGGCCGAACTATTTCATTTAGGGTATTTCTATCTTTGCAAACTGAATGAAAAATGAAAATCGTGGCTAATCCTTTACAGGACGTAGCCATCAACCACAGTAAACGAGTCGTTGATTTTCTAGGCACCACTTATACATTCAATAGTTTGCCTTTGCTTTCTGAACGATGAGGTTCATTTTTACCATTTGTAATCCACGGGAATAAATTTGCTTCCAAATCTACCGGCCACGGAGTTTGAACCAGGTACTCTTGGGTTGTGATCGAGCTGACTACTCACTTAAGCTACAGACTAGAAACTTTAAAAATAGAATATCTTGTAACGGTTGTTCTTACTGTTTAATTAGGTCAGTTCCAGAATAAGTTGATATGTTTATTATTACTAAATATTCTTCGTGAGTGAAACACTTCCGGGTAAAATAAAACGTCCGTCAGTCATGTCTTCGTTTTCATGTTTCATTTGTGTTTTACTAAATAAATGTGAGACTTGTAAAACAGCTTTTTAAACAACACTGGAAAGAAAACTACATTGACATCTGTGTGAGCTATGAAAGTCAACGGAGGTTGTACAAGAGACAATTTGGAATATATGGACAAAATTTCAAGTAAACAGAAGGAAGGGAGGGAGGAATGAAGGAAGAGAGAGGGGGAATGAAGAAAAGAGAGGGGGAAGGGAGGGAAGAAGAAGGATGAAAAGAGGAGAAGGAAGGGAGAGAAAGGAATGGAGAGAGAGGAAGGGGATGAAGAAAGGGGAGGGAGGAGGAGGGAGGATAGATGGAAGAGAAGGAAGAAAGAGAAGGGAGGGAGGGGCTGAAGGAAGGGAGAGAAGTGAAGGGGCAAAGAAGGAAGAAAGAGAAGTGTGGGGGAATGAGTGATGGAAGGAAGAAAGAGAAGTGAGAGAAATGAGTGATGGAAGAAAGGAAAAAAGGAAGAAAAGAAGAAGGAGAGGAGGGGAAAAGGAAGGAAGGAAGGAAGGAAGGAAGGAAGGAAGGAAGGAAGGAAGGAAGGAAGGAAGGAAGGAAGGGAAGGGGAGAATAGATGAGGGAAAGGAAGAAAAAGAGAGGAAATGGAAAGGGAGGAGAGAAGGAAGAAAGGAAAGAATGAAGGAAGGGGGTAAATGGAAGGAGAGAGAGGGGTAAGGAAGGAATTGTCGATCATAACTCTGTTCGTACAAACAAATAACAATATTTGTGTTTCGTTAAACATATATTCCGAATAAGTGCAGAGAAGACATATAATGTATTTATGACTAGCCTATATTAAGTAAGTGTGATCTGACTTCGTTCAACAATAGTAACTTTAGAAATAGTCAACAATCGTTGATATATTGAGTTATTGATAACAAACAGAGAAGAAGAATAAGATAAGACCCCAGTCGAAAAGTGATACAAAATTAGGTATAGGCAGCACATAAAGTACATAACAGCAACAAAGGTAGGGGTTGCATCAACGAAGCCGTAAACCTGTAAAGGGGGAGCAACAAGCAAATACTAAGCAGACATCAACAGATATATAAAAATGATGATCTCACACGAAACAAGATCAGGAAAAAATATATCAACAAACTCATACATCTGAGAATGCCACACACACACACACACACACACGTACACACAGACACCCCCCGCGCACACACACTGACACGCACATAAACACTTAGATCCAGGAACAGGCTTCCTCATTTTTAAACCCGGATCTTCAAGCTAACGAACTGGCTTCATTTCAAAGATGTCATTGTACACTTGTGTGCTAGCTTTACTACTACGTAGGATAACACCAGTTCTGTGTATCTATCGACCCATTATAACAACCCTGGTACTAATAAACGACATGTAACAGTCTCACAGTATCAGCAGGCAGTACAAAAATCATGTTACCAAGAAGTCTAGAGTACAGTGTCGGTATCAATTGTTCTTTAAAGCGTCGCAGTGAATATATTTAATAAGTGACTACAAATACCTTCAAGTATTTATTCCGTGTATGCTACTTATTTAATTCTGAGTTTTACGGTAAGTAACTACTATCTAGTTGCATGATATGTTCAAAATAGTTTCATTCTGAGAATACTCATACTGAAACTGCATACGAGCACTTTCTTATTGCTGTTTTTTTTTTAGAATAATATTTTTAATTACTGGCGATCTAATACAGTAATTTATATTGTTTGTTTCTTAAGCTAAACTCTACAACACTATTTCCATGGACGTACATACGTTACGGCAGGGAATGGGGGGTGCCTCCATTCGCGCCTGGAAAATGGCTTTATTAGTTTTCTGGAAAATTGTTTTTCTTATTATTAGTACCTGCATTTACCCTGCGAAAAGGCGGACATGACGGCAGAGCACATACTGCAAGATTGCCAATTGATAGCATGCCTAAGAAAAGAAACCTGGCCCGAAAACACAGAGCTTCGCGAGAAGCTGTACGGAGGAACGGAGTCCCTTAAAACCACGGTAGCATTCATGATAAAATCTTTGACATTAATCATGTTTCATTAATTTTCACTTATGGATATATGACAAAATAAATTTATAATAAAATTAGCCAGGAGATTAAATTTGCAGTTCTACCAGAACCGTGCAGTGCTATGATACAGAGAGGTGGCCGCATCAGGCGGTAACGTAAGAGGGCAGCATAAGCAGAAAAATCAAAATTATAATTGAAGGTTATTTTAAAGAAAAAAATTTAAGGGACGGCATTTCGAAGACTTGCATCATACTGAGAAAACATACCGCACGGCCTGGGTTCACGAAAGTGGTAGGAATGGATCCCGATATGTGTAGCAGGACCAACTTCCGCAATGTTATCATTATTTTGGAAAATGAATGTAGAGATTGTGATAATTTGAAAGATAAACTTGCAATTAAACAGCTGATAGCAAAATACGATCTTATATAGATTGATATAGAGAGATTGCGATCTTATTGTATATACGATGGGTATGTGCATCGGGACTAGAGGTCAGGTAGTTTTCTAGCTATCAGGCATAGTAGAGTCATTACTAAGCGCGCAATGGAGCATACATGACAACAACTTCCTGTATGAGGTTGGAGGACTGCTTCTCTCCGATGCCACTCTGGGACTTTGTTTACTGTGGCTGTCGGTGTGTCCAACTCCCAATCAACGTTTCAGAAAGTCTAAAATAACAGGCTGCAGTATGAACGGGTGTCGACTGTTGAGGTTTCCAACCCACAGAGGTTTACTTGTATCTACTGTCCTGGACATGCGAACGTTTGTTGCTATGAGAGAGCAGACAAGCTTACATTAACAGCCTCGATCGTATTAGAATTAAAGATGGACAGGACAAGTCCTTCGGTTATTCGGAGATTGTCTTTTAAATGAAGACACTAAAATTGATATTGAATCTATCCAACGATTTAATGAGCTTGAAATTACATGTTGTGCAAACAGAAATGGATGCATGAGAGGCAGAGTGAGCATGTTGTGCAAACAGAAATGGATGCATGAGAGGCAGAGTGAGGATGTTGTGCAAACAGAAATGGATGCATGAGAGGCAGAGTGAGAATGTTGTACAAACAGAAATGGATGCATGAGAGGCAGAGTGAGAATGTTATGCAAACAGAAATGGATGCATGAGAGGCAGAGTGAGGAGTATGTTTAACCAGCGAGCTATGGGTACGATCAGTATACATACACTTTAGAGAAGGAGGTACTGGCGGTGACCAATGCACTACTCTGGCTAGAGTCACAAAACTACACTCATGCGTGCATTCTGAGTGACTCATTGAGTATGATCCGAAAGGTGGAGGCCGGTTCGGTGCGCAGGCAATGGACTGAATCACTGTAGGTGTCAACAATTTGCAGAATTACACTTGTCTTTGTTCCGGGGCACATGGGTGTCGTTGGCAATGAGAGAGCAGACAGGCTGGCTGGCTCTGCCGCTATATCAGAGGGCCAGCCAATGGACAGAGCTGACATCGTGAACGCCCTCAAAGAGCGTAGCCGCAGAGAAGACCCTCATCTAAACCAATCCACGTCAACTACTAGACTGCGATAACTGGGTTTGAAGATTAGTGTGGCAAGAAAAGAACGGTACAACAGGTATACGAGTAGGCTCATCAATCAAAATAGAACTGGTACGGTCAGTCGCTGAACGCTGTTGGAGATATTGCGAATGAGATCGGAGCACATATGGACATGTCCGGAGGGCAATGAAGATATCCCAAACTGAAACTGAAACATACACTTTGACATCTGTTTGGGGTGACTGAGTACCTATGGACATGTCCGGAGGGCAATGAAGATATCCCAAACTGAAACTGAAACATACACTTTGACATCTGTTTGGGGTGACTGAGCACCTATGGGTTTTCCCGAAGTCCCGTGACACCCGTTCGGTAACCAATAGCCAATAAATAAATAATAATGAAAATAATGAACATAAAATGGGACGAATTCTGAAAAGTGATGAAATCAAATAAATGTCTGCTCAACCACAACTGTTAAAAAAACGAGAAGATTGCGATATGTTGGATATGCTCTGAAAAATTAGGATCTATGATTAACAACGCATGTATTGAAGTGTGAGGCAAAGAGTTCAAGAAAGAGAGGGCTCCTAGGGAAACCCTGAAACGAACATTACTGAGAGAGACGAGAAATATTGAACTAAATTCTGTAGAAAAGATTAAACAATTTGACAAGGATAGAGCGGTATGGAGAAATTACTTGTAATTATACTGAGTCCATTGACAAGAAGGGTTAATAATACTGATATTTCTTAGCTTTAACTTTAATTTGTGACATAATATAACTTTGGTTTCGCACGCTGTGTTGTTATTGAAATGAATTCCTATTAATTTAACAATATTAAAATGAAATGATTACGTGAAGTGAGTGGTCTGACTTCAAGGAATTTCTACTTGATCTGATTGGCTGTATGACTACAGGAAGATGCGACTTGATAAAAGCCTTTTGATCGAAAAGTTGATGTATCTTGTTTTTGCGCTTTGCAGAACAAAATAGCTACCTTTTGTGATATTTATGTATTTTACCGTATCCAAGTGTGGTTGTTTTTCTCCTTCTTTTATTGTAGCATGTTTACATGTAACCGAGAAACGTTGAGAGTGAGAGAAAAAGATAGATGAAAAGAGAGAAAGAGAGAGAGAAGAGGGGGCGAGGGATGTTTGTGAGTGTTTTGAATGTTGTACAATTATTATTCAGTTGTATCAAGGTTATAAAAGACGTGACCCTCAATATTTATTTTCTCAGACCGGATGTGGTTAGATAACAGTTCCAGGTCAGTATTAAGCAGCTCCTAATCAATAATCGATCAATCAATGCATTGGCCTACTCTCTAATAACCTTTCTATTCTTCTTTTACACTGTTAAGCTAACGTGAAGTATCGGAGTTTTTCTTCTCTTTCTCTAATCATGTTTTGCCTCACAGCGTCAGGATAAGAAGAGATTTCTAGAACTAACCTTTGTGTGTTCTTCACAAACAGTGTTTTACCCGCCTCTGTTATTTCTTATGTCCACCTTTTGCGTGGATGGCCTTTTGCCTTTTATTCACTGTATCGGAGTAGCATTGCTCTTTAGTTTGCTCTGTTTGGTAAAGTTCAGTTCTGATGTTGTACTCACTTTTTCCATGATATCTTCACTTATAACCTGGTCTCTTCTTGATACTTCCAGCATTCTGATTTATTCTATCAGAGATGTATTCTATATCACGGCTAGTTTTCTTCTATCGCTTGACGTCAGAGTCCAGGTTTAGCACTGATAACATAATGTTGGGAGAAATATTGTGTAATTGTGTTGTACAATGCTCTCTTTTAGTGTTCATGGTAACATTTTGACATTTCAAAATTTGTTGGGTCTCTGTGGCTGAGTGGTTAAACCCTTTGCCTTGTGAATCGAAGGTCGTGGGTTCGAATCCGGATCGCGCCGTTCTGTTCACGAGTGCAGTTTTTCCAGAGACCCTAGGATTGTTGCTGGAGCTACGGAGTTCGTGCTTTGTGCAATACTCGCGGCAGGTGGCGTGTCATTTCTGCGGAGAGGGACCGAGCCATATGGGGTAAAACCCGGTGCAATGAACTCAATCCTTTGGCTTTAAAAACCTTTATTTAAAACTGATACCATTTGTCCTATGACTTGATTTGCTTTATTGCATCTATGTTGAAATGTTGCTTTATTGCATCTAAGTATCTTCAATCCTATAGTCACCACACTACCTTCATTCTTGAAAGATACGAACCACACCTTGTCTGTTTTTTCGTCTATTGAGTTGTTGCCTGGCAGGACTTACCGTCTCTTCCTCCTTGATGTGTGCTCATTGTACACCTCCATACCTCATTCCGACGGACTTCTAGCTCTCCAGTTCTTTCTCGACAGGAGAACTAACCCACTTGTCTCCACCTCGGCTCTCCTTCGTCTTGCAGAACTAGTTCTAACTCTCAACTCCTTTCAGTTCAATGACCAGTTCTTTGAGCAGATCAGTGGGGTCGCCATGGGTACTAAAATGGGACCCAGTTATGCTTGTCTATTCATGGGTCATCTTGAGCACCTAGTATGGAATTCCTATGATGGCCCTCTTCCGTCTGTGTATCATAGATACATTGATGATTGTATTGGCATTACCGATATGCCTGAAGCCGATTTGTCACGCTTCATTAATTTCATTAATGTCTTCAATCCGGCTATTCGGTTTACATCTCACATCTCTACCTCTTCTGTCAACTTTCTTGACATCACTATTACTATCAGCCTATCCACCATCACTACATCAGTATACTACAAGCCTACTGATGCACATAGTTTCTTCTTTATACCTCTTCCCATTCCCAGGCTTGTCGTGACTTTTTACCATTCTCTCAACTCTTGCGCCTTCGTCGCCTCTGTAGCGAGGACGACGATTTTCTCGATAGAGCTCACGAGATGCTGGATTTCTTTCGTAAGCGCTTATACCCGAATAAGGTGCTTGCTTCTGCTATGCGGCGCGTTCAGCAAATTTCTCGCCAGGAGGCTCTCTCTAACCAGCATAGAACTTCCAATTCTGACAGGGTGAAACTTGTCTTAACTTTCCACCCTCATAGTTCCCTTGTGAAGAAAGTCTTATTCCGTCATCTCTCCATTCTTCAGTCTGATGCTGAGACACGTTCAATCTTCCAACACTATCCTTTGGTGGCGTACAGACGGGACAGAAGCCTTAAGGATATGTTGGTTCACAGTCGCCTCAAGCCTAATATTCAGAGTCATTTTGGCACCATCCAGTGTGGCCGTCGGCGCTGCAACACTTGTGCTTATGTAATACAGACCCGCACGGTGTTTTTTCCAAAAGCCACGTTCGTTATTGAAGACAGTTTTACGTGCGAGTCCCGTAATATTATCTATGCCATTATCTGCAAGCGGTGCAACAAGGCCTATATTGGGGAAACCGGCAGGAAACTCTGTGACCGATTCGCCCAACACTTGCGCGATATACGCCAATGCTCTGTGACCCTGTAGCTACCCATTTCAATGATACTGGCCATTCAGAAGCTAGCGATGTCCAGGTCACAGCCATCCGATCATGTTCCTCTGATGATCGTAGTCGATTTGCTCTGGAGAATCGGTTGATTTCTTTGTATGGTACCTTGCGACCACGCGGGCTCAACGTATAACATTCCTATGCTTCTTAGTACTTTCTCTTCCCACGCTTTGTAATCTATATGGGTATATGTTGCATGTATTCAAGTTATATATTTACTAGATGTTTCATTGCTTCTTTTCCGTTCTATTTCTAGTTTTTATGTGTGTTTTTTGTGTTACATTTATTTCGTTATTCGTTTTTATTCCAGATTTTCCTTAGATACGTTTGTATTTGGTCGTCCATTTGTGTTTCATTTTAATTTGTCACTCCTGTTTGTTCGTTTGCTTGATAAAGGCCTTGTTGGTCGAAACGTTGCTGTTTATCGTCACTGTTTCTGTATTTTGTAAAACTATAGTACTTTGTTTGTACGTGTTTCACTATTTACCAAGTTTTACTGCAGTCTTCCCCTATTTCGATATATGTTGAAATGCATTAGTTATTTTTCATTTGCTGAAAAAATGGAATGAAAGTTGGAGTGAAAATATATAAGTATCGTTAGTGTTCTTTATCCAACGCCTCTTGTAAACTGATGCTCATTTCTTTAAGATTGGTCTTCCTCTCGTTGCTCCATCTTTTACGTGGTCTTTCTTTTGCTTTATAGTTATGATATTTTGTCACTGTGACGCTCTCTCTCTCTCTCTTTCTCTCTGTGTGTGTGTGTGTGTGTGTGTGTGTGTGTGCGGTAGACGATACCAGGGCATTCTTGTCAGATGTCCAAACCACTTGATCTGTTGTTATTTAATAAACTTAATTCCTAGTTTCAATCCTAGTTTTCTTCTGATTTATTTATTTCTATGATTTGTTTTTTGTTCGCCCGCTAAGTATTCAGGCGAAGTCGTAGCGTCTAATATGGAGTCTCTTACTTTTGCTTGAAGATTTGCTTTCCTTTTCCTGTGTCTCTCACCATTTAGACGAGCCTTACTCCGATGTCAAAGTTCAGATTTCTATGAATAATAAATAATCCACGGAATGAAAATGTTTCGCATCTTCCTCAGACCATAGGACATAGAGCCCCTGTTACTTCACAGTTCTAGACCCAAGTATACAGGAGGTAGGAGGGTCAACTATATTTCTCACTTATCGAACTCAAGGGGGTGTGATTGAACTGATTGAATGGTTAGTTGAGTGATTGATTAATAGGTTGATTGTTCCATAATCACTGCACTTCAGTGAATAACCGTGTGTGCTCTGATATTTCTTACACAGGAGTACTTAGCAGCTGATCAGAAACTCCGTAGCATGGGCTAGCGAGGGTTCCCGGTGTAACTTTTAGGACGATAAAAATTAAATTTTTATTTTCATATTTAACAAATAATGGATCGGAACCCACAATCCAACTGTGACTGACTCAAAAAGTGAACGATCTATATATTGGGATAATCCGTCCCACTAATCCACTGACCAGATCACAATTTGCTAACGTTATTGTCCCGTTATCAGTAACTGTTTCAAGTAGAGGATTTAGATAACAAAACTTCATTGTGAAACGTTGGTATTGGTATGCATTGTCTTGTAGGATGTTTAAACTACTGAATCTGTTCTTTTTTAAATAAATTTCATCACTGGTTTTTTTTCTTATTTTTTTAATTTCTATGATGATTTTTTGTGTTCGCCCTGCATGAATTGATGCATAGTGACGGCGCCTAATATGGAGCATCTGCCTGATTTTTGTTTAGAGTCTTGCTTTCCATATCACCAGTGCCCCTATCGATATTGGACTAATCCATCCCACGAATCCACTGACCAGATTTGCTAACGTTATTGTCCAGCTACCAGTAACTGTTTCAAATAGAGGATTTAGATAATGAAATTTCATTGGGAAACATAGATATTGATACTGATTGATAACTATAATAACATTACCGGTAAGGGTCTCCATGTGTTATCTTGACCGGTCAGACCGGTTTTTGTTGTGGGTTTGTGTAGTTAAGTGAGCTGGATTTTTCGCACCAAGGACAGTGTTTAATTTATACTACAATTTATTCTTCAGTTATAAAGCTGTAAATGTGAATCTACAATTTCTGAGTCCGGAATAAGTTCAGAATCGTGTCCGGAGCTACTGCGTAAGTGTTCTGTTGTTAACATACTCTGACAATGACTTCTATCTTCTTCTTCGAAAGCTCCATATCGACCACTTGTTAACCACTCTTTGTAATTTGTATGTGATCTGAGCCAAAGAGCGATTGTACGTTGTGCCAGTCATGCGCCTACAAGTACGATTTCTGCGGTGCTTTTATTTACTAGGGTAGCTTCCCTAGGTCCTACATCAGTCACCTTCTTTCCAGCCTTGTAAGTCGCAGTAGTACGCTTGCCTAGGTCCTACATCAGTAACCTCTTTCCAGCCTTGTAAGTCGCAGTAGTACGCTTCCCTAGGTGGTCCCGACACTACACGGCCGTAACTTCTAGCTAATATCTTGTAATGTTACATATGTTAATCTAATATCTTGTAATGTTACATATGTTATATATGTCAAAGGTACTAGGTTCGCTCCCTCGTGGAGCCATTGGGATATTTTCTCCATAAATCCCTGATCTCGGTGTAGGGTAGAACGCGTTCCTAGTCCTATCGGAGAAGAACGATAAAACGTAGGTCCTGTGTTCAATTTAAGCACGTAACATAACCCTTGGCAGCTCAAGATCGAGAAAACAGCTGGAAAACCGCTGCCCGGGCAAATTGATTAGAAAAGTTTTAAAATGCAATTACTACAAAAGTATCTTCACCATCTTTAAAATTACATCGGGAACCCTTGCTTCGAAATTCGTGCACTGCAGCTGAGATCTTTCTGTGTAAGAAAATAGATCCGAGCACACATGGTTACTCCCCGAAGTGCAATGATGAAGGTCCTATCAATCAATCAGTCAATTTCTCATGTTAGACCACAATCTTCCAACTCGTCCACATTTCGTGTCCATGTTTACTTTGGACCTCAAAGCTTTCTTTTCCCATCCACATTCTACCGAAGAGATGTCCTAGCCAATGCTCCTTCTGACATACGACATACGTGCCCAATCCATCTCCATCATCTTCGTCTTTTAATGATGGTCTCCAATGATGGACAATTTGTTTGTTTCCTTATATCTTATGGTGGAATTAACTTTTAATGTTAATAAATACGCAAGTTTATTTCATGTTTTTAGATGGACTTCCGGTTTCAAGATAGCGACGAATGACTTGTGTTCGGTTTCGTTTTTTGGGGGTTTTTTTCCCGATCCAGAAGCACTTGAGCTTTTCAGCTCTTCGGCTCGGTGCCATGGACATCGTAACCCTTCGGTTCGGTGCCACGAACACCGTAAATCTGGGGAATCTGTAGCTTTTTCTGCCATCCCGCGGAATTGAACCCGCACACACAGAGGGATAGTCACCCGTAGTCCAACGCGCTACGAACACGCTGGGCAGACGGGCGTTCGGTTTCGTTAAGCAGCGATATTGGATTATTTCTCCTTATTCCTGTGTTTGTGCCGCTCCATGTTCTCAAATTCTACACGCAGGATATTTATGTTCATCGTGGGAATTCTGTTTTCAATGGATTGCCGTCCTGGAGTGAGATGCAGTCCGATGTTTCGCTGCTGACCGTTGCCAACATGCCTCGTCAGTGTTAGCTTGAATACGAAATTGATAGGAACGAGACCTCTCTCCCTCTGAAAAGGTGCTGAAGTCGGCGATACTAGGCCAGAAGGCGCACCAAAAAAAATAGTATCACGCATCTCACGCTTATATATGATGATTATAATCACAAAATAGATGAGATTGCAGTAAAACTATTTGATTGACGAAACACGTAATAACAAAGCACTGTAGTTTTACAAATTATAAAAACAATGACAATAAACAGCAACGTTTCGACCAACAAGGCCTTTATCAAGCCATGATATGATAATTATACCATTAGAAAAGAACCTAAACTACATCTGCTATTTATGTAAAGCTTTTTCTGATGTTCTTACCATTTATGGTGTGATGGACGGATTGATTGATTGGTCGATTGATTGCTTGATTGATAAATTGATTGATTGATTAAATGAGCGATTGGTTAATTTATTTATTGATATATCCATAATTATTGCTTTTCGGTGACTAACCAAGTGTTTTCCGATAAATTTCTTACACAGAAAGATCTCAGCAAATGCACATGAACTCCTTAGCACCGACTAGAGTCCGGATATAGTTTGAAAGATGGGGAAAAATAATTTATGGATGATTATCTACCGCCAAAATCTGGGTTTACTGAACTGAAAGGTACAAAATACCGCTTACATTCGGCTGGCGCTGTATACTATCAGCAAAGCGTACCCATGCTCTTTGGCTTGGAAGAATCGCCCGAGTGGTTACCGGGGCCCAAATGTGTGGGGTAAATAATAAAACCACTGTTACCTGCCACGCATGTCGTAAGAGGCGACTAAGGAGGTTTGGCTGAAATCGGATGCACCTATCCGCTAGGGAATGCTAACCCGAAACAAATGCTTGCAGAAAACGGATGCATCAGGTCGTAAGGCGCATAACATGGTGCAACGACCTCTTACAATGAAGAATGGGATAACGGATTCTACGCTCGCCAATCTGTCTCGGAGATTTAGCCACGCATTAAGAATGCCAGACCTACCATCACGAGGGTGGCCAAAATACTGCGGTAAGAGGTCGACACAAACTAGGAAGCAGAAATCATAGAAATTATATCCTACAGAACTGCCCCCAGTATGCAGACTTGAGAAGAAAGAGGTGGCCCATTTACACTAGTGTCCAAGACAAACTGTATGACGTGGCTGATAATCTGAGGCATACGGCTACCTTTATTAGAGAATCCGAAATCTCAATCCAGTGAGAACGCAGAAGAAGAAGAAGAAGAAGAAGAGAGTCTAAATGCGAAGAATTGACTTCATTGCACTGGGTTTCCTCATATGGCTAAGTCCCAGTCGGCAGAAACGACACACCATCTGTCGAGAGTGTTGAATAAATCACAAACTCCGTAGCTCAAGTAGCAATCTTAAGGGTCTCATGAAAGCGTTGCATATGTGACTCGGTTCGAATTTGAACCCACAGCCTTCAGAACGACAGGCAAATGTCTTAACCACTTCACCATAGAAACCGTCTAGAAGAAGAATACACTAGAAGAAGAATACGCTAGAAGAAGAATACGCTAGAAGAAGAATACACTAGAAGAAGAATACACTAGAAGAAGAATACGCTAGAAGAAGAATACGCTAGAAGAAGAATACACTAGAAGAAGAATACGCTAGAAGAAGAATACACTAGAAGAAGAATACGCTAGAAGAAGAATACACTAGAAGAAGAATACACTTAGAAGAAAATACACTAGAAGAAGAATACATAGAAGAAGAATACATGAAGAAGAATACATAGAAGAAGAATACGCTGAAGAAGAATACGCTAGAAGAAGAATACGTAGAAGAAGAATACGCTAGAAGAAGAATAGCTAGAAGAAGAATACACTAGAAGAAGAATACACTAGAAGAAGAATACACTAGAAGAAGAATACACTAGAGAAGAATAGCTAGAAGAAGAATACCAGAAGAAGAATACACTAGAAGAAGAATACACTGAAGAAGAAACACTAGAAGAAGAATACACTAGAAGAAGAATACGCTAGAAGAAGAATGCACTAGAAGAAGAATACACTAGAAGAAGAATACGCTAGAAGAAGAATACACTAGAAGAAGAATACACTAGAAGAAGAATACACTAGAAGAAGAATACACTAGAAGAAGAATACGAAGATTAAAGAACGACAGGCAAATGTCTTAACCACTTCGCCATAGAAACCCTCTAGAAGAAGAATACGAAGATTAAAGAACGACAGGCAAATGTCTTAACCACTTCGCCATAGAAACCCTCTAGAAGAAGAATACGAAGATTAAAGAACGACAGGCAAATGTCTTAACCACTTCGCCATAGAAACCCTCTAGAAGAAAAATACGAAGATTAAAGATCAAATGAGTCCTATCTTCTACATTTTATGATCACCATAAAACATAATTTTTCTCTCGTGTATCCCCTAGTTATTTCTTCTGCCAATCTTCTCACATGTGTAGTGTTTTTTCTTTCTTTTCTTCCCATGTGTGTCACTGTCAATGAAGTGTTTTGTTATCTGTTTTTAATTGTCATTTTAAAGTTTGCCTATATTTTTCTTTGAAATCTATGCCATATTGTGAAGCTATAGAAGTGGGATCAAGTACAACACTTAGACAATAGTGGGATTCCCATTGAGCGAGACAGCTATATGCGTTATCTTGTTATCAGAGTACTTCAAGTAATGAAGTATTTCTTCAGCTTTTTGTGGCATTGATTTCAAATGTACACTGGTATCTACCGTTATTCTTCTTCTTCTTCTTTGAGTTCGGTTTCGTATGCTCGTCTAAACCATGAGATGGGTTGCCCTCTATGAAGCTGTGTGTCAGTTGGAGTTCTTCGAGAGTTCCCATAGCTTGGTCTGTAAGCTTTGTTCATGAGGCCATGTTTCATTTCGTTGTTGTATGTATGATGAACATGACTGCAGGATGTGCTCTGGACTCTGTGTGTCTGTCTGACATGCACACTGTGCAGTCTGAACAGGTCCCTTTATACGAGAGTAGAGCGTTCATAAGAGACCCTTCATAAGATTAAAGTAGCGTAAGGTTAAGAAGCTTCCTCTTCTTCTTCTCTTCCACCATTTACTTCTTTATGGTAACGTTGGGAAGGGGGGAAGGGTGGAGAAAGAGAGTATGTAGTGATCTTGTGTGTGCTTGTTCTAATGCACTTTGTAAGATGTTATTCATTTTCTTAAGGTTGTTCGAGATGCGGTCGCTCCATCTTTTGCATGGTCTTCCTCTTGCTAAGTACTCGTTATACTTTTTCTCTGTGGCTCTCTGTGGTAGGCGATACCAGGAATTCTTGTCAGGTGTCCAAACCATTTAATATGTTGTTCTTTTATGAATTGCATAACTGGTTTCACATCCAATCTTCTGATTTCTTCATTTCTAATTTTGTCTCTTATTGTCACATCTGCAGCTCATCTAAGACACCTCATCTCTGTCGTTATGATTTCCCGCTCATTAGCTGATGTTATTGGCCACGTTTACCACTGGTAACATAGTGTTGGCCAGAAAATCAGTTAAGAAGCAATTACTATTAATTAAATTATATTAGATCATTTTTTAACTTCCAGAATCGTTTGTATCTGTTGTATCTTTGCTTGATAAATGCATTTTAGTCGACACGTTCCTTTAGATTGCTTTTGTACTTTGTAAAGCTACCATTCTTTGTTGTTACATATTTCGCTATTGCTATATAGTTGTTGTACTGCAGTCTTCCCTTATATCGGTATAGTTGTACTGCAGTCTTCCCTTATATCGGTATAGTTGTACTGCAGTCTTCCCTTATATCGGTATAGTTGTACTGCAGTCTTCCCTTATATCGGTATAGTTGTACTGCAGTCTTCCCTTAAATCGGTATAGTTGTACTGCAGTCTTCCCTTATATCGGTATAGTTGTACTGCAGTCTTCCCTTAAATCGGTATAGTTGTACTGCAGTCTTCCCTTATATCGGTATAGTTGTACTGCAGTCTTCCGTTATATCGGTATAGTTGTACTGCAGTCTTCCCTTATATCGGTATAGTTGTACTGCAGTCTTCCCTTATATCGGTATAGCTGTACTGCAGTCTTCTCTTATATCGATAATGCAGAATCGTTTGTAACAACCGGAGAAATTACTGGGGCGGGAGGGGAGATGATAGAGGGTGACAGAAATATGAAATGATAAATAACCTAACAATGGCATGGAAAAGCGTGAAGAAAGAAAGTTAGAGACAGAGGATTGTTGATAGATCCATGATCGCCAGCGTCAGAAGATACGACCCTTATTGATGATGGTGATGATGATGGTGATGATGGTGGTTGATTTTCTTCTTTTCTGCAGCAAATTTCCCTTACACCGAACGTCTTTATTTTTTAAATGTTATTTTGGATGAATACTGTTTGTCGTGTTACGTATCCTGTCCGAGATATTTTTTGTGGGCAATTTTCTTCTTTTCAACGAACTTTGACCTAACTTGGTAGAGAATGTCAACACATTGAAAGAACTGAATGCCTCTTACGTTCATGCTCTTGACCTAGTTTACAGTTAGCACCAGGGATTTCCACCATTTTTTTTTTAACATGCACGTTCACTGTTCAGACTGACATGACCTATTATTATGTGCTTGAGCTATCTTTTTTGCTTTGTTTTCTGTAAGCTGTATTCTTTATTATTATTCATTTCCGTTCCCCGTGGAGCATACGGCATCAACAGTTGTATGTCTTTATCCCCGATTTACTTCCCAGGATTTATTGATTGATTGATAGTACTAACATCATTGCACTTCTGTGAGTAACCATGTGTGCATCGATCTCTTTCTTACACAGGAAGATCTCAGCTGCAGGGCACGAGCTCCGTAGCACCGGTGAGGGTCCCCGATGTAATTTAGAAGATGGTGAAGATGTTTTTGTAGGAATTTTTTTTTTCTCACTTTTCTAATGAATTTTGATGGGTTGATGGAATTACAGACATCTTAAAACTCCACAATACCACAACATATCAAGCGACTGAGCGTGCATTATCTCGGAAACCGATCATCAGTTAAACCTGCTTCGCCTAGCGACAAAAAAGCAGAGAAGGACAAAAGAAAGAAAGAATTAATTTTGCACAGGCAGCGGCTTTCCAGCTGCTCTTCTCGATTTTGAACTAGCAAGGGTTCTTTTACGTGTTCAAACTTTACACGGGACCAACGTGTTATCGTCTTTCTCCGATAGGACTAGGAACTCGATCTTACCTACACTGAGATCAGGGATCTCTGGAAATATAGCCCGATGACTCCACGAGGGAGCGAACCTCGTTCCTTTTTCACGAGAGACGAGTACCTAACCTCTACGCTACAGAGACTCTTTGAAATATATCAGAACTGATGACCGATCGAAACAACTAGATAATATGAATGAATGCTTACATACTATCTCTAAACAACTACATAATATGAGTGAATGCTTACATAATATGAGTGAATGTTTACATGATATGAGTGAATGCTTACATGATATGAGTGAATGCTTACATGATATGAGTGAATGATTACATGATATGAGTGAATGCTTACATAATATGAGTGAATGCTTACATGATATGAGTGAATGCTTACATAATATGAGTGAATGATTACATACTATCTCTAAACAACTACATAATATGAGTGAATGCTTACATAATATGAGTGAATGATTACATAATATGAGTGAATGCTTACATAATATGAGTGAATGCTTACATAATATGAGTGAATGATTACATAATATGAATGAATGCTTACATACTATCTCTAAACAACTACATAATATGAATGAATGCTTACATAATTTGAGTGAATGCTTACATACTATCTCTAAACAACTACATAATATGAGTGAATGCTTACATAATTTGAGTGAATGCTTACATACTATCTCTAAACAACTACATAATATGAGTGAATGCTTACATAATTTGAGTGAATGCTTACATACTATCTCTAAACAACTACATAATATGAGTGAATGCTTACATAATATGAATGAATGCTTACATAATATCTCTAAACAACTACATAATATGAGTGAATGCTTACATAATTTGAGTGAATGCTTACATACTATCTCTAAACAACTACATAATATGAGTTGAATGCTTACATACTATGAATGAATGCTTCCATACTATCTCTAAACAACTACATAATATGAGTGAATGCTTACATAATATGAATGAATGCTTACATACTATCTCTAAACAACTACATAATATGAATGAATGCTTACATACTATCTCTTTTTTTTTTTTTTTTTTTTTCTTTCGTCCGCTTTCAACTCAGACGAAGTTTCATCTCTGAAACTGAATTTTGCGTGAAAATCCGTTTTCCAATTTCTTACAATGGCATCCAATGTGCACATTGTAAATTACTTTACACTGGCAGCCGTGTGCTCAATGTACTCGTAATTAGTATTCCCTCGCCATACAGGCAGATTTTCTCCGACTTCAGAGGTACTCACGTTATCGTCCTGAGTAAGACCAGGGGACTCGAACAAATGCCGGACAGTAGGTTCGAACCCGAGCTATGAGGCGTCTCACAGCTAGCAGGCCGAGCTGCTATCAACTACTCTAGGCAGTCCCCGTCATACTATCTCTAAACAACTACATAATATGAGTGAATGCTTACATACTATCTCTAAACAACTACATAATATGAGTGAATGCTTACATACTATCTCTAAACCACTACATAATATGAGTGAATGCTTACATACTATCTCTAAACAACTACATAATATGAATGAATGCTTCCAGACCGGAAGATCTTCAGCTTATGAAAGCTGAATCTATCTTAACCAATTCGCCCTTCTTATCCGATATAAAGGCCAGCGATATCTGTTAAGATGACGCAAAGTTATTATACTGGCTAATTCCGTACATATTGCAAAATAAATATACCCGAAGGTTAAAAAAAATTGCTAAGTGAAAAGGTTAAAGGTTAAGAATTAATTTTCTCAACATACTCGTCTTTTGTTTGAAGTTAGATGAAAGCTAAAATATATTATGTGATTGTCGGTTTGAAGAAAAGTTGGGAATTTTTTGTGACGGATTAGAAAACATGTGACGTGTTTGATTGACGGGAAGTCTGACCTGTTTAAACAAAACCAGACAAGCAATGATGTGGTGTCACTTCTCTGTCTAGCACGTAAGTCGCCATTTCTGTGCAGTGTCTCGTTGTTACGTGATGAGTGCACTTGTAATCCTTTGATGATATTTAAAGGGTTTAAAGCCGAAGGATTGACTTCATTGCACCGGGTTTTACCCCATATGGCTCAGTCCCTCTCCGCAGAAATGGCAAGCCACCTGCCGAGAGTATTGCACAAAGCACGAACTCCGTAGCTCCAGCAACAATCCTAGGGTCTCTGGAAAAACTGCACTCGTGAACAGAACGGCGCGGTCCGGATTCGAGCCCACGACCTTCGACTCACAAGGCAAAGGGTTTAACCACTCAGCCACAGAGACCCCCAATGATATTTGTTAACATCAAGTGTGGTACTTACTTTGTTGTTGTGAACATGTGGTTCTTGACAAGGACCTAATTTGTGTCTTCCTCTTCTTCTCTTCCACCATTTACTTCTTTATAGAAGTGTTGGGGAGGTAGGGGGTAGTGCTCTTGTGTGTTCTTTAATGCACTTTATTTGCCCGTCTGCCCAGCGTGTTCGTAGCGCGTTGGACTACGGTGACTATCCTCTGTGTGTGCGGGTTCAATTCCGCGGGATGGCAGAAAAAGCCACAGAATCCCCAGATTTACGGTGTTCGTGGCACCGAACCGAAGGGTTACAATGTCCATGGCGCCGAGCCGAAGAGATGAAAAGCTCAAGTGCTTCTGGATCGGGGAAAAAAAAAATGCACTTTATAAGATGTTATTCATTTTCTTAAGGCTGTTCTTGGAGACATCGCTCCATCTTTTGCGTGGTCTTCCTCTTGCTATGTACTCGTTATACTTTTTTTCAAATAATAGGTCTCTCTGTGGTAGACGATACCAGGGCATTCTTGTCAGGTGTCAAACCTTTTTAATCGGTTGTTCTTTGATGAATTGCATGACTGAATTCACATCTAGTCTTATTTTGCTTTCTTTATTTCTAATTTTGTCTCCTATCTTCTTTTCATCATCTATTCTCTTTATTTCTAATTTTGTCTCTTATCTTCTTTTCTTATCGTCTATTCTCTTTATTTGTATGAAAGTCGACAATTGTGGTATATCCGTTACAGGATGTCGTCATCAACCACAGTAAACGAGTCGTTAATTTTCTAGGCACCACTTATACGTTTGCCATTGCTTTCTAAACGGTGAACTGTATTTTTACCTTTCGTAAATATCCACATGAACAAATTTGCCTCCAAACTGCCCGCCGCGGTGTTTGAACCATGCACTCGTGAGTTGTGATCTAACTGACCACAACTTGAGCTACATACGCCGACACATGTGTATACTAAGTTTAGTTTAGGTGAGTGTAAACGTTGTAATACATCGTGTACTTTAGGTGAATATAAACATTGTAATACATCGTGTAGTTTAGGTGAGTGCAAACGTTGTAATACATCGTGTAGTTTAGCTGAGTATAAACGTTGTAATACATCGTGTAGTTTAGGTGAGTGTAAACGTTGTAATACATCGTGTAGTTTAGGTGAATGTAAACGTTGTAATACATCGTGTAGTTTAGCTGAGTATAAACATTGTAATACATCGTGTAGTTTAGGTGAGGGTAAACGTTGTAATACATCGTGTAGTTTAGCTGAGTGTAAACGTTGTAATACATCGTGTTATTTAGCTGAGTGTAAACGTTGTAATACATCGTGTAGTTTAGCTGAGTGTAAACATTGTAATACATCGTGTAGTTTAGGTGAGTGTAAACGTTGTAATACATCGTGTAGTTTAGGTGAGTGTAAACATTGTAATACATCGTGTAGTTTAGCTGAGTGTAAACGTTGTAATACATCGTGTAGTTTTCTGACTAGAGAATAATGGAACTACATGCCTTCTCTCGCATCTTGTAAATGGGTGTAAATGAGGCTGAGATATGGCCAGAGACACTACCCTGTTTTTAAACAAAAAAGAAAGCTGCTACAGAAAGGTGGACAGAAAGAACTTAAACTGCTCATTAAAGTTGACTTTTCTTTGATATCTGCCTTATGTGATATTGTGAGTGACGAGTGACTGGAGATGATGGTAATAATGTTGATGCTGATGATGATGATGATGATGATGATGATGATGATGATGATCTTCTTTTTCTTCGAACGTTCAATATCAAAATCAATTAGAGGTGTCATATTAGACGCCATTATCTGAACGTAAGAGGCGACTGAGGTAGGGCCTGTGGAAGCTACCCCAGTAAATAAAAAGCATCGCATAAATCGGATGTGCTGTCCTACTTGCATGCGCATAACTGGCACAATGGGCAATCGCTCTTAAGCTCAGATCACATACAAATCATAAAGAGTGGTTAACAAATGGTCGATGCGGAGCGTTCGAAGAAGAAGTATCCCCTGTATCGAGTAACATCGAGTATCTTTGGTGCGCATTGTCTGTTGGTAATCTGCGTATGTAGCCGAACTATTTAATTTGTTGTTTACTTGGTGAAGTTCAGTATTGAAGTTATACCCCCTTTTTTCCTGATGTCTTCATTTCTAAACAGGTCTTTTCTTATTATTCCCAGAATTCTGCTTAGACACTTCCATCTCTGTCCTGACTAGTTTTCTGATATCATTTAATGTCAGTGTCCAGGTTTGACACTGGTAGCATAATGTTAGAAGAAATATTGTGTTGAACAATGCTCTTTTTGGGTTCATGGTGACTTGTTTGCATTTAATAATTGGCGCTATTTGTCCTATTATTTGATTTGCTTTGCTGCATATATGTTGGATTTCGTTAGTTACTGTTCTCTAACACTTGCATTCAAAAACATTAATCGATTTGTCGACTATTTTATCAATAATCAATGCCTCACAGCCATGCGCTGCTATGGGAAAACTACGTGCTTTTAAAAATCTAAGTTTTAATATCAGTTCCCTTTAATATGTTTTGTCATCATCATCATCATCATCAAGTAGCTTGTCCTGATTAGAACTGTGCTAACTTAACAGTCCTTCGGAATTGATTTCTCTCCCACGTAGGCCAGTCCCTTCTCTGCAGCAGTCCTGCTCAAACCATCAGTTACACCCTGAATCCATCTTCGCCATTGGTCTTCCTCTTCTCTTCTTTGCCGTTATGCCTCCTTCCATGATGGTCTTCTCCTTCATGTTTTGTAGTTCTTTTAATTTCTGCAGAGCCATGTTCATTCTACTTTCTGTATCCTGTATGCCATCTCTATCTCATGTAAGCAATGAACATAAATATTCAAAACTATCAGCTCTTTCCATTGATTGATTGATTGATTGCTTGATTGATTGATTGATTGATTGATTGATTGATTGATATGACAATCCTCATTGCCCTTCAGGGAGTAACCATGGGTGCTCCGATCTCTTTCTTACACAGAAAAATATCAGCGACAGTGCATGAACTCCGTAGCAATATCGAGGGTTTCCGATGTAATTTAGACAATGGTGAAAATATTTTGTAGAAATATTGTTTTCCAATTTATGTTCATCGACGCATATGTCAGCTGTTACAGTTGTTTTATAAGTTGTCAAGTATTTTTATTTTATTTCATTGAGATACAATTTATGTTCATTGACGCATATGTCAACTGTTACAGTTATTTTATTCCATTAAGATACAATTTATGTTCATTGACGCATATGTCAACTGTTACAGTTATTTTATTTCATTGAGATACAATTTATGTTCATTGACGCATATGTCAACTGTTATAGTTATTTTATTCCATTGAGATACAATTTATGTTCATCGATGCATATGTCAACTGTTATAGTTATTTTATTCCATTGAGATACAATTTATGTTCATCGATGCATATGTCAGCTCTTACAGTTATTTTATTTCATTGAGATACAATTTATGTTCATTGACGCATATGTCAACTGTTACAGTTATTTTATTCCATTGAGATACAATTTATGTTCATTGACACATATGTCAACTGTTACAGTTATTTTATTCCATTGAGATACAATTTATGTTCATCGATGCATATGTCAACTGTTATAGTTATTTTATTCCATTGAGATACAATTTATGTTCATTGACGCATATGTCAACTGTTACAGTTATTTTATTCCATTAAGATACAATTTATGTTCATTGACGCATATGTCAACTGTTACAGTTATTTTATTTCATTGAGATACAATTTATGTTCATTGACGCATATGTCAACTGTTACAGTTATTTTATTTCATTGAGATACAATTTATGTTCATTGACGCATATGTCAACTGTTATAGTTATTTTATTCCATTGAGATACAATTTATGTTCATCGACGCATATGTCAGCTGTTACAGTTGTTTTATAAGTTGTCAAGTATTTTTATTTTATTTCATTGAGATACAATTTATGTTCATTGACGCATATGTCAACTGTTACAGTTATTTTATTCCATTGAGATACAATTTATGTTCATCGATGCATATGTCAACTGTTATAGTTATTTTATTCCATTGAGATACAATTTATGTTCATCGATGCATATGTCAACTGTTACAGTTATTTTATTCCATTGAGATACAATTTATGTTCATTGACGCATATGTCAACTGTTACAGTTATTTTATTCCATTGAGATACAATTTGTGTTCTTCACTGTTTCTATTTTTTTTTTTTTTTTTTTCGTTCGCCCGCTTTGAATTCAAGCGCAGTCATTGCGTGTAATATGACGCCACTGGCTGATTTTTGCGGGATGACTTGCTTTCCTTATCACCATTGACTCTCAATATTCAAGCGAGCTTTACTCCGACTTCAGATACTTAAATCCTCAAGTAAATGAGCAATTTTCTGAAGTCCAACCACGAACCAACCTCGAAGCATATCACAAATATTTTCTCCATGCTGGCCTTAAATTCCAAAATTTCCACAGCACATGGTTACTAGGCAGACTGTTATCAAATTCGCTATCAGAGACCCCCAGCTGTTTCTATGAATTGACATGATTAATATCTTAATATCGTTTTGTAATGTAAACAAAAGTAATGTGTCATCGATGTGTCTTATCTATGATCATACATGTCCTCTAAATGTCATGTTACTTACACCATAATTTGTGCTTGCAGTTTCCTGCTGATAACGTGCTAACATAGCTTATATATATATAAAAATAATAATAATAATAATAATAATTCCTCTCGAACCGTTATACTTTACATAGGGCCTGTAAGTAATTTCTCCATACCGCTCTATCTTGGGCGACTCGTTCAATCTCTTCCATGGAACTGAGACTGATATTTCTTTCCTCTCTTGGCACAGTTCGTTTTAGAGTCTCTTTAGGTCGTCCTCTCTTTCTTGAACTTTTTGCATCCCACTTCAATGCCTGCTTTGATATTCTTTGATCATTTCCTCTCAAGGTGTGTCCAACATATCTCCATCTTCTCCTTCTTTTAACAGTTGTTCCTAATATATATATATATGGCCTTTTTGTCTTTATAGACGGTCAATTAGGAAGTGTTTTATTGTAGCAACTTCTAAGTTTGCTCATTTCTCTCTTGTCTTTCAGCTCATACCTAAGTCTCTTTTCAAAAGACTGCGTCCTTGCATAATATCGCTTTCCACACAACTCTGTCATCAGCTAGTTTTTTCCTATTTGCTGGGATCGATAGAAAAGTTCTTCATTTAGGCCTTGCAGACATCCTTATATCGAAGCAGTGGTCTGCCTGGGTGTCTCTTCCCATCCGAAAGCTCACAGAACAACATTTGTTTTGGTATGAGCTATTGTCCATTCTTCTCACATGCCCTAACCATCTTAGTCTTCTACTGCTGAGCATGCCCATGATGGAAGGCAAGATTATATATGTATATATACTAGTAACAACTGTTATAAGAAGGAGACGATGGAGATATGTTGGACACAATCTGAGAAGAAATGATCAGAGAATCATAAAGCACTCATTGAAGAGGGATGCAAAGGGTTCAAGAAAAATAAGGACACCCAAGGAAAACCCTGAAACGAACTTTATTGAAGGAGGTGATAAATATCGGACTCGATTCCATGGACGAGAGTGTACTAGTTGCCAATGATAGAACGGTACGGAGATATTGCTTGCATGCCCTATGTAACGTATAATGGTAGGAGAGGAATATAATAATAATAATCTGCGTAATTCCCTTGGGGTTATAGTCGAGCGAAGGATGTACAGTTTCTTTTCCAAAACAAAATACCCTCCCCAGAACGTCAGATATGTTTACTTCACAAGTTAACTGAAATGTTTGTCACTGATCTTTTCAGCTTTAACCAATCCTTGATTTAACTTCCTTCAGCGCCAATTGTAATGTATCCATATATAGCGACGCGTGACATCCGGGCATATTTGGGTCACTTGCTATTGTTACCAATATAGAAACAGGAAAACTATATTTCTTATATTAACAATGCAAAAAAGGACTGGGGCAACACAGTTATAAAGGGAAACATACTAGCAAAGAGAAAAGAAAGGAAACTGAGAATATGGACTCAGAACGTGATAAAGTGTCTAAAACTAAAGGACTAATTCGTTGCACCGGGGTTTACCTCTTATGGCTCAGTCCTCTCCCAGAAATGGCACACCACTTGCTGAGAGTATTGCACAAGCAGAAACTGCGTAGCTCCGGCAGCAAACCTAGAGGTCTCTGGGAAAAAAATGCACTCGTGAACATAACGGTACGGTCCGGATGTGAACCCCCGACCTTCGATACGCAAGTCTCTTAACTATACTGTTGCCCGCGTGCCCAGCGTGTTCGTAGCGCGTTGTACTAATGGGTGACAAGTCCTCTGTAAGTGCAGGTTCAACTCCGCGGACTGGCAGAAAAGCTACAGGTTCCCCAGATTTACGGTGTTCGTGGCACCGAGCCGAAGAGTTACGATGCCCATACACCGAGCGAAAGCTTTCAGCTCAGTGCTTCTGGATTTTATTTTTTAAACTATACTGTCTGTGAAGTACTGGTGATAAAACTATCAATCATTCACTGTCTTGGACCAGTACTGGTGATAAAACTATCAATCATATCATAACTGTACCTCTGAAGTCGTGAAGGCTCGCCTGAATGGCGAGGACACTGACAGTAGGAAAAGCAAGCTTTCACATAAAAGTCAGCCAGAAACACCATACTGGACGCACTGACTACGAACGTCCAGTATGAATTCATAGGGAGCGAACGAGAAGAAGAAGCAGAATCTCTTAACTGTACCCTTTCTGTGGTTCAATATTTACAAAGCGTGAATGTTTTACGTTGAATAAAAAACCAAGTCTATAATTATATATTAGCTTAATTTACTAATTATCATTAGTCACTTAATGTTGCTGTCACCGGTCACTTAATACTTCTGACATTTAGTCATAACATTGAATGCTTCTGTCCTTACTGTCTCCTTCTTTTACTTGAAAATCTTAGCACAACATTCTCAGTACATAAGATGTCAATGGGAACAGGAATGGTGAGACGAAACAGGGTGGAGGTACTGATACAGACAAGGATCAGAGACATCACCTTCATGTTTGTCCCTGGACACGCAGTAGTCAGAGGTAATGAATGAGCTGATAGATTGGCTGGCATGGCTACGATGTCAGTGGAGCTGCAATGTCCGAAATGACATTCTTAACACAGGGGGATTCTTTTCGAAAGAAGAGTTTCAGGGTTGCGAGTTCCACTCGCTGACCAGACTGAGAGAGATGTGTATCAAATTGGTACAGCCGAAAAGAACGACATATCAAATATGCAAGAGATTGATTAATCAACATCGAACTGGCGTAAAGGGCCGATGGACGTTGCTGGATTTGTTGAGGCGAAGATCGGAGCACTATGGACATGTCCGGAGTGCTATAATGATAATCCTCGTATAACTGATCGCCCCAGTGGTTATCGGGGCCCAAATTTGGGACGTAAAGAATAGAACCACTGTTACCTGCCACGCATGTCGTAAGAGGTGACTATTGAGGTTTCGCTGAAATCGTATGCATGTATCCGCTAGGGAATGCTAACCTGAAACAAATGCTTGCAGAAAACGGATGCACCAGGCCGTAAGGTGCATAACATGGTGCAACGACCTCTTACAATGAGGAATGGGATAACGGATTCTACGCTCGCCAATCTGGCTAGGAGATTTAGCCACACAGTAAGAATGTCAAACCTACCATCACGAGGGTGGTCAAAACTTACTGCGGGAAGAGGTCGGCACAAACGGAGAAGCAGAAATCATAGGAATTATATCCTACAGAACTGCCCCCAGTGTGCAGACTTGAGAAGAAAGAGGTGGCCCACTGTACACTAGCGTCCAAGACAAACTGTATGGCGTGGCTGATAATCTGAGGCAGACGGCTGCCTTTATTAGAGAATCCGAAATCCCAATCTAGTGAGAACGCAGAAGAAGATATAACTGATAACTAATAACTGAAGATCTTTATTTCCCCAGGTGAACAATTGACTATAAAAGCTATGGCGAACAGTCTCAATGTGACTTTCGAGTGGCAGGATTATCTGGTTTTCTGTATCATGTTAGTCATCTCTTCAGTTATCGGTTTATATTTCGGCATCAAGGCCAGGCGGCAGCGAGCTAGCGCTCAGGATATGTTAACAGGTAGGTCAAGGCCAGGCGGCAGCGTGCTAGCGCTCAGGATATGTTAACAGGTAGGTCAAGGCCAGGCGGCAGCGTGCTAGCGCTCAGGATATGTTAACAGGTAGGTCAAGGCCAGGCGGCAGCGTGCTAGCGCTCAGGATATGTTAACAGGTAGGTCAAGGCCAGGCGGCAGCGTGCTAGCGCTCAGGCTATGTTAAGGTAGTACAGGCTAGGTCAAGGCCAGGCGGCAGCGAGCTGAGCGCTCAGGATATGTTAACAGGTAAGTTGTCTAGACCGTGGCTCTCGGCAACATAAGCCCGACTAGCTCAGACAGGAAAACAAAATTTCCTGTTTAATGGGGGCTGGTATTTGTACTTGTTTGATAGAGTAAGTTTTTTTTTCAATTTTACTCAATTCTATGAGTTCATTGTTGTTTATCGATGAAAAATATTAATAATACTGTTATTCCTTATTGTTAAACTGAACTTGTTACATAATATAAACTTGATTTAGCATGTTGTGTTGATTTTAAAATGAATTCGTCTTAATACAACAATACTGGAATGCGAGGTCACGTGACCGGTTGTGGTCTTATTCCTAGAGCTCGCCAGCCGTATGGTATCGGAGGTCACGTGTAGATGAACTAGCTACTAAATTTATATTTTGGTGGTACTGTTGGTGGTAATGATAAATATAAGGATAGTGATTGTGGTGGTGATGATGATGGTGGTGGGGTAGATGATGGTAGTGGTGGTGATGAGGAAAATGATGATGATTGTGATGATGATGATGATGGTGGGCGGGGATAGTTGTGATGAGGATGATAATTGTGGTGGTAGTGATAGTAACGATGATGAAGATGGTGATGTGGTAATGGTGATGATGATGTTGATGATGGTGATGACGATGATGATTATGAAGATGACGTTGACGGTGATGTTGTTTTTAGTGGTGGTGGTGGTAGTGATGATGAGGATGATGATATGTATGTGTACTGTTATTGTGCTTGATTAGTCTTCAAATATTCGAAATCTTCTGTTTTTCTGAACATTACAATATTGACATATGCTTAGTCTACCGTATCCATCGCAATGGAATCATTGCACTTTTTAATATGCAATTATTTGCTTATTTATCTTTCTCTCTCTCTCTCTCTCTCTCTCTCTCTCTCTCTCTCTCTCTTTCTCTCTCTCTCTCTCTCTCTCTCCTCGTGCCTTTTTAACCCAGGTTGTGGCATAGGCACTCACCAAACTCGTGCATTTGTATATTTCTATATGCAAAATGTGAGCATCTGTAGCTCAAGCGGTAGTCAGCTCGATCACAACCCAAGCGTACCTGGTTCAAACTCTACGATGGGCAAGTTTGGAAGCAAATTAGTTCCCTTGAATTTTTACAAACGGTAAAGTAGACCTCACCGTTCAGAAAGCAACGGCAAACTAGTGAACGTATAAGTGGTGTCTAGAAAATCGACGACTTAGTTGCTGTTGTTGGTGGCTATGTACAGTAAAGGATATGTCAAGATTTTCATTTTTCATTTGCAGTTATTTGCTTCTCTCTCTCTTTCTCTCTCTCTCTCTCTCTCTCTCTCTTCTTTCTCATTATATATATATATATTTATGCATTTTAACCTAGGTTGTGGTATAGGCGCTCACCAACTCATGCAATTTTAATTTAAACATATAAACTGACTAAACTCACTTTGCATTCCCCAGCAAATAGAAGTTTGCCAATTCTACCAATGGCGCTGTCTTTAAGTGCAAGCTTCACATCAGCAACAACAATCCTGGGAATACCGGCAGAGGTGTATTCACGGGGAGGAGAGCAGTGGTTGTGGTGTTTTGGACTTGTCCTTTGTTTCGTGATAGTTACTGTTTTCATGGTTCCATTTTTTCACAAACTCCAGTTAACAAACGCCTATGAGGTCAGTGTTATTTGTAAGGAATATATTTACCATCTCACTTCCAGTTATGACTTGACTTACTGGACTTATTCCGCTCTGCTTCTCGTGGGACATAGGACCTCAACAGTTGTTCGTCACTTTACCCTGTCTCTGGCTGTTTTCTTTATGGTCTTCCAGGAAAGTCGAGCATCCTTCAGTTCCTCAAGAAGACTTCATCTCCAGGTCTGTTTAGGGCGTCCTCTTTTCCGATTTCCTTGCGGGTTCCACTCAAATGCTTGTCTAGTAATACTCGACTGTGTTTTCTGGGGTATGACTTACCACTCTTCTGTCCACTGTCTGTACACTATTTGTCCAGTTGTCTCCACTCTGTTCTTGTCCTGTGTACTACCACTCTGTTCTGTCCACGAGTCTGATCCACTTGTTAGTCTGTACTTACCACTCTGTTCTTGTCCACTGGAATCTGTCTTCACTGCACTTCTGTCATGTCTACTACCATCTACAAGTCTGAGAATTCCGCTGAAGACATCTATTGATAAAGGTCTGAATCTTAGTTGTATTGAATTTGGTGAATCGTCACGTTTCCGAGCCATACAACAAGACAAATTCCACATTTGAGCTGAATATCTTGAGCTTTGTTTCCGTGGATATGGCAGTAGATTTCCACTGTGTTTTGCATTGTCTTTATTGCATTACTATCATATCGTCCTCAATCGATGTATGTTTCACAATCTTACTTAATGCAGTTATGATATGACCAAGTGGTTAGAGCACTGGTGTCCTCAGCAATGTGAGCATAGATCCAGTGCCGTGCGGTATATTTTTTCAGTATGATGCAAGTCTTTGAAATGCAGGCCTTGAATATTTTTTTCCTTAAAATAACATTCAATTTTAAGTTTGCTTTGGCTGCTTATGCCGCCCCCCTTATGGTGCTGCCTGATGCGGCCGCCTCTCTGTATCATAGCACGGCAGGCCCGCATAGATCGTTCACCGATGTGACAAGTACCAGTCGTTTATCACATCTTAGCTAGCATGTCTAGACAAACCCTACATGGGAAAATTGTAAGACATCGTTGGTACAAATTTATATCCCCCTTTCTCTAGAGGCTTACGCGGATCTACTGTCCTGTGTTTGCGACAATGAGCAAGCGGTCAGGCTTGCATCAACAGCACTGATCGTCGGTGAGTAGAGAATTGGTAACTGAGATGCGCTTCGGTTTCTTGGTGATCGCCTGTTGAATGAGGACACTAAAATTGCCGTTGAATCTATCCAGAGATTTCAAGAGTTTGAAGTTATACGTTGTTCAAGTAGAATTGGATGCCTGCTGGACAGAGTGAGGAGTGTGTTTAGCCAACGAAGCACAGAAACCATCAGTATGCACACTCTTCGACATTTGTTAAGAGAGACTGAGAATCTATTGATCTGCCTAGAGTGCTCTGACGGGAGTGTCTGTGGCTAAGTAGTGGTTATGCCTTTGCATTGCGTTCCGAAGATCGTGGGCTAGAATCCGGACAGCGTCGTTCTGTTCATTAGAGCATTTTTTTCAGTGATCCATAGGATTGTTGCCGGAGCTACGGAGTTCGTTTATGCAGTACTCTCGGCAGGTGGCGTGTTATTTCTGCGGAGAAGTACCGAGCCATATGAGGTCAAACTCAGTTCAGTGAAGTCAATCCTTCGTTTTCAGACCCAGCATGCTATGACGTCCTACCAATAACCAGTAACAATGATTTAAAACTTAATGTTTGTCCATTCCTGTTTACTCCTTAACTTTAGTTGATTCCAGTCGACCGTGTGTTGCCGGGGCTCGCAAGGGGAGCAAAGAACAGTAACATTGCTACCTACATGACATGTCGCAAGAGGTGACTAAGGTAGGCAACTAGGAAAGCTATCCTAGTAAATAAAAAGCGTAGCAGAAATCGGATGTGCCATCCTACTTGTAGGCGCATAACTGGCAGAACATACAATCGCTCTTAGGCTCAGATCACATACATATCACAAAACGTGGTTGAACAGGTAATCGATATGAAGCGTAAGAAGAAGAAGAAGAAGAGGTTGATTCAAGTCATACATAAATAAACATGTTTTTGTAGATGATTTATGTGTTTTGTTTTTTTATTTCTCAGTATCTGGAACTGCGTTTCCACAGAGTCATACGTTACATGGGATCTGCTGCCTTCTGTCATCATTGTAGCTTTACATACTACTTGGTTGCTTGGCTTGTTTTTTGTGGTTTTTTTTTTTTTTTTTGGGGTGTAATAGCTGTGTAAGATCCTCACAAATGTTGAAATATTTTTGCTTCGTAAGTAACAACATGTGGGACAGACTAGCGTAGTGCATAGAGCGTTCTCTTGTCAAATAGGGCACAATAGGGTGTGGGTTCAGTTTCTAAACTCGACATTCCACATGTGAGGGAAGAAATTTGCCCTCCAATCTTCTGCACACATGGCTCTATAAATATTTGGTGCAATGAAATCAACCATAAGACGAAGTAGATGTTGAAAAAATATGCCAAAAATGTGCAATATTGGTCAGAATTAAAAGTTTCGAAAAACATATACGAATAATATTCCAGAACTGGAAGAAGAATATTTCAGATAAGAAAACAAAAATAGAATTGAAAGATGAATATTTAGGAAGAATATTGGGGGACTGCCTAGAGTAGTTGATAGTAGCTCGGCCTGCTAGCTGTGAGACGCTTCATAGCTCGGTTCGAACCTACTGTCCGGCATTTGTTCGAGTCCCTGGTCTTACTCAGGACGATAACGTGAGTACCTCTGAAGTCGGAGAAAATCTGCCTGTATGGCGAGGGAATACTAATTACGAGTACATTGAGCACACGGCTGCCAGTGTAAGTAATTTACAATGTGCACGCTGCTGCCATTGTAAGAAATTGGAAAAACGGATTTTCACGCAAAAATCAGTTTCAGAGATGAAACTTCGTCTGAGTTGAAAGCAGACGGAAAAAAAAGGAAGAATATTTAGGAAGAATATATCAGAATTTGAAAAATAATATTTCAGAAGAAACGAGCAAATTTGGAAGAAATATATAGAAAAGCATTGGAACAAATGTTCGCATGTAGTTTAAGCGGTAATGGGCTGATCGCAATCCAAGAGTACCTAATTCAAATACCGCGGCGGGCAGTTTGGGAGAAAATTTGTCCCCGTGGATTTTTACTAATGGTAAAATGAACCCACCTTTCAGAAAGCAATGACAAACTACTGAACGTGTAAGTGGTGCCTAGAAAATCAGCCAACTCATTTCCTGTGTTTGATGGCTAGGTCCTGTAAAGAATATGCCACGATTTTCGTTGGAAGAATTATTTCCGAAGAAAAGATAAAAGTAGGAAGAATTATTTCCGAAGAAAAGATAAAAGTAGGAAGAATTATTTCCGAAGAAAAGATAAAAGAGTTGGAAGAAGTAGATTATTTAGAGAAAAAATACCGGAATAGGAAGAAAATCATATTTTAGAAGTTCAGGTTACAATTAGAAGACGAATATTCTAGAAGACCAAAAATGAAAGAAGGAGACGCCCGAGTGGTTACCGGGCCCAAATTTGGGGTGTAAAGAATAGAACCACTGTTACCTGCCACGCATGTCGTAAGAGGCGACTAAGGAGGTTTGACTGAAATCGGATGCACATGCCCAAAACGTGTAGAAGTCTATGCGTTTAGGGCCTGCCAAACCAATGTGCAACGTATACACGTTCTTGGCAAAGATCAAACATATCGCAAAGAGTGATTTAAATTGGTTGTAAAGAACGAACGCAAAGAAGAAGAAGAAGAAAGAAGCAGATACGAAATTTTTAGACAAGATTAAGAAAATGTGAACAGCATAGAAAAATAACAGAATATGATGTTGAAAGTTGATATTTTAGATAAAAAGTCGCATTGCAATAATTGTAATAATATCTCTCTTGCAGCTGATCTACATGGCTGCCGTTCTCTATGCTCCTGCTGTGGCTCTTAGTCAGGGTAAGAACTTCATTTACAGTTCAAATGTTGAGTTGCTTTGTTGTTCATATTCTAAGCTGCATTTATGTTCATTAACAATATATCTGGTCCTTAACTTCTTCTTCTTTGGACGATCCATGTCGACCCCTTGTTAACCACTTTTTGTGATTTGGATGTGATCCAAGCCTAAGAGCGATTGTACATTGTGCCAGCTATGCGCCTACAACTAGGTCAGCACATTCGATTTCTGCGACGCTTTTTATTTACTAGGTAGTTTCCTAGGCCCATACTCTGTCGCCTTTACGACATATCTTGTAGATCGCAGTGTTACTATTCTTTGCTCCCCTTGCGAGCTCCGGCAACACACGGGCGTGGTCCTTAACAATGCAAGTTCTGGACCGCGCCGTTCTGTTCAGTAGTGCATTTTTTGGTGACTCCTAGGATTGTTGCCGGAGCTACGGTGTTCGTGCTTTGTGCAATACTCTCGACAGGTGTTGTGCCAGTTCTGCGGGAAGAGACTGAGCCATATGGGGTAAATGTCGACGCAGTGAAGTCAATCATTCTGCTTTAGATCCCTTTAGATGCATAGGACATCCGTCGGTGAATGTCTGCATCTTTAATGGCATATTGCTGGTTACATGTTATGTCTTAGACTCTTCGAAAGTAGAACAGATTTTACAATTATGTTTCTTCTTCTTCTTCTTTGCCATCGGTTTCGTATGCTCGTCTAGACCATGAGAATGGTTGCCTCTATGAAGCTGCATGTCATTTGGAGTTTCTCGTGAGTTCCCCATAGCTTTATCTGTAAGGTTAGTTCATGAGGCCATGTTTCGTTTCATTTGTGTATTCTTCTTCTTCTTCTTTGCGTTCGGTTTCGTATGCTAGTCTAAATCATGAGATGGGTTGCCTCTATGAAGCTGCATGTCAGTTGGAGTTCTTCGAGAGTTCCCATAGCTTGGTCTGTAAACTTTGTTCATGAGGCCATGTTTCATTTCGTTGGTGTATGTATGATGGACATGACTGCAGGATGTGCTCTGGAGTCTGTGTTTCTGTCTGGCATACACACTGTGCAGTCTGAGCAGGCTTTATTCTGTGCATGTGGCGCTGAGCCTGCAGTGACCTGTTCTAGGCGAAAGATTGTTGTGTTCTATTTTCTGTTTAGTCTGCTGATGGGATCTTGTGGGTGTTTGCTGTGGGTTTGTTGCCTCCATACCTCTTTGTACTTTCTTTTGATATGTGTCTTGATTTCTGGTAGTGATACTGGTGTTTGTGTTGTAGAAGTTTTGTTCCCTCCTTAGCCAGCATGTCTGCTCTCTCATTTCCTGGTACGCCACAGTGGGCTGGTATCCACTGGAGAATAATTTTGTTGTGTTCTGAGAGCTTGTTTAGCTGTAGTGTCAGCTCTCTTTCCATGTTATCTTGTGTTTCCCTTTGTGTGGCCTGCAGGACTGACAAGCAGCCGCAAAGGAAGACAAGTTTGTTGTTTTGGATGTTTCTTTGCTGCAGTATTTTTGAGGCATCCACAATTTCCTGTTGTTCGGCTCTAAAATTTGTTGATAGTTCTCCAGTGGCACTTGAATTTGTTAGTGTAGTGCCGTCTTGGAGTATGATGATGGTTCCGGCCCTCCTTTCCTCGCTGTCGTGTCTGATGATCCGTCTGTGTATATATGGGTCCACTCGGGATGGGGGTATGAGGTGTGAATGTGTTCTAGTGTCTTTGCTCTCAAGATGGGACCTGTTTCTTCACCCTTTTTTCTACATTTGGAATTGTTGTTATCACTGTGAAGTTGGGCTGTAGGTCTGTGTTGTTGAATGGTACTATCATTTCCCAGGTTGCTGGGTCTTTTGAGAGGACGTCCATGTTTTTTGCAGAGAGTGATTTTGACAAGTGATGGAAGCTGTGTCTTTTATGCGGTTTTTGGTTGGTTCGTTGATTGTTTGGTGCATGGGGTTATTTTCTGTGCGTTTGAACTTTTCTGATAGTGTGAGTATTTTTTGTTCCCTACGTCGTCCCAGGCTCTCAATGCCAGTAGTTGCTTCCAAATCTTTGATTTGTGTACTTCTCAGACCTCCGGGGATGATTCTGAGGCCTGTGTTCTGTATTTTATCTAGCTTGTGTAGATTTGTTTGTGCTGCGATTGTGTAGGCTCCTGTGCCATACTCCAGTTTTGGACGTACATATCCTGTGTATATTTGGCGTGTAGTGTTTGCATCTGCGCCCCAATGGGTTCCTGCTAGTTTTTCATGGTCTTAATCTTATTGTGGCTTTCCTTTGTGTTTCTTCTATGTGGGGACCTCATGTGAGTCTTTTGTCGAATTTTATTCCTAGATAGGTAGGATTGTCCTCCTTTGTTAGTGGTTTGTTGTTCAGGTATAAGTCGACTTGATCAAGTTTTGTAGTTTTGTAGAGAGTGAGAACAGTGTTGACACTGTCTTGTTTTGGTTTATTGTAACCCCCTCAAAGTGTCTGCCCATTTCTTTACTGCATGTATGGCTCCTTGCATTCTGATCTTGGCAGTTCCTATGTATTCTGTTTGGGTCCATATGGCCAAGTCGTCTGCATGGAGTGCCTTGTGATCATTGGTGTAGGAATGATGGACATGACTGCAGGATGTGTTATGGAGTTTCAGTCTGACATGCAAACTGTGCAGTCTTTATTATGTGCATGTGATGATTGAGCCTGCAGTATCATGTTCTGTGATGTTTTCAATTTAGTCTGCTGATGGGATTTTGTGTTGCTGTTTTCTGTGGGTTTGTTGACATTAAATACAGACAATAATATTTTATTGTGTTGACATTTAATACAGACAATAATATTTTATTGTGTTGACATTTAATACAGACAATAATATTTTATTGTGTTGACATTTAATACAGACAATAATATTTTATTGTGTTGACATTTAATACAGACAATAATATTTTATTGTGTTGACATTTACATTTCAATTCAAAGTTGTTTATTTCTTTCATTATTTTATTTACAGTGACTGGTCTTCCGAATGAGATTTCCATTTTAGCCATGGGGGCTGTTTGTACATTTTATACATCCATTGTAAGTAGGTTCTGTATTGTTCTATTTCTATGTCGCAATTTTTCTCCTTATCTGGTCTTCAGATCGATTTCAGTATTGTATTTATATCAAAAGTCTATTGCTCTTTTGTTGTTGTTGGCCCGCTGTGAGTTCAGGCGCTCAGTATGACACTTCTGACTGATTGTGATGTGCATTCTTGCTTTTGCTATCACAAGTAGGGCTGTGCCGTGTTATGATACAGAGAGACCGCCACATCAGGCGGGACTGCAAGAGGGCGGCAAATGCAGCGACATAGCATAAGCTATTTTAAAGAAAAAAAGGGCGGCATTTCGAAGACTTGCATCATACTGAGAAAATATACCGCACGGTCCTGATCACAAATTCCCTCACCGTTTAGGCAAGCATAATTTCGACTTCAGAGGTACTGGTAATTAAGATCCCAAAGTAAAGGATAGGGTTTCTTCTAGTGCATCCGCGTACCGTGTGCACAGTCAAATCTTTTGGTCCAAGCTGGTCTCGAAACCCGGAATACCCAAGACACATAGTGACTAGCCACAGCCAACAACTCTAACTTTAATAATAAGTTTATAGTTGGCTCTAGACTAGCGCAGCGTGTTATTGATTTAGCTATCGGTGACCTCGATGATTGAGTGATTGATTGATTGATTGATTAATTGGATCATCATCATTGCACTTCGATGAGTAATCATGCGCCAATGTGGCTCATCTCTTTCTTATATAGGAATATCTCAGCAGCAATGCACGAACTCCGTAACACTGGCGAGGGTGCTCGATGTAATTTAGAAGATAGTGCAGATATTTTTGTAGGAATTTTATTGTTATTATTCCTGGGTTGTTTTTTCTAAAAATGTTTCCTGGCAACGCTTTCTAACCTTCTCTTCTTTATTTGAAACTGCCAAGATTTCTTTTAAGTTTCCTACTTGAACACGGGAGGTACGTTTTATCGTCCGTCTCCGATAGGACTATGAACTCGGTCTCACCTACACTAAGATCAGAGATCTCTAGAAAAATATGCCATTGGCTCCACGAGGGAGTGAACCCAGCATCTTTGTAACGAGCGGAGCGCATCTTACATCTATGCCACAGAGACTCAAATGGAGGTAACCGTTTGAAGCAAGACTAAGGGGCACAAGGAGGTAATGGATTTGTGAATCTACAAAATGTTTTAGTTTTCTTAGTCTCATGAAAGAATGGTACTCATCTTTCGTTCCAAAAGTACTCACTTCGCTTCCCGCGTAGAGCGTTTAGTATATTTTTTCCATAAATCCCTGATCTCAGTGTAGGTGAGATCGAGTTCCTAGTCATGTTCGAGATGGACGATAAGATGTATGTCCTGCATGAAATCTAAACACGTAAAAGAAGTATTGGCAGTTTAACATTGATACGGTTTACTGCAAAGTCGCTGCCCGGGAAATATTTATTCGATAGATTAAAATAAAATTTCTACAAATATTGTCACTTTCTTTAGCATTATTTCGGGTACCCTCGCCGGTGCTACGGGTTTGTGCACTGCCGCTGAGTTATTTGTGCGTAAGAAGCATATAGTTACATGGTTATTTAGTAGGAACACATATGGTCAGTTAACATAGTACAATGATGATGGTTATATCAGTTGATCAATCAATCAATGTTGATAATGAATTTTGTATTTGCTCTGATCTCTTTCAGCACGGCAACATAAGTAGTTCGTTAAATTAACAGTAAAATTACAACTATGTGATTTTGTAGAGATTTTGATATTTGTTCTTCTTCTTCTTGCGTTCGTCTACTGTGAATTCCAGCATAGTCAGAGCGCCCTCTGTGTGTCGTATCTGATTTTTGCGTGAAGGCTTATTTTCCGTTTTTATCAGTGTCATCAGTGTCAGAGCATTGATCATCTCTGCCGCTCTGTCAATGCTATGTTATGTTAAACAACCAATAATCAATATGTTTTCTCAGGGCGGGATACGTGCTGTGGTGTGGACAGATGCTTTCCAATTGATTGTTGTTTGGGCAGGTCTTTTAGTCCTCTTATTCAAGGGAGCCAACGATGCTGGTGGTTGGACGAATGTCTGGGAGGTATCTCGCAACGGATCAAGGCTACCACAATTCAAGTAAGTTGAAAGGATCTGAAGGGTCTAGAGCAGCGTTTCCCAAAGTGAGCGGTACCGCCCCAGTGGGAGTTGAAGCGTTCTAGGGGGCGATAGTGGGTTCAGAGGAATTTGGGGTGTTCATCGATTAGGGTGAGTGGTTCCTTAAAGAAGAAATTAACAATAAATATTTTAAAATAAATTATTTTCGTGATTTTGAGATTGAATAATCATTTAAAATTTGAATATTCATTTTAATTCATCTTATGCCCGTCTTATACGATCCATTTCTTAAAAATTAATTTTCTATTTCATGCACATAATCATTTGAAAATTGACCATGTATGACAGAAATATATATAAATAAATTTTCAATGTCAAAGAGAAAATAGAGCATGTATATACGTGGGAGGGCGTTGCAAACTATTTTAATGTGGAGGGCGTTACGCAGTTTTGTTGTGCAAAGTGGGCGGTGGGCCAAAAGTTTGGGAATCTATGGTCTAGAGCATAGATTCCCAAACTTTGTCGGTCCACCGCCCACTTTGCAACATAACTTTGTAACACCCCCTTCCCATTAAAAAAGTTTCAACGCCCCTTCCCACATATATATATCACATGCTCTATTTTCACTTTGACATGAAAATTGATATATATTTCTGTCATACATGATCAATTTTCAAATGATTATATGCATGAAATAGAAAATTGATGAAAAATGGATCCTGTAAGATGGGCATAAGATGAATTAAAATACAGAATTCAAATTTTAATTGATTATTCAATCGCAAAATCACGAAAAAATACTCCAATGCTTCTGAACCCACTATCGCCCCTGGAAGGATTCAGCGCCACAGGAAGGCGGTACCGTCCACTTTGGGAAACACTGGTCTAGAGGGTTTAAAGACGAAGGGTTGTCTTCTTTGCTCCAGGTTGTACACTATATGACTGCCCCTCTCTATTGCACAAAGCCCGAACTCTGTAGCTCCGGCAACCATCCTAGTGATCTCTGGGGAAAACACTGCTGAGAGAATAACGATGTCTGGATTCGAACCCATGACCTTTAGAACGTAAGGGTACAGCTTAACCACTTAGTAACAGAGACTTCCTTAAGTTGGTAATGGTTAAACACATCAAGAATCGTTTAAGTAAACCAGAATACCAAATAGCCTCATTCAACATACAATGAAAGCACGATTTAACCAGCCCCCATATTTTGATCTTATACACAAAATAGAACAAGTATAAATACCATGTATTTTAATTTGTTGCAGATAATAATAGCCTCCAAATATTGCTGCTTGAGGCCATTACATTATAGTGGTGGAGGTGCTTGCGTGCCAGAATAATGCAGTGAGTTAGAACGGGCGGGGGGGAGAACTATGTTCCTGGCAGGGTCACCCAGGCCAGACAGTTCACTGAGGAGGAGGGGCAGAATAAATATGACTTCCTGGCCCTCCAAGGGTTTCTGCGGCTAGTGGTTAATCCTTTACCTTGCGTTTCGACGGTCGTGGGTTCGAATCTGGACAGCGCCGTTTAGTTCACGGGTGCATTTTCCCAGAGACCCTAGGATTGTTGACCGAGTTATGGAACTCGTGCTTTGTGCAATACTCTCGGCAAGTGGTGTGCCATTTTAGTGGAGATGGGACCGAGCCGTATAGGATATCTTTATGTTACGGAAGCAGCAACGTTCGCATCCCCTACTCACGAGTATGAAGGGCTTCCAACGTCATTAACTCACATGACTGGAAGTATTGAAAATACTTCTTAACTCTTTCCATACCGTAAGTGTTATTGAGTATTCACCAGAATTATTTTATAACACCAAGATTGTTATCACACAAATGTTTTGTCTACATTTTTACAATATGTATCACCAGTGGCGGCTCGTCATTAAGGGCCAGAGGGCCGGGCCCCACCAAAAATAATGTGTAACGTGTATTTATTATTTAATAAATTGAAATATAACCTAACCCAAGGCCATGATTTTCCCGAAAATGTGTGTCTGGCCCCACCAACAAAAACGATCAGGAGCCGCCACTGTGTATCACATTCATGTATAATCGCCCGTGTTTTGCCGGTGTTCTCAAGGGGGCAAATAATAGTAATACTGCGACCTACAAGACATGTCGTTAGAGGCGACTAAGATTTGTACTTAGGGAAGCTACCATAGTAAATAAAAAAAATAATGCAATTTAGAAAATGATGAAAATATTTTGTAGGAATTTTATTTTGTAATCTTTCTAGTGGCTTTATTCCCCGAGCCGAGACTCGCCTTATCAGAAAACAAAAGTAAAAAGTCAGAGGAAGCACCGAGTCTAGCAAATATGGTAACAAATAAATAATGGAGGAAACAATTAAATGTTACAGAGGTATACAAAAAAGTTCTTGTAGAGTACACTTAACAATGATTTCATTACAAACTCAACTCCACGTGTCAGTTACGTCATTAATCATCTTACAACAGTTGATTTTTTAATGTTAATCTTCATTAAAGAGTTATTTTTGTCAACATTTTCCCAGCATGAACCCAGACCCCTTCATACGTCATACATTTTGGACTCTTTTGATTGGTGGATGCACTAACATGATGACAGTGTATGGAGCTAATCAGACTAATCTCCAGAGATATGCGAGTGTTCGCACACTGGCAGGCGCTCGCACGTAAGTACAAGTATGCGAGTGTTCGCACACTGGCAGGCGCTCGCACGTAAGTACAAGTATGCGAGTGTTCGCACACTGGCAGGCCTCGACGTAAGTACAAGTATGCGAGTGTTCGCACACTGGCAGGCGCTCGCACGTAAGTACAAGTATGCGAGTGTTCGCACACTGGCAGGCGCTCGCACGTAAGTACAAGTATGCGAGTGTTCGCACACTGGCAGGCGCTCGCACGTAAGTACAAGTATGCGAGTGTTCGCACACTGGCAGGAGCTCGCACGTAAGTACAAGTATGCGAGTGTTCACACACTGGTAGGAGCTCGCACGTAAGTACAAGTATGCGTATTTTGTGCGAGAAAGTACAAAAAAATAAAACACTTATAAAACCCTGTTCCTGTATGCCCCACCTAAGATATGTAGATTCTGTTTCATTATTGGATTCCACAGTCACCTCTTCACACTTCAGAGTGGCACAATAACATACGTCTTAAGCTTTTAATAAGTTTTTAGTGATACACTACATGCATGCCGAGGCGACCACCGGTAACAAATGGAAGTTCAGATCAGTTAGGGAAATCGCTTACTTTTATTTATGCTTGAAAATGCTTGAAATAATACTGTAAGCTTTAGGATAATTTGTTAATCTTTACTATTGTCATTCTTCTTCTTCTTCCTCTAACTAGAGCTCGAGTTTTCATTCTTGAGCAGTCAATGTCAATTTCTAGAATATGCATATGTTTTGTAATTGTGGATGACTAGTATAAAGTATATTATGAAAAGATGGGTGTGGTGGGAGGAGCTCTTCTCTCGCTTTATATCGTCCAGGGCATTCAAGCAAGATATGCTGTTACTGTCTCACATGAATGACTGCACTTTCTACAGTGTGATAGGTGAGAGGGGTTTATTCTGTTTAGGTGGTAATTCAGTCCAACATGTCCTATTCTTAACTGAAAGAGGGTACATCGATCTTTTTAATGTAGTAGATATAGATTTATAATATCCTTGTGGTTACTATTGTCAGTAGTAAATCACAATGTGAACCATCGAAAGCATCGTTTGTTGGGAAGTTTAGGATAGATAAGTGGAAAGTTCTTAGGTCTCTTGACGACCTACTGTTGGATGAGGACACTAAAATAAACGTTGAATCAATAGAGCGATTTAAGAAGTTTGAAATTACACGATGTACAATTAGAGCTGGATGCTTGAGGAACAGAAAAGAGAAGTTTGCTTAACCAGCGAGCCACAGGAACCATTAATATGCATACGCTTCGATATCTGCTGCGGGAGACTGATGACCTACGGGTCTGCCGGGAGTGCTGTGACGTCAGTTCATTAACCAATAACCATTAACCAATTGTCATTAATGATATCTGCTTTTTCAGTTGTAATCGTTTTGTCATCATTTGAAATGGTTTATTTCAGAGCTCTGATCCTGAATCTTCCACTATGGGTCCTGTACATCACAATTCTATGCCTTCTTGGTCTTGTCATGTATGCATTTTTTGAAACCTGTGATCCCATCATAGATAAAAGTGTAGCTACCAAGGATCAGGTCAGTAGAACTAAAGTCAAGTAGCAGATATGAAGACTGAAATACGAATATAAACATATGCAAATAAACATGAATGAAAAGATATGCAAATAAACATGAATGAAAAGACATGGTAACTAATAGTAAGAGAGTCTATGTGGATAAGTGGTTAAGTGGTTAAGTGGTTACGCCTTTTCCTTGCGTTCCGAAGATCGTGGTTTCGAATACCATTTTTTCAAGAGACCCTAACATTATTGCCGGAGCTACAGAGTTCGTGCTTGTGCAATACTCCAGAAAGGTGGTGTGTCAGTTCTGGGGAGAAGAATCGAGCTATATAAGTAAAACGTAGTGCTATGAAGTAGATTCGTCGGCTTTATACCCTTTAATCAATCCTTCGGCTTCTTCTTTTCTTCTTCTTCTTTTGTCGTTACATTGCCACCGGGTTGGTTGTTGCCCAGTGTCGTGGTTCTCTGTTTTTGTCTTGCGCTGTACTGGGGACTTGGGTGATTATTATTTTTGCTCTTTGATAGTATTTTGCTTGTCGGCTTTATACCGTTTAATCAATCCTTCGGCTTTAGACTCTTTAAACTAATAGTAAACAATGAAACAGCTTGCCACCCGAGGAAAGACTACGCAAGAAGGGACTCGTGGCAAGAAAATGTGGAGAGATCTGGAAAGATCTTCTGGATAGCGCACTTGGAAGGTCTTGGTTGTGGACTTATGCCTCCTAGGGGCGAAGGGTGAAGAGAAACAATGAAACGAGTAAATAGATAGCACATACAGACAGTAAAGAATATAGATAAACAAAGATACAGTAAAGCAGATAGATAAACACATACTTCCAGTGCGACGATGAAGATTGAGGCCAAAACTGTTACCCTATAGAAGCTATCTGGTACATTTTCTAACAGGGCCGTTGCTGTGTCTGGCTCGATGCTTCGGGAGGTTCTGAATGCAGGCTGCGATATCCAATGTTTCCAATCTCTAGAGACATATGTGGATCTACAGTCCGTGGCATGCGGATGTTCGCAGCAATGAGAAAGAGTGCATGTTTGCGTCAACAGCATTGATAGTTTTGGGAAGTGAAGATAGACTTTGGTCTCTTGGCTATCACATGTTGGATGTGCACACTAAAATTGGTGCTGAATCTATACGGAATTAAACTCCGTTTGTTACTCAGTCAGCTTTTAATGTCAGGTCCATCTCTTCCTTCACGGCTGATAATACTTCCAAGATATATGAAAGCAGTTGTGTTTGGAAGGATTTTATCTTCTAGTTTGGCTGTTGCTGTGGTAACGATGTTCAGTTATTATTTATGTTGTATTTTGACTGACTTTCAACTCAACCATCTGACTGTACTGGCTAAAGACGGCAAGTCTTTTCCTGCATACCTTTATGTGTGTGAGATAGAAGTGTGATGTCATCGGCAAAATCTAGGTCTTCCATAGTGAATGTGAGAGTCCATCTGATACCTCTTGACTTATCTCTAGTTGTTTTATGCATCACCCAATCTTTGACAATGTTGAATAGTAGGACTTAGATCCCTGTCGCACGCCCGTTGTGATTTGTAAATTCAGCTCGGAAGTTTCAACACTGCAGGAGACTTGTTCTGTAGCATCTTTTCATGATGTTTATAAAACTGTAGAAATCCATATCATCTTAGAATACGTCAAAGACTTTCGTAATGTACGCTATCAATTGTCGTTTTCGAGATCAATAAAGTAAGTTTAGTTTAGTTTAGTTTAGTCGTCGGATCATCACTGTACAATTTATCGAACCAATTAGTCCATAAGTCCTCCTCAGTATGTCTCTCAGCGTGTAGGAACTAACAACACCGGTTCACTGTTGGTTTACTATTCTATGTCTAACTACATCACATTTGACTTGGAATTCTTGCAGTCTGGTTAGGATTGTTGATTTATCACTATTAGTTTAATCATTTACACGTTTTCTCTCCCTTAATTCAAGAATTAGTCAATAAAGTAATGTATACTATAGTGTAACTTCTTCAAACGCTCCATATCGACCACTTGTTAAACCACTATTTGTGATTTGTATGTAATCTGAGCCTAAGAGCCGTTGTAGTTTGCGCCAGTTTTGCGCCTCAAGTAGGCCAGCACCTCCGATTTCTGCAACGCTTTTATTTACTAATGTAGCCTCCCTAGGCCCCTACTCAGTCGCCTCTTACAACAAGTCTCTTAGGTCGCAGTGTTAATATTCTTTCTCTTCTCTCCCCCTCTCCCCGGCAACACACGGGCGCAATAGTGTGACTAATCTATATAGTTTACACTAAAAGAACTCACTGAGTCGAGAGATATACTGAGTCAAATTATTCATATTATAAATAGAGATAAATATTTATATTGCTATTCTCGATTATTCTTTTATGAAATACTAACTTAATACAGAAGTGAAAATAAATTGTATTAAAGTGGGGAAAAGTCTTGTATTGTTTATTTTTATTACTTTTTTTTTTAATTTTCCAGCTCATTCCATTCTTTGTGCTGAAGACGATGGGAGATTTTCCAGGATTGCCTGGATTGTTTGTTGCCTGTATATTTAGTGCATCAATCAGGTGTGTTTATTTGTTGTATTCACCTCTAACATTATAGTTCACTTATACTGAGTTTCTACAAATCTTTGTACACTTTACAGTGCAAAAATTTTTAACTTGTGAGTTGGCTTCCATTTATGTTTATTTGCTACGGGAGGAATAGACTCCAAATTGTGTTACTGACTACATGATGGCTAGACTCAAAATGGTGTTACTGCCTACGTGAGGCACAGACTCGAAACTGTGTTACAGGCTACGTGATGGCTAGACTCGAAACTGTGTTACAGACTACGTGAGGGCTAGATTCAAAACTGAGGCTATGTGAGGGCTGTACTCCGGCCGTTGTTACTGACTGTGTGAGGGAGAGACTAAGAGATTTGTTAATGACTACATGAGGACTCAAATCTTGGTTAATAGATATTTGCGATGTGCGGAAGCCTACAAATCTAGTCTGGTCCGAGCGGATCAGATCGGGAGGTAACCGAGGAAGGCTGCGGTGATACGTAATAAATTGGCGTTTAAAGACAAAGACACGTAAGTATGGTATCACATAAGCAAGCAAAAATGAATAGCAAAATGATAAAACTAACAAAAACCAAGAAACGTAGGTTTTTGTTAGTTTTATCATTTGCTATTATTTTTGCTTATGTGATACCATACTAATAGATATTCTAAACATATGGAACTGTCTTTTGAGATTACTCAAGAAATCAGAAAGTAACTGGTTACAGCAGTTCAGAAATTTAAATTATATAAAGTACATATGGTATATAACAGGCTAGTTATCACAATTAAAACCTACTGAGAACATGTGTTTTTTTCTCTGGCAGCATATGGATGTAAATCATGGTTCATTACACAAGAGTTGAAGAGTTGAAGAGTTGGAGAGTTGAAGAGTTCGAGAGTTGGAGAGTTGGAGAGTTGGAGAGTTGGAGAGTTGAAGAGTTGAAGAGTTGAAGAGTTGGAGAGTTGGAGAGTTGAAGAGTTGAAGAGTTGGAGAGTTGGAGAGTTGGAGAGTTGAAGAGTTGAAGAGTTGAAGAGTTGAAGAGTTGAAGAGTTGAAGAGTTGGAGAGTTGAAGAGTTGAAGAGTTGAAGAGTTGAAGAGTTGGAGAGTTGGAGAGTTGAAGAGTTGAAGAGTTGGAGAGTTGGAGAGTTGGAGAGATGAAGAGTTGAAGAGTTGGAGAGTTGGAGAGTTGAAGAGTTGAAGAGTTGAAGAGTTGAAGAGTTGAAGAGTTGAAGAGTTGAAGAGTTCGAGAGTTCGAGAGTTCGAGAGTTCAAGAGTTCAAGAGTTGAAGAGTTGAAGAGTTGAAGAGTTGGAGAGGAAGAGTTGAAGAGGAAGAGTTGAAAAGTTGAAGAGTTGAAGAGTTCGAGAGTTCGAGAGTTGGAGAGTTGGAGAGTTGAAGAGTTGGAGAGTTGAAGAGTTGGAGAGTTGGAGAGTTCGAGAGTTCGAGAGTTGAAGAGTTGAAGAGTTGGAGAGTTGAAGAGTTGGAGAGTTGAAGAGTTGAAGAGTTGGAGGGTTGGAGAGTTGAAGAGTTCGAGAGTTGGAGAGTTGAACAGTTGGAGAGTTGAAGAGTTGGAGAGGAAGAGTTGGAGAGGAAGAGTTGAAGAGTTGGAGAGTTGAAGAGTTGGAGAGTTGAAGAGGAAGAGTTGAAGAGTTGGAGAGTTGGAGAATTGAAGAGGAAGAGTTGAAGAGGAAGAGTTGAAGAGGAAGAGTTGAAGAGGAAGAGTTGAAGAGTTGGAGAGTTGAAGAGTTGGAGAGTTGAGAGTTGAAGATTTGAAGAGTTGGAGAGTTGAGAGTTGGAGAGATGAAGAGTTGGAGAGTTGGAAGGAAGAGTTGAAGAGTTGGAGAGTTGAGAGTTGAAGAGTTGAAGATGAAGAGTTGAAGAGTTGGAGAGTTGAAGAGTTGGAGAGGAAGAGTTGGAGAGTTGAAGAGTTGAAGAGTTGAAGAGTTGAAGAGTTGAAGAGTTGAAGAGTTGAAGAGTTGAAGAGTTGAGAGTTAAGAGAAGAGTTGAGAGGAGTTGGAGAGTTAAAGAATAAAGTGGAATCTTTCGAAATAAAGTATAACATAAAAAATATTAGAATGTCCTGGAGAAAGAAAGAGAAAAAAATCAAGACATCCTTCGAGACGTGAACATTGAGGAACATTGGCTCATAACGTGAACATTGAGGAACATTGGCTCATAACGTGAACATTGAGGAATATTGGCTCATAACGTGAACATTGAGGAACATTGGCTCATAACGTGAACATTGAGGAACATTGGCTCTAAGTAACATTGAGGAACATTGAGCTCATAACGTGAACATTGAGGAACTTGGCTCATAACGTGAACATTGAGGAACAGTGGCTCATAACGTGAACATTGAGGAACATTGGCTCATAACGTGAACATTGAGAAACATTGGCTCATAACGTGAACATTGAGGAACATTGGCTCATAAAGTGAACATTGAGGAACATTGGCTCATAACGTGAACATTGAGAAACATTGGCTCATAACGTGAACATTGAGGAACATTGGCTCATAACGTGAACATTGAGAAACATTGGCTCATAACGTGAACATTGAGGAACATTGGCTCATAACGTGAACATTGAGGAACATTGGCTCATAACGTGAACATTGAGAAACATTGGCTCATAACGTGAACATTGAGGAACATTGGCTCATAACGTGAACATTGAGGAACATTGATGAACATTGAGGAACATTGAGGAACATTGAGGAACATTGGCTCATAAACAATATCCGCCCGAGTGGATGCCGGGGCTCAAATTTGGGGTGTAAAGAATAGAACCACTGTTACCTGCCACGCATGTCGTAAGAGGCGACTAAGGAGGTTTGGTTGAAATCGGATGCACATGTCCTTAACGGGTAAAACTCTATGCGTTTAGAGGTCTACCAAACCAATGTGCAACGTATACCGTTCTTGGCAAAGATCAAACATATCACAGAGAGTGATTAAAATTGGTCGTAAAGAACGAACGCAAAGAAGAAGAAGATAAACAATATCATATGAGGCAAGTCAGTGGTGGTTTTGCCGTGACGACAAACAGTGTCATTATGAAAATCATGGCACTAACTAAAGCAATGGTCTGTCTGGAGTCTCAGGCTTTTATCCATGCATGTTTTCTTAGTGACTCGATGAGTATGCTCAGTAAGATTGAAACAGACTGGGCTCGGAGACAATGGTTGAAGTCACTGAAGAGGTCAAGGCTGACAAGAATCAGTTTTATTTGTGTGCTATGGCATGCAGGTGTAAGAGGAAATGAAAACGCCGATAGACTTGCATGTACAGCGACTGTAAAAAGCGGGCAGGCAATTGACCAGACTGATATTCTGAATTTCCTAAGGAAGAGAGGGCGTGTACATGATTCAAGTACTAGTGGTGAACCTACAACCCTAACCAGACTGCAAGAATACCAAGTCAAATGTGGTGTAGCTGAGAAAAGCACTATACTAAAGGAGATCGGATCACTTCTAGACTAATTGGTTCAATATGCAGTGATAATGATCGGACAACTAAACTGTGTCGTGGAAGTTAGTTGCTAAACTCTGAGAGACATACTGAGAAGGAGATCGGATCACTTCTAGACTAATTGGTTCAATATGTAGTGATAATGATCGGACAACTAAACTGTGTCGTGGAAGTTAGTTGCTAAACTCTGAGAGACATACTGAGAAGGAGATCGGATCACTTCTAGACTAATTGGTTCAATATGTAGTGATAATGATCGGACAACTAAACTGTGTCGTGGAAGTTAGTGCTAAACTCAGAACTCTGAGAGACATACTGATGGAAAGGAGATCGGATCCTTACTAAGGACGCACTAGATTGGTTCAATATGTAGTGATAATGATCGGACAACTAAACTGTTGCGTAGAAGTTAGGTGCTAAACTCTGAGAGACATACTGAGAAGGAGATCGGATCACTTCTAGACTAATTGGTTCAATATGTAGTGATAATGATCGGACAACTAAACTGTGTCGTAGAAGTTAGGTGCTAAACTCTGAGAGACATACTGAGAAGGAGATCGGATTACTTCTAGACTAATTGGTTCAATATGCAGTGATAATGATCGGACAACTAAACTGTGTCGTAGAAGTTAGGTGCTAAACTCTGAGAGACATACTGAGAAGGAGATCGGATTACTTCTAGACTAATTGGTTCAATATGCAGTGATAATGATCGGACAACTAAACTGTGTCGTAGAAGTTAGGTGCTAAACTCTGAGAGACATACTGAGAAGGAGATCGGATTACTTCTAGACTAATTGGTTCAATATGCAGTGATAATGATCGGACAACTAAACTGTATCGTGGAAGTTAGTTGCTAAACTCTGAGAGACATACTGAGAAGGAGATCGGATTACTTCTAGACTAATTGGTTCAATATGCAGTGATAATGATCGGACAACTAAACTGTATCGTGGAAGTTAGTTGCTAAACTCTGAGAGACATACTGAGAAGGAGATCGGATTACTTCTAGACTAATTGGTTCAATATGTAGTGATAATGATCGGACAACTAAACTGTATCGTGGAAGTTAGTTGCTAAACTCTGAGAGACATACTGAGAAGGAGATCGGATTACTTCTAGACTAATTGGTTCAATATGTAGTGATAATGATCGGACAACTAAACTGTGTCGTGAAGTTAGGTGCTAAACTCTGAGAGACATACTGAGAGGAGATCGGATTACTTCTAGACTAATTGGCTCAATATGCAGTGATAATGATCGGACAACTAAACTGTGTCGTAGAAGTTAGGTGTTCGTCTCTCGTACCAGAGGTACCAGGTTCACTCCCTTGTGGAGCCAACTGGATATTTTCCAGAGATCCTGATCTCAGTGTAGCTGAGATCGAGTTCCTAGTCCTATCGGAGACGGACGATAAAATGTAGGTCATGTGTTAAATTTGAACACCTGACACTTCAAAATTGATAAGAGAAGGCTGGAAAGTCGCTGTCCGGGCAAAATTCATTAGCATTTATTTTTTTATTCATACAAAATATATTCACCATCTTCAAAATTACACCGGGGACCCTCGCGTTGCTACGGAGTTCGTGCACTGCAGCTGAGATCTTCCTGTGTAAGAAAGAGATCGTAGCACACATGGTTACTCACCAAAGTGCAATGATGATGGTACTATCATTCAATCAAACTAAACTAAACTCATATTATTGATATTAGAAATATATATATCAATTGCTATTCTTGATTATTCTTCATAACTGTTATGTTTATTTGGTGTATTACAGTACTGTTTCATCAGGGATAAACTCTCTGACAGCTGTGACAATTGAAGACATTTTCAAACCCTTCTACCATTTCGTCAAGAAACGTACACCCTCAAAAACAACGTCATCAGTGTGCACAGTAATTATAGGTAATTATAAATGTTGCTGTTTTACAACTTACTGTTCAAGTATTCTTGAATGTCTTATTACATGTTATGTTAATCAATTTGGGGGTCTCTGTGGCTGAGTGGTTAAGTCCTTTGCCTTGCGAGTCGAAGGTCGTTAGACCGCGGCCTTCTGTTCACGAGTGCAGTTTTTTCCAGAGACACCTAGGATTGAGCTGGTTCGTGGCTGTGCAATACTTCGGCAGGGCATGCCATTTATGCGGAGAGGACCGGCCATATGGGTAAAACCGGTGCAATGAAGTCAACCTTCGGCTTTAAAACCCTTAAACCCTTTAAAACCCTTTAAAATCCTTTAAAACCCTTAATCCTTTAAACCCTTTAAAACCCTTTAAAACCCTTTACAAAACCCTTTATGTTATTCGATCGACGTCGTTACACGTCTCCTATCTTCTCGTTCTTATAACAGCTATTTCTAGCGGTTGGCATTTCTCTGATTTCATCACATCTATATTTGTCTTCTTCTCTGCCCATGAAGTTCTATGACTTTTTCTGTAGTGCTTTATAAATTTAGCTTAGTAACTTATTAACTTACTAGAAGATTGGCAATAGCAATCAGGAAGTTAAACACTATGAAGAACATGTGGCAAAGCACCAGCAAAATAGTAAAATTAAAATTACTGAGAACATGCATTTTTCAGTGGCTACTTATGGTTGTGAATCATGGACTATTACACAAAAAACAAGAACGAAAATCCAGCCCTTCGAAACTAAATGCTACAGAAAGATCATACGAATACTATGGACAGAAAAAAGGAAGAACACTGATGTTCTGAAAGAACTGAATGTTAAAGACAATTCGCTGATAAACAATATATTACACAGGAAAATTAGATACTTTGGCCACATCAAGCGTCACGATGACCTGGAGAGAACAATAATGGAGGGCAGGGTCCCAGGGCGCAGAGGCAGACCAAGAAGAAGATGGCTACAAGATATTAAAGAAACCATGAACATGACCATCGACAAAGTGGGTGAACTGGCTAGAGACAGAGTGAATTTCAGATGCGCAGCAAAGAGAGCAACGTCCTATAAAGGATACGTACCTTGATGATGAACTTACTAACAGTGTTTAATTTTGTTTTATTTCAGCAATATTCTTTGGTGCAGTAACTATTGGTCTGGCTTATCTGGCAAGCTTACTCGGAAAGACAGCTCTCACAATATCGTTTGGTGTGTTTGGAATTGTTGGAGGTCCTCTGTTGGGTCTAATAATGAGTGGAATGTTTATCCCTTGTATGAACAGCTGGGTAAGTGATGTAATGGTTTAAAATAAGTGTTTGATATTAGAAGAGAACACTTTTTCCCTCTGATACTTAGAGTTTTAATTGAGGTTCTTCTTCTTCAAACGATCCATATCGACCACTTGTTAAACCACTCTTTGTGATTTATATGTGATCTGAGCCTAAGAGTGATTGTACGTTGTGCCAGTTATACGCCCCACAAGTAGGCCAACACATCCGATTTCTCTGTGGCTAAGTGGTTACGCCCTTTGCGTTGTGAGTCGAAGGTCGTGGGTTCGAGTCCGGACCGCGCCATTCTGTTCACGAATGCAGTTTTTTCCAGAGACCCCTAGGATTGTTGCGGGAGCTACGGAGTTCGTGCTTTGTGCAATACTCTCGGCAGGTGGCGTATGTCTTCTGCGGAGAGGGGCCGAGCCGTATGGGGTAAAACCCGGTGCAATGAAGTCAATCTTCGGCTTTTAAACCCTTTTAATCCGATTTCTGCAACGCTTTTTATTTACTAAGGTAGCTTCCCCAGGCCCCTACCTAACTCGTCTCTTATGACATGCCTTGTAGGTCGCAGTGTTACTATTCTTTGCTCCCCTATTGTGGGCCAGCAACACACAGGCATTTAAGTGTGATAATAGGGGAGAAATAGTTGCTGATTTAGTCCTTGACCTTTAGCCTGTGAATTAAAAATAATTCAATTTTGCCTTTTTAGAACAATATTTACAAGCCTAATGGGTTATAAGTATTTCATTCTAAACTCTTTTTGTTTTCTTTCTTCTTTTGTCGTCACACTGTGTCGGTTTTTGGCACGTGTCGTCACATGTTACCGAGTTGTTGCCCAGTGTCGTCACACTCTGTTACACGGTTGTTGCCGTGTCTCACTCACTGCCAGTGTTCGTCACACTGTTACCGGGTTGTTGCCCAGTGTTTGTCACATGTTACCGGGTTGTTGCTCAGTGTCGTCACACTGTTAGCGGGTTGTTGCCCAGTGTCATCACACTGTTGCCGGAGTTGTTGCCAGTTCGTCACACTGTTACCGTGTTGTTGCCATGTCGTTTGGTTTTCTGTTTTTATCTTGCGCTGTTCTAGTGACCTTGGAGGGTAATTTTTTGCTCTTTTTACGAGTCTGCTAGCCATCTTTTCTTTTTTTTGTGGTCACATCTCGCCTTCTTTTCAGACGTTCTGTTATAGAAGACTCTGCCTACAGTGGAGTGTGTTTGCATTCTTGTAAAGTGGCCAAATCACTTCATTTTTGTTTCTCAATGTAATTGAAGCATGGTTTTACCACTTTCTTCTTATCACTGTGTTGGTGGCTGTCTTGTCTGGTGTTGTTGGAAACTATGAACCTAAAATCTAAGCTTTGGGGAAACCTGTATACCTGGATCAATCTAGAATCAATCTTTGACCCTCTATGTAACCTTTGGTTGTGTGTATACCCCAGAGAGGGCATCTGCCATGTTAGGATTGGCCACCTATCTGTTATTTTGAGTTATAATATAAGTTAAAAATTCATATCATTCTTTATAATGTCATCTCCTCTCAGACTTCGTTATAAAGTTACATAGGGCACTGCAAGTACATTTTTCCATACCACTCTATCTTTTTCCTTTTTGGAGCAAACTCGCCTCAATCTCCTCCATGGAACTGAGACCGATATTTCTTTGCCTCTCTGCAGCAAAAATTCGTTTCAGGGTCTCCTAGATCTCCTCTCTTTCTTGAATCCTTTGCATCCCACTTCAATTTGTACCTGCCTTGATATTCGTTGATCATTTCTCCTCAAGGTGTGTCCAACATACCTTCTCTTTCTTATAACAGTGGTTGATGAGACATTTCTCTGATTTCATCACTTCTCCTGAATTCGTTCCATTTGATGTTCATTATTTTTCACAGACATCTATTTTCAAATGCATTCAATATATCATCAATTACTATCATAAACAATGTATAATGAAAGCAACATTACACATATTAATCTCTCCATGTTAGGGTGCTGGCATCGGGATGATTGCAAGCCTGATTGCATGTTTTTATGTTGGCATTGATCCTGTCTTCAACCCTCCTCCAAACAATGACCTACCCGTGAGAATTGATGGCTGCTTAGTGAAGAATATCACATCTACTACACAACTATTATACAGTTCCATCAGTATTACAACAATTTCAACTTTGAATCAAACACAGAAATATCAAACGTAAGTAAAATGTTGAATTTTGAAAGTAGTATTGGGGCAACCTCTGAAGTCGGAGAAGACACGCCTGTATGGTGGGTGACGCTGATAGTAAGGAAAGCAAGCCTTCCCTCAAAAATCAATCAGAAATGCAATAGCAGGTGCCTTGACTACGCCTGAATTCATAGTGGGCGAATGCAAGAAGAAATATTAGGCACAGTGAGTAAAGCGCAAAATTAGTGCCAGAGTCAGGAATCAAAATCCTACTCCACATCTTCATGGTGGCTCTGAAAACAGAATGCAATGCTGCAGTCTGGCAATTTGGGTAGGGACCGGACAAGGAAACTACCCATGCGATGAGGTAGTAGTGTATGTGCAGCTGCATGTAGTTTGAGATTTACTTTCTCACAAAAAGAGCAATATTTTAGAGTGTCCGCATCTATAGGATTTCCCTGGATAACATTTACAGATCCAATACAAGCACAACTACTGGGCCTGTGACATTAGCCTTCAGCCGTAGACCAGCATCATTAATTGGTAAAAATAAAGTAAGAAGAAGATTGACATTGGTTTGATAATAAATTTACAAACTGTTCATTGATATTAATCTTCTTCTTTGTGTTCGTTCTTTACGACCAATTTTAATACTCTTTGTGATATGTTTGATCTTTGCCAAGAACGTGTATACGTTGCACATTGGTTTGGTAGGTCCCTAAATGCATAGACATCTACACGTTTAGGACATGTGCATCCAATTTCAGCCAAAATTTGATATTAATGTATTCTGAGAGTATATAATGTCTTCTGAAAGTTCTTCCCCTTCGTTCGCTCTATATCAACCACTTGTTCAAACCATTCTCTGTGGACAGTATAAGATTTGTTCCTTAGAAAGTGAGTTGGTTGTGCTGCTTAAACGCTTACAGGTCTGTATACCAGTGCATTCTGTTTCTGTTTTACTTTTTATTCAGGTTTATCTCCCTACATTGGACATAAACAAAACTGACCTATGGTATCCATTACCCTAGGTGAGCTAGAGACCTGTTAGCCTTTGACCTCATGGTCAAAGTTTCCCTGTCTACACCACTGGGAGGTGGGTTGTCTTCTGTCTTCTACAGATCATCAGAAGGTTACTAATTTTCACTTTTCGCCCTTCTTAAGAAAAACTAGCCCATCCCCAACTCTGCTTGGTGCATTGCCAGGCACAGAGCATACCATGGTGACCTTAGTCCTTCTGAAAGTTTAAAATATCTTCTTGAAGTCTATAATGTTCTCTGGAGGTCTATAATGTCTTTGAGAGTCTATCTATTTTGTCTAGCCATTGAAGCCATGGAGGGACATAGGAATCTGAAGTTCTAATTCTTGGGTCAAGTGTGATGCAGAGGTTGTTGTTAGCTCGTTGTCTATCATATTATGTGTGCTGTTCCTTGCATTCTCTGACCAGGTCTTCTTACAATGTTCCTAATTTTTTAGCTTCTAGTTACGTTTCTTCTAGCAATGTTGATGACTTTTCTAAAGTCCTGAGACACTTTATGCTCACATACTGTGCACGATATTCCTCTTTTTTCACCTTTTTTGTTTCTTTTATTTTGGATTTGAACTCTTTCGTCCTTACATCTTACATATCTTTCTGCTTGCTCTAATAGAGCAGTTCTTGGTTCTTGATCGCCCATGTGTTGCTGGGGCCCACAAGGGAAGCACAGAATAGTATCACTCTGATCTACAAGGCATTCCGTAAGAGGTGACTGAGGTAGGAGCCTAGGGAAGCTACCCTAGTAAATTCAAAACGTCACAAAAATTGGATGTGCTGGCCTACTTGTAGGCGCATAACTGGCACAATGTACAATCGCTCTTCGGCTCAGATCACATACAGATCACATAGAGTGGTTAACAAGTGGTCGATATGGAGTAAGAAAGAAAGGTTTTCAATGATTTACATGTGTGCACTTTTCACTCTATTATTTTTATTCCAAATGAAACATAGGACTTCATCATCAAATAGCTTGTCATGAATAGAGCTTTGCCACCTTAACAGTCCTTTGGAATTTCTCTCTCTCTCTCTCTCTTAGGCCAGATGTCCCATTTCTGCAGCCATCATGCTCAAATCATCAGTTACATCGTGACTACATCTTCTATGTGGTCTTCCTCTTCTCGTCTTTCCTGAGTTTCCTCCTTCCATAATGGTCTTCTCCAACCTTTCAGGTCTCTTTACATGTTCAAAATACTTCAATTTTATCATTTTTATTTGTTGCAGTCAGTTTTCTTTGCTTTTGAGTTCTTTCTATGTAGATCTCTTCTCTGTCCATTATACAGAGGACTCTTCCGTAACACTTATATTCAAAAGTACAAATATGTTTTTCCACTGCCTTGTTAAATGTCCATTTATCACTAACATTTATTTTAGTTTAATAATTCAATGCTTATAATGAACATAGTGGTAAAATTGTTCCTCAAAGTTTGTAAGGACAGTTTTTTTTTACAAAAGCTATTTTTATAGATTTGAGCTGTCAGCCCTATCTTAATCCCCCCCTATTAACATGACGGAATGTGTGTTAATACGTTCTATATTTCTTCACAGAAGCAGTAACGCTGACCATTTATATTTATCGTATATCCATTACTCGACGCTTGCTCTCATTGTGTCTGGGGTTGTTGGGTTCATCGTTTCAGCCATTACTTGTAAGTCATACATTTTTACTTATGCATATACCACTCATTAAGTCACATTATTATAAAATCATATCACTACATGTAAGTCACACATCATTACGTGTAAGTCCTCATCTTACCTATCTATACATTATTGTAAGACACATTTTACTTCGTCATGCAACATTATTGTCATACTTTATCTTATAACATATACACTACATGTAAGTACACATCATTATGTAGCCCTACATCTTACTTAAGTCATAACCATTACTTTAGACACATTATTACTTCAGTCATGCAACATCTGTAGTCATACATTATTACTTGTAAGTCATATACCATTACTTGTAACTTAAAAATAATGATCCTTAAAAAATAGTGCGCTGGAAATGCTGGAAGTATACTAATTAGGGTGGAAAGATGCTGAAATTCAGATTGTATATGATATTTTAGCATTATATATATTCAACTTTCAAAGCTAATCAGTATCACATTAAAAGTAATAACTATTAACAAATAATTTATCAAATAATAGATACACGATACACATTATTTTTGGGAGGCCCAGCCCCACTGGCCCTTAATGACGAGCTGCCACTGCTTGTAAGTCATACACCCCCTTCTATTAAGAAACGACCTGACTTAATAAATCTTACTCAACACAGGTTTTAACAAAGGCAGGCATGTGGATGAAAGAACTTACTACAAATACTCATGGTGTTGTCCCAAGAAGGTAACATATTATCTTGAACTGATATTTCGTCATACTTAATATCTCATATTTACTCTTCATTTATACTCTCTATCTCAATCCTCATTTCATCTTTTGCTCATTCTTCATATACTATTTTTTCCAGTTTCTTTACTTTATTCTACTTTCACTATTCTTATTAAGTTATTTCAAATTTGTGTATAGACGTAGTCACAAACAAATAACTACATATGAAATGTGATGGCTACAAAAAGTTACCAACAGCACCAAAAAGACAGAGTCCCAACATCAGCATAAGAAAGAAAGTTGCCACAGAACCTTGCTTGAATTACATTCAGAAATAAAGAATGAAGTGGTTCTGTCACTTAATAAGAATACAACCAAACTCCACTGCACACAGAGTATTCTACAACAGAACATCAGGAAAGAAGGTGAGAGGAAGAAAACAAAAAAGGTGGAAAGATGGCATAACAGAATCCTGTCAAAAAGCAAAAATAAATATCACCCAAGCCACTAAAACAGCGCAAGATAAAACAGAAAACTTTGAAACTGGGCAACAACTGTACAGTTGAGACACTGGGCAACAACCTGGTAATAGTGTGATGACACTGGGCACAACCGGGTAACATGTGATGACACTGGGCAACAACCTGGTAACAGTGTGATGACAAAAGAAATAAAGAATGTTTTTGTACAATGGTTAATATTTTATATTGTTTTTGTACTATGTATAACTACAGTACTTTGTTTTTACATGTTTCACCAATGCTACATAGTTTTACTTTCAGTTTCCCTTATATTACATTCTTTTCTCAAACATTTATATTCATTTTAGTGAAGTATTTAAACACATATTCTATTCTCTAAAACTATATTCATTTTAGTGAAGTATTTAAACCCATATTCTATTCTCTAAATCATTCATTTTAGTGAAGTATTTAAACACATATTCTTTCTCAAACACTATATTCATTTTAGTGAAGTATTTAAACACATATTCTATTCTCTAAAACTCTATTCATTTTAGTGAAGTATTTAAACCCATATTCTATTCTCTAAAACTCTATTCATTTTAGTGAAGTATTTAAACACATATTCTATCCTATTCTCTAATGTAACATTCATTTTAGTGAAGTATTTAAACACATATTCTATCCTATTCTCTAATGTAACATTCATTTTAGTGAAGTATTTAAACAGATATTACATTCTATTCTCTAATGTAACATTCATTTTAGTGAAGTATTTAAACACATATTATATTCTCTAATGTAACATTTATTTTAGTGAAGTATTAAATACATATTCTATTTCACCTAGTGGTTCCGGCCAAATTTGGGGTGTAAAGAATAGAACCACTGTTACCTGCAGCATGTCGTAAGGCAACTAGGAGTTTGGTGAAATTTAAACATCGGATGCATGTGTCTAAACGTGTAAGTCTATGCGTTTGCCCAAAGCCATGTGCACGTTACACGTTTTGGGAAGATCAACATATCACAAGGATGATTGAAATGTCTAAGAACAACGAAGAAGAAAGAAGAAGTATTTATTCCTAATGCTAAAATTAATTTTAGTGAATGATTAAACACATATTCCATTCTATTCTCTAACATTACAATCATTTCGTAAGTATTTGAAGACATCATTTCTTTCTATGTATTCAGTCATCATCAAAGCTATGAAATTAACTATCAACGATAACACGAACAACCACATAAGAAACAATAATTGTAGCCAAGTCAGTGAGCAAGCCTTAGAACCTTCACTCCAGCATATCCAGCATAGGAGAAATCAAGCTCTTTCCAACTAACTATTCCTACATTTCAAATCGAGTTCGTTCTTGGTCAACATTAAACATTTAACTCCGGTTTTCATTCACCTTCTGAAAAATGTACAATGCAACGTATACTAAATTAAGCTTATAAACTAAACTGGCTTTGCGTCAGTTCAAAATTTACCACAAGCCAGTATATCGGCTCAGTAGAGTGGATGGGTTAAATCAGTTTGTTAGTTATACCTCTTAGCTGCAACAAGCAAATGTACTGCAATGGAAGTAACCGTATTAAGTTTGCTTACGATTGATCCCATCTGGAATTATCTTAATTATCATTGACTTTACTTGTGTGGAAGAGGATACTTTTTATGCTCAGATGAGTTTTTTGTTGTTCTGTATCCTGTAGCTCAAGCAGTAGTGAGTTCGATCACTGACCCAAGCATAACTGGTTTTAAACCCCATGTTGGGCAAGTTTGGAAGCAAATTCGTTTTGGTGGGATTTTTACAAAAGATAAAAATATACCTCACCGTTCAGAAAGCAATGGTAAACTACTGAAAGTATATATGGTGCCTAGAAACTCAATCACTCGTTTATTGTGGTTGATGGCTACATCCGTTAGGATATGCCATGATTTTCATTTCATTCATCTAGGATTTCAGGATGTGTCGCTCTTTAGTGGACAAGACCAAATTCCTGAATCTATAATCAAACCATTCCCATTGTTCAATGAACAAGTCCATAAGTGCTCTTATCTTATTTTCAGTATATCCATCATCATCATCAGGTGCCGTCTCCACATCGAAGGTTGGCTGCAATGAATCTCCAGCATCCTCTGTCTTTCGCCTTGGTGTTGCACACTGCCAGACTGTAACCTGTCCATTTCTTAACGTTTCCCTCCCACTTATCTCTCGGTCTTCCTCTTGTTCTTCCCCCTCAACTTTCCCCTCTAGTAAATATTTTATCATGTGGTGTCGTGTCTTTTTATGTGCCCAAAATACTTTACTTGTCTGAATTTTATTTCTCTTAATAATTGTTTCTTCATGCCTAGTTTTCCTAAAACGTGTTTATTTGTCTGTTTCTCTGTCCATGAAACTCTGCCTATTCTTCTATATATCCACATCTCAAATGCATCAATTCTGTCTTCTAACTGCTTGTTCATTGTCCATGTTTCCGAGCCATACATTAATATAGGATATATATAGCATTTGATCATTCTCATTTTTAGCCTGTTTGTAATTTGTTTGGATGTCAGTAACTTTCTCATACTATTGAAATTATCCTTGGCCATTCCTATTCTCTTTTTAATTTCTGTTATACATCTACCATCATCTGTTTTCATCTGACCGAGATATAAGAAGCTTTTACTTGATGTAGTAATTCTCCATGTATTTTTATATTCATTTTAGGTTTATCCATTTCCTTGTTGATTACCATAGTTTTTGTTTTCTGTATGTTAATGTCTAATCCATATTCCTTGCTAGTTCTGTTGAATTGGTCCACTAGTTCTTGTAGATCTTGTTCATTTTCTGATACCAATACTCTGTCATCTGCATATCTTAAGTTGTTTATTATTTTTCTATTGATCTTGAGTCCTGGCATTCCCTCTAGTTGTTTGAAGATTTTCTCTGTGTAGATGTTAAATAGGCTTGGTGACAGAATGCATCCTTGTCTCACTCCTCTCTTTATGTTCTCACTCTTCTCTATATCCATCAGCATGCGATAATTTAGAGCTTCAGTCCTCCGTTGGTTACTGAAACATCATCTACTCCCTGTATATTCAGTATACTCGGCTATGCATCGAGTTCAGAAAATCACTCGCCAGCAGGCCCTTACCAGCCAGCATAGGACTACTAACTCTGACAGAGTAAAACTTATCTTAACTTACCACCCCCATAGTTCCCTGGTGAAAAATGTTTTATTCCGTCATCTGTCTCTCCTTAGATCAGATCCTGAGACCCGTTCTGTCTTCCCCAACTATCTTTTGGTGTCTTACAGACGGGACAGAAGTCTTAAGGATATGTTGGGCCAAGTCGAAGGCAAATCCAGATCACTGCCAGGATCGCGGAACAGGTAGTGAAAGACGCGTACGTAAGGCACGTTTTATTGACACAGTCGCCTTAAGTCCAATATCCAGACTCATTTTGGCACTGTCCAGTGTGGCCGTCGGCGTTGCAACACGTGTGCTTATGTGATACAGACGTGTACTGTATCTTTCCTTTAGGCACGTTTCTTATTGACGATGGGTTCACATGCGAGTCCCGTAATCTTATCTATGCCATTATCTGTAAGCGGTGTAACAAGGCTTATATCGGCGAGACAGGCAAGAGGCTCAGTGACCGATTCGCCCAACACTTACGCGACATACGCCAATGCTCTGTGACCCTGTAGCCACCCATTTCAATGATACTGGCCATTTAGGTGCTCACGATGTCCAGGTCACAGCCATCCGATCATGTTCCTCGGATGATCGCAGTCGATTTGCTCTGGAGAATCGGTTGATTTCTTTGTATGGTACCTTGCGACCACGCGGGCTCAACGTATTACATTCTTATGCTTCTTAGTACTTTCTCTTCCCATGCTTTGTAATCTATATGGGTATATGTTGCATGTATTCATGTTATATTCCATTCTTATGCTTCTTAGTACTTTCTCCCTCTTCGCATGCTTTATAATCTATGTCTAGGCGTTTTAAATTATTTGATTAAGGCATGGTAATGTCAAGTTATATTAGATTTTATCTTTGAGGATGGTTTCTATTGTTTCTTTTCCTTTCTATTTCTAGTTTTTATGTGTGTTTTTGTGTTACATTTATTTCGTTATTCGTTTTTATTCCAGATTTTCCTTAGATACGTTTGTATTTGGTCGTCCATTTGTGTTTCATTTTAATTTGTCACTCCTGTTTGTTCGTTTGCTTGATAAAGGCCTTGTTGGTCGAAACGTTGCTGTATTTTGTCATTGTTTTTGTAATTTGTAAAACTACAGTACTTTGTAATTACGTGTTTTACTCCTGTATAGCATTCACATCTAGCAAAACCACAGGTTTCTACATTCGGAACATGAATGTAGAATATAAATGTAAATCCAAGAAATCTGTATGTGTATTGTAACTTTTGTGTGGCCCTTAAGAAAGTATTTATGAATGTTGTATCTAACAGGTCTAAAGCAGTGCTATCAGAGTTATGGGGCGTATCTGTCTAATGATTGTAGAGGCACGGACGTCATGTGGCAATTGCAATAATAATTTTACTACTAATAATGAAATAATATTATGAGTAAAAGTGATACAAATAATAACATATGAAATCTGAATCCTGACCCTACAAGGTTATATTTATTAAATTATATTGTGCTTATGAAAAATTTGACGTATGCTGTTATTTAGAAACACATTTTTGTTTTCTTGAAATTCTGATTAATGTTAAATCCAATGGAATAAAATAAGGCCCCAGAGATATACCACACGGCCGCCATGGCACATGCGGGCACAGTGTTCGACAGTGCTAGTTTAAAAAGGTCTAAATTGGAAGGTTTGACTTCCCTGTACAGGGTTTCCTCATATGCCTTCATCCCTGTAAATAGCACGCCATCTCCCGAGAGTGTTGCACAAAGCACGAACTTCGTAGCTCCAACAATAATCTTAGGGATCTCATGAAAATAGAGCACAGGACTTGGTCCAGATTTGAACCCACAACCTTCAGTACAACATGCAATAATCTTTACCACTTCACCATATAGACCCTGTGTTGGTTGGCCTGGGAACAAGTTTTCTTTTCACTAGTGAGATTTCTGTACATTCCAGAAATACATGTTGTACTGTCTGATTTGGTTGGACAAGTTGCAAAAATGTTGTTACTGAGTGACCTTTAATTGTGCTCAGAAGTTGTTGTTGCTTCTAACCCCAAGATAGTGCAAGTCTACACTTCTTTTCGTGTGTCAGACCATGGAGTTTGTATTTTCCACTTCAGATTGATGAATCTTCTGGCGAACCTTTCTGATGGGGTAGGTTCCATAGCTTTATTTCAAATCCTACATTTCTGCTTGGCTCATAGTCTAAAGAGTCAAAAGCCGGACGATTGACTTTATTGTGCTAGATTGTATCCCATATGACTCGGTCCCCCTACACAGAAATGGCATGCCAACTGCCGAGAGTATTTCACAAAGCATGAACTCCGTAGCTTCTGCACCAATCCTAGGGGTCTCTGGAAAAAAAATGCACTTGTGAACAGAACAGTGCGGCCCAAATTCATACCCGTGACTTTCGGAACACAATGTGAAGGCATAACTACTTAGCCATAGAGACCACTCTTGGCTCAAGTGATGATGGGGACAATGTTGCAATCTGGGAAGTCTTCTATTTCAGAGGAAGCTTTACTGTGACTCTCTTACAATCTTTGAGGTGTGTTGAAGATGAAACGGTTTATTTCTTTCTCACATATATTCCTCCAGCTCTTAAGTCGGCCACACAGAAGAGAAGATCATGTTGATCTTTGCTTTGTTAGTCAGACTAATCTGTATTCATGATGCACTACATAGCAGTGAAGTAAAGTCTAGATAAGTATGTGTCCTGGTTTTGACCTCTTCTTTCTGTTGTTGCCCAGTGTTATGGTTTTGTCTTGTGCTGCTCTAGTGGTTTGAAGTTATTTTTGCTCTTTGGCAGGATTTTGCTATGCAATGTAACCCTCTTTTTATGGTCTTTTCACCCTCTTTCCTGATGTTCTGTTCAGCACAAGCTATTGTATGATGATTGTATATGTTACAATTTGTATGTTTTTTACATTTAGTTTGAGCAGTTGAGTACATTTATGTTATACATTTTATCTTTATGCTAACACATAATATTGTGTTTATTTTGTGCTATTGTAAATAGTGACAACTTTATCAAAATGCTATTTATTGGGGGGTTTTTTCCGTCGGATATGAATTCAGACCTTAGTCATGGTGTTTCATATGGCACTTATGACTGATTTTTTCGGGAAGGCTTTTTTTTAACGCCAATGTCTCTCCCTTCACATGCAAGCCTTACTTTGACTTCAGAAGTACTTTTTACCCTTAGTGGACCAGGGCAAAAGCCATGTTTTTACAAGGCATTTGTTTTTAGAATTTAAAAACACCAAGGAATCGATAAGGGTCCACAAGGAGTTAATTTAGATCCTCAAGTAAAGGATCAGCTACACCTGTAGTCCAACAGCTTACCATGTACACACCAAGAATTTTGGCAAGCTGACCTCGAGCGCTAGAATGCCCACGGCACATGGTCACTGGTGTGTTATAAACTTTGCTTTCAGCGACCACAGACATAGTGGAGACTTCTTCTGTGATCCGTTTCTCATGATCAGAAATCCAAACAGATAAATATTGTCTCCATGAGTCCAGTGATGATCCTCAGTGACAGCCAAATTTTGTTAAAATATCTGAGCATTGTGACTAGCTTGAATAATGCTTATATGTCCCATTTAAATTGCTGGCTATCCATATTTGTTTGCTGGATTGATTGATAGGACCATTATCGTTGCATTTCAGTGAGTAACCATGTGTGCTTTAATCTCTTTCTTACACAGGAAGTTCTCATCAGCAGTGCATGAAATCTATATCACTTGCGAGGGTCCCCGATGTAATTTAGAAGATGGTGAAAATATTTTGTCAATATTTTATTTATTACAATTCTTCTAACGAGTATTGCCTGGGCAGCAGTTTTTCAGCCTGCTCATCTCGAATTTGAACTGTCAGAGATTCTTTTGTGTGCTCAACTTGAACACAGGACCTTCATTTTATCATCTGTCTCTGATAGGATTAGGAACTCAATCTCACCTACACTGCAATCAGGATATCTGGAAAATATCCTATGGCTCCATGAGGGAGCGAACACATTATGTGCCGTTGTTTAAGGAAAACTAAGGGCCTAACTTCAGGATTATCCACTATACCTCATGGTATGAAAACAAGTTCTTTTTATCTAGTTTTACAGTAAAGAATTTAGTCAGAATTGCACCCGTATTGTGCTGGGACCTGCGAGGGATGCAAAGAATTGTACTACTGTGACCTACAAGGCATGTCGTAAGAGGCGACTGATGTAGGACCTAGGGAAGCTACAATAGTAAATGAAAAGTATTGCAGAAATCGGATGAGCTAGCTAACTTGTGGGCGCATAACTAGCACAACATACAATCACTCTTAGACTCAGATCACATACAAATCACACAGATTGGTTAACAAGTGGTCGATATGAGGCATTCAGAAAAAAGTCAGAAATGAACTCTATGCATTAGGATTGAATCCAAGTGTTACCACTGTGTGTCACCTGCCACCAAACGGAAAGATTCAGAGAAATTGGGGTTCTGGAATAAAATTCCCAGTGGGAGTTCCCATTTTCAGAGGTTTGGCTATCAGGTGATCCACCCCCAATTGGGTACGAATTCAAATGGGGAAGACTGCAGTAAAACTTGTAATGTGAAACGTACAACACTTTGTTTGTCAGTATTCCAATGAGTGATAAAGGAACACTGAAGTAAAAGTGGTGGACATTAACGCTGACCAAGCTCACCAAGGCACTGTTGGTCATAGTAAAATATATATCTATAACTGCATTCCTCCAATATATCTTTGGTGTAAAAACATATTCTTTGCTCACATCGTCTGTGTTTCCTGAGGGCATATACCAAATACTTCCATTCATCACAAACATGCAGAAGTTTTTTAAAACATAAAAAAACAAAATTAAAAAAATCAATGAGTGTTTGAACTTCAATCATTTAATAGCTCCGTTAAAAACAAACAGCACTTAAAACATTCAGCAAGCAGAAACTTACACAATATTTATTTTCTTGCTAAATTCATATCAACATTTTTCAATTGTTCATGTTAAAAAAAAATGACTAAAAATAATGATAATCATAAACGTTATTTTTCAAAGCACAACAAAAATATAACTGCGATCGGTTTATGTGCTGTAAATGAACAGCAATATCATCATATATAGGATAATTAAATTTAACAGAAGTATACTGGAACTCTTGAACAAATATTTTGCCTGTGTGGTGTCAGGGCTCACAAGGGAAGCAAAGAATAGTACCACTGCGACCTACAAGGCATGCAGTAAGAGGCGACTGAGGTAGAGGCCTAGGAAGCTACCCTAGTAAATAAAAAAGCATAGCAGAAATTAGAAGTGCTGGCCTACTTGTAGGTGCATAACTGGCACAACGTACAATTGCTCTCAGGCTTAGATCACATACAAATCACACAGGGTGGTTTAACAAGTGGTTGATATAGAGCGTTCAAAGAAGGACAAATATTTTCTAAGAAAATGAACTAGCATAGATTAACTGGCAACTAGTTCTGTTCTGAATTCCTGTTTTGAAGTTAACTCTTGCTCTTTCTCAGCATTGGCTCTTTGATATTTCTCTGACTGGTTACGTTCAGTTCATTTGTAAAATAAACACTTTTAGTGTATTATGTTGTTTGTTTGTGTTCGTTCTTAAAGACCAATTTCATCGTTTTTATTGTTATATATAATTGATCTTTGCCAAGAATGACTATAACGTTGTGCCCCCATTAGGCCCCTATTAGTGTAGAACAGGCGCATCCAAAATTTTTGGCCTTAGTTTATTATGATTTTCCAAAAATTTCTTTTATTTCAAGATATTTCAGGATTCCGGTAAATACTTCTTTGCGTTCGGTTTCGTATGCTCGTCTAAATCATGAGATGGGTTGCCTCTATGAAGCTGCATGTCAGTTGGAGTTCTTCGAGAGTTCCCTATAGCTTGGTCTGTAAGCTTTGTTCATGAGGCCATGTTTCATTTCGTTGGTGTATGTATGATGGACATGACTGCAGGATGTGCTCTGGAGTCTGTGTTTCTGTCTGGCATGCACACTGTGCAGTCTGAGCAGGCTTTATTCTGTGCATGTGGCGGTTGAGCCTGCAGTGACCTGTTCTTAGGCGAAAGATTGTTGTGTGCTGTTTTCTGTTTAGTCTGCTGATGGGATCTTGTGGGTGTTTGCTGTGGGTTTGTTGCCTCCATACCTCTTTGTACTTTCTTTTGATATGTGTCTTGATTTCTGGTAGTGATACTGGGTGTTTCTGTTGTGTAAGTTTTGTTCCCTCCTTAGCCAGCATGTCTGCTCTCTCATTTCCTGGAACGCCACAGTGGGCTGGTATCCACTGGAGAATAATTTTGTTGTGTTCTGAGAGCTTGTTTAGCTGTAGTGTTAGCTCTCTTTCCATGTTATCTTGTGGTTCCCTTTGTGTGGCCTGCAGGACTGACAAGCAGCCGCAAAGGAAGACAAGTTTGTTGTTTTGGATGTTTCTTTGCTGCAGTATTTTGAGGCATCCACAATTGCCTGTTGTTCGGCTCTAAAATTTGTTGATAGTTCTCCAGTGGCACTTGAATTTGTTAGTGTGGTGCCATCTTGGAGTATGATGATGGTTCCGGCCCTCCTTTCCTCGCTGTCGTGTCTGATGATCCGTCTGTGTATATATGGGTCCACTCGGGATGGGGGTATGAGGTGTCAATGTGTTCTAGTGTCTTTGCTCTCAAGATGGGGCCTGTTTCTTCACCCTTTTTGTCTACATTTGGAATTGTCGTTATCACTGTGAAGTTGGGCTGTAGGTCTGTGTTGTTGAATGGTACTATCATTTCCCAGGTTGCTGGGTCTTTTGAGAGGATGTCCATGTTTTTGCAGAGAGTGATTTTGACAAGTGATGGAAGCTGTGTCTTTTTATGCGGTTTTTCAGTAAATACAATTGATGATGAGCGTCTGGTCGAATGAATTAGAGTGCTGGCTCTAATTCGGGAGAGCAGTGTTCAATCCTCGACGGTCAAGGAGCTTTTTCTGTCACGGGCATTAAGAAAAAATCATAACCTGAACAGTTTTACTGCAACTACACTAGCCATGCACTGCAACTACACTAGCCATGCACTGCAACTACACTAGCCATGCACTGCAACTACACTAGCCATGCACTGCAGCTACACTAGCCATGCACGCATTAAATTCCTCAGGTTTATATCCCCCCTGTCCTTCACAGCAATAAAACTCCTTTTCTTTTTCCACAATTCTTTTCCATTTTTCCTTTGGACGCCCAGATCTTCTTTTCCCAATTGACTGTCCGTGTAGACATGGATTGATGAACTTGGGTGCCTGTGGATTGTCTACCCACCCTAGACAGGAGCCAGAATTAAAATGCTCTAGCACTAGAGGATAGGTGAGCTCTTTGTGCTGCTCAATAATACAGCAACCAGGATAGGGTTCACTGTGCTTACTCCCCACCACCAAATTTCATGCTAGCTATACCAAGTTCTAATATAGTTTAGGCATGTGTACAAATATTCAAGACAAGAGGATCATCATGTCCGGATGTTAAAGCAGGTTTTCACGCAAAAATCAGTCAGAAGCGCCACACAAGGCGTTATGGCTAAAGCCCAAATTCACAGCGGGTGAACGCAGAAGACGATCATGTCCTGAGTCACTGCACATTTACAATAGATGTCAGTCATCAGAAAGCTGCGCATAGATTCCATCATCAGGTCTAGTCAGTATTATTCTAGCTTCTTTCCAACAACAGAGGGGGGCATGCATATTATCAAATAGAACACAAATGTGTACAGATGGGCAACTGGTAGGATTTTACAAAAAAGTAAATCTCACTCTACAGTTATCTTCTTGATTTTTTTTAAAGCTGATTTTCTGTTTTTGTCTTGCACTGCTCTAGTGGTTTACGTGATAGTTATTTTTTGCTTTTTGACAGGATTCTGCTATGCATCTAACCATTTTTTTGGTAGTCTACCTCTCGCCTTCTTTCCCGATGTTCTGTTGTAGAAGAATCTGTATACTGTGGAGTTTGGTTGCATTCTTAACCAAACATTCTCATCCAATTATTCAAAAAGTATTTCTTGTGTACATGACATTACAACTTATGGAGGAATACCAGTGATAAATAGTTTTCTGTCAATGACTAACCTAAATTATTTTACACAACGCATCAGCTGCCATCTAATTGAGAACTCTGTCATTCTACAAATATGAGGTAACCTGTCATAGAAACAAAATAACCAAAAACAAATAATTTTGGCTTATAGAAAATACAACAGATGTTTCAGTTAATTTGGCATATGTGTAGTATGTGGTTGGACTAAAGGAGACCCTGATTCTTTACTTGGAGATCTAAATTACAATTACATCTGAAGTCAGAGTAAGGCGCGCCTAAATGGCAAGGGACACTGGTGATAAGGAGAGCAAGCCTTTATGAAAAAATCAGTCCCAGGTACCACATTATGCTCCATTACTACACTTGAATTCATTGTGGGCAAATGAAAAAAATTGAAACAACTATGCATTTATGCAATTTTTCTTTATACTAATGTTAATTTGTGTATATGTTGTTCATATTTCATAAATTTAATCCATGTACAGACTCTTTCTTCTTCTTTTGCATTCACCCGCTATTAATTCAGACTTAGCCTTGTATGGCGCTTCTGACTGCTTTTTGCATGAAGTCCTGCCTTCCTTATTATCGGTGTCCCCTCGCCATACAGGCGAGCATTTTCCAACTTCAGAGGAATTTACAAACTCCTAAATACAACAGGAAAAGATATTTACCAGAAAAAGAAAAGTATTCAATATCTTTCAAGGCCCCAACTTGGTATTAAATGATAAAAACATTAGTCAAAATTTGCTAATGTGCATATTTAAATTACTTTCTTTAAATGTTAACACTGGAACTAGCACCAAATCACTGAACTCTGACCTGTCCTACCATTGGATATTTGTGGGCTGAATGACATGGTTCTCACTGTTAAGGACCATGAATAGACTTTCCTGAAATACAGAACGGTGAAGCCCCACTTATACAGAGTTTGTCTTGTACTGGTACAACCATCAGACCACCACTTAGATCCACAGAACTTCCTTCTCGATCCTGAAATTAAGAAAGATAAATACTAGAACAATGATTGAAAATCTTCTTTTCCCTAATCCTGTTTTGCCTCACAGCGTCAGTATAAGAAGATATTTCTAGAATGGGCTTACGTGAACATTTCATAAATAGTGCTTTTCACTGCCTCTGTTATCTCTGAGGTCCAAATTTTACGTGGATGGCCTTTTGCTTTGTATCAACTGTATCAAAGTTACATTTCTCTTTGACGTACACTCTCTGTTGATAATCTGCTTATGTAGCCGAACCATGTAATTTGTTGTTTCTTGATGAAGTTCAGTACTAATTTTGCATCCACTTTTTTCCTTGATGTCTATATTTCTAAACCGGATTAAATTTGATGAAAATACTAATCCTGTTTTTTTTAAAACAAGATATACTGACACAATGACTGGAACTCACATGTGATGATAAGTGTTGTTTTTTTAACTGATTCAGTACCAGGTTTTTTTCACCTCTGGACGGAATTATTTTTTAGCTTCAAAAATATTGCACACATACTTTAGTTAAATTAAAATATTGTTTCTAAATATGATTTAAAGTTGAACTTATTATATATCAAATTAAAGATAAATGATTGTACTTTCATAAAATATTTATTGTATGCAAAAATATAATGTTGTGTTGACTGTGCATGACAAATATTAGCATGTAATAAAAAAATTAATTGAAATTGTGAGAACAAAAATCCAACTTACCAAGGGCCTTGAGGAACAATATGGTGAATAAGTCAGTGTAACTGCTCTCTTTATATAAGTAATCCATTTATGAATACACAAAAATTAAGAAAATATTGACGGAATATATGGTTTACTAACTGTTCACAAATTAGCAACACGACCATCTTTGAAGAAATTTCCATTAAAAATTGTCAAATTGAAGATTTCACATACTAAACATTCATGTCTCATAATATATAATCACATACAGTGGAAATTATAGCAATATTTACAGGAATAAAGAACTAAAGTATATGAATAATAGTCCTAACATAGCAACTATATAACTTCTCTCCAAGTAGACTGTGTAGGTTCTGTCTGAATCCTTCTTTTTTTTGTTGCAATCCTACTGGAACCTGACTGGGGCAACGCCCTCTCGCAGCTGGTTGGGAAACACTACTAGTATTATTTAAATTATTAATAATCGCGTATTTAAATTACAAACTTCTGTGTCATCAGAATCAGAAGCTTCACTATCTTCACTATCAGTATCTACATCTTCATGCAACCAATCTCGCGCTTCTGCAGCTGTAAACGTGCAGAACGAGCTGATAACAAACCATTTCTAGACTCTGAATTGTTAGACATTATTTTTTAATCACAGGGTAACTTGAAAACGAAAATTAAACTTGGTTTCACTTCTGATTCTAGTCAAAACCACGATGTTGTGATTTGGTTATCGTTAGTACTTCCTTTCTACTTAGTTTCCGGTTGATATAAAACTACAATCGAAGTGAAAATTAATAAAACTCAATCGAAATAGTAGCCGTCTTTTAAACGACGCTTGGCCATGAGATAAGAAATATGTGCACTACAGTGTTCACGGACTGAATCAGTTAAAGGCTCAGACTTAAAGAATTTACTTTACTGTGCTGGGTTTCTCCATACGGCTTAGTCCTCTCCACAGGAATGGAACACCTTCTGCACAACAGGTTTCCTGGAACTTGTGGTGCACCTTCCGTTTCCTGTATGTGCAGCTATCCTGAAGCATAAACTAGGTAATATTGAGCTACTTATGTATTTGCAACTGTCTCCAAGGAGTCAGACAGCTAGTGGCTTGTCCTGGGTTACATTTCAGATTGATTCTCAACAATTTTTCCAGCCTACTCCTATAGATTTTCTTCTGTCAAAGGTTTTTGCATGCTCAATTTGAATGTGGGATCTACAGTTATCATCCATTTCCAAAAGAACTAGGCACCCAATCTCACCTACCCTGAAATTATGGATCACTTCTTCAAGCGATCCATATCGACCTCTTGTTAACTGCTTTGTGACTTGTACGTGATCTGAGCCTAAGAGCGATTGTACTTTGCACCAGTTATTTGCCTACAAGTAGGCCAGCATGTCCGATTTCTGCGACACCTTTTATTTACTAGGGTAGCTTCCTAGGCCCCTACCTCAGTCACCTCTTACGACATGCCTTGTAGGTTGCAGTGTTACTATTCTTTGCTCCTCTTGCAGACCCCTGCAATACAATGGCGAATCTATACCCTGAAATCAGGGATCACTAAAGCAATAACCTGATCGCTCCACATAGAAAACAAAGCTGAAAACTTATGAAACATGAGGTGGGCACAATACTTTAATACAATAGAACCCCCCATGAAAGCTAATGAAGAAGACAAACACACCAAACAATATTATCATCTTGACTAGTAAACAAAACAAAATACCAGCATTAACTCCTCTTATTCTTGCATCGTTTCAGGTGTATTCAGAGCATCTGATATTACGTTTCTGACTTTTTTGTGTGAAGGCCTGCTTTTCTTGTTATCAGTGTTTCCTGCCATACAGGCACGGGTCATATATCTAACTTCAGAGGTCATATATATACCTTTTAAGTTACAGTGAAAACTGGCATTTTGTATTTATATATAGTTATATAGATGTCAAAAATGATAATACAAAAAGCAAGAGGAAACTTTATTGCATTGAGTTATATCTGGAAATCAAAGGAGATCAAAACAAACACAAAGCTGAGAATCTTTCAATCAAATGTGAAGTCAGTGCTGTGTTATGGCTCGGAAACATGGAGGAAAAAAAACCAACCAGAAAGCTACAGACCTTTGTAAATGGATGCTTACGTAGAATAGAGAGACGGAGATGGTGTGATAAGATTACGAATGAGGAACTCAAGAAAAAACTTAGCAGATACCAGTGGAGAAAGAGCTAAGAAAGAGATGTGGACGATGGATAGGATACACATTGAGAATATCAACCAGAAGCATTGCAAGACCGGCTTTGTTTTGGAAATGCAGGGAAAGACGAGTTGGAGAAGGCCTAGAACTACCTGGAGAAGAGAGCTGGAGACTAAAAGGATAGACAAGACATGGAAAGAATTGAAAGGGATGGCAAGAGAGAGTTAGGGCTGGAAGAAGTTTGATGAAAACATGTGCTCCGTTGGAAGTTGAAAGGTGAAGAAGAAGAAGACATAACAAAGTGTTACTTACTGCTCTGTAATCAATAAGCATTTCCTTGAAGGCCATAAAATCACTGAAGGTTAGTAATATCTCAAATATTTCACCTTCCAACTCATTTTTTCTTGCCCTGTTAGAATTAAAATATCCAAATATTAAAACATGTGTTCTTTATATAAAAATGGTGGAGACTGCAGTAAAACTTGAAAATAGTAAACACGTAAAACAAAGTACTACAGTTTGTTTTTACGTGTTTACCTGTTCTTTATATAGTAGATTAGCTTTTCTTAACAGAATAACAAAAGTGACAATAACTGTTATCAAGATTCGATCAAGAATGTGATATCTGCTAAAACTTTAACCAAGAATGGGATATCTGCTAAAACTTTAAGCAAGAATGGGATCTCTACTAAAACTTTAACCAAGAATGGGATCTCTGATAAACCTTTAAGCAAGAATGTGATCTCTACTAAACCTTTGAGAGATCCTAAAGAATGTGATCTCTACTAAACTTTAACCAAGAATGTGATCTCTACTAAACCTTTAACCCCTTGTTTACCTGAGGTTATAGGTCGAACCGCACAGAGCATCCCAAGCATTTTTCTGCATTTCTACCAACTTATTTAAAAATGTAATAACTCTGTTATTTTTGGAATATTTGTTTGAAATATCGTATTTTGAAATAAAATATGTATGTGTATGTTTTGATAATAAAAATTGTGTTTGTACTGCTCTATGTACTAGTAGTACTTGATATTTGCTCAGTACTAGTACTTGCGACAGGGTCAGTTCTAGAACGCTTGCTTGGACGTAAATCACATTCTCGTCAGTATCACTATTTTCGTCATCAGTGTCTCTCACCTGTACAGAATTTTCAGAATCTGAGTGAACAGATTCACTTAATGAGAATATATCATCATCTCCGCTATCTTCATAGTTAAATATGTCGTCAGCACCATATGACAACAACGCCAAAGCTTTTTCTGTTGGTGTAATCGTTCTGAAGATTTTCTACATGCCATTTTGCTTGAACAATTTTTGACAAAGAGAAACACTCTTTCAAAGATATAAATAACCTTCGTAAGGCGCGAAAAATTGACCAATGACAATGTTTTATATAAGGAAGATGTCCCAATGCTATAGATAGTTTATTGTAGAGGTGGTTCCCATTTACTACACATATTTTGTGATGAGTTTACTACTGAATGTCTCGTAGTTGGGATACAGCAGACGCCCACCTACTACGTCACCCTCACGTAGTTGGTAAACAAGAGGTTAACCAAGAATGTGATCTCTACTAAAACGGTTCCTTTAACCAAGAATGGGATATCTGCTAAAACTTTAACCAAGAATGTGATCTCTACTAAAACTTTAAATAATGTGTGCCTTATAGACCATTTCTTGAAATGCAAATGTTTTGCAAAACATGTTCAGCATGTATTTTGTATGTGTCTGCTCTCACTAATCTGTGACAGCCTCCATAATGTTTACATGCAGCACCTACAGTTCTACTCTGTAGATGAAGCCTGTAGCATTATCCTGGGTACAGATCTAATATCTCTGGAATAGTATTATGGTTATGATGACCACCCATAGTAATTTGATTTTTGATTTTTTTCGATCCAGAAGCACTTGAGCTTTCAGCTCTTCGCTCGGTGCCATAGACATAGTAACGCTTTGGTTCGGTGCCACAAACACCGTAAATCTGTAGAACATGTGGCTTTTCTGCCAGTGCGCGGAATTGAACCGCACTCACAGGGGGCTTGTCACCCGTCGTTCAACATGCTACGAACATTATTTTCAGACCAATTTCTCCAAATGACCAGCCTCCTCTTCTAGAAAACAGATTCAGATAAGGACATACTCCTAAGTTATATTTGGACATGTATCATTTGCATCTCCTCAAGAAATTTTTAGTTTTAACTCAATATTGCGTTTCTATCATAAATATTCAAGAAAGAGAGGATGCCCTAGGGAAATCCTGAAACTAACTTTGCTGACAGAGGCATGAAATATCAGACTCAATTCCACAGAGGAGATTGCCCAGGACAGAGTGATATGGAGAAATTATTTGCAGGCCCTATGTAACATATAACAGTATGAGAGGAATATATATATATTGATTTTCTATCATGAATATAGAAACAAAGGATAACATGGATAAGACTTGTTAAGATCGGTCACCCCAACAAGATCAGCCAAGAGGTCATCATGGACACAGCATTTCAACAGATTAATTAGCCATAGATGGACAGGCAATCAAAGGTGCTGTTCATCTGGTGTGTGAAAAAATCTCATTTAAAAAACAACAGACATGTATTCAGTGACCATTGACAGAAATCTCCAGGACCAAGAACTCTGGCAAGATCAACCAAAGAGAAATGTCAGAACCATGTCACTTCAACAAACAGGCAATGCTGAGCGGTAATTTGGTTAGATTTTGACAAGAGCAATGTGAATACCTTCATCTACTGCAGATCATGGGCAGTTTCCTTTTTTTTCAATCCCTGTCACTTTGCAAAATTGCAACTATGCAGCCTGTTTCCAGGATAACAACGGTGTGATAGAGTATGGTCTGGGTCAGCATCAGATGCTTATCTTAACAAATTTGTTCATCCTATTCACTGCATCTTAGACCACAAAAATGAACACTCTTTTACTATATTAAATTGGTTTTATAGAAATGAGCGTTACTCTGAGCGAACTGGATTTGCATAACAGAGAATAAACTAACAATGGACTTTCCAACAGTGGGAAAAAATTTGCAATTGCTACCGAGATACAATTAAATTACTCTGCTGCTAACAATTTCAGTTTCTTAAATGTACCAAGCATCTATAAGGTGCCCTGTGTACACAGATGTCGATTCTATTCAGTTCTAAGGTGCCCTGAGTACACAGATGTCGATTCTATTCAGTTCTCAAGCTATTAAAGGTTTAAAAGTTCTATGGTCTTTTTTTAACCACAGCTGCCAAAAAACTCACTGTAAATTCTGAAAGAATTCTTGCATGGAAAAATCTGGCATACGTTTCTTCAGCTCTGTCTCAAGGTAAGATTCTATTGTTGATATCTGAAATATAATGCCATTTGGTCATTTTAAATTTTTTGAAAGCTTACAGTAGATTGAAGAAAGCATCAATATTCCACTTCTTTTTTTCTCTAATCCTGTTTTGTCTTACAGTGTCAGGATAAGAAGAGACTTCTAACATGGGCCTTTGAGTGTGCTTCATAAACAGTGTTTTCGTCGCCTCTTTTATCGCTGAGGTCCACCTTTTGTTTAGACAGTCTTTTGCTTTGTATTCATTGTATCGGCGTAACATTGCTCTCTGTTGGTAATCTGCTTATGTGGCCAAACAATTTAAGTTGTTGTTTCTTGATGAAGTTCAGTACTGATGCCACTTTATTCCTGATGTCTTCATTTTTATACGGGTCTCTTCTTGATACTCGTACATTCTGCTTAGACACTTTATCTCTGTCAGGACTAGTTTTCATCTATCGTTTGATGTCAGCATCCAGGTTTGGAACTAGTAGCTGAGGTCAAGTGTCTAGTCTTATCAGAGACAGACGATAGAATATACACACCATGGTAGCGTTGAGCAGGTTGAAGAACCTTGGCAGTTGAAGATTTATAAGAGGAGGCCGGAATGCCAATACCTGGGCAAACCTAATTTATACCAATGTCATAAAATTCTGAATATTTGTTATCATCCTCAAAATTATATTTCGGATTTGGTCAGCTATAGCAAAGTTGATAACACTCTATGCTAGTGACCACATGTGGTGGAGATTCCTGGATTCAAGGCCAGTTTCACCAAAATAATTTCTTGCTGTGCACAGAGTATGCAGTTGAATTACATGAGACCCTGATCCTATACTTGAGGATCTCTATCTCTCCCACAATCACCGCTTAGACTGATGTGCCAGATTTCCCCATAAATTCTGCTGTTATTTTTAGGGACTCTGTCCCTCCGTACAGTTTCTCATTTAGCTAGTATTTTCCGGCAAGGTTTCGTTTCTCAGGCCTACTAGCAGTGGGTAGTCTTGCAGTAGGTGCTCTGCCGTCATGTCCGCCTTCTCAAAAGTGGCACAGGCTAGTTGTGCCAATTTTAAATTTGTGGTAAAGGTGGGACCGGAGTCTGTTATGGCCGGTACGGAGGCGGTATATGACAACTTGTTTGCTACGGGACAGACTATAGTACCCATCTTTGGCTCTGTGTTGAGGGTGATCTTGCAACCACTTCTCTCTACATTGCCATCCGATGGTTGTTTTAGCCTCCTCGTAGCTGATTTCTTAATCAGTCTGCGGCAGTTGCCTTCCTGCCTTTGCTAGCTTGTCTGCCTCTTCGTTTCCACTTATATTGCAGTGTGATGGGATCCACTGTATGACTGTGACTTGGGGATCTAAATTATAAATACCTCTGAAGTCGAAGTAAGGCTCGTCTGAATAGCGAGGGGCACTGGTGATAAGGAAAGCAAGTCTTCATGCAGAAATCAGTCAGTGGTGCCATATTAGGCTCCACGACTAAGCTTGATTTATAGCAGGTGAATAGGAAAACAAACATCAGAGATGCTCGGCGGTGCTAGGAGTTCATACACTGCTGCTGAGAACTTGGAAGCAGAATTGGGTCTTGGTCAGCTTTGGTTCATTGTCCCTGACTTCTGTCATTTAATTTACTTAAAAATTCTTCAAGCTACATATGAAAATCTGTGATCTTTTTGTCAGCACATATATTTTTTTTGCTCTTTTCTTTCTGTGCACACATTTCTTTGTTTGATTCCATGCATTTTTTCAGGAATTGTATTACATTATTGTTTAACAATTACTTACATATTCTTTGTGAATGTCTGTGTAGCAAAACTTGTTTTCCTCAGTGTCTTCAAATTCTTTGTAATACTTCTCCAAGAAGCCATTTTGTATACTTTGAAAAGACTCTTCTGAAGAGAAGAACAAAAAAATCACATTTATTAATGAAATAATAATGTTTTAAAATTGCTGATTAATGTTACAGAAAGGGTATTACAGTAAAATCTTGCACATAATAAGCAACATTTGTACTTTTTTCTTCTTATAAAGCTTGGATGTGTATGAGTGCTAAAACTATATTGCATTTTCAATATCAAGAGTAACCTACATTGGAAAGTCTGTCCAATTTTTGTCACATTGTGCTATGGTACATGGTTGGACTACAGGTTTCCTGATCCTTTACTTGGGAATCTAAATTACAAGTCAAGTGCCTCTGAAGTCGGAATATGGCTCAAGTGTCTGACAAGGGACATTTGGTGATAAGCAATTGTGACATATCCTTTACAGGACGTAGCCATCAGAAAAAATCAGTCAGAGGTGCCATATTAGGTGCGCTGACTATACATCTGAATTCATAACAGGCGAACGGGTAAAAATCATTCTTTTTATGTAGAGGTATAGATTAACAATACTCTGGTTGATGGCTACGTCCTTTAGGATATGCCACGATTTTCATTTTCATAGATTAACGTTATAAGGAAGAACAGGAAGGAGCTGCAAGAGATAGCTAAAGACTTGGCATGAGTTGGTTGAAACTATGCCCCAACTGGAGTTAAAAGGCAGACAAAAGAGAGAGAAAGAGGTATATGTTGTAATAGAAAACAGGCTTGCCATTAAAAACCTAGTTTCTGTAGTTCTGTCTATCCTGTCCTACAGTTTATTCCTGTGATTGACAGACTTATTTTAATAGACTAAAGCTGGTGGGTGTGGGCCACATTATTTTCTTCAGGCTAGCCGATAGTGGACAGTTTAGAAGGACATTTCCTGCTGTCATATCTGCAAATTTCCATTGTTAATAGCTAGAGATGCCTATCTTGAATTTGATGTACAACTGGTCTCATTTTGTTGTGTATATCTGCATGTTCATAATCTTCTTTCTTCTTCTTCGAACGCTCCATATCGACTACTTGTCAACCACTCTGTGTGATTTGTATGTGATTGTACGCTGTGCCAGTTATGCACCTACAAGTAGGCCAGCACATCCAATTTCTGCGATGCTTTTTATTTACTAGGGTAGCATCCCTAGACCCCTACCTTAGTCTCCTCTTACGACATGCCTTGTAGGTCGCAGTGTTACTATTCTTTGCTCCCTATGAGAGCCCCAGCAACACACGGGTGGTTCTTAATCTTAGTATGACGATTTGGTTTCTTCTATAAAGTTGGTAATATCCATTCTCTGTCTTGTATTTGGAGTGGGTTTTTTTTCCACTTTTCATTGTATTGTCTTTTAATTTTAACTTTCTTGTAGCTGACTACATAGTATTCTTGTGTCATTTTGCCCCAATTTAGATCCCCCAAAAATGTGTCAATTGTATTAATTGGACAACCAACTATTTCTGCTTCTTCTGCTTGTGTTCGCCTGCTACGAATTCAAGCACAGTGATTTTTGCATGAAGACCTGCTTTCCTTATTATCAGTGTCCCTCGGCATTCATGCTTCATTCTCCGACTTCAGAGGTGAATGAACTATTTCATTTCCATCAGTGTTGCAATGTAATGGTCTCCACCGATCATTACTCCTCGGATGTGATGAGTCATCCATCCATACTATTCAAATGAGAGATGACATGCCATTTGTCGAGAGCATTGTACAAAGCACGAACTCTGTAGCTCCTGCAACAATCCTAGCGATCTCATGAAAAAACTGCCTGTGTCTTGGTCCGGAATCGATCCCACAACAGGCAAATGACTTGACCACTTTGCCATTGAGATCACCCATCTCTGCTGACAGTGACAGAGTCATATGGGGAAACCCGGTGCAATGAAGTCAATCCTTCGCCTTTGGATACTTTGGACATGTCCGCCCGTGTGGTGCCAGGGCCCGCAAGGGAAGTAAAGAATAGTACCACTGCAACCTACAATGCATTTCGTAAGAGGCAACTAATGTAGGCCCTAGAGATGCTACCCTAGTAAATAAAAAGCAGCACAGAAATCGGATGTGCTGGCCTACTTGTAGGCGCATAACTGGCACAACATGCAATCGCTCTTAGGCTCAGATCACATACAAATCACACAGTGGTTGACAAGTGGTCGATATGCAGCATTTCAAAGAAGAAGAAGAAAAAGAAGGATACTTTGGACTATTCAAATGAGCTGAAATTAATCAAAATGGTCAAGAAGTTTTCTTGTCTAATGAGAATAAATGAGAACAAACTCACCCATGATTATGTCTTCTATATGACCGATGACTGAATCAAAACCAACATCTTGTGCTGACCTAAGAGATATATGAAACATACAGATTTACTGTGACCAACATGCTAGACCACATAATAACTATCTGGCAATATGTTAAATTGCAACAACTGTAAAATTTGCAAAAACTGGAGAGAGATCAACCTATTATCAGTAATGACTTCCATTTTGAGTCTCAGTAACTCAGGGACAAAACATATTTTTAAAATGTATCTAAACACTCAAAAATGACATATTTTTGGAACACACTCCTAGGACTTTTGAGTCCTTGGTGATCAACTTGGTTTCCTCATGGGATGTTCAACAATCATAAAGTTATATGTTGATAATCTTTATCTGTATTTCACACAATTTTCTTAGACATATTATTTTATGAGTGCTTGAGTGAGTGTGTGTGTGTGTGTGAGAGAGAGTGTATATTTACATGTATTATTCTGCCTTGTGAACAGATATGCAATACAGATATTCAAATCCAGTCTTTCCAGATGCTGGTAAAATATGCTGACTGTATGCAAATAAACGATCCCTTAGTTCTTCTTCACCTTTCAACTCCCAACGGAGCACAGGTCTTAACAAACTTCCTCACGCTCTTCCTCTCTCTTGCCATTCCTTCCAATTCTTTCCATGTTTTTCCTATCATTTTGATATCAGTCTCCAGCTCTCTTCTCTGGTTATGTCTAAGCCTTCCCCTATTCCTCTTTCCTATCCCTTAATTACAACTCAGAATATTAGTAGGCTGTGTGCCATTTTCCAGTACAGTTTTAAAAAAAATTATATTCTCTCATACTATTATAGGTTACATAGAGAGTGCATGCAATTTCTTCATAGCCCTCAATCTTAAGCAACTTGTTCAGTCTTTTCTATGAAGTTGAGTCCTGTATTTCTCATCTTTCTCAGTAAGTGCATTTCAGGATTTCCCTAGAGTATCCTTTCTTTCTTAAACCCTTTGTCTCCCCTTCAATGCCTGCTTTGTGATTCTTTGATAATTTCTTTTCAGAGTATGTCCAACATAACTCAATCTTTTCTTGCTTATAAATAACAGTTGCTACCAGTAGATGATTAGATATTTTTATATCATCCCTTCTCCTGAATTTGTCCTATTTTATGCTCCTTAACGTACAATTTATGAAGTAAAAAATTTACAAATAATATTCTTACCAAATCTACCATTTTGAAATAAACAACAGAGTGAACACAAACACACACAAAAGCACACGTCGAAGTTGCATGTATACAACAGAAATATGCAGCTTTGCTGTAAAAAATAACACAATGTATTTCTCTCTCTCTTTAGCCTGTGATACCCATGGGACTTAGGGCAGCAACAAATGCACACCATTCTTCTCTAATCTTGGCCTTCCTGTGTATCGTATTCCTGCTGTGACTCATTTCTTTGAGTTCTTGTTCTACTGTTCTCCTCCAGATCGTTTTTGATCTTCCATATTTTTGTTTACTTTTTGATGTCCATCTCAGTACAGTTTTCGTGACAGATATCACAATATATTTAAGCTCAAATTAATAAAATCACAAAGAGTGGTTTATACCAGGTTATACCAGAGTGAACAAAGAAATAAATAGAGAATAGGAAAGGATAAACAACTGAAAATAGAAAGAAAAAAAATACTTACAATCCTGTTTCTAAATCCTCATCTTCATTGTATTCATCAAGGGAGAAGTCCATCTGTTCTAAATCTTCTTCATGATTCTCTGCAAATATGACAGATACAAAATGGTAACGATGGACGGTCCACTTCCGAAAAGTGATCTCAACAAAGTGGTTGATAGAAAACAAAATACAAAACCAGTTAATATCATTAGATTGCGATGTACCAGGAAACTAAAGGGCAGGCAAACCTTTAAAGAAGGAAGGGAATGTGAGCAGGAGATAATTAAATTGAATTTATTCAGAAAAAGATTGCTATTCTGCAAATGAGAAAAAAACAAATCCAATCCTTCTTCTTGTGATTGTTAATTAAATGATTATACCATCAGGTGTTTTCTTATGATGAAGTTAACTGTTGTCAGGAGCTCAACTCTGCTATTGTGTAGTTTTGAATGAAGTGAATTACTATCAAAGGCTTGCTAGATCGATCAACAGCATGAGTTTTATTGGACGCTATAAATCATCATATATGTGTGAGGTGGCTGATACTATGGTTTCTGGTTCACCTGGGCTAGTATCGACAACATCAGCACCTTTTCAGAGGGCTCATCCCTGAACATCTTAATCCAAGCTAGAACGAACACTGCAACAACTAGCTGTGAAACATTGAATGACATACCACTCCAGCATAGCCATCCGTCAAAAATGATATCCCATGATGAACTTATGCTTGCCTTCATCTTTAAACTGGAAGTCCAAGAATCAATCCAATGATGACTACATGTACTATAATCTCAATCAGCAGGGGCAGATTATCATTCTTCATCTCATGACAAAGAATAACAGACTGAACAAACAGATGCACAGGCTTTGTATGTCTGCAGCCAGGATGTGCTCTTGTGGCATGAGTGAACAAACTGCAGGGCATGTTCTGCAGAGTGCACCCTGAGAAAAGTGACTAAGACATTAAATTCAAACTGTAAACTTATATCATTAAATATCAATATGGACACAAGAGATTTGTAGATGAGAAAAGTCAATCAATACCGCCAGAAAATAAATAACAAAAATGCACATTAATTGGACACACAGGTTATAAATTACTAGACCAAGATCATGGTAATCTGGCCAGACCCAAAGGTGTTCAGTCTCCCACAGCAGATACAGAAAAGTATGCATGCTGGTGGTTTATTTGGCTTACTGATCTATGCCAGGCTGTCTTTGGTCTGACTAACTTTTGCCCACCCTCCAGAGTCCACTGCATAGCAGTTTGTGTGTAGTTTTTTTAATCATTTATGAGTACACTCTCCTCAGCCTTGCACTATTAACAAATGTAAATCAGCAAAGATCAATAATCATCCATTCTCTATCTTCTATTAAAATCACCTTGAAAAGGAAGAAATTGCCAGTCATTAATATATTCGCCCGAGTGGTTACCGAGGCCCAAATTGGGTCTAAAGAATATAACCACTGTTTCCTGCCACGCATGTCGTAAGAGACGACTAAGGAGGTTTGGCTGAAATCGGATGCACGTGTCCTAAACGTGTAAAAGTCTGCGTTTAGGGGCCTACCAATCCAATGTGCAATGTATATACGTTCTTGGCCAAGATCAAACATGTCACAAAGAATGATTAAAATTGGTTGTAAAGAACAAACGCAAAGAAGAAGAAGATCAATATATTGTAACAGCATTTAAATTTTATTATACATATTTGGTCTGCAAAAGATCTTACGGGTGTTCTGGCCAAATGCTATCTCTAACAAAGAACTGATTGCACAGTGTCAACAAGAGAATTTAGAGCACCATCAACCAAAAGAGACACTGGAGTTGGATTGGACATGTGATACACATGAAGTATGAAGACTAGCTCTGTCATGAAAACTGCAATGAGATTGACACCAGAGGGTAAATGAAAAAGTGGGAAATCTAAAACAACCTGGAGGAGAACAACAGTCAGTAAACTAAGTAGAAGAACTGAAAGAAACGAACAATCATTCATAAATGATTAATGAAATGAGTCAATCATTCATCAATGATGTGGCGGTGGAGTTAACGACGTCATTACTGTCTCTACACTAAAATTATAAACTCTGTCACAATTGCTGATGAAATATTATTTTATAAATATTAATACATCTTCATTAGCTCTACACGACGCTATTTCTAATTCTAGGATCATGATTCGAGTATTTACAGTTATTGAGTTAAAATTCAAAGTGAGAAAGCGTGCCTAGAAACCAGCAGAACCGACGTTATAATTTGCACACATTAGCAATAAGTACAGTACTAATAAACTATGTTTCAGATTATCCGTGCATGGTTAACATATAAAAAATTCAATTTATCCAGATCACAAATAATATACGTAATTTAGCATAGAGACCTGCATTTTTCTCACCGACAGATCGTGAGTTGTTGGAAGAATTAGACGCCATCTTAAAAGGCTTGTAGTTTTCGTTCGTTGCTCTGCTATACTCTTAGACCCACATTGTATATGTTATTTAAAGTGCACATATAATAGAAATACACTCGATATTGACTATAAAATGTTACCATTATTTATATTTTGATCTGATATTGTCATTAAATTTAGTGGTCATTAATTTTAAAAAAATATTGTTTCTAGAATCTATACTTTTATTTTTATTATGTGATATTCATGGTAGCTATCAAGCGTCGGTGGTGTAAAGGTTAGCATGGTTGCCTTCCAAGCAGTCGATCCGGGTTCGATTCCCGGCTGACGCATTATTTTTTCATTTAATTTTTGGAAGAAAACATCAATACCACAAAGAAGATGGATTCAGTATGTAACTGATGGTTTGAGTAGGACCGCTGCAGAGACAGGACATCTGACCTATGAGGACGAGAAATTTCGAAGGACTTAAGGTGGCATAGTTTTGCTCAGGACAAGATCTTCTTCGCGTTCGTTCTTTACGACCAATTTTAATCACTCTTTGTGATATGTTTGATCTTTGCCAAACACGTACAAACAAAGTACTATAGTTTTACAAAATACAGAAACAGTGACGATAAACAGCAACGTTTCGACCAAAAGGCCTTTATCAAGCAAACGACACAACAGGAGTGACGAATTATAGAGAACACTTACAAATGGACGATAACGGAAACATGCAAATGTATCTAATGTTGATAAATTTTGATCTTTGCCAAGAACGTGTATACGTTGCGCATTGGTTTGGTATGCCCCTAAACGCATAAGACTTCTACACGTTTATGACACATGTATCCGATTTCAGTCAAACCTCCTTAGTCGCCTCTTACGACATGCATGGCAGGTAACAGTGGTTCTATTCTTTACACCCCAAATTTGGGCCCCGGTAACCACTCGGGCGACAGGACAAGCTATTTGATGATGATGATACAATGTAATAAAGTAAAAGGCCGACCACGCACAAGATGGACCACAGAAATAACACAGGCAGTGAAAATCATATTAATAAAGTTCACACACAATCCTTTCACTATCTTCAAAATTACATCGGGGACTTTCCCAACGGGCGCAAAGAATAGTAACACTACGACCTAAAGGCATGTCGTAAGAGGCGACTGAGGTAGGGGCCTATAGCATCGCAGATATCGAATGTGCTAGCCTACTTGTAGGCGCATAACTGGCATAACGTACAATCGCTTTTAGGCTCAGATCACATACAAATCACAAGGAGTGATTAACAAGTGGTCGATATGGTGCGTTAGGAGAAGACGATTATGTCGGATTGAACATTCCTTTAAAAAATCATACTTCTAAGATTATTGATAACCTTCTTCTATGTACACTTTATCAAATTGAACATTAATTCTAAACACACACAAAAACCAGTAAAATTATAAACCTTTTCTGTACACTTTTTTTCAGCTTGAATGTTGCTAAAGATTGTAGTTGTCAGAAAAAGCACGCAGAAGATTTATTCTGTACACTTTTTATAAATTTCGAATATTTGTAAAATGTATGGTATTTAGTTTAAGAATATATGCATATATTTTGTTATTATGTGTAGTTTTGTGTATCTTCTGTGTACATTTTGTATGTCAGCCTTAGCATTTCTTGAAATGACAGTACAGTACTGTCAATAGTTCTATTCTTCAGTGTATACAATTGTTAGCTTGTCAAACTGAACACTTGCAAGAAATCAGTTTTCAGTCTTGACCTGTCGATATCCTTCTTCTGTATAAATCTTGTATACGTCTAGAGACAGCAGATTTCAGTTCAAGAAACGATATTATTCTTCTGTACACACTTTTATCTGATAATGTATGTTTCAAAGAAATCATTGTTCATTCTACACACATCGGTACCATTTACCTAATCTGTGTACATCAACGTAACTATAAATAAAGAAATAGTGCGTCAGTCACAGGGTTTCTGTGGCTAAGCTATTGCATGTCTTGCATTTCCAAGGTCGTGGGTTCGAATCCTGACAGCGTCGTTTTGTCCACGAGTAGGCATACAGTTTTTCCAGAGACACCTAAGATTGTTGAAGAAGTTACGCTACGGTGCTATTTCTGTGGAGAGACTGAGCCATATATAAATTATTCGTTAATTGTTAGAATTGTCTAGCCTAGCCTCATGGAACTGCAAAATACCAACATGAAACCGATAGTCAGTACTCGTAATAGTCATTTGTAAATATCAATTATTGTTTATATCAACATCATTTATCAATTTACTTACAATAAAACTCAAGAATATAGAAATAAAACAAACAATTGAGGCCAAATACTTAAGTGCAATTATCACAGCAGATGGAAGTATCGATAGCGAAACCAACAATCGTTGCACAAAAGTTAACCAAGTACTGGGACAATTAACACCACTGTTGTCACATAAAGAGATACCGGTAAAAACTAAAGCAAATCTCATATAAGAACGATTTACTGGTCAACACTATGTTACCAGTGTCAAACGTGGCCGATAGCAGCAGCTAATGAGAGGAAAATCATAACGACAGAGATGAGGTGTCTTAGAAGAGCTACAGGTGTGACAATACGAGACAAGATTAGAAATGAAACAGAAGACTGGATGTGAAACCAGTCATACATTTCATAAAAGAACAACAGACTAAATGGTTTGGACACCTGACAAGAATGCCCTGGTATCGCCTACCACAGAGAGCCACACAGAAAAAGTATAATGAGTATATATCAAGAACATCCTTACGAAAATGAATATCAGCTTACAAGGTGCCTTAAAACAAGCACACACAAGATCACACCTATTCCCCCAACACTTCTGTAAAGAAGTAAATGGTGGAAGAGAAGAAGAGAATTATTGTTTACGCCCGCAGACATGACGATGATGATCTTTCGTATGGATTGATTCCCTTTACCGCTTCCATTTATTGTTTTAAACCGGAACACGATGGCGTCGGCGCTAAGTACGGTGAAACAACGTTGATCGACCGAGGACAGTACACAAATTTCAAACATATTCATTACTAGACGGAAGACATCTACTTATCAAAATGGTAAATATAATGTATACAACTGTAAACTTAGTTCCAATAGGCATATCTTATTTGGTTACTTGAGAGGTTAGTTTCATAGCCCGAATTAAATTGAAATTGTAGGCAAGCATGCCGCTTGGTTGCTTGCCCGCCGTTTAAAAGTTATTTTACAGTTGAGTTATAATGAATGACTATACAATATAATAATATATATTGTTCATATTTCTTTGTTTGATACATTCATTTTCAAGAAACAGTTCACTTAATTCAGTGCCAGGAGTGTATTCTAATTATATCTATGATTATCAACTTCTCAGTTTAAAAGTTGATAATCATAGATATAATAGAATACACTCCTGATAATAATATGAGGACTATCAGTGAATTAGACTAATTAGTTAATCACTAAATCAGTTCAGTTATAGATGTGAAACTGTGATAGCAAATTGATTGATCATTGAATTGATATTCACGCTCACAGAAGTTAGAAGACGACATAGAGAAAGGCTAGAGTGCCAAAAACAAATGCTGTAACTAGTGTAACCTACTAGCTAGCCGACATTGTGATTGTTAAGGTACCCAAATCGCACTGACTGCTAAACAACAGCAGTTGATCAACAGCATTTTCATACCTACTTTGTGTTCCAGGGCCAAACATGGACAATGAGCAAAGCGTAGCGGCACTAGCAAAAAATAACTACATGTGATGTGTGCAGTACCAGAAAAGCAACATCAGAAAGTTGGCACAGAACGTTGCTTGAAATACAATGAGAAACAAAGAATGAAGTGGTTTGGCCACGTAATAAGAATCATAACTGAAATCGGATGCATGTGTCCTAAACGTGTAGAAGTCTTATGCGTTTAGGGGCCTACCAAACCAATGTGCAACGTATACACGTTCTTGGCAAAGATCAAACATATCACAAAGAGTGATTACAATTGGTCGTAAAGAACAACGCAAAGAAGAAGAAGATAACTTAAATAAAAATGCATCCAAACTCCACAGTGCTGAGTGAGCATGCAGAGCCTTCTACATCAGGAAAGAGATGGTTGGTGGCATAGCCTGTGATGTTATAGAGTTCCTACATTACAACATCCAATAACAAAATGGGATTTGGGAGTAAGAAGGTTAGTTGCCGAGCCACAAGAACGGCGCAGGAGAAAACAGAAACACGACACTGGGCAACAACCCGGTAGCAGTTCACCATTTTCCCAGTCTGTTTTCTTTATGGTCTCCCAAGATAGTAGAGCTCCCTTTTGTTTTCCTATGGCACGGGCCCCACCCAAGCGCTTGTCTAGTGACACTTGACTGTCTTGTCCGTGACTAGCACAAGAAGGCGTTGCTCAATGTTAGGAGCATGTAATGATGATTCTCAGTGTGGATAGTGTGCTGCGAGCTTTGGTGTATATGGTGCCTAAAGCATAGACTGCGATCAAACTTTATACACAAATAGCTCATAGATGCTTTTCAAGTAATTTTTATGTCAGATTATTTTGACATTTGATGTTTACAATGTGATTATTTAGGGATTGTTTATGATAGCACAACTTTGGTGTGGTTTATCGTTGCACCTGAATCACGCCAGTGCAGTTCATCCTGAAGCCTATTCGCAATTTCACCCGTTTCTCCTCTGTACACCATGATGTTCTGCAAATGACAGTGTCCTTCCCCTGCCAGATAGTTGTCGCTTCGTAGTTATTAAGTTGAATGGAGATAGTGGGGACCCCTGTGCTAGTAGGCCTGGTGAAATTGTTGGCACAGAGTACCAATTATCACACCTGAGTGACACTTTTCTCTCGAACAGGGTCCTTGCAATCCATCTTATAAGCAATATGTCATCCCAATCATCTGTTCAGCAAGAAAGCTAAAAAAAAATGAATACTTTAAATTGAACCTGGTTCAGAACCGACTTTCAACTTTATGTCACAATCGTACCACCATGGGTATACCATGCCCATAGTCATATAATATGCCGCTATGGCCTCCCCAACACATCAAAATGTGTGTATGTTTGCAGATTATATAAGAGAATTAAGAACTGTAATTTTGACAATAATGTTAAAAGTGAGATTCAGATTTGAAAAATCTTTTGAGAGAAAAAAAAGCTCACATTAACTGTATGATTTCTTATTACTATGTGAACATAAATGAGATGACAGACTCAGGGTGACAGGACTGGGATATATACCCTAGTCGACATGAAATAGTTTAACAGGCGTAATCACTGCTATCTGGTTAAGTGAGTAGTGAATAAGTGATCAGATAAGGAATGCAAATTCAGTCACCAAACTAACAAGTTGAAAATGGATGTCCCTTGCCAAAAAGAATCCGTGCTACTCCCTATAGCAACTCATCAAATTACCTATACAGGGCAGATTCAAGAATTACCAGTTTTAACGTGAGAACCAGAAAAAGCTTGTAAGACTGTCCTCCCCTGGATGAGCAGAAAAGCATGTGGACGCAACCAGTAATTCTGAAAACTAAACGGGGGAGCCTGACAACGACTGCCAAAAAAGTTTAAACATACAAACTGCCCATGTGGTGCCAGAGCCCGCAAAGGAAGCGAAGAATATTACTACAAGGCATGTCGTAAGAGGCGACTGAGGTAGGTGCCTAGTGAATCTACCCTAGTAAATAAAATGTGTTGCAGAAATTGGATGTGCTGGCGCACTTGTGGGCTCAGTGCACAATCGCTCTTAGGCTCAGATCGCATACAAATCACAGAGTGGTTAACAAGTGGTCGATATGTAGCATTCAAGAAGAATAAGCACTATAAAGGCTGCAGACGGAGTAGAACATTGTTTTGAAAATAAGACATCAGGAGATGAGTATTAATATTAGTCATAATAGCAGGAAAATTGTTACTACTCCGTTTTCCACTACTTATATAATACTATGTCTGTACACTTTTCTGTCTTTTTCAGTCGGCGGGCAGAAGTTCCAAGATGTTGCAGCATATTAACTTTAGGATGCGCTGTCAGCTGCAAGATGGGCGTGTCTTTATAGGCACATTTAAAGCATTTGATAAACACATGAATCTGATCCTGGGAGATTGTGATGAGTTCAGAAAGATAAAGGCCAAGAACGTCAAGTCCACAGAACGAGAGGAAAAGAGAGTGTTGGGCTTAGTGCTTCTAAGAGGGGAACATCTAGTGTCCATGACAGTTGAAGGACCACCAGCTGCTGAGGTATTAGAGCTTGTATTTAACAGTAACATAACATTTCATCTTAGTTATCTTGTGACTTGATTTTTGTTTGCTAAGAAAATAGTTGTTTGATCACGTTTTTTAAAATAGTGCATTCAACTGCATCACAGTTGACTTGATCCACAAACAATTTAGTGTCAAATAAATACATATTAATGAAAACTGTGACATCCGTTACAGGACTTCACCATCAATCACAGTAAACGAGTCTGTGGTTTTTCTAGGCACCACTTATATGTTCAGTAATTTGCCATTGCTTTCTCTATGGTAAGGTTCTATTTTTAACGTTCGTAAAATTCATTCCAAACTGCCTGTCGCTGAGTTTTAACCACATATGCTTGGGTTGTGATCCAGCTTACTAAGTACATATTAATGCTTCTGTTCTGCAATAGCTTGATATTAATGAGAGTTGGTTATTAAAGAACATCAAAACAAGGAAAATTAAATATTTTAGATATATTAAACTACATGGGGGTGTGTTAGAAGGAACGGTGCCTGGAAGAAAAGCGAGAGGAATACCTACCTAAATGATGATAACTGCAGGGTGTCATTGACAAGTTGAGGATGACTGCTGCTGGCGCAGGTATCTTGCACAGAACAGAGATGTTTTCAGGGCTTCTGTCATGGGAGCCAAGTTCTACAAGGGACAAGCTACTTGATGATTAGTCTGTCATTCTTTAAAATTCCACCTCATCTACTTGCATTGGTGGTGCACAGATTCTTGGTGTAAGTTTTATGTGATACTGGGGGTACTTCTAGATCTTGTTGATGTTGGTGAACTCTGCGTATTTTATTAGACACCTGTACATTTTCTAGTCTCTTGTGCTGCATAGTTTTAACTTTGTTTTGCTTATAAAATTGTAACTTCTTGTTCTTTACTCTTGTAAAGTTTAAACTTTGGTGTTCTTATTTTACAGGAAGGTGCTGCAAGGGTTCCACTGTCAGGTGCTAGCCAAGGACCAGGTGTGGGCAGAGCGGCAGGACGTGGTATGAGTAGTGGTACAGGAATGGGAGCAGCACCCGGTTTGCAAGGTCCAGCTCGTGGTGTTGGTATCCCTTCACCACAGATGATGACTCCACAACCACCACGAATGGGAGGTCCACCTATGGGTATGTGCACTAATGCTTTTGTCGTTGTTGCTTGTCTCTGGTTTACAAACAAGCAGTGAATGTTCCTGTAAATTATTATTCAGTACTTTTTCTAGCTATATGTCACTAGTTTGTGTTGAATATAATCCACAAGTAGAATGTTTGTTTTTGTTAACCACTCTTTGTGATCTGTGTGGTTTGCACCGAGAACATGAGTATGTTAGGCCCCTGCAGAATTTAGGACATGCACATCCAAATTTCAGCTAGGACAAGCAGAATAATCCTGTTGAATCTGTCATGTTCCTACAGTAGCAATAAGAACGTCAATTGGAGTCTGTTACATCTACATATAGCTTGTCCTGAACTGACATGAGCGGTGTTTCCTTTGTTTATTGTATCTTGGACACTCTTGCAGGATGTGTCTACCTGTCAACCATATGGTGCCCAGATGATATCTCAGCCTATTGTGACCAGTATGTATCCACAAGATGATAACCTGTTCTTCTCTATTGTTCATCTCAAAATTTTTTAGCTAGCACTGTGAGAAATACTTAATACCACTATTACTTTATATGCTATTGCTTTACTTCTATCTTGTTTTTAAAAACAAATTACACTTATATTTCAAGGTGGTCCAATGATGATGGGTGGTCAGGTGCCCATGCGACCGCAAGGTATGCCACCACGAGGACCAGGAATGATGCCTCCTATCATGCGAGGTAGGTTTTAAAAGCTTTTGTAATTAGATTACTTAGTAGCATTGATTCTTGAGGAGAAAATCTGTTTGTTTCTTAGTGTTGCAACTTTGAGAAACATTTCTTCAAATGTTTGTTAATTGTGCCATTAGATATATCATTTTGGGACCGGTTTGTCTAATTTGATTTCTCTTTCCCCCGTATATATATCCAATCCTTATCCAAACTGCATTGATGCAGGGCTACTACTTGTAGTTGAGAGAAGAGTCGCCCGAGTTGTTACCGGGACCCAAATTTGTGGTGTAAAGAATAGAATCACTCTTACATGTCGTAATAGGCGACTGGCTGAAATCGGATGCACGTGTCCGCTAGGAATGCTAACCCGAAACAAATGCTTGCAGAAACGGATGCACCAGGCCGTAAGGCGCATAACATGGTGCAACGACCCTCACAATGAGGAATGGGATAACGGATTCTACAGTCGCCAATCTGCCTCGAGATTTAGCCACAAGTAAGAATATCAGACCTACCATCACGAGGGTGGCCAAAACTTACTGCAGGAAGAGGTCGACACAAACAGAGAAGCAGAAGTCATAGGAATTATATCCTACAGAACTGCCCCCAGTATGCAGATTTGAGAAGAAAGAGGTGGTAGACACACTAGAGTCCAAGACAAACTATGGTGTTGCTGATAATCTGCCTTTATTAGAGAATCCAAAATCCCAATCTAGTGAGAATGCAGAAGAAGAAGAGATAAGAATATTGGTCAACTCAAATATGTTGACTAGATGCCATCTCACCCATGTGTTGCTGGGGTCCGCAAGGAGAACAAAGAATAGTAACACTGCGACCTATAAGGCATGTAGTAAGAGGCGACTGAGGTAGGAGCCTAGGAAGCTACCCAGTAAATAAAAGCCTAGCAGAAACCGGATGTGCTATCCTACTTGTAGGTGCATAACTGGCACAACGTACAGTTTTCCTTAGACTCAGATCACATGCAAATCACAAATAGTGGTTAACAAGTGGTCTATATGGAGCGTTTGAAGAAAGAATGAATGAATGCCATCTAATTCTTGACATATATAAGAACCGCAGATTTACTAGTACAATAACTCAAATCACTAAGTTCTATTTTCTGACTAAATTTCAGACTTAAAATCTTCAAAGAAATATTTTTATCAATGCATACGTCTCTGGCACTTTTATTTACTCAGAACTGGCTACTGCAGTCTGCCAGGCCTCATATATGAGTGCAGATCTGAGATAGAAACTTGATCTAGGAAATGTGTGCACAAACTGCTGTGTTAGCACAGTTCTTACTAATAATAGAAATTGATCATGTTTGTTGCTTCCCCTGGGGTTCTTAAAACTCCTTATTCTCATCTTACAATAGACTTGAAGCTACTATAAATGATGTATGTTATATGTGTTTACCTGTGTGTATGTATGCTGTTTCATCTCAAATAGACACATGCAATAAGCTTATATCATGTGTTATGGCAAACACTGTTCAATCAAATCGTGACCTGATTATTCTGTGTTCTATGTAAATCTTTTTTTAACTTAGCTGGTTGTCTTCTAAAAGCGCATATTGTAAGGAAGGCAATGGGTGCATAAGAAATAAGGGTGTGTAGTTTGAAGCTTAATAGTGTTGTGGGTGGAGCTATAGAGAGACTAACTGGATATCATGCTATACAAAATTCTCAACACTGACGATGCAGATGCAATAGAGACTACATATAACAACATTCAAAGAAAGTACTAGAAATAGCTAACACAACAATACCAAAGGCAGTTTAATGTGTTACAGACCATTTGGAAATCCAGATATAGAAAACAGAAAAGTCAGACGATAACTTGAATAAAAACCCAACACAGCGAACAGAGACTGCAGTAATAGACGCACAACCCAGGCGTCTCATTAGAAAATCAAAGAAAGAAAACCAAGATTTAAAGAAGGAATATAAAGTTTGGAAAATTTTTGATAATAAATAAATAAAAATAACCAATCTAAAACCAGTAAGGGCCGGTGAAAACAATGTTTACAGCAACAACAAATACTATGCCAAAGTCAGCAAACACACTCAAAGAAAACAAACAAACCAGTCAAGAACATTCGAAAACATACAAAAACAGCCACCAGAACAAACATTCAACTGCTTGAAACTAAGTACATAAGTAATACAATTAGTGGTGCACTATACCAAAAAAATTAATTGCTGAGAACTGGAGATCAATCAACAGGCTAAAATGAAAGTCTTCACTGATGAGATAGGAGTAGCACCTTGTGGAAAGTTACAGCAATATCTTGATCATGGATAGTCATGGTCTTGTTTGGTCCACATCTCTCCACTTAATTACACACACTCCTGGAAACAGTAATCATGACTGGATGAGCGCACATGGGGGAAGTCCCACTGCATTTCTTTAATGTGTATGTTGCTTCCTTGTGAATATTTTTCTGCGTTCGCTAGAGCACCACTTGTAAGCCACCCTTTGTGACCTATATGTGGTTTGAACCAAAGAACGCCTGCCTGCCCAGCATGTTCGTAGCGCGTTGGACTACGGGTGACAAGTCCTCTGTGAGTGCGGGTTCAACTCCTCGGACTGGCAAAAAGCCACAGGTTCCCCAGGGTTACGATGATCCATGACACCGAGCCGAAGAGCTTTCAGCTCAAGTGCTTCTGGATCTAAAAAAAACAAAGAACATTAAGTGCATCAGGCTGCCAGTTTACATCATTAGTTGAACAGCTGTGAAATTTTTCATCTTTCAATGCAGAACATTCAAATTTCCGCAGTGAGTGATATTCAGGTTTGCATCTCAATCCTGTGACAGCCTCATGGATCTGAACTATGCATCACCTGTTCGTTCAGGCACAGATTTACATTTGTATGACATGACCACTTTTCTACTATTTCTTGAGACTGGAATATAGGAAGAGCATGAGCACGCTCTACCTGTCTTATGCTGCAACAAGACCGTTCTTGGTAAGGAACATGCTCCTCCGCTGTTTGACACATCATTTGCATCATGCAAAATAATATGGAGTTTTCATTCTGTATTGTTTTCTGTGATGTGTTTGGAAACTGTGAACACAGAACAGGTATGTTTGTATCATCAATAACTGATAGGATCAATCAGTCAGCATGGCAACAAATGTCACAGTTCTGGATGAAGCTGATGGAACAAATTGTTTTCATCTCCCCATGAAATTGGGAGCTTTCACTCTGTATTGTTTTCTGGAAACTGCAGCCACAGACAATTTGGCACAACCAATCAGTTGAACTGTCAAAGAGGCATGGATTTTGTGTGCAGACATTTTTTTGCCCTTTTGCATCGTGGATTATCAATTTCCAGGCATCAAACAGGGTAAACGTGTAGCAGCAGAGATGTTTGCTCATGTGGTGTGCAATTCAATCTAATATGTGCAGATTCGCTTACACTCCTGCTTCCTTTCTTATATAGCTTTCCCCTCAATTCCTATTAACTTTGCAGTACTCTATCTTGTAGTGTGTAGATCTTGATTAGGACCATCTCAATGGCACTGACTTGACAATTACATTTTAATTTAAACATCCCTTCCCCACACACACACTGCTCAACGAGACTGGGCCCACATGACTCCATTTTCCCGTTCATGTGGGAGTTTGTGCTAACATGCCTACCGCACCAAGCACCCGCAATGTGAAAGCCCACATAAATTGTACCAGACAACACTAAGAATAAAATCTTATCTAACATAATAATAATAATTCCTCTCATACCGTTATACGTTATATAGGGCCTGCAAGTAACTTCTCCATACCGCTCTATCCTGGGCAACTCGCTCAATCTCAACCATGGAACTGAGGCCGATATTTCCTGCCTCTCTCAGCAAAGTTAGTTTCAGGGTCTCCTTAGGTATTCCTCTCTTTCTTGAACCCTTTGCATCCCACTTCAATGCCTGCTTTGATATTCGTTGATCATTTCTTCTCAAGGTGTACCCAACATATCTCCATCTTCTCTTTCTTATAACTGTTGTCACTAGTGGTTGACCAGACATATCTCTGATTTCATCACTTCTCCTGAATTCATTCCATTTTATATTCATTATTTTTCGCAGACATCTATTTTCAAATGCATTCAACTTGCTTTCTATATCTTTAGTCATTTTCCATCTCTCGCTAGCATATGTTAGGATTGATACAACATTTGAATTGAAAATTCGTAATTTAGTTTTAATACTATATAACTTGCAGTTCCATATTTTATTTAGACTTTTAAAAACTGATGTTGCTTTGCCGATTCGTATCATAATTTCTTTTTTAACATTTCCTGTGCAACCAAATTTGCTACCTAAATAGGTGAACTGCTCTGTTATTTTATCATTTTAGATTCCAGTGTGATATCTGCATTACTTGCCATATGTGTCTTCATTATATTTGTTTTTCATAGCTTATCTGCAGTCCAACTTTTGATGCGATAGATGACAAGTTGTCTGTTTTCTTTGCATATCTTGGTTGTTTCTACTTAACAAAGCAATATCATCTGCAAAATCCAAATCTTCTAGTTGACTATTTTCTACCCAATCAATGCCAGTTTCGCCCTGCAACATTTTTGCATCACAAACAATAGCGGAGATAGAATACAGCCTTGCTTTACTCCAGGTTCCAACCTTAAACCAGTCGCTGTGTCCAGTAACAAATCCATCTAACAAATACCAGTAAACATATAAAGGTTGCAACAAATGGATTGCATTGAACCATATGTTTTCTAAACAAAAATAGCAACCAGGCCCTACATGAGTTCATGCATACAGATGAGACAAAGAAGGATAATCAGGAACTCAGACATGGACTTAACCCACTCCGCCTTCTGCACCGATATATTGGCACACACTATTATCTAAGATGACTCAAATCATTTATACTGGCTAATTCAGTATACATTGCAATATAAATACTCTCAGACGTGAGAAAAAATACAGAGTGAAAGGGTTACATCTTGTGGTCCTGGAGCAGAGGGGGCTTGTTAACATCAAAGGCAGTCCATCTATGTCAAGGTCACACCTAATCTCAAAACACTGCGCCGTACAGAGTTCCAGATAGGACAGTGGTTATCAATCTTCCTAATGCCGTGACCCTTTAATACAGTTCCTCATGTTGTGGTGACCCCAAACCATAAAATTATGTAACAATATTTATGTATAATTATGATAAATATGTGTTTTCCTGATGGTCTTATGCGACCCCTGTGAAATGGTCGTTCCTTCCCCAGCCCCCCCAGAGGTTGTGACCCACAGTTTGAGAACCACTGAGGTAGGGCAAAGCTGCAAAAAATGTGCACAGGCAGAGTTCATATGTCTGGAAAGAAAGTGAATCCATGAAGGAAATACGCCTAGAGTAGAAACCTCAACTGCCAACGTCAAAAGTGTTGGTCAAAGTCTCAGAATTAACATCTATGCATTGCATCAATTACTCCTCTGAGATATAGCCAAGTAGGGACTATGTCTTGTCCTCAAAATCATCTGTCAAATACAACTGAAACCATAGAATGGGTAGCTGAAATGAATAGACAAAAGATATTTAGGCCCAGAGCGAGATGTTGTAATTTCAGAACCCACCAACACAAAATGTGCCACATAAACTCTAATTAACCAAACAATTATTTCTGAGTAGTGGGGTTGACAATAACATAGTTGACAACACTGCATTAGTGGCACTGTGCAGTGGAAATTTCGGCTGACCAAGAAGTCTTGGTGTGCACAGCTGGGCTACAGGAGATATTCAAGTACCTCAGAGGTCAAGAGTCTTGCCTTGAATATTGAGTGACACTTGTGATAACGAAAGCAAGCCGTCACGTAAAAATTAGTGACTAAACCTGAATTCATAGAGGACAATGAAAAAAAAAACAACTCCAAAACAACTAATCTGAACAAATATCTGAAGTTAGACAAAATGAATGAACAATCTAATTAGAAATTACATAAATAATAAACAATGCAGAGAGCAGAGCATAATCTTTCAACTAAGTAAAGGACATTCAACAAACACTCACATAATAAAAAAAAATAACATGAGCTCTCTTGCACATATTCATATGAGACAGCAAAATCTGTATGTCTCAGATACCAGAACTTACAGAAGAAAGCTCTTGCAGAGCTCACCCATGGAATCACAAAACAGCTACTTCCATCTTCGCCCAAGTGGTTACCGGGGCCCAAATTTGGGGTGTAAAGAATAGAAGCGAGTGTTACCTGCCACACATGTCGTAAGAAGCAACTAAGGAGGTTTGGCTGAAATCGGATGCATGTGTCCTAAACATGTAGAAATCTTATGCATTTAGGGACCTACCAAACCAATGTGCAACGTATACACGTTCTTGGCAAAGATCAAACATATCACAAAGAGTGATTAAAATTGGTCATAAAACGAACACAAAGAAGAAGAAGCTACTTCCAATTTTGAGAACATTTCATGTTTTTGAAAGAGCATCCAGTTCAGCAGCACTAGTTTACATGAACATTTCCTGTGGGGGCCTCCTCCTCTCCAACTTGCTGGATATGTACATCAACATCCAACACTTTAGAAACATTGAGAACAATTTAAACAACAAAAGTATTGTAATTTTACAACACGTTGTCGGCAAATATTTGTATCTAACAGAATGGTCATTATTAGGTTGAAAAAAAAGTGATTAAAATATGATGGCACCCTTCCAATGTTTAAAAAAAAATTAATAACACTAGCCATTTGGATATATTTATGAAAGGTATTTGATAAAGTATGGAAAAATAAAAAGATGAAAGTCCTTCAATGGGACTTATGTGGTAGAGTAGAAATTTCACTAAATCAGATATGTTATTGTGTGTATATGTTTACACTAAATTAGATGTTATTGTGTGGTGTTGGCACAAGTCAGATCTAATGGCCTCCCATACGACCAATTAGATCTGGCACCATGCTTCCTTATATCCCAGTAGATGTGTTCTTCTATTTATAAAATCTTACCATTACCATCTGTAAAAGTTTGCCCTACCAAGAATCTTTCCTGACATGGCGGTAGGGCCAAGTAACCATGCATGAATGGATAAGGTGAACGCATTGGGCAACTCCATGCCCTAGATGCATTAAATGGTGATAAAGACACTAATTGCACAGAGCCAGATAGGATCACACTGCTTGCAGGGTCCCGTGGTGATGAGGATACTCTGTGTTGGAAGGAAATATCTGGACTGGTGGAGATGTACAAAATACCTATGCGCATGTTGTGACACTGCCATATGGACATAACCCAGAAGCTAGCGATAACGGCCTGCAAACATGGTGCACCTATGACTGGCAGGGATTGTGCAGCATTGATATGTGCCTCCCTCATAAATTTGAGACATGGACACTATCACACATCCATCCAGAAGCAGCAGGAGACTAAGACTAGTTAAGAGATCTATGATTTGCAACAGTACACCAAATGTGCAGTCATTCATGTGAGATGGTTCAGCATGTCCTTCTTGAATGCCCTGGAATACAGAAAATTCGACAAAAAACTACACCCATCTGTCCTTTATGGTAGCCTCCCACAACTTCAGAAAACATACTGATTCTACTTTTTGGTATTGGCTGCTGAAGAGTGAAAACTCACATCCCTGGTTGGAAGAAGTGTAGAGATGTCCTAGTTACAATATGCACTAAATCAGATATGTCATTTACATATGAAGTCCGAGAAAGCACGCATGTGTAGTGGGGGATACTGATAAGAAAAGCAGGCTTTCATGCAAAAATCAGTCAGCAGAGCTGTACCAGATGCCCTGACTGCGCCTGAATTCATAGCGACGACGCAGATCTTCTTTGCATCCGTTCTTAACGGCCAATTTTTAATCACTCTTTGTGATATGTTTGATCTTTGTCAAGAACGTGTATACGTAGCACATTGGATTGGTAGGCTTCTACACATTTAGGACACGTGCATCTGATTTCAGCCCAATGCAGAAGATAATATGTGTGACCCAGTTCATTTGTTAAACACAGATAATGTATTACCATCCTAAATGGAAGACTGTTCAATGTTGTTAGCAGAAATGCTATTTCCAGAAACATCTGTTATAATAATCAATACACTGTTCAACTTAGTGCATGCTTATTGATGTACAAAACAAACAGATAGCCAAAGAGGACAGTCAGTGGAAGTATAGATGAAGATAAGGTCAGATAAATGGAAGTATTCATCAATTTTCTCTTGTAATGAATAAAGAGGTACTGGGGTGTTGAATTGTGTCATCTGTGGCAAGTTTTTAGAAAGAAAAGAGAAAGTAGAATGAGAACCAGGCAGATCTCTTGACTGGTGTTATTAAAGTCTTGCCTAGTTGCCTGAAGGTTGATGAGCAAAAAACTTGGGGGATCAATAAGAGAGGTGGGCTGATGAAAGCATAATCTCCATTTGCTGGAGGGCAGTGAGCTGGCAGTGCACACCAACCCGTTATTACAGCCTGTGGAAAAGTTATAAATATAGGCATGTGCAGATGGTTAAACCAGATAGATAAATCCTCCCCAGGCTTTTGCAATTTATGCTTCATTAGATCGGATGATTGTTGCTATGTTCAGTCACTTGTTCAAATGTTAGACTGGGGATGAACTAGAACAATGAAAATGTTGTTATCTTTAGTCTCATTTTATAATCATTTTTTATTTTCCCTGTAACAAATTATTTCTCATCATTTTTTGTAATGATTGAGTAAATTATTATTTGTTAAATAATTAGTAATTGCAATTGAGATTAAGATATCAATTATTCATAAATATTTATCAGTTTTTGTCATCACTTTATATCAGATGTATCATCATTTGAATCATCTGCTTTCTTCTTTATTCATGATGCAGTATTAATTTGACTAATTTTGAGAGTAAATAAACAAATACTTATCTTCTCTTTCTACTTTCATTTCTTTCAGGTGGAATGCAGGGCCCACCAAGAATGGGACCACCCATGTAGATGTACACACTCATCCACGCATTGAACTGTTGTTATTTTTTACTTTATTGAGCCCTTGCTGGGAATATTTTATCACAAATTCATGTGCACATCATTTTTCCATTCTTGTCATAAAAATGTTAACAAATTTAATGTGTCTGCCTATGATTGCCTGAGGGGAGCATGTTCGTTTTATTCTTGTCAAGGAATTTGGCTAGAAATCTTATCTTTCATATGGCACAATTTTTGAAGAGAAATTTGGACATCTCTGCTTCTTTAATGATAACCATCAGGAGTGAACAAAACTTGTCTGCATTATTGGGAGTTAATGAGCACTGAGATTGTGTGAATGTTGTTTGTTTTGGTGGACTTTTTTTTAAAACTGGTATGTTTGTTGAATTAAATTCCACAATAATGTGTTCTTGTCTGTTTGTGTTATTTAGAGGAATTATCATCTGCAAGTGATGTTACTAAGCCTACTACATTCAACGTAAGCAGGCATTTCTATTATGTTTGATCTTTGCCAAGAACATGTATACGTTGCACATTGGTTTGGTAGGCCCCTAAACGCTGACTTCTACACGTTTAGGAAACATGCATGGCAGGTAACAGTAAAGTAAAGGTAAAGGAACCTTTTCATACCTCGTGGTATATAGGGCAATACAGTGTTAGGCCTGTATTTTTCATTGACCGTCGGCACACGATGGGTGATGTGGTCAGCATCACACCGGCCGCCTTTACTTTCCCAGAGCATGTCTGGTACATACTTGAGACTGGGTCGACCTGAGAGCGGTCGGGGAAAATTCCATGCACACTGCGGGAGTTGAACCCAAACCACCAGCCTTGAGAAGCAAGTTCACTAACAACTACACTACCGCGGCTTTCCAGGTAACAGTGGTTCTATTCTTTACACCCCAAATTTGGGCCCGATAACCACTCGGGCACGTCTGTTTACTAGACTGCAGCTATGCTTTCTGGATCTAGTCTCTTAACTTCTGACCTGTCGTGGATGGGATGGACCCTATTGGTTACAACTAGTATGTCTATTTCAGCATATTTCTTGATCCAACCTGTAACTTCTAATATTTCAAAGATGGGATACCCTATTGATAGAATAGTTACAACTAACTTGGGGGAGGTCTCTGTGATGTAGAGGTTAGATGCTTGTCTCTCGTGCCAAAGATACCAGGTTCGCTACCTATCTGGATAGCCCTGATCTGTGTAGGTGAGGTCAAGGTCCTATTGGAGATGGGCGATAAAATGTAGGTCCTGTATTCAAATTTAGAGTGTAAAGCATCAAACCACTGTTACCTGCCACACATGTCGTAAGAGGTGCCTAAGGAGGTTTGGCTGAAATTGGATGCACTTGTCCTAAACATATAGAAGTCTATGCATTAAGGGGCCTACCAAACCAATGTGCAACGTATACACTTTCTTGGCAAAGATCAAACATTTCACAAAGAGTGGTTAAAATTGGTCGTAAAGAACGCACGCAAAGAAGAAGAAGCATGTAAAAGAACCCTTGGCAGTTCAAAATCGAGAAGTGCAGGCTGAAAAGCTGCGACTTTGACAAAATTCATAAGAAAAGATTAAAATTCCTGCAAAATATCTTCACCAGCTTCAAAATTACATCGGAGACCATCACCGTTGCAACGGAGTTTTTGCACTGCAGCTGAGATCTTCCTGTGTAAGAAAGATATCGGAGCTTACATGGTTACTCACTGAAGTGCAATGATGATGGTCCTTTTATCAATCAATCATACAACTAACTAATTAATAGCTGTCCATCATAGGTGATAGCCTCAGGCGTGTGTTGTTGCACTTCTCTGCTGAGGGAACTGTAGAGTCTGTCATAGTACACAATCCCCTACTACAGGTGGGACATACATGATCACGATTGGACATGTGGGTGTTTTGTGGGGTTTTTTTTCTACTTCAGCAGTGGGACGATCTTTAGCAAGGCAAATTCTTCTAATGTTGTTGCAGGGATACATTTGGCGATCTTGGGCAGTGGATTTCTCAGCATGTGTCAAAACATACACTCATCCTCCGGCAACATAAAAAGCGACCCCACTTCCCAGTGACATGCACCGGGAAACTATCATCGCATTATCAATGACTTCAACTCTGACCCAGCAGCTCTTGGAGCAAATGCTATGTGATATCTGCATGTGTTTGTAAGTTGTTGCTTTGTTCCATTTAACTGACCTGGAAGGAAGATGAATATTAACAGAGCTCTGGTGAAATAGTCAATGCTAGGTTAGTCAGTTTGTTTAGTATGGGTGGTGAAACACATAAAAACTCCGGGCGATTGGCGACCGTAGAATCCGTTATCCTATTCCTTATTGTGAGGGGTCGTTGCAACATGTTATGCGCCTTACGGCCTGGTGCATCCGTTTTCTGCAAGCATTTGTTTCGGGTTAGCATTCCCTAGCGGACACATGCATCCGATTTCAACCAAACCTCCTTAGTCGCCTCTTACGACATGCGTGGCAGGTAACAGTGGTTCTATTCTTTACGTCCCAAATTTGGGACCCGGTAACCACTCGGGCGGCAATAGCAATCAAGAAGTTAAACACAATGAAGAACATGTGGCAAAGCACCAGCAAAATACTAAAATTAAAAATATTGAGAGCATGCATTTTCCCAGTGGCTACTTATGGTTGCGAATCATGGACTATTACACAGAAATTAAGATCGAAAATCCAGTCCTTCGAAACTAAATGCTACAGAAAGATCCTACGAATACCATGGACAGAAAAAGAAAGAACACACCTGTCCTGAAAGAACTAAATGTTAAAGAGAATTGGCTGATAAACAACGTACTATACAGAAAAATTACATACTTTGGTCACGATGGCCTGGACAGAACAATACTAGAGGGCAGGGGCAGACCAAGAAGAAGATGGCTACAAGATATTAAAGAGACCATGACCATCGACGAAGTGGGTGAACTGGCAAGAGACAGTGAATTTCAGATGTGCTGCAAAGAGAGCAACGTCCTATAAAGGATACGCACATTGATGACTGTAGTTTTACAAAAACAATAATACATAGCAACGTTTCCAACAAAAGGCTTATATATCACAATAAGAATGATCAAAAAGAACGATCGCGACAGAGAACTGGCACAACAAATTCGGTCTAATGTGAAAATGACAAAGTAGCCTAACAAGTGGTTGCTGTAGAGCGAATGAAGACGACTACATACTTAGTGCACTAGGTTGAGAAATTGTCTACTTAACAAGTACAATATAGATCCTACTGACATCTGCACGTGGCACCAGCGTGGTTGAGAGAGACACATCCTTCAAGTGGCCAGTCTACGATTAACAGAGGAACACACATGGTCAACCACCTTGTCAGTCCAAGACAAGCTGTGTGATGTAAACTGACTTCTTTTGACAACTACCTACATTAAAAGTATACAAGTCGGTGTCTTCTTCGAATGCTCCATATCGACCACTTGTTAAACCTCTCTTGTGATTTGTATGCGATCTGAGTCTAAGAGCGGTTGTGCCAGTTACAAGTAGGCCAGCACATCCGATTTCTGCGATGGCTTTTATAGCTTCCTAGGTCATGCATCAGTCGCCTCTAACAACATGCCTTGTAGGTAGCAGTGGTACTATTCGTTGCTCCCCTTGCGAGCTCCGGCGCCACACAGGCGAAGTGAGTGCGAAAAGTACAAACTTAAAACCAGAATAGACTGCTGGATATTACACAAAGATGTATATATATATATATATCACTTGTGGATTGGAACACACACCTTTTGCCGTATATTTAAGTCGGTGTAGTGGTGCATAGTTGGCAGAAACTGGGATAGAAGTCTGGACCACTGCTACACAAAACCTTATTGGCAATGTGCCCTTCTCAAGTACCTCAGAAGGGATAAGCTGTGAGATGACGATGAAGCCTACCGTAGACCTATTTCTGTCTGCAAGATGGGAGTCAACCGTTTCATCTTCAGTGTGCTTTTCAAGTTGTATGTCACGGCAACGCACCCTCAATGGATACCTATGAGTTACTGGATACCTACCACAATTGAAATTGTTGGCAAGGAAAGAAACGTCCTGCTCAGAGCCAAGTCACAGAGATAAAAATAGTACAAATTCCCTCCTATAGCAAACAACAGACTTCCTGAAGACATGTCCAGCTATTTAGGAAGTATCTAACATTAGTATTTGTCTAGAATATACCTCGAGGGCGAAATGTGACCAGCTTAGACAGGAATGAATGAGTTACTGCCCAAGGCATTGCTTGATTAATTGAAACCCAACCATCGCAAGCAGCTGACTCACGTCTCATAGCGGTTTTTCAATAGTAACACACTGTATATCGCTTGCAGTCTTAACAGTAACACGGTAGAAACAACATGGCGCATGCTACAGTGTTACAAATGTAAAGCAGTCACGTTCTATATCAATCATGGGTTGATTCTTCTGCATTCACCAGCTAAGAAGTCAGTGCGCCTTGTATAGCGCGTCTGACCGATTTTTGCATGAATGCATGGTGTCCCCCCGCCATACACACTGGCCTGCCGTCTCCGACTTCAGAGGTAGTGCTTTTATTCTAAAAATGCAGCCCTCTGTGAGTGCGGTTCAATTCCGCGGGCTGGCAGAAAAGCCACAGGTTCTCCAGATTTACGGTGCTCGTGGCACCGAACCGAAGGGTTACGATGGCCAGGAGCTGAAAGCTCGAGTGCTTCTGGATCGGGGGAAAAAAAATACAAATACATTAAACATTCACTAATATGCGCCATCGACAGCTACTTTGTTTGGTTCTGGCAGTAGCCGTTGTATTCGTGTCTGCAACATATTTTTCAATTTAAAAAGCACGTGCTTCGAGAGTCAAACAATATTTGGCAGGCTAGATTGCTCCGTCTCACGGAAGAAAATGGTTCGGGTTTGCAATGCGAGTATGAGACTCATGAGCTCAGAAAGAATTTAGTAAACATTGTATTTGCAGAACGTTTTCGAACGCTCCATATCGACCACTTGTCAATCACTATTTGTGATTTGTATGTAATCGGAGCCTAAGAACGATTGTACGTTGTGCCAGTTATGCACCAGTTACTACAAGTAGACCAGCACATCCGACTTCTGCGATGCTTTTTATTTACTACAGTATCCTTGTAGGTCGAAGTGATACTATTCTTTGCTTCCCTTTCGGGCACTACACAGCCGACTTGAGAAACATAAATTATAAGTACCTCTAAAGTCTTAGTAAGACTCGCCTGATTGACGAGAGGCACTGTTGATAAGTAAAGCCATCATTCACGCAAAAATCAGTCAGAGGGGACGTGACTACGCATGAATTCATTGCGGGCGAGAGCAAAAAAAGCAATAACATGTCTTATGTTATCGAAATCTTCAGAGAGGGGTTATGCGGGTACACCCATGGCTGCCACATCAGTCTTCTGATATCCTGGATATTGTAACATATTTATACACACCAACTTTGTAGTTACCTCAAATTCTAAAAATAAAATATCTTCTTTTTCTTCTTTGCGTTCGTTCTTTGTGATATGTTTGATCTTTGCCAAGAAAGTGTATACGTTGTACATTGGTTTGGTAGGCCCCTAAACACATAGACTTCTACATGTTTAGGACACATGCATCCGATTTCAGCCAAACCTCCTTAGTCGCCTCTTACGACATGCGTGGTAGGTAACAGTGGTTCTATTCTGCACACCCCAAATTTGGGCGCTGGTAACCACTCGGACGGAATAAAATATGTTTGTGCAGTTCATTCCACCTGTGTGTTGCCGGGGCCCACAAGGGGAGCAAAGAATAGTACTACTGCGACCTATAATACATGTCGTAAGAGGTGACTGATGAGGACCTAGGGAAGCTACTATAGTTAATAAAAAGCATAGCAGAAATCGGATGTGCTTGTCTACTTGTAGTCTTATAACTGGCACAACGTACAATCGCTCTTAGACTCTGATCACATACAAATCACACAGAGTGGTTAGCAAGTGGTCGATAGGAACGCTCGAAGAAGAAAAACATTCTTTGTGGGTATCAATAGCGAAGTAGATAACCCGCTTCGCTAGTAACCAAGTGCCGTGCTAATTCTGGAGATCAAAATCAACGTATGCCTCAAACAAATTATGTGTACACAAAGTACGGTGTTGGACTACAGGTTTTCTGATCGCTTATTTGGGCATCTAAATTACAAGTACTTCAGAAGTCGAAGTAAGGCTTGCCTGAATTGCAAGAGACACTGATAATGAAGGCTAGCTTTCATGCAAAATTCATTTTTTTTTTCGATCCAGAAGCACTTGAGCTTTTCAGCTCTTCTGCTCGGTTCCATGGACATCGTAACCCTTCGGTTCGGTGCCACGAACACCGTAAATCTGGGGAATCTGTGGCTTTTTCTGCCATCCCGTGGAATTGAACCCGCACACACAGAGGAAGTCACCCGTAGTCCAACGCGCTACGAACACGGACAGACAGGCGTGCAAAATTCATTCAGAGGTGTCATATTAGGCGCCCTGAGTACGCCTCAATTCACAGCTGTAAAAAAAACCCACCTAATTCTTTGTAATATGGTTTGTTCCCAGAACGTTGATACGTTGCGCACCGATTTAAATCATGTAGGACAGGTGCATACGAAAAACTTCGGCCTAGTTCTCTAATGATGAATTTCGGCAATCCTGCAGTTCTCTAACTAGGACACGATAACAACAGAAACAAAAGATTCGTATCCAGTAAAGCTATAAGTCTTAGGATAATAGCGAGTATGTGAAGCTGGTAAACTACACCTTGAGTGAATAGGAAGATCTAAGAAACCCAGGTGAAGCACCAGAGCTAATTAATATGGTCAATATATAAGACAGTAAACAAGTATTTAATGCCTACAACAACAAAATGAATAACAAAACACATTCGAACTTCTTTTTTTCTTTCTCCAATCCTGTTTTGCCTCACAGCGTCAGGATAAGAAGAGATTTCTAGAACGAGACCTTGTGTGCGCTTCATAAATAGTGTCTTTCGTCGCCTCTGTTATCTCTGAGTTCCCTTTTTGCGTTTCCGACCTTTTGTATCCATTATTTTGGAATAACAAAATAATGTGCGTTTTTTGTGTTACATTTATTTCGTTATTCGTTTTTATTCCCAGATTTTCATTAGAAACGTTTGTATTTGGTCATCCATTTAAAAAAAAAAATTGTCACTTCTGTTGTTCGTTTGTTTGATAAAGGCCTTGTTGATCGAAACGTTGCTGTATTTTGTCATTGTTTTTGTAATTTGTAAAACTACAGTACTTTGTGATTACGTGTTTTGCCAATCAAATAGTTTTACTGCAGTCTCATATATATATTGTCATTATTTCGGAGCAACATTGCTCTTTGCGATGCACTGTCTGTTGATAATCTGCTTATGTGGCCGAACCATTTAATTTGTTTGTTTTTTTATTGATGAAGTTCAGTATTGATATTGTGTCCACTTTTTTTTACTGATGTCGTCATTTCTCAACCGGTTTTTTCTTGTTACCCTCAGCATTCTGCGTATACACTTCATCTCTGTCGTGACTAGTTTTCCTATATCATTATTCGAACGATAAACCTGTATTTCTCCAAGCATCCATTACCTAGCCATGCACACGAGTTTTCAGATCACAGCCAATTAGCTCTCCACGCTCGTCTGTAGGGTTAGGAAATGGGTGTCGTAAAAACATGTAATGTTCTGACAAACTTCCATAGTTTGTTTCCTTCTCTTACTTATATTTTTTTTTAAAACCCTATGCAAACTGTCATTGAGGCATTAAAAACACGCAATGCCATCAGAAAACAGCAAACAACAATCTTCCGACTCAGAACAGGACAATGCAGTTAACCACAAGATTCACAGAATGAAGCCTGCACAGCATGTCAGACTAAAACACCAGAGCACATCCTGCAGTCCCGCCCATCATCAATACGTCAACGAAACGAAAAATGGCATAAAGTCGAAACTTAGAGAGCAAACTATGGAGAATCCTCGAGGAACTTCAATTGACATGCATCTTCATATTTACAGCCCATCACATAATGTAGACTTAGCAAATAAAATCGATCGTAAAGTAAAAGTTTCCGTCTCTGCCAAAGTTAAGATTATTAGTTCTTTCCTTCCAACAGTACCTTGTTGTCTGGTTTAGGGTTTTTCTATATTTAGCATTGATTCCTTTGAGTAAGAGGGTGCAGTTCTTTTGTCAAACATGGTTTGTAATTGTTTTTTCACATCAGATGACGTTTTCTGCTGCGTCTTGTAGTATTGCTATTCTAAAAACTACTCTCGTACTGTTACACCTTACATAGGGCCTGCAAGCAAGTTCTCCATACCCATCTATCCTGGTCAACTCGTTCAAACTCCTCCGTGGAATTGGGTCCGATATTTCTCACCTCTCTCAGTAAAGTTCGTTTCAGGATTTCGATAAGACATCTTTTCATTCTTAAACCATTTGTCTCACATTTCAACGGCCTGCTTTGTGATTCTTTGATCACTTCTTTTCAACATATCTCCATATACATACATAAAAGAACCTTTTTTCATGCCATGATGTATATTGGGGAATACGGTTTTAGGCCTGTATTTTTTATTGACCTTCGGCACACGATGGATGATGTGGTCAACATCACGCCGACCGCATTTACTCCCCAATGCATTTCTAATAATAATGTAAGCTGGGTCGACCTGAGAGTATATATATATATAGTGTATTTTTTTTGTTTTAAAAACACATTAAATTAGCGGTTTACATTTCTATGTGACATAAAAACATTCCTAAACTAAACAAAAATATCTGTATGGTGTGCAGATACGGTGTTCACCTACTGCTCCAAATGTACTGATTTCGCTTCTAGCGTTGAGCGATCAGGATACTTACTCCTATCGGAGACTGACGATAACACGTTGGTCCTGTGTTAAAGTTAAACACGTACAAGATTGGCTGTTCAAATTTGATAATAGTGGGTAACCGCTGCATGTGCAAAATTAACACACAAACAGTTATAATTTTTTTTTCAAACAAACGTTCTACATTCTCGAATTACATATGGGACCCTAGCCGGTGCTACGGATTCGTGCACTTCGGCTGAGATCTTCCTTCTAAGAAAGAGACCGGAGCATGGTTGGTTATTCACGAAATAGCAATGATGTTGGTCATATCTATCTTCTTCTTCTTTGCGTTCGTTCTTTACGACCAATTTTAATCACTCTTTGTGATATGTTTGATCCTTGCCAAGAACGTGTATACGTTGCACATTGGTTTGGTAGGCCCCTAAACGCATTGACTTCTACACGTTTAGGACATGTGCATCCGATTTCATCCAACCTCCTTAGTCGCCTCTTACGACATGCGTGGCAGGTAACAGTGGTTCTATTCTTTACACCCCAAATTTGGGCCCCGGTAACCACTCCGGCGATCATATCTATTAATCACTCGGTCTTCTAATCACTAAATCTAAGATTCAACATTCGACCAACAAGTTCAGATCTTTAATCAGTCGTAAGTGCGATGTAGGACGGTTGGGAAGAATGAACGTGTTACCTGTTGATTAAACACTTACCAAGCCTTGTCAGTGAAGATCTGGATAGTACATTGTGATTTCTGACCAAGTTCTGACGTCTGTTACATCTTGTATTATGTCAAATATATGTACTACAGATAGGATATAATACGATTTGACGAGGGCTACGACATGCCTGGGGTATTGTCTTTTCTACCGGTATCCGGTGTTGAAATAACTGCTCCGGGCAAAGTGATTTGACTAATTGACCAACCGGTGAAAGACAGGCAGTCAAATAGCCACCTATCAGGGACCAGCATCACGGATTGCTTCCTGAGCTTGAAGGGAGTTTGAGAATGAAAATTACGGGACTGAAGCTTGGCCATGTGTGATGGTGAAGCCAGTGGTTCCTGAGGGCAGGAACTGACTGACGGGTTTAGTTAGTTCATCCTTTTGGCCCCCGAGACATCACGTCAGCCTTTTATATGTCTTCTATCAGAAACTGAGATTAGATAGAGTATGTCTATTCTGGTATACCTTTTTTTTTTCTTAATTAGAAAGAAAGAAAACATCAGCATACACTCTACCTTATATTCTGTTTAACGGAGGCGTGAGTTATTTTGGAATAGTTAGTAATAGCATCGTTTAGTTAGTACATTGTTCTTTTTCTGCGTTCACTTTCTATGAAATCAGGCGTAGTCTTGGCGCATTGTATGGTGATTATGACCGTATTTTGCGTGAAGCCATGCTTTTTAAAATTATCAGTGAACCCCCTTCCACCCCTTCACCCCCTCCCACCCTTCTCCGATTTCATTGTTACAAACGGGTAGAAATAGGTCCAGTACTGGTAGATCTAACGAACATAATATGTCATCATCATCAAGTAGCGTGTCCCTTCCGGAACTTGGCTCCCATGACAGCAGCCCCTGAAACTTTTTGTTCTGTGCAAGTTGACCGGCGTCAGCAGCAGTCATTCTCAGATCGTCAATGACATCTTGCACCCATCGTCTTCTAGGTCTTCCTCTCATTCTTCTTCCAGACACCATTCCTTCCAAAATTACCTTCTCTGGGCACTCATGTTGTTTGATGTGTCCGAAATATTGAATTTTTCTTGATGTTATGCTCTTTAATAACCATCTCTCTCCAATATCAAACTGTTGCAGAACAGAAGCACTTGTTCTTTTCTCTGTCCATGTTATTCTAAGTACTCTTCTGTAACATTTGCAGTCAAAGGCGTTAATGATCATCTCCGCGGTTTTGGCAATGGTCCATGTCTCACAACCATATGTTACCAAGGGAAAAAAAATATATATAAACATAACATATACAGACTAATACCTCGTTAGACTCATAGAAGCAACATTCAAAACGACCCTGTCTATCGGTGCTTAGTCCCTTCCAGTCCGCTGAAATGAAAATGTTAGATTTTCTTTAGCAGTCACATAGTAGCGCATGCGATGGTACTGAATTCTTTCTCAACTCAGAACTTCGATGACTCAACAGAAATTAGCACACAACAATCTTCCGTCTCAGAACAGGACACTGCCAGGTCAACCCCTATGCACAGAATGAAGCCTGCTCAGACTGAATAGTGTCATGACAGACTGAAACGCATACTCCAGAGCACATCCTGCCCATTATATCTACGCAACGAAACAAAACATGGCCTCATGAACGAAACTTACAGAGCAAGCTATGAAAAACCTTCGAGGAACTCAAACTGATTTGCAGCAGTCATAGAAGCAACCCATCTCATAGTTTAACTTATTCCTCTCCGCTCCTCGTGGAGCATAGGGCCTCAACAGTTGTTCATCACTTTTTAACGGTCTATGGCTGTTTTCTTTATGGTCTCCCAGGATAGACGAGCACCCTTCATTTCTTCAAGAAGACTTCATCTCCAAGTCTGTTTAGGACGTCCTCTTTTCCGTTTTCCTTGCGGGTTCCTCTCAAGTGCTTATCTAGTGACACTCAACTGTGTCTTCCGTAGGGTATACCTAACCCATCGGCATTTTCTCCTCTTAACCTGTCTCATCATGAGTTCCTGTCCGGTTTTTATCCACGGGTCTATGTTTGCACCGCTGTCATACCAGTTCAGACTGAGAATCCGTTGAAGACAACCGTTGACAAAGGTCTGAATATTATTTGTATCTTGGTGACTCGCCACGTTTCCAAGCTGTACAGCAACACAGATTTCACATTTCAGCTGAATATCCTGAGCTTTGTTTTCGTGGAGATGGCAGTAGATTGTTTGCAGGATTAGCACAGGCTTGTCTGGCTTTCCTAATTCTGGCATTAATGTCCGCATCTGTATCTCCTGATTTGCTGAGCTTGCTTCCAAGGTAGACAAATTCACCAACATCGTCTATATGCCGTCCTTCAATACTTCTTCTTTGCGTTTGTTCTTTACGACCAATTTTAATTACTCTTTGTGATATGGTTGGTCTTTGCCAAGAGCGTGTATACGTTGCACATTGGTTTGGTAGGCCCCTAAACGCATAGACTTATACACGTTTAGGACATGTGCATCCGATTTCAACCAAACCTCCGTAGTCGCCTCTTACGACATGCGTTTTAGGTAACGGTGATTCTATTCTTTACACCCCAAATTTGGGCCCCGGTAACCATTCGGGCGAAATCTTCAATAAATATCGGGTCTTGCTGTATATTGTTGCTACGCGGTATTTTTGTCTCTTTTTGGCTGATTTTAATACCGACCCGTTGTGCCGTTTCTGCCAGAGCATTCACTTTTTCCTGCATGTTCTGTAGCCTGTGTGAGAGCAAGGCAAGGTCATCCGCGAAGTCCATGTCCTGTAATTTTGACATGTGTCCACTAATGCCTTTTCTGGACTCGGCATGTGCCGTGCGTGTAACCAATAAAGTAGCATCAAGAAGAGGATGGGGGCAGCAGGCATGTCTAACACCCGTAGTGACCTGGAACTCATCGGACAGTCTCCCATCGTGGATAATCTAGCAGGCAAACCCATCATACAGTTGCCGGATGATGTCAACAGTCTTGTCTGGCACCCCATATAGACTAACATATCTTCTTCGAACACTTGTTAGGCCCACTGTCAGCTATACAAGCCCTGGAGACAAAATCCGCTGACAGCACAATACAAAACCTAAAATTAGAACTTGCTCAGCTTTCAGAAAAGACAGAAATTCACTTGCAGTGGATTCCATCTCACTGTGGCATTGCAGGCAATGAGAGTGCGATGTCTTAGCTAAGGAGGGCAGTGTCAAATGGCAAATTTACCAACCCATGTCTTTTCAAGAGGTCAAAACCCTCATACAGAAAAAATCTGCTGTAGACTGGAAGACAAACACTGGATACGATTATGGAAAAGACTCCCTCAAAGACCTAAGCAGAACAGACCAGGTCATTATATTTCTACTACTCACCGGACACTGCAGACTCAACAAACACTTATATAGACTAGGAATAAGTCAAACAGCTCTCTGTCAGTGTCAGCAGACGGAACAGACACCAGAGCATGTCCTGCAAGACTGTCATCTCCTGGGGGAGCCGAGAAGCAACATGTGGCCACACCCAGTCGACCTGAAAACTAAGCTTTGGGGAAACCTGACAGACCTGACTGCCCAGTTTGTGGTCCACAGTAAATTAAGCGCATGACCAGAGATCGCTGAAGAAGAAGAAGAGTTGTTAAACCACTCTTTATGATCTGTATGGGATTTGAGCCTAAGAGTGATTGTACGTTGCGCTAGTTATGCGCCTACAAGAAGGCCAGCATACCCAACTTCTGTGAGGCTTTTTATTTACTAGTGTAGCTTCCCTATGCCCCCACCTCAGTCGCCTCTTACAGCATGCCTTGTTGGTCGTATTGTTACTCTTCTTTGTTCCTCTCGCGAGCCCCGGCAACACACGGGAGAGACTGGGCGTATGAAATCAATCACAAAGAAAAAGAAGAAGAGAAACCCTGTTGTATTTATTGTTCAAACCCGGCGAAGCAACCACTGTGTTACGTCGACAATTTAAAGTCGACATTATTTCTGACTGCTTACCCAACATCCCTAGTCTCTCGAACACGTGTCCATGTTAAACTGCATCATTTCACGCATGACTGATATCATTGAAGCTATACTAAGATGACATAACATCTTGTGAAAATACAATCAATCAATCAAGTGCCATGCCTGCCGGTGTAGGCGATCATGTCTCTCCACAACTCTCTTTGCTTGGTGCATGTAATCAGTTCTGACGTCGATATTTTGTCGAACCATGATGTCAGGCCATCCAATATCTTCTCCCTCTGTCTTCCATGATCTCTCCTTCCCCGAATTTTACCTGTAGTCACCAAATGTTCTAAACCTTCTCTTCGCATTATATGCCCGAAGAACCTTGATTGTCGGATTCTTATTCTTTTGGTAAGGTTTCTTTGTGTGCAGGCCTGATTTAAAACCTCCCCATTTGTTTTCTTTGCTGTCCATGGAATTTTCAACATTCTTCTGTAAAACCACATCTCTGTGGCTTCCAATGATCGTATTGATTGTTTGTTCATTGTCCATGAGTGTGAAAATACGCACGCTTGATTTAGAATTTAGCCCAACATTTTCTTCTTAAATAAAAATTGCATGTCTGCGAATAAGCGTATGTGCTTCGATCTCTTTCTTGCACAGAAAGATCTCAGCGACAGTGCTCGAACTCAGGACAAAATTCCACATACCGAGGTCCTCATAAGAGCAAAGATCCCAAGTGTCAACACCCTGTTGATATCATCAATGCGGTACGCTCTCAATTATGTGACATGGGCAGAGCCGGATTAGACCAGCGCGGGGCCCGTAGCAAAATTTTAGCGCGGGGCCCTAAGTTTTGTATGATAATAAATAATAAAACATAAATTTTACAAACAAACTTGTCTCGATTTAATGTGAGCAAATTTAGAGATAATACTAGACAAATCAATTTCTAAGTAAATTACATTCAATGTTCATTAAGGTGAGGTTATTTAGACGATCTTGTCCCATCATGTTTCTTAACTCACTTTTTATACGCTTTAATGTTGAAAAAGAACGTTCTCCGCTGCAGTTAGTAATCATTAAAGACAAGTAAATTCGTAAGACTATTTCTACATTTGGGAAACACGACTCTAATGAATTTTCCATTATAAGTTTATAAAATTGCAGTTCAAGGGCCTCATTCTTTTCGTTGCTAATAGCAGCAGCTACATTAGTTTTAAGAAGTTCAGCGAACTGCACAAGTTCGTCGCCTAGGCTTCTTCCAAATCCTCTTGGTAAGAGCTGACAATATTTGGAGTACTTTTCAAGATCTCTTCTGCTGTAAGAGATTTTAACTGCCGAAATGTTCCAAATACATCAGTCACTCTATGGTACGCTTCCATGCGTTTAGCTAAGGCAAAGAGTACATTATCAATTATGACAATAAACACCTGACTTTCAAATTTTTGTTTGGGTGTTTGATTTTCTACAACTTCATCGAGCGTAGTAGAGCCACTAAAATCGTCGTACTTAGTATTTCGCTTGCGTCGTCGTGAAGTTTGTTGCTGATATTCTTGACAGTGAGTCAGGATTTTGGCTTTGGCCTCAATATCTGAAAATGTAGGCCGCATTGCTTGAACGTACCCGTGTAACGATTCATAAAGAGCGTATCCCGTGTTAAGGTCTTGATCAGGTGACTGTAATGAAGCGCTAGACGCTTGCAAGCGTTCTAGAATTCCGTTCCATAAAATGCTAACTATTCCCGTTTCCAACTTACTCATCTCCAAAACTAGCCCATACGCTTGATTACGACACTCTACCTTTGATCCATGTTATTTGAGATGTCATCCAAAACTTGTTTGATAATGGTAAAACCACATAAAAGTGCTTTTGTCGCATCAGCTCGGGAAGACCACCTGGTGTCCGACAGTCTCTTCAAAGTCGGGAGTTTTGAACCTGTATCTTCCAGTGCTTTTGTAAGAATGTCCCATCGATAGGTAGAAGCGGAAAAGAATGTATAGAGACTTTCAACAAAATCGAAAAAATTTAACCACTTAACATGACTATAACTCTGATTTAAAACATTTGAATTCATTGAAAACGAAAATGATAGAAACTATTTTTAAAAATTAATTTCTCACTGAAACATAAAATTAGCTATGTAAAATAAAATAATAATAAAATAACAAGATGGGAGGATTTAAATACATTCAAAGTTAGCAGAACAAATAAAAATTACTCTCTGTGTCCGTTTGTGTGCTTCTCTGTAAAATTATGCAGCTCTGTGTTGTGGCTTCTTGTTGCGGCTCCTTCAAGTGTGTCCAAGTTTTCTGTTTAATCATTTGGCCCCCCTCGCATTATTTTCTGGGACATCTAGTCGAGTGCAAAACAGTTTCTCACAAAAACGTGAATGACATGAAATTTATTTAGGAGTGCCCAGATCTGCTCATGTCTTAGAACAATATTTCATACGCCCACTTGCATTTATTTTAAACTAAGTTTCGCGCGCAAAAACTACTGAACGAACAGAGACTTGAACTGGGTTATGAGTCAAATTTAATTGTTCTTTTGTTCAAGCTTTCAAGTTTTCGTTTATTAGAAGCGTGTGTACACAAGAGACACTCCTATACAAAAAAACTGTTACGTTGTTAATGAGCTCAGTGTGACCGCCCAATTAAGTCCGAAATTGAGTAAACATGACCTTGGCCCTAACCTCAATAAAAAAATGAAAGGGGGAATTATTACCCACCTCCCAAACTTGGTTCCTTGTTTATGACTAGTGACAACTTAGCTCCAGAGGCGCGGCCCCCCAACGCGCGGGGCCCGTAGCATTTGCTACTTCTGCTACTATGCTAATCCGGCTCTGGACATGGGCAAGTCTCAGGCACTGGAACGAGTTCGAGAATTAGGCTTTAAGTTTGGACATGCCAGACAATGTCGCCTTCGTGGTAGAGAGAGAAGATATAGTACTCAACTTCTCATTGGTACGGTGAGCAAATGGACTTTGGGATGGCTGCTGCAGAGGAGGACAGAACACGAATGGGAATGCCCAATGTGCCATGATGTCGATCGCATAACATAACATAACACTGTTGCAGAAGGCCCAAGGGAGATGGGCCAGTCACGTTGCTCGGATGCCTGATAAACGCAACCCAAAACAGTTGATGCACTGCGAGCTTGAAGGGGGCAGAGGTTCAGATGGTGGACAGAAAAAACGATTTAAAGACACTCTTAAAGTGTCCCTAAAATGCTTCGATATAGACACAGCGTGCTGGGAATCCCTCGCGCGAGATCGCCAAATGAGGCGCTGTAATAGAACACGATGAACTCGCATAGCTGAGAAATGTCGTGCCTTTGAGGCGCAGAGAAAGCGAGCTGCGCGAAAAGACAAGACACACAACACTTACATGTCTAACCTTGATCATGTAATGCCCCACCTGTCGTAGAGGCGATTGTGTACGAGGATAGTACTCTACAGTCAACTCCGCACACACACAAGAGGTGCAGCAGCACATGTCTGAGGCTGTTGTCATCATCGCATGCGATAGACGGCTATTATCCCCGATATAATTATGAGGATATTAAAAATGTGTATAAATATTATTCCAATGTTGTGTTTGGATGACTACTTTCTAGCATTTCTTATCGATTTTTCAACTAGCAAATGTATTGTTTCGCGCTCTTACTGTTCAAGTCAGTCGTCTGTTTTTTTTACTTCAATTTTGCATTTTCTGCACAAATTTGTTTCTTATGTAAGTTGTTAGTTTTAAACACATTCCTCGCCCGTGTGGAGCCGGGACCTGTAAGGGAAGCAAAGAATAGTACCACTGCGACATCTAAGGCATAAGGTAAGAGGCGATTGATGTAGGACCTAGGGAAGCTACCCTAGTAAATAAAAAGCATAGGAAAAAAACGGATGTGCTGGCCTACTTGTAGGCGCATAACTGGCGTAACGCACAATCGCTCTCAGGCTCAGTTCACATACAAATCCCACAGAGTGGTTAACAAGTGGTCGATATGGCGCGTTCGAAGAAGAAGAAACAAATTCCCAAACCCTGTTAACGTGTGTACTCATTCTATCTGACCTTTCCAACAATGAATTGTTTAGAGCACACAAGTTTGAGAATTTCATGAATATGGTTAAATATATACTGTATTCCTCTCGTACCGTTACACATTACATGGGGCCTGCAAGTAATTTCTCCATACCGCTCTGTCTTGTGATACTAGCTTAGTCTCTCCCATGGAGTTGAGTTCGATATTTCTTGTCTCTCTTAGCAAATTTCGTTTCCTGGCTGTCCTAATGCGATCTCTCTTTCTTGAACCCTCCCTTAGCCTCACACTTCAATGCCTGCTTTGGTATTCTTTGATGATTTCTGCTGAAGTTATGTCCAACATATCTCCATCTTCTCCTGCTTCTAGCAGTTGTTACTAGTGGTTGACTCGCCCGTGTGGTACGGGGCCCACAAGGGAAGCAAGGAATAGTACCACTGCGACCTACAAGGCATGTCGTATATAGGACCTTGGGAAGCCACTCTAGTAAATAAAAAACACCGCAGAAATCGGATGTGCTGGCCTACTTGTAGGCGCATAATTGACACAACATACAATCGCTGTTAGGTTCAGATCACATACAAATCACAGAGGGGTTAACAAGTGGTCGACATGGAGCGTTTGAAGAAGGAAAAGAATAATTGAAGGAAGGGCTATTGTAGATGTTGGTGAGTTTGTCTATATTGACAGTAAGAAAAGCTAATCAGGAGGTACAGATGAGAACGATAATGCCAGAATTAAGAAAACTCATCAAGCCTGTGTTCTCCTGCACACAGTGTGGAGATCTAATATCATCTCCCCTAAACCGAAGCTCATGATATTCAGCTCAAATGTGAAATCCGTCCCGTTTTATGGCTCGGGAAAACGGAGACTCACCAAGCTAAATACAAATAAGATTCAGACCTTTATCAACGAATGTCTTCGTTGGATTCGCAGCCTGGGATGGTGTAACAGAGTTGCAAACACAGACCCATGGATAAGGGCAGGGCATGAACCCAATATGGCCCAGGTCAGAAGAAAATAACGGAAGAAACAGTCAAGTATCACTAGACAAACACTAGCGTGGGACCCACATGGAAAAAAGTGGAATCACAAACGAACTTCATCAAATCGAGGGAGACTCTTGAGAAATATACTGTGCCGTATTATCTTGAAATAACGTAAAGAAAACTACCAAAGACCAGATAAAATAGAAGACAACTGTTGAAGCCCTATGCTCCCAAAAAAATCAGAGGGACCATATTTGGTAGCCTGACTGTGCAGGCCTTCACACAAAAATCAGTCAAAAGCGGCACACCATAAGCCCTGATTATATTTGAATTCAAAGCGAGAAAACGCAAGAAGAAGAAGTATATGTTCGAGTCCAGCTTGGGCTAGAAAGTACTCGATGGGCACACGGTTTGCGGTCGGATAACAGGTTCCCTGATCATTTCCGTGGGTATCTAACTTACAAGTACCTCTGAAGGTGGAGTAAGACTCGCCTGAACGGAGAGGTGATTTACACAAAATTAAACAATTAAAAACAGCATGAAACGGAACTGATAGGAAAACAAAGATCCGAATACTAAAAGCATGCATATTCCCAGTGGCAACATATGGGTGTGAAGCAGCGACATTTAACCCCTTCGCCCTACTGAGCCGATATACTGGCTCTCAGTATGTGTTTAGATGAAGCAAATCCAGTATACTGTCTTATTTCTGTATGCATTGCAATATGAATGGGATAGAAAAAGATTACGGAGTGAAAGGGTTAACAAGGCAGTGGATAAACATATATGTGCGTTTGAATATAAGTGTTACGGAAGAGGCCTTCGTATATCATGGACAGAGAAGAGAACAAATAGATCTATTCAGAAAGAAGTCAAAATAAAAGAAAACTGGCTGATGCTACAAATAAGAAAGATAAAATTGAGGTATTTTGGACATATAAAAGACATGAAGGGCTGGAGAATACCATCATGGAAGGAGGTATACCGGCAAAAGAGAAGAAGAGGAAGACCAAGGAGAAGATGGATTCAGGATGTAACTGATGGTTTGAACATGGCGGCTGCAGAAACGGGATATCTAACCTATGAGAGAAATTTCGAAAGACTATTGGGGTGGCAAAGTTCTGTTCGGGACAAGCTGTTTGATGATGATGAACGGAGAGGGACACTGGCGATAAAGAAAACAAGCCTTCACGCAAAAGTCAACCTGAAGGACCATATTTGGTACCCTGACTACGCCTGAATCAGAGCGGGCGAACAAATAAAAGTCTTTAAATATCTACCTATTTTATTTTACTTCAACAATTTACAAATACAGATTACAGTTGACTGTTTTACTTAACAAGTACATCAAATCGATAGTAATTCTAGTGGAAAGAAAACGTTAGCCTCGTTTTCATGTAAGGTCTTTACGTAGCAGACATACAGATAACAAGCTCACACAGAATAATAACGAATAACAACTTTGATGTTGCCTTTCCGTCCTTGCGGCAAAGTAGAATCTAAAAACACGCTGCTTCCTCAAGGGTAAGAACTTAATCTGCTATCCCCGTCATCGTCCTGTCTCCTCAGGGATGGAGTAAACTTCTAGTCGAGTTCAACATCGTTATGAATGCAGACCGCGGGCTCTGCGCAGGCGCAAAGTGTCTAGCCGGAAGACATGCCAGAATATTTACGTATGACCCAACCAGAATACGTTGAAAGTAAGTGCCCGCGGATACTATTCAAATCTAGTAATTCAAAGCGTAGCCGACTTACCCCGCGGAGTAGAAATTTAATCAGAGAAAAGAAGGAAAAGAAATGTCATTTTTATGCCTTAAAGGCAGTGATTCTCTTTTTCTACTGATTTTCCTTTACAGCCTTATTTGTCAGCCTAACTCAAGACAGTTTTTGGCCTGCAGTTTCTTCGTTTTTCATTGTTGCATCTTTTGATTTCTTCGTTTCCAGAGATGAGAAAACGCGCTGCTCAAGGCAAGTATTTTAGTGCTAAGAACATTTGCATTACATTTCTAGTCAAGAAGACGACAAACGTAAATATAACAACAGTTGTAATATTTGCGTAATTTGGTCTTCCCCTTAACAACAACCATTAAATCTTGCAGACTATAGCTGAGATAGTTCAGAAATGTTGGTCATAAAGTTAACTGATATTATTATCTATTTTATCAATTTTTTATCTATGAAACTGTTAAATTGTATTGCGGTTAATAATGAAAGTAATGTGAGCTGCAATAGCGTAGTTGTTAGTGAACTCACTTCTTAGATTAGTGGTCCGGGTATAATTCCACAAGTAGGTATGAAAGTTTACAGACCGTAACGGCTCTCAGGTCGAGCCAGACTCAATTGGGTACCAGGAAAAGCACTGGGAAGTAAAGCGACGGCGTGATGTGGACTACATAACCCATCGTGTGCCGACAGTCAATGAAAAATACTGGCCTAACATCCTATTACCCTATATACCACGTGGTATAAAAAGAGTTCCTTTACTTTTACAAAACTGAAAGAATAGTCTAATAAGTATGAGTTAAACAATAACAGGCAATAATGTATGTACTATCCGTGATAGCGAAGTGGTTAGTCCACTCGCTTCTTATGAGCGAGGTCTGGGTTCAATTCCACAGAGAAAGTGTATTTTCCCCGATTGTAGTGGCGCTAAGATCGACCCAGCGCCCGAGTGGTTATCGGGACCCAAATTAGGTGTAAAGAATATAACCACTGTTACCTGCCACGCATGTCGTAAGAGGCGACAAAGGAGGTTGGGCGTGGGGCTAGCTACCCCACACCGTAAAAACACTAGATGGTTACAGAACGGAGAGCGAACCGAGTAAACGCTGGCTGAAACCGGACACATCGCCGAAGGATAAGCACCAGAGCTCCAAATGGGGCTGAAGATGTTACGTAAAACACACCAATGCAAAGGTTGCATGAATCAGATTTCCACATGAATAGAATTTATGGGGAGATCTGGTACATCGGTCTAGGAGGTGATCGCGAGAGAGAGATCGACCCAGCTTCAATTGGGTGTGAGAAAAATACTGAAGAGTAAAGGCGCCCGGTGTGATGTTGACCACATCATCCATCGTGTGCCGACCTGATGTTGACTACATCACCCATCGTGTGCCGACGGTCAATGAAAAATCTGAGACTAACATCGTATTACCCTATATACCAAGTGGTACAAAAAGGGTTAATTTACTCTGATTCTTGCGTAAGTGCTAGCTTTCCTTATGACCAGTGTCCCTCGCCATTTAGACGCACCTTATTCCGACTTCAGTGGTGCTTACGTGTGTTATATTAGTTTGTTAATTTTTGTGGGTTTTTTTAGACAATAAAACTGCACGGAGTAACAAATTACTTATTTATTCTGAATTTGTATTAAATGTCAATAAAATAAATCTCAAAACATACAAGCCCTAACAGCAAACACGCTTTGAACGTCGTTATTTTTGACTTAAGGAAACAAAAATGCAAACATAGTTTACAAATCTAGACTAAACAGAAGATGGTCATTAGCGAACCAAACCTCCAACCTCAAAAGAATACGTCGTGTCCAGGACAACCCAGGAACTAGAAGCTTGCTGGGATCTCTCAAGCTTACTCCACGCTGAAAGGCCCAACGAATCTTTTGTGAAGGGATTAGATCACAATTGCTGGTAGAGCCCGAGGCTCCGTCCTCCAAATTTCAGAGCTGCCACACAGAAAATACCCCCTTCACTCGGTCTTCTAATTTGTTCAAATACAGTGACATGCCCTCGGGCCGAGTTTTAGCTCGATTGGAGGTAATGGTGAGAGAGCGAACAAGCAAGTGCATTGAGAACTAGTCACTCGTTGCCTCTATTCTCCTTGCTATTTCTAGACCAGTTTTTATCCGGCGGTCGGGTCCGATCCGCCTCGAGGCTAGAACAGACGAGGGTAGGCTAGGTGTTCAAGAAAGTCGCTGAGAAAGGGTTGGTTGTTAGGATGTTTTTATGCTCGTTTCAGAAGAGCTAGAATGTCTTCTGTAAAAACAGGGCCCAAGTTTGCATTATCTGTTCTCTCAGTTGTCCCAACTGTAACACAAACTTACTTTGACAGATATGTATAACAAAGAATAAATAATAATAATAAAACGCTGGTTGTGCATAATAAATAAAACCAAATTTCCTGTAGCTTTTCAGACCTCAGAGTTTGAAGTGCCTGTCACTTCACATTTCTTCTTCTTCTTCTTCATTTTCTTGCGTTAGCCCTCTATGAATTCAGGCTTAGTCAGGACGACTGGTAGGGAGTTCTGACTAAGTTTTGCGTGAAGGCATGCTTTCATTTTATCAGTGTCTACTGCAATACAGGTTCTCCGACTTCAGAGATAAACTTAATATTTCTAGACCCTAGTGTGTAGATGGTAGTAGGGCCAATTCCTTTCTGCACGCGTGAAACGTTGAGTGTAGGATTGAACCCACAACCTTCTGGAGTCCGAGTCGACAGGCGAACGCTTATACATTACCCTAATCCGTCCCCTGCTTATGCATGCATGATCTAATCCAGCGTTTCCCAAAGAGGGCGGAACCTTCCCCCACCCTAGTTGGCGCTGAAGCGTTATAGGTGGCCGATAGTGGGTTGAGAAGAATTTGGGGGGTGTTTAAGAGATTAGGGGTCAGTGGCTCCTTAAAGAAGAAATTAACAATAAATATTTTAAAACAATTTTCGTGATTTTGCGATTGAATAATCATTTAAAATTTGAATTCTGCATTTTAATACATCTTATGCACGTCTTACATGATCCATTTTTTCATCAATTTTCTATTTGATGCATATAATCATTTGAAAATTGACCATGTATTACAGAAATATATATCAATTTTCTATATCAGAGAAAATAGAGCATGTATATATGTGGGAGGGGGCGTTCGCAAACTGTTATAATGTGGAGGGGGCGTTACAAAGTTTATGTTGTGCAAAGTGGGCGTTGAGTCAAAAAAGTTTGGGAATCTATGATCTAATCCATAGTTGCCAATATGAAAACAACAATGGCTGATTTGAAGATACAAATATGATTCTTTGATTGTGGAGAATCTGCTGTAAAAACAACAGATAGTCAAAGTAAAGAATACAACAAGTTTCATGCTATTTTGCTACATTAGAAACGTTGTCTTTTTCTGGGAACAATAGCGCATGTAAACATACAAACACGCAATGAAAAGAACCATGATAGATACAGCCGAAAATGACTGGGACACGCTGCGCTAGTAACCCCGCGCCGTGGAAATTGTGACGTTCGAGGCCAACTCGACCAAAATTTTCGATGTGCACACGGTACCCGGTTGACTATAGGTTTCCTGTTTGTTAACTTGAGATCTTAATTACGAGTCAAATACTTCTGAAGTCAAGAGTAAGGCTCGCCTGAATGAAGAGCGACATTGAGAAAAAGGAAAGCAAGTCTTCACACACAAATCAGTCAGAGGTGCCATATTAGGTTCCCTGATTACGTCTGAATTCATAGCTGAAGAAAGGGGTAAAAACAACGACATATTTTTGAAGCTAAAATTGATCTTGACATAAATAAGATCACACCAAAGAAAAAAAGAGATCATTAAGATCATTCAAAGGGAAGAAGGACGGAAGCGCTTTGGGTTACAACAGCCTAAATGTAGAGCTATTCAAGACAGACTCAACACAAGCTGCTGAACTCTTGGTAACACTATTCAAGACAGACTCAACACTAGCTGCTGAACTCTTGGTATCACTATTCAAGACAGACCCAACACTAGCTGCTGAACTCTTGGTAACACTATTCAAGACAGACTCAACACTAGCTGCTGAACTCTTGGTAACACTATTCAAGACAGACCCAACACTAGCTGCTGAACTCTTGGTATCACTTTTCAAGACAGACCCAACACTAGCTGCTGAACTCTTGGTATCACTTTTCAAGACAGACTCAACACAAGCTGCTGAACTCTTGGTATCACTTTTCAAGACAGACCCAACACTAGCTGCTGAACTCTTGGTAGCACTTTTCAAGGCAGACCCAACACTAGCTGCTGAACTCTTGGTAACACTATTCAAGACAGACCCAACACAAGCTGCTGAACTCTTGGTATCACTTTTCAAGGCAGACCCAACACTAGCTGCTGAACTCTTGGTATCACTTTTCATACACATATTTCACATGGAAACAACACCACTGGAACGTCTGGTAGAATAGAGTAGAGCGCTGGCTAACATTCCGGAAACCGGGGTTCGATCCCTGGTAGAGTTTTTCTGTCGGGGATAATGAAAAATTAATAACCTGAAAAGTTTCACGATGACTACACTAACAATACGACCATTAAATTCCTCAGTTCTCTCTTGTCTTCCTTCCAATTATATCCATGTTTTACATTTCCTTTAATATTAGTCTTAGGGCTCTTTTCTCCATGTATGTCTAGGCCTTCCCTTACTCCTATTTCCCTGCGTGTTTCAGTTTCTGTCCTGCAATGCTTCCAGTCGGTCTTCTCAAGAGTTTAAAAGAGTTTAAAAGTCGAAGAATTGACTTCATTGCACCGGGTTACCCCATATGGCTCGGCCCCTCTCCGCAGAAATGGCACGCCACCTGCCGAGAGTATTGCACAAAGCACGAACTCTGTAGCTCCGGCAACAATCCTAGGGTCTCTGGAAAAACTGCACTCGTGAACAGAAGGCCGCGGTCCGGATTCGAACCCACGACCTTCGACTCGCAAGGCAAAGGGCTTAACCACTCAGCGGTCTTCTCAATGTGTGTCCTATCCATCGCCAGCGTCTCTTCCCTAGCTCTTTCTCCACTGGTATCTGTCTAGTTTTCTCTCTCTGTGTTAATCGTTCGTAATCTTATCATACTATCTCAGTCCTTCTATTCTATGTAAACATCCATTTATGAAGATCTGTAGCTTGATGGTGGTTTTTTTTGTTGTTCTTCATGTTTCCAAGCCATAGAACAGCATTGACTTCACATTTGTATAGATCATATTTTGAATCTCAATATTATAGAGCAGTGTTCATGATGACATTAACTATACATTCTGATATGACTTTAACGATCTTAAGTTCGGTCCAGCTTCAATTGCATACCAGAGCAATACTGGACAGTAAAGTCGGACCTGATGTTGACCACATTACTCGCTGTGTGTTACTTGTTAAAGAAAAATAAGGGTCTAACACCAAATTCTACAAAATACCACATGGTATGAAAACGGATTCTTTATTTTTATAAACTGTCATCCAAGTGTAAAGGGAAGGAGAGATTGAGGGAAGGGGGTGGAGGGGGAGGACATCAATGTTTCTGTTTATCATGGGTTCTCAAATTGTCACTTGGGACAATCCATGGATTGGATGGGACAATCCCATGAGGGAGATGGGACAATCCATGGATTGGATGGGACAATCCCATGAGGTAGATGGGGACAATCCATGAGGTAGATGGGACAATCCATAAGGTAGGATGCGATAATCCATTAAATCGTTAATACGTAAATGAAGTTTAAAAAGATTTTTAAATATCATTTTATTGTATCTCTCATCATTTCTTCTTGTATTTACTTATTTATTTTTGCCTGTGATCAATCAAACATTCCATGGAAGGTCAGGACCCCCAAAAAAAAGTTTTTAAAAAAGTTGTAATGATTCAAAATCGAATAATAGGTCGAACAACGGCATGCAATCTTTATCGTTAAGTAAACACCAAGGGAGACAACAGTAAGCTCTTCACACTCGCAGATTTGACTGCAAATCAAAACTTATTCACTACCATTGATCTCTTTCTTCCAACCTCCAACCAGGTTTTTTCGCATTCTGAACCCAGAGCTGCGAGTAATTTACCATTCAAACCGGCATACCCGATGTTCGCCGTAGGGCCGAAGCCGTTAGAGTAAATTGGACACCAGAAGCCCCGGGCAAATTGCGCCGATCTTTATAAACGCAAGTTCAGCTGGGATATGTTAAAGTTGTCATTTAAACAGTCTGGATAGGTGGGTTAAGGCTAGTTTGTATCCACCACCTTCTAACTTTGTTATATGAGTTTCCCACCTTCCTCGAAATGTACGTGTGTTATCTAGCCAGGTAGTTTTAATCATTTGAGCGTGTACCGAGCGGGAGTAAAGAACACATTCAAGTTTTGGTGACTTGGATGTATCGCGTGTGTTTATGATAAAATATTGAAACTATACGTGTAATATTTCTATTTTCTTGCTGTGTCGTGTGTACTTATAACACATTCTCATTCAAGTAAAGAACACATTCAAGTTTTTGTGACTTGACGTTTCGTGTGTTTATGATAAAGTATTGAAACTATACGCGTATGTTTCTGTTTTCTTGATGTGTCGTGTGTGCTGACATTTACTTTTCAATAACTTTGTGGATATATCGACACTCAAGGTGAGTAATAGTTTCTATGCATGCATCTTAAACAAAAATTACTCAGATATAGTAGTTTTAGATATGGTGAAACACTTAAAAACAAATTACTGTAGTTTTTATTGGTTATTGGTTATTGGTTACTAAACTGACGTCATTGCACTCCGGGCTAACCCATAGGTGCTCAGTCTCCCAACAGATATCGAAGAGTATGCATACTGATGGTTCCTGTGGCTCGCTGATTAAACACACCTCTCACTCTGCCTCTCAGGCATCCAGTTCGACTTGAACAAAGGGTAATTCCAAACTGCTTAAATCGCTTGATCGATTCAACATCGATTTTAGTGTCCTCATCCAACAGAGAGTCTCGAAGAGACCGAAGAATATCCCCTTATCCATCTTCAACTCCCCAACAATCGATGCTGTTGATGCAAGCCTGTCCGCTCTTCATTACCGTAAACACCCGCATGCCCAGGACAGTATATCCACGTAAGCCGCTGGAGGTTAGAAACTTCTATAGACGACATCCACTCATACCGAAACCTGCCCTTCTGGATCTTGTGAAGCATCGACTGAGAGTCAGATACAACAACTGCCCCAGTAAATGAAGTCCCAGAAATCCAATGGAGGGCAGCAGTAACGGCCTCAACCTCCATCCTCATACTAGAAGTAGTTGTCCTGTATGCCCCACTTCGCTCTGCAACAACCCTACCATGCGCATTAGCCAAGAAACCACAGCCGGATTTCTCACCACGTTGAACCGACCCATCGGTATATACAACAACATCATAATTACCAAATACAGGATTCGAACAACTTAACTCTTATTTCTTACGGCATCCAGTGCTTAGCCTAGCAAAGCGAGCGTTCTTACGAACACAACCAGTGAGAGGTTAGGCTATGGGTCCCGTAAGAAATACGGGTAAGGGGTTCGAATCCTGTGTTTGGTAATTTGCTTTTTATGAAGCTCCTAATACTTGTACACTATCTATCTATATTCATTGGCTTCCGTTGCTTCCCATGTGGGTTCTTACACAAACCTCATTGTTATCATTGTAGCTTAACAAAGTACAGAATATACAAAACGTACAAACATTAGCGATTTATTGTCTAATTCGCCCGAGTGGTTACTGGGGCCCAATTTGGGGTGTAAAGAATAGAACCACTATTACCTGCCATGCATGTCGTAAGAGGCGTCTAAGGAGGTTCGGCTGAAATCGGATGCACATGTCCTAAACGTGTAGAAGTCTATATGTTTAGTGGCCTACCAAACCAATGTGCAACGTATACACGTTCTTGGCAAAGATCATATCACAAAGAGTGATTAAAATTGGTCGTAAAGAACGAACGCAAAGTAGAAGAAGGAGATTGTCTAATTGTATCTATGTTATTATGTCTGCAGTTTAAGAAATGAATTTTCTCCCCTTCTTGTGTATCCTTTGCTTGAGATATCCATTATTGGTCAACATGTCGTTGTGTACTGTTATTGTTTTCAACTTTGTAAAACTACAGTATTTTTTTAACATATAAGGCTTCCACAAGAGACTTCCACTGTTGCGGTTCTGCTGCCTTTCTACCAACCGTCTCCTACGTCAGGCCACACTCCTTCAACTCTCTCTCCATAGTTCTTCTCCATGTTTTATTTGCACGTACATGCCTTCTCTTCCCATCCGCTGACCATGAGAGATGTCATAGCCAATGTCCCTACTGGCATACAACATACGTGTATAATCACAGCCAACTCTAGATAACTAGGCCAGACAACTGAGTGGATGTTCCCTGACTTAGATCAGAAAAGGGGGCCGGAAAATATAGATGTTTGATAGAACACTGCAAGCTTTTTTTTACAATTTTACTCAATTCTGTGAGTCTATGGTTATTTATTGATGAAAATATTCATAATACTGATATTCCTTATTGTTAAACTTAACTTGCTGCATAATATAACCTTGATTTAGCACGTTGTGTTGATTTTAAGATGAATTCGTCTATATAACCAATACTGGAATGCAAGGTCACGTGGTGTATTTGGGGTCTGATTTCCCATAATTCTTACCTGAGCGAAGGCCAATAAGTTTATAGTTGGCTCTGGTATAATCCACCTCCATTTTCTTCTTTGAATGATGGCCTCCAAAGATGTACAGTTCATTCGTTTCAAAAGCTCTTCATATATGACTTAATGATATACTCTGATATAACTTGATGATACACTTTGATTTGTCTTCATAGTATAGTCTGTAGAGACCAGATTCACTTACTGATAAAGGGACACTGCAGTCAGCCCAGCTGTAATTGATGGATAACTCGCCTGTTACTTCTTTCATCTTGCACTCTCTCTCCCTCCCTCTCTCTCCTCTTGTATGCCATTTTAACTTGCTTGGGGTATAGGTCCTCCTCAACCAACTCATGCCAAAGCTTCCTATCTTTAAGCTATTTCTAGAAGCTCCTTCCAGCTCTTACGTATGTCGTTAATCTCTGTCTCTAAATCCCTTCTCCGTGTATTTCTATGCTTCCCTCCCTATTTCTTACATTTACCAGTTCGCATTTATCATCTGCTTTCTCGCCCGTGTGTTGCCGGAGCCCACAAGGAAAGCACAGAATAATACCACTGCGATCTACAAGGCATGTCATAAGAGGCGCTGATGTAGGACCTAATGAAGCTACCTAGTAAATAAATGCATCTCGAAATCGGATGTGCTGCCTGTAGGCACATAACTGGCACAACGTGTAATCGCTCTTAGGCTCAGATCACATACAAATCACAAAGAGTGGTTAACAAATGGTCAATAGGGAGCGTTCGAAGAAGATTTCATTGCAGTGGGTTGTTTTTGTATTGAACCCCAGGAATTATTGGTTTTCACTATTTTCCTATATTTGATTGAGGAAAAGTATCTGACTTTCTTGAAGATCCAGAAGACGTCACAACGCTAGGTGTGTCCACAACGCTAGGTGTGTCCACAACGCTAGGTGTGTCCACAACGCTAGGTGTGTCCACAACGCTAGATGTGTCCACAACGCTAGGTGTGCAGTGCTATGCTCAATGTTGCGAAAACTCTTACACAGGTAGAGTCTATTGGTAACCGCAGCAGCACCCCTTATTTCTAGCGCGGATTTCTAGATCTTATTGATCTCACAGGGCAATCTTCTTATGATTATAGTCCAAGGAGCCACTTCCTCGATTGCTCTAGTCTAGATGAACCACACGTTGACCAAACTGTGTGCCTATGTGGAATTTTTGCCAGAGAGAGTACTGAGCGACCACCTCCACGGACAGACGGATGATCTGCGTTCACTCGGGCTATCACTTTTCGGCTGTTTAGTTGACCTTTATTATTGCTTCTGGTTTAACCAGATGGTTCCGTCCCCGACATCAGAAATGGCCCATCATCTGCGAAGAGTGTTGCTACAAAGCACGAACCCCGTAGCTCCAGCAAAAATCCTAGAGATCTCACGAAAAATTTGACATGTGACTGGGTCCTAATTCGAACTCACAACCTTCAGAACAACATGCAAACTTCTTAAATACTACACCATAGAAACTCTGATATCGCTTACTTATAATTGGTGAATGTGTTATACATTCTGTGTATCTTTAGTGTGTTCCATCTCACTGCAATGTCTCCCTCCAGATTAGCCTACCTTATCGTGGTTGGAGGGTTTGGTGTTTGGTGATCCTTCAGGCTATGTCGGCGGAGTCTAACTCCTGGCAGGTCAACTCAAGCCGAACAGACTGAAGGTGAAAGGCCAGACCAAAAGGCGGGGAGCAGGATGGGGCCTCATAAGGTGACAGCGCAGAACCCACCGGCGAGTGGAAAATGCTCTGGCTGCAACCAACCCATCCCCCAACCATGGGTTAATGGCAGCCTCCTCTCTCTTGAGGAGGGCATCTTTTTTCTTGTCTTATCTCCTATTTCTTTTACAATTTTTCTATCCCTCGAGTTAGACCACAGTCTTCTCTAGCAGTAAGAGTGCTGAAGTCGGAGGCAACCAGCCAAGAGGCGCACTATAGCAATCAGGTTGCCACGCATAAACGCATATGAATATGTCTATGTATTTAAAAAATATGGTGCTCGCCCTGTGACGGACACTCAGGCAGGTGCAGTGCCGGGCCCTCTACCTCGAAAGGGCCCAACCCCAGCTACTGGATGTCCTTCTCATTTGCCCTGTGGAGCCAGGAGGCATGGGAATAGAGCAACTGGCCAATTTCTTAAAATAATGCACTGGAATGCTGAGGTGTGAACAGCAAAAAAGATGGCTACAGCAAGAAAGTAGAACTTGAAAACATCCTAAATGAAGAACAAGTACATGTATGCTGTTTGCAAGAGACCCACCTGAATGAAGATGTAGCCTTCAAAGTCAGAGGCTTCCAGTGCACCTGATCAGACCGAAAAATAGAAGAAAGGGTGGAGTACTGACACTTGTGAGAAACAACATCACCACATGTCAGTTTGAGGAGTACATGGAGGGTGCAGAATATCAGATGCTGCATCTTAGGACGGCAAGTACAGAGTTTCACTTAATCAACTACTACTGTCCAAGTGACCGCCCACTGGCACTGGTCACAATTCCAACAAAGGAAAGACTCATAGTGTGCGGGGACTTCAATAGTCACTCACAGAGCTGGGGTATGACCACATGGACAGTAGGGGCGAGGAGCTTGAAAACCGGCAGGATGACAACAAACTAATCCTTGTCAATCAGCCCAAAGATCAGCCAACCTTCTACTCCAGATCATGGCACACCACCTCTACACCAGACTTGGCATTCCACCCCTCAGACCTGGAATGGAACATTACACGTGTTGTTGGGAAACAGCTAGGAGGCAGCGACCATCGGCCAGTATTTCTCACTGTTGAAAACCAACCCATCAGGGAGAGCAGCACTCTATCTAGGTGGAATTACAAGAAGGCAGATTGGACAATGTATAAGCATCGCACCAGTATACTGACACTAGGTCTATCTACTGACAAGGACATCAACAAGGTAGTTGATGAGTTCAGCGATGCAAAAAACAGGCTCCCTGGAAACAATTCCTAGAGGGGCTCGAAAGCACTACACACCTTACTGGAGTAGTGAATTGGAACTACTGCACAATAATGTAGAAATTTCACGAAAGCAGGCAGAGACCACTCCATGCCAATAACACCACAACAAATATCAGCATGCCAAGGCTATATTTCAAAGGGCCAAGCTGCAGGCCAGGCGGAGGAGCTGGAAGGAAAAACAGAGTCCTTAAACTTTGAAAGAGATACCAGGAAGCTGTGGAAGCTGGTAAAACAACTTAATGATGAAGGTACAGGAAGAAATCCAAAGATTGCATTAAACAAAGATGGAAACATCCTCACAGGAAAACAGGCAGCTGATCATTTTGCAGACTCCTTTGCTAAAGACAGCAATATTGAAATTAGCACAACGAAACAGCGAGAGATTCGTGAGAAAAGGCAAAATGTTGAGCAAGACGAAACAATACCTGAAGTGATGAAGACCCCAATCACATTTAAAGAACTGGAACTGGCAATATCCAAATTAAAATTGAGAAAATCACCAGGAGCTGATGGAGTGTCCAATGAGATGATTAAGAACTTAGGAACTGCAGCAAAAACAAAGTTACTGCAGATTTACAATAATTGTTGGATCTTAGGTCAAGTTCCACAGACCTGGAGAGAAGCAATCATGATACTGCTCTCGAAACCTGGAAAGATAGTTCTTCTGCCTCCAGCTACCGACCGATCAGTCTTACAAGTCTCTGCAAAACAATGGAACGTATAATCAATCTCCGACTGCAGTGGTATCTTGAAAGGAAAATTCTTGTGTCACAGCAGGCAGGTTTCAGGCAGTGCTACTCTACTGAAGACCAAGCAACGTACCTTTCTCAGGAGATTGAGGACGCGTTCCAAGATAAGAAACTGGTACTAGCGACATGGATAGACCTAAGGAAAGCCTTTGACAAGGTTTGGAAAGAAGGACTGCTGAAGAAACTGAGAAATAGTAGAATAAAGGGTAGGATGTACAGATGGATAAAAGCATACTTACATAACAGAAAAGCCAGAGTGCATCTAGATGGACTCAAGAGTAAAAAAAGTTCTACTGCGTCATGGCGTCCCTCAAGGAGGAGTATTGTCCCCACACTCTTCTTGATTTTCATCAACGACCTGGTTGCTGAGTTACCACAGGGGGTAAAAGTTGCAATGTACGCTGATGATCTGGTAATATGGTGCACAAATGAGTATGCAACAGTGGCCACCAAATTGATACAAAGAGCTGTAGATGCCTTAACCTCATGGGCAAACAGATGGTGTGTCAGCATCAACACAGATAAGTGCAGCACTACACTCTTTATTCTCTCTCCCAAACAAAAGCTGGCACCATTAAAATAAATGGAGAACTGCTAAGAGAAGACAAGCAACCCACCTATCTCGGAGTTACATTCGATGATAGACTGACGTGGAAGCAGAACATCAACAAAGCAGCAGCAAAGGCCAGGAGGAAGTTAGCCATCCTGAGAAAATTAAGTGGAACCACATGGGCGCCAGTCAAAAATACTTAAAAATATTTATCAGCAGGGCATACGACCACACCTGGAATATGGGTCAGCTGCATGGTGTCCAGCATGCATCAAATACCACATTAGGAGAACTGGATAAGGTGCAAAACCAGGCGCTTCGTGTCATCACAGGAGCAATGAAAACAACACCAATAGTGGAGATGGAAAGAGTGGGGGAATACAAGCACTGAGAGAACGCAGAGACACAAAAGTGATGACGCAGGCAGAAAAGTTTCTGAGTATGCCAAGCCACCCAATGGAAAACAGATTTAAAATCTAGCATTGGGAGGCTGAAAAGAAGCAGCTTTATTCACCAGGCCAAAAGACTGAATAGGCAAACTTCAGACCTACCAAAAGTTGGCATTCCCTAAAGTCTGTGCCAGAGCAAACCCCTTGGAGAGAGGAGACTGAACCAGAAGTATGTATCCAGACAGAAGTGAAAGGAATATTCGACAAGGATGAGCAGAACAGCATACAACGCAAGACAGTCACTCTCAGTTTACTTGATGAAGAATACCCACATGACCTCTGGGTCCGGGTATACACGGATGGGTCAGCAGAAAATGCAGTGAAGAATGGAGGAGCAGGAGGGTACATAGAATACCCAAACAACGCTAGAGATGCGATTAAAGTGCCAACGGGGAAATTCTGTCACAACTATGATGCAGAAATTCAGGCAATCAAGGTGGCAACTGAAAACTGTTGAATACCAGACCCGATCCTCAACCTGTTGTATTTTGACTGATGCAAAATCAGCACTCCAAGCACTTCAGTCCAGAAAAATTTCCAGGTCTACAGACCCTACTGTCTAAATTGTCCAAGCATCGCAGGGTTGTCTTGCAGTGGATACCCTCTCACTGTGGAATACCAGGAAATGAAACAGCAGACCGATTGGCTAAGGAAGGTGCTGCAGGAGAGCAGCCGGATGTGCCAGTTACCTACCACCAAAAGAAAAGGATGATTAAATCAATGAGAAAGCCACAAATACCAACACAAGACGATTACTATAATATGAGCAGATTGGAACAAGTTGTGATTCTTCGCCTTAGAACAGGACACAATCGGCTCCGCAGCCACATGTATACAAAATTCAAGATTGGCAATTCAGCCATGTGTACATGTGGACAGGCAAACCAGACTGCAGAGCACATACTTCAAGACTGCCCAAATATGATACACTGAGGCAAACTCACTGGCCTAACGAAACAACACTCTGACAGAAAACTACACGGACCTCTGTGTGAGCTACAAAAGACAGTGAAGTTCATACAAGAGACAACATTGAATATATAGACATATTTCAAGCGAACGAAAGGAAGGAAGGAAGGACTGCAATGTCTATTGCAACCAAGAGTGTATCTTTAGTGTGTTCCATCTCACTGCAATGTCTATTGCAACCAAGAGTGTATCTTTAGTGTGTTCCATCTCACTGCAATGTCTATTGCAACCAAGAGGCCAGTAGATAAACAATAGTTCATAGTTCATAAGTACGGTTCCAACTTCACTGCAACGGGTCACCCCATAATTGCTCCATTCCTGTGCCAATGAAAATCACACGAAATGCTAACAACTGTGAAATGTTTCCTGTGTGAACTAATTCCAGAATGAAACAGCCGCGTACCGCCACAAAACAACCTGCACCGCATAAAATGCATATGGCCGTCGATAATGTAGCAACACAAACTGTTCATCACTTGAATTGCAATTCTTGTCGAAGGGAACATCAATCATGACAAAATCCAGCTTTCTGCACTTGCAATATAACTGCATACGGCAGATTGAGCTTGTTCGTCATAACCGCTGTCCGCCATTTTCTGAATACACACAACAAACGCACGGTTGACACAGCAAAAGTCATTCCATGTAACAGTCATAGCTCACAGCGTTGCTCAAGCACTAACTCAGTAGCTCGGCAAACGAAACCGGAAAATACCGACCAAACATGGCGAAAATGCGCTAGCAAAGTCGTGTTCAGAATTAAACAGTTCTGACTCTGAATGGCCTTCCCGCATTCCGCCATTGCTGGCCAGATTTTTTCAGATAAACAATAGATAGGGGAAAGCTATCCTGACCCGATACAAGCTAAACATATCTTTCTTCTTTAAATGCTTCATATCGACCACTTGTTAAACCCTTCTTTGTGATTTGTATTTGGTCTGAGCATAAGAGCGATTGTACGTTGTGCGAGTTATGCACCTACAAATAGCTCAGCACATCCGATTTCTGCAATGCTTTTTATTTGTTCGGGTAGCTTCTCATGTCACAACCTAAGTGGCCTCTTACGACATGCTTTGTAGGTCACAGTCTTACTATTCTTTGCTCCTCTTGCAAGTCCCGACAACATACGGGTGACTCATGATCTTTGAACCCCAGGACCAACCTTATTGTGGTTATGTCAGCTTAGAGTGTAGGTCAACAAACATGAAACCTCTGAAGTTGGAAAAGCCCGCCTTCATGGCGAGGGAACCCGTAAAGCGGTAAGCAGGCTTTCACGCAAAAATCAGTTAGAAGCACCATACTAACTGCCATGGCTACGCCTGAATTCATAGCAGGTGAATGAAAGACTTTTTATATTCGTGTTCCGCCCTTGTGGTGCCGGACCCGCGAAGCAAAGAATAGTACCACTGCGACCTACAAGGCATGTCGCAATCGGATGTGCTGGCCTACTTGAAGGCGCATAACTGGCACAACGTGCAATCGCTCTTAGGTTCAGATCATTTAGAAATCACTCAGAGTGGTTAACAAGTTGTTGATATGGAACGTTCAAAGAAGAAAAAGAAGATAACCATGTTCGCCTCCCTTCATTGGACAAAAATATTTAAAAATGAAGTAAAATAAAAATAACTGACATATGGAAGTCCATCATCCTAGGAAAGCCATTGCCCCGTTAGCGATTGACCTCTCACGGTCACAGTTTCCCTGTCTACACAGGGAAGGTGGGATTGGCTTGGATGTTCTAGGGGGTCATCAGCTGGCTACTAATTTTCGCTCTTCGCCGTTCCCAAGAAAGACTAACCGACCACAACTCTACTGGACTCAGAACCAGTCGTAGAACACACATTGCAGACCTGTTCATTATGAAAATATTCAATTAAATTAAGTATCACTGCGACCTACAAGGCATATCGTAAGAGGCGACTGATGTAGGACCTAGGAAAGCTACCCTAGTAAATCTTCTTCTTCTTTGCGTTCGTTCTTTACGACCAATTTTAATCACTCTTTGTGATATGTTTGATCTTTGCCAAGAACGTGTATACGTTGCACATTGCTTTGGTAGGCCCCTAAACGCATAAGACTTCTACACGTTTAGGACACATGCATCCGATTTCAGCCAAACCTCCTTAGTCGCCTCTTACGACATGCATGGCAGGTAACAGTGGTTCTATTCTTTACACCCCAAATTTGGGCCCGGGACCCACTCGGCGCCCTAGTAAATAAAAGCATCTCAGAAATCGGATGTGCAGGCCTGTAGGCGCATAACTGGCACAACGTGCAAATCGTTCCTAGGCTCAGATCACATACAAACCACAAAGAGTGATTAACAAATGGTCAATATGGAGTGTTTGAAGAAGAAGAATTTAATAACTTTATAATACTTTTAAATACTTATATTTTTACTCTCTTCCAGATCTCACAGATAAAGCGGAAGTAAATATACGACATATTAAAAGATTGTCCACGTTCAAATCTGGAACAATTCTATGTCCTGCTGTTTTTTTTAAAATAAGAATTTGTTCAAGGATTTCTTTCGTTATTTGTTGAAAGGTTATGGGGAAAACGAAAATCATGGCTTATCCTTTTACAGAACTTCGCTATCAACCACATTAAACTAGTTGTCGATTTTCTAGGCACTACTTAAACGTTCAGTAGTTTGATATTGCTTTCTGAACGGAGAGGTCTATTTTTACATTTTGTAAAAATCCACGCCGATCACATTTGTTTCAAAATTGTCTGCAACGGAGTTAGAACCAGGTAGCTTGGGTTGTGATAGAGCCCACTACCGCCCCTTTCGCTGCTACATACTTTCTGAAGGCTTAGCTAAAAATAGCTACTCTTTGTTTATAGGTCACAAACGTGAATGTACACCTATAGCAGTGACAGTAGCAATGTATAACGTGTTCACCTCTTTAACCCATAGATGAGAAATATTAACAGACGTGTTAATGCGTCTTTAGAAGTGAATGGGGAAAACGCATATATACGTCCTTAGCAGCTAAAGGGTTAAGATACAGACGCAAATGATATTACAGTTGACATATCGTATTGTTATTTCATCCACTCACTGTTTGATTTGCCCGAATAACTTAGTCTGTCCTTGCTGCGTTTCTCTTAGTGTATGTTTCTTAAGTTTTCAAGAATTCTCAACTCAATCTGTGGCGAGATTGTTTCAAACCTGAAAACATATCTGAGACAATCATGGCGATATTGCTTCAAATCTGAAAACCTATCTGAGACAATCATGACGATATTGCTTCAAATCTGAAAACCTATCTGAGACAATCATGACGATATTGCTTCAAATCTGAAAACCTATCTGAGACAATCATGACGATATTGCTTCAAATCGGAAAGCGTATCTGAGACAATCATGACGATATTGCTTCAAATCGGAAAACGTATCTGAGACAATCATGACAAGATTGCTTCAAATCTGAAAACGTATCTGAAACAATCATCGTTGCTAACAGAACAACATAAGCAAAATATATTTATATGATTGTGTTGATACTAACTTAATATCAGCATATTGGAACAAAATAAACTATTACATGTAAGACGGCCATTTGTGAATACCAACAGTTATTCTTCTCTTTACACAATCTCCAGGAAGCGGTCGTAATTGCGAGTGTGGATCTAGAGCGCTAAGAATCAAGGTGACTATGTCACAGTCACCTGTCAGCAGGCCTGGCTCGGCCACGCCAAACGGTCATCTGACCGTGACTAAAATAGCAGGTGTGCCCTGTCCAGCCACGCCTACCCGATATACTGCACCTGTTCATATTGATGTTGGAGGATGTATCTACACTTCTTCTTTGGAAACACTGACAAGGTAGGTATATTATTTGTACCTTGACAAAGTAAGCAAATCTTCCTATTTAATACATGGACAAGGTAGGTATATTGTTTGTACCGTGACAAAGTAAGCAAATCTTCCTATTTAATACATGGACAAGGTAGGTATATTGTTTGTACCGTGACAAAGTAAGCAAATCTTCCTATTTAATACATGGACAAGGTAGGTATATTGTTTGTACCTTGACAAAGTAAGCAAATCTTCCTATTTAATACATGGACAAGGTAGGTATATTGTTTGTACCTTGACAAAGTAAGCAAATCTTCCTATTTAATACATGGACAAAGGGAACCTGCGCGCAATCCTATTTAGAACAATGTCTGTGTGTTGACAGGGTCAGCAAGGGATAAAGAATAGTACCACTGCCACCTACAAGGCATGTCGTTAAAGGTGACTGAGGTAGAGGGCTAGGAAAGCTACCTTAGTAAATAAAAAGCGTCGCAGAAATCGAATGTTCTGGCCTACTTTTTGGCACATAACTGGCACAACATACAATGACTCTTAGACTCAGATCACATACAGATCATACAGAGTGGTTAACAAGTGTTCAATATGAAGCCATCGAAGAAGAAGAAGTTCTTGCAAAACTTATAGTATCGAAGCCCCAACTGTAGCAACTCAGCGTAAGCCCCCTAGACATCTTGAAACGCCAAGTTTTCACCCCCGTTGAGAAATACTGTACTAGATGGAATTCTTCTGAGATATTGTTAAACTGTCTCTGTCGGTAATTTAAAGAGTAGGTTCAATTTATCTCAACACTGTATTCTCATGCTTCCTACGCTTCTTCTTCGAGCGCCCCATATCGACCACTTGTTAACCACTCTATGTGATTTGTATGTGATCTGAGCTTAAGAGCTATTGTAGGTTTTGCCAGTTATGCGCCTACAAATAGACCAGCACATCCAATTTCTGCGATGCTTTTTACTTATTAGGGTAGCTTCCCTAGGTTCTACATCAGTCGCCTTGTAGGTAGCAGTGTTACTATTCTGTGCTTCCCTTGCGGGCTCCGGCACCACACGGGTGCTATGTCTTCTAAGGAAGAAGAAACACAAGAAGGCTTCAATTAGTTGCCCCTGGCAGTAAAGTGAAAACCCTAACGAGTGACAATATGAACGTTGTTCACTTTGCTTTCATTTCGACACATCCCTCTAGCAGTTCTATTAAATATATAACATTGCTGTTCATCTCTATTGCTCTCTTTATACTGAGAAATGATGGAAAGAACCACCAGGGAAAAAGAAATACTTGCGAACAGCTAAGAACAGTAAAACATACCACGTCATCTATTCGTCCGCGTATGAAATTTATATCGACTTGTCCTTGGGGCATTTCACCACATCGTCTTGTTTCATTCTTCTAAATTGAGCTAACCCAAACGCTGTGTGTATGCTCGTGCAAATGTATGTGTGTGTTTATGTGTGTGATTTTACCCTTCAGCCAGCCTTTATAATGTTCAAGTATTGTATTGATCTTGTCAGTTTATGCTTTTTTCGCCAGAGGGGTTTCTCACGTCATATTTTGCAGACAGCCAAAGAGATATAGTTGGCAAAGATGGCTGCTTGTAACTACATATCAATTCGGTAATTGAGTAAAGAAAAAAGGGGCCTATGTGGCTAAGCTTGCGTTCGGTAGGTCGTGGGTTCGAATCCGGACTGCGTCGTTCTGCCACACGTGCATTTTTTCCGAAAGTCTCATAGGATTGTTGCCGAGGCTACGGAATTCGCGCTTATGCAATACTCTCCACAGATGGAGGTGCCATTTCTGCGAAGAGAGACCTAGCCACATGGGGTAAATCCTAGTGCAATAAAGTCAATCCTTCAGCGTTAGACCCTTTTTTTTAAACTAAGGAAAAACATTGTGGCTAAATATCGAATAAATATGTTATAGGTATTTTTTTTTAAATACATACTGTCATAGATCTTTCTTCAAGTTTGTTTATATCAACTCTGTAATATATCAACTCTGTAATATATCAACTCTGTAATATATCAACTCTGTAATATAATAACTCTGTAATATATCAACTCTGTAATATATCAACTCTGTAATATATCAACTCTGTAATATATCAACTCTGTAATATATCAACTCTGTAATATATCAACTCTGTAATATAGACACAGAGAGGGAAACAGATATAGGTGACATAATTAGAATACACTTTCAATCAAATGTGAGGTCAGTGCTGTTCTATGGCTCGGACTAATGCGCATGGTAGGGTTGTTGCAGAGCGAAGTGGGGCATACAGGACAACTACTTCTAGTATGAGGATGGAGGTTGAGGCCGTTACTGCTGCCCTCCATTGGATTTCTGGGACTTCATTTACTGGGGCAGTTGTTGTATCTGACTCTCAGTCGATGCTTCACAAGATCCAGAAGGGCAGGTTTCGGTATGAGTGGATGTCGTCTATAGAAGTTTCTAACCTCCAGCGGCTTACGTGGATATACTGTCCTGGGCATGCGGGTGTTTACGGTAATGAGAGAGCGGACAGGCTTGCATCAACAGCATCGATTGTTGGGGAGTTGAAGATGGATAAGGGGGATATTCTTCGGTATCTTCGAGACTCTCTGTTGGATGAGGACACTAAAATCGATGTTGAATCGATCAAGCGATTTAAGCAGCTTGGAGTTACCCGTTGTTCAAGTCGAACTGGATGCCTGAGAGGCAGAGTGAGAGGTCTGTTTAATCAGCGAGCCACAGGAACCATCAGCATGCATACTCTTCGATATCTGTTGGGGAGACTGAGCACCTATGGGTCTGCCCGGAGTGCAAGATTGACGTCAGTTTAGTAAACAATAACAATAACTATGGCTCGGAAACATGGAAGACAACAAAAGAAACCATTAGAAAACTACAGACCTTCGTAAATGGATATTTACATAGAATAGAGGGACTGAGATGGTATGATAAGATTACAAACGAGGAACTCAGAGAAAGAACTAAGCAGATACCAGTGGAGAAAGAGCTCAGGAAACGACGCTGGCGATGGATATGACATATATTGAGAAGATCGACCGGAAGCATTGCAAGACAGACACTGTTTTGGAACCTGCAGGGAAAGAGGAGTAGGGAAGGCCTAGACAGACCTGAGGAAGAGAGCTTGATGCTGATATTAAAATGATAGGTAAAACATGGAAAGAGTTGGATGGGATCGCAAGAGAGAGGAAGAGCTGGAAGAAGTTTGTTGAAGACCTGTGCTCCGTTGGGAGTTGAAACGTGAACAGTAGAATTAGAATACAGAAGTCAAGAGGGACTTTTATGATACTAGGAAATCTATGAAACTCTAAAGAAATCAAATCTGGAACCCGCCCGTGTGGCGCCTGGACCCGCAAGGCAAGCAAAGAATAGTACCATTGTGACATACAAGCTATGTCGTAACGATGCGGCTGAGTTAGGGGCCTAGGGAAGCTACTCTAGTCAATAAAAATCGTCGCCGAAATTAAATGTGATGGCCTACTTGTAGGCGCATAAATGGCACAACGTGCCATCGCCCTTAGGCTTGGACCACGTACAGATCACACAGAGTGGTTAACAAGTGGTCGATATGGAGCGTTTGAAGAAGAATAAGATGAAATCTGGAACCACAGTTACAATGTTCAACTCCAATGTTCAACTACAATGTTCAACTACAATGTTCAACTCCAATGTTGAACTACAATGTTGAACTACAATGTTCAACTCCAATGTTGAACTACAATGTTCAACTCCAATGTTGAACTACAATGTTGAACTCCAATGTTCAACTCCAATGTTGAACTACAATGTTCAACTCCAATGTTGAACTACAATGATAAAACAGTTTTGCTGTATTGGTCAAATAAACATGGAGAATTACTCAAACAGTAATGAATAAATTGCAAAAATGTATAAACTTGTGTCTGTCTGCCCAGAATGTATCAACTTGTGTCTGTCTGCCCAGAATGTATCAACTTGTGTCTGTCTGCCCAGAATGTATCAACTTGTGTCTGTCTGCCCAGAATGTATCAACTTGTGTCTGTCTGCCCAGAATGTATCAACTTGTGTCTGTCTGTCCAGAATGTATCAACTTGTGTCTGTCTGCCCAGAATGTATCAACTTGTGTCTGTCTGTGCAGAATATAAGGTCGTACATGAGCAGCTTGTGGAGAGATCGAGGTAGATCCCAGTGAACCAAGAAGTAAAGATAAGACGATGATGCTGGAGAAGACCCTGGGGATGGGGAGGGGGTGTCCAATGCCATGGGATTTCTCTCTCGCTCTCTCTCTCTGCAATCTTTGTCGAATTTAATGTTGGTTGAAAAGGTGTTCCCGTATACTGAAGGCACGAGTATCCATTCTTCCCCTGGGTCTATGTTTGTGAGTCCGTATGTCACCTGAACAGTGTCTGCAGCGTCAGGTCAGGTCTGTGCTCTGGAAATCCGGAATGCATGTACGTCGCGCAGTGCCATTCATGCGCTGGGGAAATCTCAAGAATGTTGACTGATTTTTCAGAACATATCCTTTTGTAGAATTCGTCTATATTTATAAGTATGGGCAACAAAAGGCTATGTGTGCATGTAAGGCGATGTACGGAAACTATAAATCTGAGGTGGTCAGACTGAACTAGATCAGATCTGGAGAAAATCGTGGGGAGTATAAGGTAATACTACGTAAATGTACGATTCAGGATAAAGATACGTGTATATAGTATCACATAAGCAAGCAAGAATTGAATCATTAAATAATAAATCTAACGACAATCCCACGTTTCGACCATATGTCTTTTTCAAGGAAACAAATACAAACAAGGAATACTAAATAAACTAAACCATAAATATAAAATAAGAAGGATAACTGTGTACATGTATGGAAATACATGGAATAGTTCACCACTAGATTAGTTATCTCTTAAATGACTTAACAATCTGGACACGATTCAGTGTTGACATTTTTTCTAATGTGCTCTAAGAAGAAGGTTTACCATAAACTCATGAAAAAATAACATTCTCTTTCTCACTAACATTAACAATCTTGCAACAATCATATTAACTTATAGTCATCCTCATTAAATAGCTTGTAATGCGCAGAACTCTGCCACTCTAACAGTCCTTCTGAATTTCTATCTCTCTCATAGGCCAGATTCCCTCTTCTGCAGCCGTAATGATCAAATCATCAGTTGCATCCTGAATCCATCTTCTCCTGGGTCTTTCTCTTCTCTTTGCTGGGATGTCTTCTTCTCTAATGGTCTTCTCCAACCCTTCGTGACTTTTTATATGTCCAAAATACTTCAATTCTCTCATTCTTATTTGCAGTATCAGCCAGTTTTCTTTGATTTTGAGTTCTTTTCAGTATATATACGAGTATATACTTTTCCACTGCCTTGTTAAATGTCCGCGCTTCTTACCCATACGTTGCCACTGGGAATATGAATGCTCTTAGTATTCTGATCTTTGTTTTCCTATCACTTCCATACCATGCTGTGTATAGCTGTTTAATTTATAGCTGTTTAATTTATAGCTGTTTAATTTTTTTTTTTTAGTTTTAGTCGTCGGATCACCATCACTGCACGTCGAACAAATTAGTCCATAAGTGCTCCGATCTCCCCCTCAGTATGTCCATCAGCGTGTGGCGACTAACGACACCGGTTCTTTGTTGGTTTACAATTCTTCTTTGTCTGCCAGCATAGCGTTCTTGTCGAGCTACACCACACTTAACTTTGAGTTCTTGCAGTCTGGTTAGTGTTGTGGATGCACCGCTATTACGTGAATCATGTACACGCCCTCTCTCCCTTAAGGAATTTATAATATCAGCCTGGTCCATTGCTCGTCCGCTTTGGACAGCAGCCATACCTGCAAGCCTATCCGCACGTTCATTCCCCTTACACCTGCATGCCCTGGTACAAAAATAAAACTGATCTTTGTCAGCTTAGACCTCCCCAGCGATTCTATCCAATGTCTCCTAGCCCATCCTGTTTCAATCTTCCTGAGCATACTCATTGAGTCACTGAGAAAACATGCATGGATAAAAGTCTGTGATTCTAGCCAAATCATCGCTTTGGTAACCGCCATGATTTCCATAGTGAGACTGCTTGTAGTCACGGCAAAACCACCACTGTCTTCCTTCACAACATCACCTCCGACCTGAGCAGTGAAAGCCCACGAGCTCCGCACATGTCGAATCACCGAACCATCCGTATAAATGATTACATCATGCTCAGATGCGTTCTCAGAAATTAATGCCTGAACCTCTGCCTCCACAACAAGTGGGTTGTGTTGCCTGCATTCTTTATCAAGTTCGATGCATACAGAAAAGGATGTAGCGATTGCTCTTGGCACTGGTATCCATTCTTCACCGGGATCAATGTCTTCAAGTGTACACACCTGTTCAATACAGTCCTCGGCCTGACCCATCCAAGATTTTCCTCTTTTTAACCTATTTCCTTTTTGTCTCTTTATTTCCAAGTGCAGAGGATGTTGTGTGTCAGCATTGACTCGAAGGTATGCTCGTGCACGGCTCATCAGTATTCTATACTCCATAGTAGGATAGTCAAGGAGATAGCGCATCGCCCTGCACGACGTGTCTTTAGTGCAACCAAGTATAATGCGCATCGCCTCGTTCTGTATTCTTTCCAGTCGTTCTATCTGACTATGACTGAGAGCTGTTTAATTTATAGCTGTTTAATTTATAGCTGTTTAATTTATAGCTGTTTAATTTATAGCTGTTTAATTTATAGCTGTTTAATTTATAGCTGTTTAATTTATAGCTGAAAAGCATTATATTTTACTATAGATTAATTAATTGATAGGACCATCATCATTGCACTTCGGCGAGTAACCATGTGTGCTCCGATCTCTTTCTTACACAGGAAGATCTCAGCTGCAGTGCACGAACTCCGTAGCACCGGTTAGGGCCCCGATGTAATGTTGAAGATGGTAAAAATATTTTTGTAGGAATTTTATTTTGAATCGTTTATAATGAATTCCCCAGCTTTCCAGACTGCTCTTCTCGATTTTGAACTGCCAAGGGTTCTTTTACGTGCTCAAATTGGACACTGGTCCTACGTTTTATCACCCTTCTCTGATATGACTAGGAACTTGATCTCACCTACACTTTTTTTTTTTTTTTTTTTTCGTCCGCTTCAACTCAGGCGAAGTTTCATCTCTGAAACTGAATTTTGCGTGAAAATCCGTTTTTCCAATTTCTTACAATGGCAGCAGCGTGCACATTGTAAATTACTTTACACTGGCAGCCGTGTGCTCAATGTACTCGTAATTAGTATTCCCTCGCCATACAGGCAGATTTTCTCCGACTTCAGAGGTACTCACGTTATCGTCCTGAGTAAGACCAGGGGACTCTAATAAATGCCGGACAGTAGGTTCGAACCCGAGCTATGAGGCGTCTCACAGCTAGCAGGCCGAGCTACTATCAACTACTCTAGGCAGTCCCCCACCTACACTGAAATGAGGGATCTCTGGGAAAATATCCAGATGGCTCCACGAGGGAGCGAACCTGATATCTTTGTCACGAGAGACAAGAACCTAACCTCTACGCCATAGAGACATACTAATGTATTTTACCAATGCCCTGACAATACAGCAGCAGACGGGGGCATTTAAACAAATAAAGATGCAAGACTTACAATTGAAAAGCTAGTATAGTAATGAACTGTATATTTAACTCTATATTTTACTGTCTAATCTAAAGTTATTAACATTTTTTTTAAAAGCAAAATATGTCCAATTTCCGGTTGTATTCTCCGATTCTGTCATCGTCTGCGCAGTTTTCAATTCTGCTCCAGCGGCCATTCCAGCAGCAAAAGTGTCATCTGTTTTCCCACTACCTTTCTTTTCTGGCACGCCATGTAGAGCCTCTTCAGTATCGAATACAATACAGGATCCTCTCAAGCGTGAGGAGAAAGTAGTCGGGTTTGCGTTGAAAAAAAGAACGCTGCAATTTGAACCTCCGAGAAGATAGCCTCCGGCTGTTTCAGTCAATGAGAACGTCTAACATTGGGTGTTCTATACTGTCTGGTGCGCATTTTTGACCAGATCGATATCAGCGATTTTTTGTATGGTATCGATACGAAAACACGAAGCGCGTCAAAATGCAAGGAATTTCCGATAATGGACAGATGAAAGCAGCATTTAAAATGAAAGGCTAGCAGAGATTTATATCTTGTTCAAACATTATTTTTAAATTTGGAGACTAGACACACAAGATCCAACATACTGTATTAGTAGTTCTAACAGAATGAAAAATACATCATGCGGTTGCTTGCCGTATACATAACTTTGACACTGTAACAGTCCTTCACGATTTCTCTCGATTATAAACCATAGTAAAATGCCATGCATGCCGACGTATGCGATCATGTCTCTACACAACTCTCTTTTCCTGGTACAGTTAATCAGTTCTGATGTCAATCTTTTGTCTAACCACAATGTCAGACTAGGCAACTCTTTACTCTATGCCTTCCACGATCTCTCTCTCTCTCTCTCTCTCTCTCTGTATTTTACCCACTGTCACCAAACATTCCAAACCACACCTTCGTATTACGCTCCTAAAGAACATTGATTGTCTGATTGTATGAAGCATTCGAAGAAGAAGAAGATTGCAATAGGTCCAGCACACTGTGATATCGCAGGTAGTGAGATTGCAATAGGTTCAACACACTGTGATATCGCAGGTAGTGAGACTGCAATAGGTTCAACACACTGTGATATCGCAAGTAGTGAGATTGCAATAGGTCCAGCACACTGTGATATCGCAAGTAGTGAAATAGCTGACAAGACTTGAGGAAAGCAGACCCAAAAAAAGGACAATTCCAATTAAACATCCCACAGCGGAAAGTAACAACATTTATCGAAGAAGGGAAATACGTGAAATGTGTATGGAGTCATAGAACGGGCAGCAATTACCCAGAAGATCATATCCCAAAGTTAGATAGAAGCCAACAAACCAGCATTTTTCGGATTCACACAGGAAACAACGGATTACCAACCAACCTCCGCAAACTGAAACCATCTCAAACTGACCAATGTACATGCCAATATGCCTCTTCCCCCATCCCACCCCCACCCACACACTATTGAACACATTCTGCAAACGAGCCTCCTTCTTCAATGACTTGAGATCTCAAACATTGTCATGTGAGATTTATCTTATGGAGAGAACTCGCGATCACCTTCTGCTGAGAACTGGATTCATATTGACAACTTATCTCCCTTTTTTAGATCTATGCATAAAACTCTTCCCAGAAGAAGAAATTATGCATGTGCCTGTTCCCACAGGTTTTGATGAATCTTCTTCTTCTTCTTTGCGTTCGTTCTTTACGACCAATTTTAATCACTCTTTGTGATATGTTTGATCTTTGCCAAGAACGTGTATACGTTGCACATTGGTTTGGTAGGCCCCTAAACGCATAGACTTCTATACGCTTAGGACACATGCATCCGATTTCAGCCAAACCTCATTAGTCGCATGGATGGCAGGTAACAGTGGTTCTATTCTTTACACCCCAAATTTGGCCCCGCTAACCACTCGGGCGGTTTGATGAATAAGGACATACGTTTGAGGGGATCAGATGAGGTTATTTGTCATTTTGTTTAGTTTAAGACTGTACACATTATTATAACTATTGAATTACTCTCGTGCAGTTATAAGTTACATAGGGCTTGCAAGTAATTTATCCATACCGCACTATCCTGGAAAAACTTGCTCAATCTTCTATGGATTTGAGTCCAATATTTCTTGTCTCTCTCGGCAAAGTTCGTTTCCGTGTTTCCCTATTGTGTATTTTCTTGACATTGCTTCCTATTTCGATACCTGCTTTGTGATTCTTTGATCCCTTCAGCTCAGAGTATGTCCAACACATCTCCATCTTCTCTTCTTATAATATGTGTGCACACATTGCCTGCTCAAAATTACATATATAATATTAGAATAACAACGTTAGTGATGGACAGCAATGTTCATTTATATCGTTGGATGTTCGGTTTCCAGGGCTTTATTCGCTGCACAAATATGCTGCCATTCTTCAACTCCAGGAATATGTAGTTGAAGGGTAGAGGATGGGGCACTTGATTTTATTGAGGTGACACATGTCGATCATAAAAGCTTTTCTCAAACTCTTTGGTACTTTATATGACTTTTAAAGGATTACATGAATCCAAGCCGAGCACAGAAAAGACATCAGAAGGACTATATGTGCACAATCTCATGGAACAGATAACTAGAAAAACACATAGAATACAAACA